>JACEHZ010000286.1:0-600000 GCA_017893485.1 Hemerocallis citrina
GAACTTTAAGCATTAATTGGTAAAAGAGATGTAGTCGTGTGACATGATGCAAGTATGTTCTCACTTATGGAATAACATGAAATGTGTACATCGTTTAGTAATGTAGAATTATCATGATGTGACAATTGATAAGTATATGCAAAATTTGTGTAATGATGGACTTGTGAACAAAGTGAATTCATGAATTGAAAGAGAATGTACATATGAGTTTGAGAACTCGACATGGAAATTATATAAATTGAAGATTGTGAAATGAAATTTGTTGTAGAGTAGCTAAGTCTCCCCGACATCGAGAAATGAAATAAAATAAAATTAGACCAAGGTTGGTCAAGATGAAATGAATGAATAAGTCCGGTTGATGGAGAGGCTAACTCTAGAGATTAATTTTGTTCATGATTTTTGATAAAACTAAGGACTAGTGCATAGTGAAGATGTGATGAAAGTAAGAGAAAAACACTGAGTATGAGGGCCCTGGGTAGCGGCGAGAGCGTATCCCAGGAATTCCCATGACGAGTCTAGGTGAGGATACTGTTCCAGAGTACCGTCCCAGCGGCGACGCTCGTGGGATGTTTGAAGACTACGGGTGGTGTCATGTTTATGGTGAGAGCGTATCCCAGGAATTCCCATGATGCGTCTGGGTGAGGATACTACTCCAGAGTGCCTAAACATGAGTTCGTAGGTCAGATAACATCTAGGATACTTACCGTAATTACAGTAGTAGATTAAATCATAACGGGGGATTGAACCCTATAAAGATGAAGAACGAATAAGGGCTTGCCCTCGGACCTATGTAGTATGGGATGCATAGACTCCGAACAAGTGCGCATTAGTGTCATATAACATAAGTAACTGCATTAAGGACTAAGTGCACAATCACGACACGACATCAATAGGGTAGTCCCTTTAGTTTGAAATGTGACAAGTTTGTGTTTGCTAAATATGAAATGTTAAGTTATACTATTTCCGGCATAGAGAGGATAGCCGTGTATAATGTTCGTCGGTTGAATAAACTGACGTACCCACAGTCTTATATGCAGGTGTATGTCATGTTAAAGATTAAAGAAGAATGGATGCTTAAAGATTTTATCATTGTTGTTGTACTTTATTTCAATTGTTGTAAAATTTACTTCCGCTGTGCAAAAGAAAAGATGTAATTCAATGTAATCTCTGATGTATGATGAAAAGTTTTAATTTCCCTGTAAAATTGTACTAAAGAAAGTGAAAAGGTCCTGTAGAACATCTCGAATTCAGTGTATTTGGGATTCGGGGCGTTACAGACCTGTTTCCCATGTGGCATCCACCGAGCCCCTCATGTAGTTCCTTCAGAGCGTACTTTGTCTTATCTGGAGTTAGGCAACGGAGATAGGGCCTACCATCAGCTGATGTGTATAAGCGCTTAAAGAGCGTTCCTTCAATCAGGGTGAATCTTTCGGAGCAGACCCTGATCCTTCTTGCTTCGGCCCAGTCTTGAGGGAGATCGCCCTCCAAAAGGAACTTTCGAATGGGCATCGTCCAGTTGTCTTGTTGAATATTCGTGGCTAGGCAGGAGGCTTCAGGGAGGTCGATGCTGGGCTTGAGGAGGACCTCGATCGGAACGGTGCGGTCGAGCCCTTCGAAGGATGACGATGTGATTTTCGACAATGAATCTGCCTGGGCATTCTGCTCCGTGGGGATTCATTCTACCGAGTGGTATTCGAAAGATGACAAGAGATGATGGACCATCGCTAAGTATCGTACCATCCGGGTGTCACGAGCTTCGTACACCCCGGTGATCTAGTTAACCATGAGCTGGGAGTCACTAAAGGCCTTGATGTGTCTGGATCCGGCCTTGTGTGCTAGAGTGATCCCAGCGATCATGGCTTCATATTCCGCTTCATTGTTCGAGGCTGAGACATTCAGATGGAGAGAATAGTGGAGGACAAAATTATCGGGACCCTTCAGAATGATGCCTGCTCCGTTCCCTCCCTCGCAGGACGAGCCATCAACATAAACCTCCTATATCAGGTCGGCTTCCTGGATGTTGGACGGCTCGAAAATAGTGCATTCCCTGATGAATTGGGTGAGGGTCCGCCCCTTGATGGCTGTTCTGGGTTGATAGTTGATGTCGTACTGACTTAGCTCGATCGACCACTTGACCAAGCAGCCGGAAGTCTCAGGCTTGTGAAGGGCCATGAGGGGCTGGTCCTTGAGGGCCTGAATGGAGTGTGCTTGGAACTAAGGGTGAAGCTTTCGCACGGCCATCACAAGTGCATAGGCTACCTTCTCCATTTTAGCTTATCGTGTCTATACCGAGAGCAAGACTTTGCTCACGTAGTACAGAGGATTCTGGATGCCGTCATCTTCCCGAATGAAGACGACACTGAGGGCGCTCTCCGAGGCTAAGAGATATAGTTGTAGTGGTTCGCCCGGTTCGGGTTTACTCGGGAGTGGAGGGTTGGCGAGATAGGACTTCAGTTGTTCGAACGCCTGCTGCTGGGTGCCCCCCCACTCGAAGCCTTTGGCTCTCTGGAGAGCCTTGAAGAAGGGGAGTGACTTCTCCCCTGATTTCGAGAGGAAGCGGCCGATGGCTGCCAGCCTCCCCGTTAGGCGTTGAAATTCTTTAATATTTCGGGGAGGGGCCATGTCTATAATGGCCTGGATCTTCTCGGGGTTCGCCTCAATGCCGCGCTAGCGGACGACGAACCCAAGGAATTTCCCGGAGGAGACGCCGAAGGCACACTTGGCGGGATTGAGCCTCATGTTATGTGCTCGAAGGACACCAAATGCTTCTTCAAGATCGTTCACATGGTCCTGACCTCGCTGGCTTTTGACGAGCATGTCATCGTTGTATACCTCCATATTGCGACCGATCTGATATTTGAAGACCCGGTTGACGAGCCTCTGGTAGGTGGCGCCGACATTTTTGAGCCCGAAAGGCATGACCCGGTAGAAATATAGACCTTGGTCGGTCACGAAAGATGTCTTGGCGATGTCGGAAGGGAACATGCAGATTTGGTTATAGCCTGAAAATGCGTCCATGAACATCAACAGCTCGTTACCCGATGTCGCATCGATTAGGGCATCGATGCTTGGAAAAAGAAAGGGGTCTTTAGGGCACGCCTTGTTGAGGTCTGTGAAGTCTATGCAAATCGTCCAGCTTCCACTGGCCTTCCTCACCATAACGACGTTGGTCAGCCACTCCGGGTAGCTGACCTCCTAAATGAATCGAGCGGAAAATTGTTTGTCTACCTCAATCTTTAGGGCTTATTGCCTACCGAAGTGAACTTTCGCCGCTTCTGATGAATGGGCTTGGAGCCCGGGGCGACGCTCAGTCGGTGGATGATCAGGTCCTCTGAAATCCCAGGCATGTCGGACGGGGTCCATGCAAAGAGGTCGATGTTGCGGCGGACGCAATCAACCATGCCTTGCTTCAAGTCCGGGGATAGGGTGCAGCTCACACGGAAATGTTTAGATTTGTCATCTGCCCCGAACGAGATTTCCTCCAGCTCATCTACCGGTTCTGACTTCGGGTGGTCTCTCTTGGGAGGGAGTTCAATCGCATCGAGGGGAAATACCCCGCCCTCGACTTCCGTCATGTAGCACAAACGTGCCGACTCCTGGTTGCCTCGGACGATCCCGACCCCGAGGTCTGTGGGGAACTTTAGTTTCAGATGGTAGGCCGAGGGGACGGCCTGGAACAAACAGAGCCTGGGTCGACCGAGGATGGCGTTGTATGCTGCCTTGACGATGACCACCATGAAATTTGTCGACTCGGTTCGGAGGATGGAGGTCATGCCTGCAACTATATCTAGTGTCACAATCCCCTCAATTTGTATGGGGACACTTGAAAACCCGTGAAAGGTGTAACCGGTGAGCTTGAGCTTTTCTCGGGGGAGCTTGAGGTTCTCAAATGCTTTTAAGAATAGGATGTTAACCGAGCTGCCGTTGTCCACCAGGATACGGCGGACCTCGAAGTTGGCCATGACGATGCTGAGAACGAGGGCGTCGCAGTGCGGAAGCTGGATGCCTTCGAGGTTTTCTCCTGAGAAGGAGACAGCCAGTTGCTGGACACGGGGGGAGGGATGGTCCCGGACAGAATTAACCTCTCCGACAAAGGCCTTGCATGTAACGCCCCGAATCCCAAATATACTGAATTCGAGATGTTCTACAGGATCTTTTCACTTTCTTAGTACACTTTTACAGGGAAATTAAAACTTTTCATCATACATCAGAGTTTACATCATAATTACATCTTTCTTTTGCACAGCGGAAGTAAAATACAACAATTAAATACAAGTACAACAGCTTGATATAATCTTTAAGCATCCAAATCCTCTTTAATCTTTAGCATAACATTTACCTGCATGTTAGACTGTGGGTACGTCAGTTTATTCAACCGACGATCATTATACACGGCCGTCCTCGCTTGCCGGAAATAGTATAACTTAACATTTCATATTTAGCAAACACAAACTTGTCACATTTCAAACTAAAGGGACTACCCTATTGATGTCGTGTTGTGATTGTGCACTTAGTCCTTAATGCAGTTAATTATATGACACTAATGCACACTTGTTCGGATTCTATGCATCCCATACTACATAGGTCCGAGGGCAAGCCCTTATTCGTTCTTCATCTTGATAGGGTTCAATCCCCCGATATGCCTTAACTACTACTGTAACTACGGTAGTGTCTTAGATGCCCTATGATCTATGAGCCCATGTCCAGGCAGCCTGGAGGGGAATCCCACGCACTGTCACGACGCATCGAGCAGGCAACCTATGGACAATTCAGCCTCCGCCATGGAACAATGGCACCACCCATAGTCACTCGAACATCCCACGAGCGTCGCCACCGGGACGATAATTCCGGAGTAGCGCCCACGCACTGTCTTGACGCATCAAGCAGGCAACCTGTGAATCGCTCTCACACCGCTATCCGTTGGCCCTCATACTCATGTTTTTCTTCTACTTTCATCACATCTCCACTATGTACTAGTCCTTAGTTTTATATAAAAATCATGAACAAAATAATCACTAGAGTTAGCCTCTCCATCATCCGGACTTATTCATTTGTTTCAACATGACCAACCTTGGTCTAATTTCAATTCAATTCATCTTTCTCAATGCCGGGGAGACTTAGCTACTCTATTTCAAATTTCATTTCACAATCTTTAAGTCATAACCACTTTCATGTTACAATTTCATATTCTTTCTTATTCATGATTACTCTTTGTTCACAAGTCCATAGTGAATACTTATAACTCATAAAATTTCATATTCATGACCAACAATTTCATCAACATGATCTCTAAATTTCCAATATCATACAATGCACTCATGCAACTATAATTAAACACCCATACTTTACATTTTACACAATATTCTCAAGTGAGAATTAATAACATCAAGTCACACCACAAAATTCTTTGTGTCAATTACTTCTTAATAAACCCATTTCATTATATATCTTTATGAATTGGAAATTCCCATAAGTGTCTTAGAACCATAGCTTTAATTATACTATTTGTTCACAAACTACTTCATATTTTCTTCAAATAATACCCAAACCAATCCCATAAAATTCCTTGTATTTTTATGAAAATTACCATATTTATCTCACATTTTTTGGACATCACAAACTCCCAAAAAAAATGTTTTTATAAAGTGCTAGGGGAAGGATTCGAACCCAGCACGGTAGAGAAAGAGGCCAGAGCACCCGCCAATAGGCCAATCTGTGCTAGCGATTAGAAGAGGATGCACTAAGTACATATGCCATCTCTTCGCGGTCTTATATATATATATACAGTACTTAAAAAAAATTGGTGAGACCCGGATTCGAACCACACCGCTCAGGGAAACCGAACAGCGCCTCCGACCGCCTGAGCCACTGGCTCAGGTTGTCACAGTGTGGACTTAAAACCCATTTAACTCCTATTCCCACTGTTTGTAGAAATCAACTCGATGTTCAAAACAATTTGATTCATGTTGCCTTCAAATAAACTACTGAAAGATTCCAGATTTAATCTTCTTTATTCCATCTTCAAAACAGTAATTGTAAAATAAATTTTTGTACTAAAAACACATTTTTCTCCACCCAAATTAATTTATTTAATTAAAACTAGCAAATCTTTTATTTTTCAACATTGAAAATAATCGATTGATCTTCTAATCTCTCTTTTATCCCAAAATTTCCATGATAATTTACTGGTCATTAATCTACATTCACAACACAATACAACTTGGATTTTCCCATACTCATACTAGCCAAAGAATTCATATAGCACATGAATAGGTGAAACTCAACAATTACTAAGTTGGGTACATTTCTAATATGATGACAACAAGCAATTCTTGGGTTCATTCATGCCACTTCTACACATGGATTCGAAGTATTCATTGTACTTTTCTATTCAAATTCCATAGTGTTAATATCCTTATCAATTGTCATGTTTCAACCACACAATTTGCAAGTAATTAATAAAGATTTTAACACATCATGCTAGTCACATTGCATCATTGTTCAATTAACTAGATAATCATAGAAAGTGCTTCATATGGTATAATTTCATGCAAGCAATTTACATACACAATTTATCACATCATTCTAAGCCATTCACACACTAACTTTTTAATTAGAGTGGTCTCTTATTAGTATTTTTCATGTATAGTGTCATCAATATACTAGCATGAACCCTATATTAGAAACATGAAATATTTTACCCACCTCAATTGGAGAGAAACACAACAAAAGCAATCAAGTAGATGAGAACACCTCCTCCTAGCCAAAAGAATGCACCACTCCAAGCCTCCAACCAAATGCCGAATACTTCTCCTCCTTGGCCGAAAGCTTCCTAGCCGAATGCTTCTTGATGGTGCCGGCCACTCCAAGCAATACAACCCACACAACTCTTATTTTTTATAACTCTCACAATATATTAGTATAGCTTTAGAA
Organism: Hemerocallis citrina; assembly: GCA_017893485.1. Taxonomy (NCBI): domain Eukaryota; kingdom Viridiplantae; phylum Streptophyta; class Magnoliopsida; order Asparagales; family Asphodelaceae; genus Hemerocallis; species Hemerocallis citrina. The sequence goes on from JACEHZ010000286.1 coordinate 6,934, forward strand.
ATTACACTTTGCATATGAAAATTAGCCATGAGAAAGGGGGGTATTTATACAAAAAAATGAGGGAAATGGAGGGCTAAGATCATCTTGGTGGTTGCAAAATGGAAGGCTTAGATTCAAGTAGGAGTTAGGAAAACTACCCACCTCCTTGAAACTACCCCCATGTTCTCCACACCAAAAATTCAACTTTCCCTCCCAAAAAGAATGCTACCCGGCCAAGCATAAGAAATGGGCAATGCACGTGTACGTGTAGTGCACGTGCATGCAACTAGGCCAAATTTGTACATTCTAAAATTGCATAAAAATAATTTTGTTAAGAAAAGTCTTCTACATGACAAGTTTAATTAAAGTAAATTAATCATGGGCTTTCTTTTTGGGCCAAAAATAATTTATAAAAATAAATAAAATAAAAATGCTTTTGGGCTTTTTAAGAAAAGGCTTTTTAATTAATTCAAATAGGGCTTTTAAAGAAGGCTTTTTGTACTAAAATAATTTGAGAAAATATATTTAAACATACTCACCATGATAAAAATAATCTAACAATATATTGCACGTGCACAACACGTGCAAAATAAATAATTTTTCGTTTATTGAAAAATCAGGGTATTACAGCACTCCCTCCTTAGAATAGTTCCGTCCCCGGAACTACAATCAAGAGCGAGGAAAACAACAAAATACAACACACACAACAAAACAAAAGATACAAAAATACAATCAAGCAAAAAGCTCGGGATAGTCCTTCAACATCCTCTCCTCAGATTCCCAAGTAGCCTCTTCAACCAAGTGGTTTCTCCAGACTACCTTGACCATCGGTATCGTCTTATTCCTCAAGACTTTCTCTCGACGATCAACAATCTCAACAGGAGACTCGATGTAATTCAGGTCTAACTGCAAACCTTCCGGCACTTCAGGCAAATGATGACTCGGGTCCGGAATATAACCTCTCAGCATAGACACATGAAAGACATTGTGCACCTGAGACAACTCTTCCGGTAATTCAAGCCGGTAAGCAGTTTTCCCGATCCTTTTCAATATCTTATACGGGCCTATAAACCTCGGGGCTAACTTCCCGCCTTTGCCAAAACGAACCACACCTTTGCTGGGTGATACCTTCAGAAAGACGAAGTCACCAACCTCAAACTCAAGGTCCCTTCTCCGGTTGTCTGCATAGCTTTTCTGCCTGCTCTGAGCTTCCACCAACCTTTTCCTGATCAGATTAATCTTCTCAGAAGTCAGTTGCACAAGCTCAGGACCAAACAACTGACGCTCCCCTACTTCATACCAGCATACAGGAGTCCTGCACTTCCTGCCATACAGAGCTTCGTACGGCGCCATCCCAATACTGGCCTGAAAACTGTTGTTGTAGGCAAACTCCACCAAAGGTAAATGCCTCTCCCAACTGCCTCCAAAGTCTAGTATACAACACCGAAGCATATCCTCAAGAATACGATTGACTCTCTCGGTCTGCCCATCGGTTTGCGGATGAAAAGCAGTACTGAAATCCGTCTTGGTACCCAAAGCTGCCTGAAGACTCCTCCAGAAATGCGAAGTAAACCGCGCATCTCGATCAGACACAATGGTCGAAGGAACGCCATGAAGTCGGACAATCTCACCAACATACATCTCAGCCAACTTGTCCATCGAAGCAGTGAGTTTCATCGCCAAAAAGTGAGCGGACTTGGTAAGTCGATCGACTATAACCCAAATAGCATCATTGCCTTTAGGACTCTTAGGCAATCCCGTGATGAAATCCATACTGATGTTATCCCATTTCCATTCCGGAATAGGTAACGGCTGTAATAGACCTCCGGGTCTCTGATTTTCGGCTTTGACTTGCTGACAAACCTCACACTTCGCGACAAATTCAGCCACATCCCGCTTCAAACCTGACCACCAGAAATGCTGCTTGATGTCCTTGTACATCTTAGTACTCCCAGGATGTACAGACAGAAGAGTAGCATGCGCCTCCTGAAGAATACTCTCTTTCAGGTCCGCCTGATTTGGAACGCACAGCCTATCTCCGAACCACAGCACTCCATCCCTGGTCTGAAAACCGGGCAACCTGCCAGCACCAACCTGCTCCTTCATCTCCAAGATATCAGCATCAACCTCCTGACTTGCAATGATCCTGGTATTCAAAGTAGGCTGAAGCCTCAACTGAGCCAAAGATGCTCCCAATCCTTGCAAGACAACCTCAATACCAGCTCGGTCCAGCTCCTCAATCAGATGCCTCTGAGTCGTAATCAAACAGGCCAAACTGCTCTTGCGGCTAAGTGCATCAGCCACAACATTAGCTTTTCCAGGATGATACTTGATCTCAGGTCGCATATCCTCGAGCACTTCCAACCATCTCCGCTGCCTCAAATTGAGATCCCTCTGCTGATATATATACTTCAAGTTCTTGTGATCCGTGTACATATTCAGCTTCTCACCGTACACGTAGTGCCTCCATTGCTTCAAAGCAAAGATAATCGCAGCCAACTCCAGATCATGAGTCGGATAATTTTTCTCATGCGGTCGTAGTTGCCTAGACCCATAAGCGATTACTCTTCCTTCTTGCATTAAGACACAACCAAGCCCCCGATGTGAAGCATCGCTATAAACGTCATACTCAACACCAGCTCTAGGCAAAGCCAAAATAGGTGCAGTAGTCAGTCTATCTTTCAACTCCTGAAAACTCGCCTCACATTGCTCGGTCCACTTGAAGCTCACATTCTTCTTGGTCAGCCCTGTAAGCGGTACAGCTATCTGAGCATAACCTTGAATGAATCTCCGATAATACCCAGTCATCCCAAGGAAACTTCTGACTTCCTTCACTGTAGTAGGCCTCGCCCAATCTCTCACTGCCTCTATCTTCTGAGGATCAGTTGCCACTCCCTCCTTAGAAAGGATGTGACCTAGGAATGCCACTTCAGATTTCCAGAAATCACACTTGGATAACTTGGCATACAACTGCTGCTCTTCCAACTTCTGCAAAACAGCTGCCAGATGCTCAGTGTGCTCCTCCTCAGACTTGGAGTACACGAGAATATCGTCGATAAACACCACGACGAAAGAATCAATAAACGGCCTCAGAACTATGTTCATCAAGTCCATGAAGATTGCAGGTGCATTCGTCACTCCGAATGGCATAACTAAGAATTCGTAATGCCCATGCCGAGTTCTAAATGCAGTCTTATGCACATCTTCAGCTTTCACTCGAACTTGGTGGTAACCCGATCGAAGATCTATTTTGGAGAATACAGCTGCTCCTTGCAGACGATCGAACAAGTCATCAATTCGAGGAATCGGATACTTATTCTGAACAGTGACCTTATTCAGCTCTCGGTAATCGATGCACATTCTCATCGATCCATCCTTCTTCTTTACCAAAAGCACTGGTGCTCCCCAAGGTGACGCACTAGGTTGAATAAAGCCTTTTCCCAACAGTTCCTCAATCTGCCGTTTCACCTCATCCTGTTCCACTGGAGCCATCCTATAAGGTGCCTTAGAAATGGGTGCACTTCCCGGTTGAACAGTGATGCTGAACTCTACATCACGATGCGGAGGTAACCCAGGAAAATCTTCCAAGAACACGGTCGGATAGTCCCGAACCACAGGAATCCCTTGCACTTCCACAGGAGTCTCTTCCTTGCGGATAGTAGCCACCAGCTTAGAACATTTCTGCTTCCCTTGGAACACGACTTCAGGTCCACCTGGAGCCTTCACTGTCACCGTCTTGGCCTTACACTCGATGCTTGCACTGTACACCGACATCCAATCAATGCCAATGATAACATCGACTCCCAAGATAGTCAGTTCGATCAGATCAATGCCAAAGATTCTCTCCCCAATCACTATCTCGCAATCAGCATAATACCGATCAGTGGTTAAAGTTTCCCCTGACGGAGTAGCTACTGATAAGATCTTGCCTGGGAAAATCTTTGGTTCAACTCCCAACACTTTAGCAAACTTTGGAGACACAAAAGTATGAGAGGATCCAGTATCAAACAATACGACAGCTTTAATTCCATTAAGATAGAGTTCGCCTGTTACATAATATACATCATTACATAACAGCCTCACTAAACAAAGGGAAAGGAAATGACAAAGACTCTAAACACCAGCCCTCGTACCAGAGATGACCTGATCTGCCTCCTCAGCATCAGCTTCTGTCAAGGCAAATACTCGCCCTGATTGGTACGGCCTCTTCCCAGCCTGCTGCGTTGGTGCGCCGCTATTACTGCGCTGAAGTTTGGGACAATGAGATCGGTAGTGTCCCGCTTCCCCACAGTTAAAGCAAGTCACCGCAGAAGGTCTCACCACATTGTCTCCAGGCCTCCCAGCCACACTCACAGCGTTCGCCCCCGTCGGTTTGAACCTCTGTGCAGATGGTTGCCCCCTGAAACTCCCCGAATGTGCAGGCCTCTTCCCGGGCTGCCAGTTGTTCCTCCTGTTCTGAACAACATGGAACTGCTCCATATCTGCCTCCGTCGCTGCCGCCCTCTTGACCAGCTTATCGAATCTCCTGATACCAAGGGGTATCATACGAAATCTCAAGCTAGGCCTCAGACCATGCTCGAACTTGCGAGCTTTCTTGGCCTCATCCGCCACCAGTTCTGGAGCATACCTGGAGAGCTGAGTGAACTTGGTCTCATAGGCTCTCACTGACATGCTGCCTTGCTGAAGCGACAGGAACTCCATCGCCTTCTTCTCCTGGACGTCGGAGGGGAAATAATGGCTGCGGAACTCCTCCAAAAATTCCTCCCAGCCCAACAACAGACCTCCCATGGTCCTCTTCACAGATTGCCACCAAACTGCTGCATCCTTCTCCAGCTGCAAGGTTGCCAACTTGACCTTGCTACCCTCCGGTGTTTCCAACACCTCGAAGATGGTCTCCACTTGCCGTATCCAGTTGTCAGCCGAATCTGGATCCGACTTTCCCTCGAATATGGGTGGTTTCATCCTCTTGAACGATTCCACCAGCTTTATTGCCTCGGGCACTGGATTTGCCGGCCCCCTAGCTTGGTTCTGAGCCACAGCATTCAACGTCTGGTAGACTCTAGCAAGCTCAGTCTCCAGATCCAAACCTTCCCCATTCCTTGCTCCTCTTCTCGACATATTCTGATGCAAAAGATCCGTCAAATTCGACGTATATAACAAGAATTTAAACCAACTTCCATTTCATTGAATTCCAAGAGTTTATACATTCGAATTTAAAAACATCTCTAAACATCAGAATGAAAGAAAACAGAAGCCACAACACTCTAACTCCTACGGGTCCTCTTCGCTGCTCGAAGTTCTTCCCGCAGTTCATCAACCTCATCCTTCAGCACATCAGTTAGGTTCTTTTTCTTCTCAAGTTCCCAAATCCGATGGCTAAGAACAGAATAGTCAGCCTTCCGCTTCTCCAGCTGAGCCTCCAACAATCCAACTCTCTCCTTCAGGGTTTCCACTTGCCTCTGAAGAGAAGCCACAAGACCACTTGGAACTGGTACTTCCTCTTCGTCGGAAGAAGAATCATCAGATGAATCCGGAGGTGGGGTGATCTCTCGGGATTCAGGGTACTCCTCATCATCAGAATCAGCTTGCCCAGGGTAGTACTCGTCCTCGGAATCTGCCTGTCCAGGATGGTACTCTTCCTCAATGATGTGCCAGTCGTCGCCTCCAGCAGGGTCGAAGTGATCAGCCATCTTAGAAATAGAGAGGAGAAAGCATAAATCTTAGAGCAACACAAATGTAAGTCACTTACATTTAAATCTCTAGATTCAAACACACACTCTAATGTCCACTTCTAGGGTGTCGTTCCCTATAAATTTGTACAAGTGTGAAAGTGTAGAAAGCGTGGCTCTGATACCACTCTGTAACGCCCCGAATCCCAAATATACTGAATTCGAGATGTTCTACAGGATCTTTTCACTTTCTTAGTACACTTTTACAGGGAAATTAAAACTTTTCATCATACATCAGAGTTTACATCATAATTACATCTTTCTTTTGCACAGCGGAAGTAAAATACAACAATTAAATACAAGTACAACAGCTTGATATAATCTTTAAGCATCCAAATCCTCTTTAATCTTTAGCATAACATTTACCTGCATGTTAGACTGTGGGTACGTCAGTTTATTCAACCGACGATCATTATACACGGCCGTCCTCGCTTGCCGGAAATAGTATAACTTAACATTTCATATTTAGCAAACACAAACTTGTCACATTTCAAACTAAAGGGACTACCCTATTGATGTCGTGTTGTGATTGTGCACTTAGTCCTTAATGCAGTTAATTATATGACACTAATGCACACTTGTTCGGATTCTATGCATCCCATACTACATAGGTCCGAGGGCAAGCCCTTATTCGTTCTTCATCTTGATAGGGTTCAATCCCCCGATATGCCTTAACTACTACTGTAACTACGGTAGTGTCTTAGATGCCCTATGATCTATGAGCCCATGTCCAGGCAGCCTGGAGGGGAATCCCACGCACTGTCACGACGCATCGAGCAGGCAACCTATGGACAATTCAGCCTCCGCCATGGAACAATGGCACCACCCATAGTCACTCGAACATCCCACGAGCGTCGCCACCGGGACGATAATTCCGGAGTAGCGCCCACGCACTGTCTTGACGCATCAAGCAGGCAACCTGTGAATCGCTCTCACACCGCTATCCGTTGGCCCTCATACTCATGTTTTTCTTCTACTTTCATCACATCTCCACTATGTACTAGTCCTTAGTTTTATATAAAAATCATGAACAAAATAATCACTAGAGTTAGCCTCTCCATCATCCGGACTTATTCATTTGTTTCAACATGACCAACCTTGGTCTAATTTCAATTCAATTCATCTTTCTCAATGCCGGGGAGACTTAGCTACTCTATTTCAAATTTCATTTCACAATCTTTAAGTCATAACCACTTTCATGTTACAATTTCATATTCTTTCTTATTCATGATTACTCTTTGTTCACAAGTCCATAGTGAATACTTATAACTCATAAAATTTCATATTCATGACCAACAATTTCATCAACATGATCTCTAAATTTCCAATATCATACAATGCACTCATGCAACTATAATTAAACACCCATACTTTACATTTTACACAATATTCTCAAGTGAGAATTAATAACATCAAGTCACACCACAAAATTCTTTGTGTCAATTACTTCTTAATAAACCCATTTCATTATATATCTTTATGAATTGGAAATTCCCATAAGTGTCTTAGAACCATAGCTTTAATTATACTATTTGTTCACAAACTACTTCATATTTTCTTCAAATAATACCCAAACCAATCCCATAAAATTCCTTGTATTTTTATGAAAATTACCATATTTATCTCACATTTTTTGGACATCACAAACTCCCAAAAAAAATGTTTTTATAAAGTGCTAGGGGAAGGATTCGAACCCAGCACGGTAGAGAAAGAGGCCAGAGCACCCGCCAATAGGCCAATCTGTGCTAGCGATTAGAAGAGGATGCACTAAGTACATATGCCATCTCTTCGCGGTCTTATATATATATATATACAGTACTTAAAAAAAATTGGTGAGACCCGGATTCGAACCACACCGCTCAGGGAAACCGAACAGCGCCTCCGACCGCCTGAGCCACTGGCTCAGGTTGTCACAGTGTGGACTTAAAACCCATTTAACTCCTATTCCCACTGTTTGTAGAAATCAACTCGATGTTCAAAACAATTTGATTCATGTTGCCTTCAAATAAACTACTGAAAGATTCCAGATTTAATCTTCTTTATTCCATCTTCAAAACAGTAATTGTAAAATAAATTTTTGTACTAAAAACACATTTTTCTCCACCCAAATTAATTTATTTAATTAAAACTAGCAAATCTTTTATTTTTCGACATTGAAAATAATCGATTGATCTTCTAATCTCTCTTTTATCCCAAAATTTCCATGATAATTTACTGGTCATTAATCTACATTCACAACACAATACAACTTGGATTTTCCCATACTCATACTAGCCAAAGAATTCATATAGCACATGAATAGGTGAAACTCAACAATTACTAAGTTGGGTACATTTCTAATATGATGACAACAAGCAATTCTTGGGTTCATTCATGCCACTTCTACACATGGATTCGAAGTATTCATTGTACTTTTCTATTCAAATTCCATAGTGTTAATATCCTTATCAATTGTCATGTTTCAACCACACAATTTGCAAGTAATTAATAAAGATTTTAACACATCATGCTAGTCACATTGCATCATTGTTCAATTAACTAGATAATCATAGAAAGTGCTTCATATGGTATAATTTCATGCAAGCAATTTACATACACAATTTATCACATCATTCTAAGCCATTCACACACTAACTTTTTAATTAGAGTGGTCTCTTATTAGTATTTTTCATGTATAGTGTCATCAATATACTAGCATGAACCCTATATTAGAAACATGAAATATTTTACCCACCTCAATTGGAGAGAAACACAACAAAAGCAATCAAGTAGATGAGAACACCTCCTCCTAGCCAAAAGAATGCACCACTCCAAGCCTCCAACCAAATGCCGAATACTTCTCCTCCTTGGCCGAAAGCTTCCTAGCCGAATGCTTCTTGATGGTGCCGGCCACTCCAAGCAATACAACCCACACAACTCTTATTTTTTATAACTCTCACAATATATTAGTATAGCTTTAGAAATTACACTTTGCATATGAAAATTAGCCATGAGAAAGGGGGGTATTTATACAAAAAAATGAGGGAAATGGAGGGCTAAGATCATCTTGGTGGTTGCAAAATGGAAGGCTTAGATTCAAGTAGGAGTTAGGAAAACTACCCACCTCCTTGAAACTACCCCCATGTTCTCCACACCAAAAATTCAACTTTCCCTCCCAAAAAGAATGCTACCCGGCCAAGCATAAGAAATGGGCAATGCACGTGTACGTGTAGTGCACGTGCATGCAACTAGGCCAAATTTGTACATTCTAAAATTGCATAAAAATAATTTTGTTAAGAAAAGTCTTCTACATGACAAGTTTAATTAAAGTAAATTAATCATGGGCTTTCTTTTTGGGCCAAAAATAATTTATAAAAATAAATAAAATAAAAATGCTTTTGGGCTTTTTAAGAAAAGGCTTTTTAATTAATTCAAATAGGGCTTTTAAAGAAGGCTTTTTGTACTAAAATAATTTGAGAAAATATATTTAAACATACTCACCATGATAAAAATAATCTAACAATATATTGCACGTGCACAACACGTGCAAAATAAATAATTTTTCGTTTATTGAAAAATCAGGGTATTACATTGCAGGAGGTATTGGAGTCCCCTCCCATGGGTCCACCGTGGATGCATTGGAGGATAGTCGGTCCTCCTACTTTCCCATGTTTGGGGTCCCGCTCGGGGCGGCGGCTGTTTGCTCAAGGACGAGGCGAAGGCCTTGGGCTCCTTGGTTCTTCAGTCTTTGGGATTAGTCCAGGCGAACTCCCCCAGATACCCTCGTTGGATGAGAGCTCGGCAATGATCTATATCGTGCCCGGTGTCTCGGTGGAAGCGGCAGTAGAACCTTTGGTCTTGCTTCTTGCCGTTGTTCATCTGTCGGGGAGGGAAGTGGACGATCCCTTTGTCCTCGATCTCCATCAAGATTGCCGAGATGTTCTGTGTCAGGGGCGTATATCTCTTGAATCGGGGAACCGGGGGGACCCTTTTAAGACCAGTTGCTTCTTTAACGGCTCTCTTGAAAGGCTCAGCATCATCGACCTTACGCTTCCCCTTAGCAGCGACTTCTTTGGTGCCCTCAGGATTGAGGGCCTTCTCGGCTCGGATATACTTCTCGACCCTGTTGAGTAGGTGGTCCACGGGTGGCTTCTTGGCTAAAGAAGCCTTGAGATGGCCGTGGCGGACATTGTGTCAAAAGGCTGCGAAGGCAACCCCTGCGTCGAGGGAGGAAACTGACCTTGCCTCAGTGGTGAATCTCCGAACGAACTCACGGAGGGATTCACCATCCTTCTGTTTGAGGTCCAGAAGAGAAGAGCTCGTCTTCTCGACCTTCCTGCTGGTTACGAAGTGGGCTAGGAAGCTCACCTCTAGCTACTCGAAAGAGAAGACGGAGCCAGGGGTAAGTTTGGAGAACCATTCCCGAGCCGGTCCACGGAGGGTAGCAGGGAAGGCGCGGCAGAGGAGGGGATCCGCAGTGCTGTGAATCATCATGAGGGTCTTAAACCCCTCTATGTGATCAGCAGGATCGCCTTCGCCATTGTAGGTCTCAAATTTGGGAGGCCTGAAATTCCAAGGGATCTCGGCCTCTAGGATTTGGGAGGAAAATAAGGGTCCAGTCTGTCGATGACCGCGACCCGGTACTGGTCCGCCCCCACCAAGATGGGCGAGGTGGTTCTCCATTTCCTCCAAACGATGAAGGACGGCGTCTGCCTGCTCCTGGGGACGAGCCGATCCGCGGGACTCACCAGCTCCTGTTCCTGACCGAGCATCGGAACTATTGCGGACCTCGGTGGTTTGGCCGCCTCGGATGGGTTGGAGAATCTCATCCCAGGAATTCTGGAATTCGGCCCTTGTGATGGGGGCTTGCCCCACCGGGTCCTGGGGGGATCGCACACCTGGAAAGGCTGTCGACGATGGTTCAAGACCGAGTTGGAAGCGGCCTTTCTCCTCGTCCGGCTGGCTTGCCTGTCCGAGATGACGCGGCGCAAATTAGACGCACTTGAAGGTCAGGCCACGCCGTTGATCCGAGGTTGGTTGGAATCCTGGTCATTCGCGCGGCTATGATGTAGGGGGTCCGGATGTCGTGCCGAGGTGTCGGCCTTCCAGGCTTTGGGAGCCATGGAAGGGCTCAGACCCGAGGTGACGACTCTGGCTGGGCTTGGAAGGACGAGAGTACTTAGAAGGAAGTTTCCCACAGACAGCATCAACCTGATGCGGTTCTTTTTTAGGGTGTGGCTGCAACAGGTGTGAGTTCTTGTAATTTGTTTAATGGGAGTTGCAGTACTGGCTTCGGTCCGACCCTCGGCAGGGGAGTCAGCTCGGGGGTAGCAGGAGTGAGTTGGGGACCGGATGCTCGGCTCGGATTTATGGGCACGGCTCTGTAACATCCCGTATAATTTATTTTAATTAAAAATACTTTTTCAAAATTTGTGCACGTGCAACACACGTGTAAACTCTATTTTTGTTCGTTCCTCTCAATTGTATTTATTTTGTAGTATGCATGAATCCTTTTTTTTTTACTATCTTTTATTTAGTCTTTTATTAAACCCCTAAACTTGATAACCCGTTGAATAAATAAATAAATTTTTAATTATAAGAGTAATTAATTAATTTTAAAAAATTGTGTACTCGTGCACTGCACGTACATGTGTTTTCGAGTTAGTCAAGAGTGGTGTGCGGTTGGGGAGAGAGTGGGTCGTAACTCGAGTGTGCGTAGAAGTGGGGAGGAAACGTGGAGTTGGTTTTATAAGGGAACATTAAGATCCTGTATAAATCTATTCATTCACCCCTACTCTATCTATCCACTGTTAACCAAAAAAATATTAAGAAAATTTTTAAAAAAAACTCTATTTTCACTAAATTGCCGTGAGTAATTAGGAGAGGAGGAGAGAAGAGGCAGAGCACCTGAAGGCTTTCAAAGTTGGGTTTGTGGCTCGATTTTGTGGAGTTCGGAGTACCTTTTGAAGGCGGAATTATTTTTAGTACTCTCCTAATAGGCGGGTGATCCTTTATGCTTTCTAAATTATTGAGTAGATGTATGTGTAGATTACCCTAAAATTAAATTGCTAATGTCGAATTGTTTAGTTTGCTCTCATGAATTGTGATGTGGGTGATCCTTTATGCTTTCTAAATTATTGAGTAATTGTATGTGTAGATTACCCTAAAATTAAATTTCTAATGTAGAATTGTTTAGTTTGCTCTCATGAATTGTGATGTGGGCGATCCTTTATGCTTTCTAAATTATTGAGTAGTTATATGTGTAGATTACCCTAAAATTAAATTGCTAATGTAGAATTGTTTAGTTGCTCTCATGGATTGTGATGTGTAGGATAGTAGATACTCTAAAAATTTAAGTAAAGTGCTGGTTGATTAAAATTTGTGTGAATTAGCATGTGAAATTGTTGACGTGTGTTCACTTTAGAAAAGTAGATGGTTTATGAGTTTATTCACCATGAGAATAATTCTCGTATTATTATTGGACATGAAAAAGTATATTTTATTGAGTAAAATTGACATTTCACAAATTATAGCGACATTCGAGTTACTCTTCACACGGTGAAAATTTTCAGTTGTGTGGATCTATTATTGCACTAGAATTCATTTTACTGTTCACATATTATTTTTGGAGTGCGTGAGTTCATCTATTCGGTGTTGTGAATTGTTTTTTCGAAAGAGTAAAATTTTAACAGAGGGTAATAGAGAGGTTTGAGCATATAAAACCCATTTTGAATACCTTCACCATGGGCGCACTTGCCCTGTGGCTGGGCGTTGGGCTGTTTCCTTGCTAGTTCTGGGTTCGAGTCCTTGTGTTCTCTGACTTGGGTTCAAAAACATTTTTTTTGGAATACTTGAGTTCTCTGACTTAAGACTTAAACCATTTTTAAGAAATGGTGTTCTCTGACTTTAGTTCTTGAAACATTTTTTTTTTTGAGAAATGGTGTTCTCTGACTTGGGTTCTTAAAACATATTTTTGGAGTCTTTGAGTTCTCTAACTTGGGTTCTTAAAACATATTTTGAAGTATTTGAGTTCTCTGACTTGGGTTTTAAACTTGAATTATAAGAAGATTTAATTTTTGACAATGCAATTGACTTTCCTCCTAAGTGAGATTTTATAATTATTTGTTTAAGTAAGAATACTTTGAAGGTGTATAAATTGCAGTGTGTGATTAAATTATGAGATTTGAAGTAATTACTCTATATTATGAGTTCATGAAAGGAAACGTTGTTTGTTTTGAAAGAATTGTGATTAAGTGAATGAATTGAATTTCATGAGGTTGATTAAGTTGAAGATATGAATATAATAAAGTTTAATACATGATTATTCAAGGGTATGAGTACCCATGGATTCTAGTACATGGAAGGTTGCGATCTAGAAGTTTAGTGAGACCCCGGGTACCGGCAATTGTTGAATTAAATGATTGATTTATTTTGAGCTATGGCTAGGTGAGCTATCTCGGTATTTGTGATTAAGTTCGGTAGGAGGTAAAGCTATCTTTAGGTGTTGTAATTGATTCATGTCTTGAACTTAAGAACTAGGCACTAAGTGAAGATGTAGTAAACTTGGGCAAATGTAAGTGGGGCACTTCTATACAGTCGGGCGATGGATCTCCGGGACTATAGACCCAGTCGAGCGGTAGATTCTGGGACTGTGATTGCTTCGATGGAGACGAGCTTTTATTTTAAATTCGGGACTATTCATAGTTGGGCGAATAGTTTGTCGTACTCCAGTGTATATACGTATACTGGGGCTAGAGGGGCACTTGCGGAATGTTCGCATGACGACGAGTCTGTATAACAGTCGGGCGGTGGATCTCCGGGACTAGGATCCATACTCGTGGAATGTCTAAACTTTGTTTTATTACTGGGTAGTTGTCATGGCGAGGGATCGAACCCTTTAATGTGGAGTACGTAGGTGCTTGCCCTCGGACATATGTAGTATAGGATGCATAGAATCCGAATAAGTATGCATTAGTGTCATCTTAGTGTAAAATATCTGTATTAGGCATTAAGGCATTGCATACATTTACATGTTTAGAGTAGTCACTTTCAACACTTTTTTTTGCATTCAAGTTTGTGGTTTGTTAAAGTACTAAGATCGTTATACTTTCGGCATAGCGAGGATGGCCGTGTATAACATTTCGTCGGTTGTAAGCAACTGACGTGCCCATAGTTTTATATGCAGGGTTGGATTTTTCATTTATATATAAAGTTGATATGCTGCTGTTGATCTATTTAAATATTAAAGATGTTGCAATTGTATATTATTTTTTATTAATGTACTTCATTTTACCTTCCGCTGTGTTATAAATGTAAAGGACTCTGTTGTATTATAAAAAATTCAAATTTCCTTGTAAAATTGTACGAAGTGAAGTGTAAAGATCCTGTGGAACTTCGAATTCAGCCTTATTTGGAAGCAGGGTGTTACAGGCTCGGTCCTGGGTACCTGCACACTGCCTCGAAACACCGGGAGAAGTCCCGGCGATAAGCCCTCCGACGATCTAGTCAGTTACATGGAAAAGCAACAGTAGCTAGGGTTCAGGGGGAAAAGTTTTAATTACCTTTGAATGAAGGAGGGGGTCTGGTATTTATAGGTAGAGGCAAACGGGTCTGGGACCTGAGCGGGTCGGGTCGATCCCGTTTGCCTGTGGGCCTGAGGCGGTAACGGCCCGTTGGACTTCTGTTGACTTTATGATCAGGGAAGAGTGGGTTTGAGGAGATCTTGTAGTACCCCGTATTTTTAAATATAATTTTAAAGATTTATAAATGAATTAAAATGATTTTTGGAGATTTAATAAATAATTTCATAAGATTTACCCTTTTTACACGTGAAAAACACGTGCAAATATTTTCATGGAAAGTTTAAAAGGCAAAATTATTTTGTGGAAAACATTAGTTATTATTTGAGATTATTTATAATTTTTCTAGATTTTTCTGATATTTATTAGACCTATTTGCAAATACTACGAAAAAGAATGATCTTTTTGCAAAATTGTCATTTTGAAGGAAGAAAGTGCAAAACTATTTTCTGGACTTTTCAAACAGTGCCGGCTGGAAAATAAGGTGTTTATTTTGTTTTTAAACCTCAAGTTAATTGGTTTTATCACGTTTCCAAGTATAGGGATCTATTTATGTAAAGTTATACTTTAAAAGGGTTATTTTGCGAATGTGTTCAAAAACTCTAATTCTCCTATTCCGGCCTATTTAAAAGAGTGAAGTGCAGTCGTCTTTTGCTGCACAACACAAAGGTTTTATTATTTCTTGGAGATTTAAGGAGGTGATCTTGGATTCGCAAAAGAAAGACTTTTCTTGTTAGATTTCTTCATTTAAGGTGAGTGACTTGTTTTGTTTTCCTTTGTTTTGTGTATGTCGTATGCGAGTGATATAATTTATTTTGTTTTACTCTTGAAATGTTGTATATGGTATTTCATCAACTAGAAAGCATGTTAGGGTTTGAGTATGAATATGTACTTGATGGATTGGATGGATTGATGAATTAAAAATTGATCTTTTATGAACCCTAATTATCTATGGATAGATTTGCATGTGGATGATGTGAGTCTTATTTTCATTGAGTTTGGATGAACACATCTTGATTATAGAAATGTTAGATTTGTTCATGTTCATGAGCTAATAATGGTGATTAAGTTGAGGAAATTTTTGAGAAGGACTAATGAATTAGGAGATCATGTCTCGAGTATTGGATTTGTGATAAATTGGATTGAGTTTGATGAATACAATTAAATTGGGGTTCTTTTTGAGGTCTTGGTATTAATATGGTTTGGATCTGAATATGAAGCTATTTCAATGAACAATTAATTTTTAAGAAACTCTATTTTGTTCATATGCACAATTCATGTTTGATTGAAAGAAATCAACAAATCGCTATTCTTATAAATTCAAGTAGTTTTGATTTAGTTCTTATGGACGATTATATATCCTACAAGTTGTATTTGATCAAATAAGAAATATGCTTCCGATAGAAATCGTTTTTATAAAGTAAAACTAGATATCGGTTGAAATATGCACAACCAAAATCTACAGTCTGCAGGTCGACAGTCTACCGGTGTGACTTTCCAATCGACCGTCGCTGCCAGGCTGCTATAGTTTTCTTGAAGTTTTTAAATTATCACGCGGAACAGTTGACTGACTCATCTTTACAATCGACTGATTCTGCTCCGTTTTGATGTCACCCTGAGAATTGGATTTTTTCTCTGGACAGTCGACCTATGACCTTTACATTCGACTGCTATACTTAGAATTACTTTCTTAAAGATCATTAGATTTATCCCTCCGGACAGTCGACCTATGACCTTTTAGAGTCGACTTGTAATACTTAGAATTATTTTCTCAAAGCTATTGGATTTTCTCTCTGGACAGTCAACCGATGGCTTTTGTAGTCGACTGATACTGATATATCTATACATATTTTAATGTTCTTTTAAATGATTTATCCTCTAAATGTTTTTAATCTATAACTACTATTCTATATTTTATCTTCTACTGAACATATGTTTTCAAGTGAATTAACTGAGCAATTTATGTTGGAAGTTTTGTTTGGATATTTGGGTGTGAGTCTCTAGAGGGTGTGTGTGACCCTAATATACCAGCAGTTGAGATATTTATGTTTGGGCCTGTTGAGGCATTTTAGTTGATCAGTTGTTGAGTTAAGTCCGGTAGGGTACACCAACTCTAAGAGATTCGTAAAGTAATCAAATAACCTAAATGATAAGGACGGGCATTAGTGGTGATATGATGAACGAGAACATGAGTTATGGACCTAGTATGGCTTGCGGTGTGAGATAATCCCCAGAATTATCTAGGTGTGAGTGAAATAGTCTCCGGAATTACCTCTGGTGTGGGATTAATCTCCGGAATTATCGGGGTCGAGGTGACGCACATGTGGTATTCGTGTGATGAGGTGCCATCGCTTGTGATGTGGGGTATTCTCGAAGATTCCCAGGTGTGAGCGAAATAGTCTCCAAAATTATCTGTGGATAGAGATTGACCTTCGGAATTATCGGGGCATGGGCTAATACTCACAGTTTATATTTATCTCGTAGTAGTCATCGTGTTAGGATTATTTGCATGGCGGAGGATTAAACCCTACAATGTGGAGACGTTAAGGGCTTGCACCGTACCTATGTAGAGTGGGATGCATAGACTCCGACATGTATGCATTAGAGGGTCAGCATATAGAATTGTGTTTTCTTGACTTGGTTTCATGCATGTGTTTTCCTATTTTCTACACTTGACACTTAGTCTAGTTTCACTTGATGTTTTCGTGTTTCCTTGCTATGTCATATCTTATGTATTCTTGTTTCTTTAATGTCGTTTATGATTCTATGCTTTACTTATGTTGTTTGTTTTATGTCACTCACCATTATGGCTGACCCCTTTAGTTTTGGGGGTTAGGGTTATCTCTAGCCTCATATTTTTACAGGTGATTACTTGTAGCTTGGGATTTGGATGCATGAGTTAAAGTGGTGTAATGGGTTATGTAATTTGTAAAAGAAATTGTTGTAAGGAAAGAAAATTTGTAATTCAAGGTGTATTGTATTCCGCTGTGCTATGTAAAGATTAATGTAATGAAAGTTGAAATTTTTTTATTGGTATTTGGCTGTGTTTAATATTGCATTTGAAGTTGACGCTAGAAATTGTACCACGGATTTCTAAGATATTATATTGAAAATTCGGGCACTACAGAGATTAGTATCATAGCATGCTTTAATAGTAATAATAAACATGGTATAAAAATAACCTAGGTGTGGACACTAGAGCGTGAGTACCTAGGAGTGGACATTAGAGAGTGAGTATCACATAGAACTGAAACATGATGTTTTGGGGTATGGTTGCTGTTTTGGCAGAGGGTATTGATGTGAATATGTATTGTGTTGAGATGCTCTAACTCTTCCCTCATTTTGCAGTATTCAGAATTGTTGGACCCAGAACCAGAAATGGTAACAATGGTGATGGGGCTGGAAGTTCCCAAGGAACAGGAGTTGATCTCGAGACCGAATTTGTCTGGGTGTATCAGACTTTGAATGCACTGATGGCAGCTAATTTGGCACAGAATCAGAACCAGAATTAGAATCATGGGGCTGGACCAGGGTTTGTTAATGCTGATCCTATCAAGCAGATTGAGTCCTTCAAGAGGATGAGGCTGCCCGTGTTTGAGGGGCAGTCTGATCCAAATGAGGCTAATTATTGGATTAGACGGATGGAGACAATCTTAGAGGTCTCAGAAATTCTGGCAGCCAACAAGGTGAAGTTGGTCACTATGCAGTTGGAAAAGGATGCTGGTGTTTGGTGGCAAACGGTAAAGAGGACTTTGGGGGACCAGCAAATGACTTGGGAGGCTTTTCTGAAAGAATTCAGATATCGTTTCTTTCCCCTGGATATTCAAAAGAAGAAGGCGACAGAGTTCTTAAATCTACAGCAAGACAGCATGACCCTGCGAGAGTACAAGACTAAGTTCTCTCAGCTGTCGAAGTATGCACCGGAGCTGATAGTTGATGAGGCAAAGAAGGCCAAGAAGTTTGAGAAGGGCTTGAGGCCAAACTTGAGGTCGAGAATGATTCCTTTGGACATAAGGAGGTTCGATAAGCTGGTCAGGAGAGCAGCTATGACAGAGGAAGACATGGATCAGTTCCAGAAGAAGCAAGAGTCCTGGAACAGGAACAAGAGGCCAGCATCAGGTCAGAGTGGGAAGGGATTCCCAGCGAAGCAAGTCAAGTTCAGTGGTCTAGTGCAGAAGGCACCTGCAACTCAGGAAGTGACTTGTTACTACTGCAACAAGGCAGGTCATTACAGGTCAGAGTGTCCAAAGTTAGCGAAGCAGACTTGTTTCCAGTGTAGGCAAGCGGGACATTCTAAGCCTCATTGTCCGCAGTTGAGAAAGGATGGTCCAGGCGGAGGTAAATTCCAGAGGCAAGGGCGAGTGTTCGCATTAACTGAGGAAAATACAAGTAACTCGGAAGATATGATCCAGGGTATGCAAGAGTTTTGATTTTATTTTTTAATCAATGTAATAAGTAAAACTTTTATTTAAGAATAATTGGAGATTGAGTATCATTCTTCATGTAACAGGAATTGTCTTGGTTAATGGAATTAAGGCAAAAGTTTTATTTGACATTGGTTCTTCACATACTTTTGTGTTGCCCAATTTTGCAAAGGTCTTAGGTGTGGAGCCTAAGTTGTTCCCAGGCAAGGTTTTGTCCGTGGCAACGCCGTCAGGTGAAGAATTGATTGCTGATCGATATTACGAAGGCTGTGATATCGAGATTAGCGGGAGATTGTTTGGCATTGATCTGATTGAGCTGCAAGTCTTAGGAGTGGGTGTGATCGTGGACATTGATTGGATGGCAATATATGATTTCACAATTGAATGCAAGCAGAAAGAGGTGTTAGTGAAAGCACCAGGTGGTCCCGCTGTGACTTTCCAAGGGAAGAAGAAGGTTCCGAAGGTGGCTGCAATGGTATCCAAGATGGCGATTCCAGATGAAGTCAAAGACATTCCAGTTGTCAGAGATTTTCCTAAGGTGTTCTTGGAAGATTTGCCAGGATTACCGCCACAGAGAGATGTGGAGTTTTGCATCAATGTTCAGCCGGAGAGTGCTCCGATTTCTAAGGTTCCGTACAGGATGGCACCTGTAGAGCAAGACGAAGTGAAGAAGCATATTGAGGAGTTGTTAAGCAAGGGGCTTGTTAGGCTGAGTTCCTTACCGTGGGGTGCGCCAGTATTGTTAGTCAAGAAGAAGGATGGGTCAATGAGGATGTGCATTGACTACCGGGAGTTGAATAGGGTGACTATTCAGAACAAGTATTCACTTCTGCAGATTGATGATTTGTTCGACAGGCTTCAGGGAGAAGTTGTGTTTTCGAAGATTGATTTGAGATCAGGCTATCATCAGGTTCGAGTCAAGGAGGAAGATGTGAGAAAGACAGCTTTTAGGACTCGTCATGGGCTCTATGAGTTTTTGGTGATGCCATTCGGGTTGACGAATGCGCCAGTCATGTTCATGGATATGATGAACCGAGTTTTTTGGGGCAATTTATTGACTCCTTCGTAGTGGTCTTCTTCGACGATATTTTAGTGTATTCGAAGTCAGAGGAGGAGCATTCTATGCACTTGACAGCGGTATTACAGAAATTGCAGGAGCATAGCTTGTATGCCAAGTTGTCGAAGTGTGAGTTTTGGAAGTTTGAGGTAGCTTTCCTTGGTCATATCCTTTCTAAGGAGGGAGTGGCCACTGATCCTCAGAAGGTGGAAGCAGTAACGGATTGGCCCAGACCAACGTCTGTGAAGGAAGTCAGAAGTTTTTTGGGTTTGGCTGGTTACTACAGGAGATTCATCCATCCAAGGTTATTCTCAGGTTGCAGTTCCTTTGACAGGTTTGACCCGGAAGAATATGGCATTTTCATGGACTGATAAGTGTGAGGCGAGTTTCCTTGAGTTAAAGGAGAGGTTGACTACCGCACCTATCTTAGCTTTGCCATAAGCTGTGAAGGATTTTGATATCTTTAGTGATGCGTCTCTCAGAGGTTTGGGTTGTATCTTGATGTAAGAAGGCAAGGTTATTGCTTATGGTTCGAGGCAATTGCATCCGCATGAGAAGAATTATCCGATGCATGATTTGGAGCTAGCAACTATTATCTTTGCCTTGAAGCAGTGGAGGCATTATGTTTATGGTGAGAAGGTCAACATGTACACTGACCACAAGAGCCTGAAGTACATTTATCAACAAAGGATCTAAATCTTTGGCAGAGAAGATGGTTGGAAGTATTGGAAGACATTTGTCCTGAGATCAAGTATCATCTGCGCAAGACGAATGTGGTAGCTGATGGACTTAGCAGGAAGAGTAGTTTAACAAGTTTGATCACTACTCGAAGCGAGTTGGCAGCAGAGATTGATCAGGCAGGTATCGAGGTGGTGCTGTAGGGTTTGGGGGCGTCTTTGGCTCAGATGAGGCTGCAGCCTTCCTTGAGAGAGAGGATTGTGGAAGGTCAGAGATCAGATTCAGAGATTCAGAAGATGTTGCAACTGGTTTCAGAAGGCAAGCTATCAGAGTTTCGTGTCCAAGATGGAATTCTATGGATGGGTGAGAGGTTGTGTGTTCCGGATAATGCGGATTTGAGAGAGAGTATCTTGCAGGAAGCACACAGTACCTTATTTTCAGTACATCCTGGAGGCACAAAGATGTACAAGGACATCAAACAGCAGTTTTGGTGGTCTGGTATGAAGAGGGATGTGGCAGATTTCGTGGCAAGGTGTCTGACTTGTCAGCAGATCAAAGCAAAAAATCAGAGACCTGGAGGTTTGTTGCAGCCGTTGCCCATTCTGGAATGGAAATGGGAGAATATCAGTATGGATTTCATCACGGGTTTGCCGAGGAGTTCGAAGGGCAATGACTCGATTTGGGTTATTGTGGACCGTTTGACTAAGTCGGCTCACGTTCTGGCCATGAAGATTACTTGGTCGTTGGAGAAATTAGCTGAGTTGTACATTGGTGAGATTGTGAGGCTTCATGGAGTTCCTGTGTCGATTGTTTCCGACAGGGATGCAAGGTTCACTTCAAGGTTTTGGAAGAGCCTACAAGCAGCTTTGGGTACCAGAACTGATTTCTGTACCGCTTTTCATCCACAGACCAATGGTCAGACCGAGAGGGTGAATCGAGTGCTGGAAGATATGCTGAGGGGTTGTGTTATGGATTTCTGTGGTAGCTAGGAGAGATACTTGGCATTGGTTGAGTTTGCTTATAACAACAGTTACCATGCGAGTATCGGGATGGTGTCGTATGAGGCTTTGTATGGGCGGAGGTGCAGGACACCTGTTTGTTGGTACAAGGTTGGCAAAAGGCAGATGTTTGGTCCTGAGATCGTGCAGCAGACGTCAGAGCAGATCGAGCTGATTCGCAAGAGGTTTGTTGAGGCTCAGAGTCTGCAGAAGAGTTACGCTGATACTTGACGAAGGGACTTGGAGTTTGAGGTTGGGGATGTAGTTTTCCTCAAGGTGTCTCTGACCAAAGGAGTGATCAGGTTTGGTAAGGGAGGCAAGTTGGCGCCAAGGTATATTGGGCCATACAGGATTGTGGAACGGGTTGGTAGAACTACATATAGGTTAGAGCTTCCCGAGGAGTTGGCACTGGTGCATGATGTGTTCCATGTGTCATTGTTGAGGAAGTATGTGCCAGATCAGAATCATCAGTTGGTAGAGGTTCCTGAAGGTCTACAGGTGAACTTGAGTTACAAGGAACAGCCTGTGGAGATCGTCGACCATAGGAAGAAAGTTCTTAGGAGTAAAGTGATACCTATGGTCAAGGTGCTGTGGAGGAATCAGCAGTTCGAGGAAACTACTTGGGAGCCAGAGGATCGCATGCAGAAAGATTTTCCTGAGCTTTTTGTATGATTGTATCTTATTTGTGTAATGGTATTTCTTTGGATGATTGTACTATTGGATTGAGTTTTATTTCT
The DNA here is from genome assembly GCA_017893485.1 of Hemerocallis citrina. NCBI lineage: Eukaryota > Viridiplantae > Streptophyta > Magnoliopsida > Asparagales > Asphodelaceae > Hemerocallis > Hemerocallis citrina. The sequence continues at coordinate 29,094 of JACEHZ010000286.1, forward strand.
TTTATTTGATTATGTCTTTCTATGTGAATGTTTTGTATTATGGTTCATTTATGAAATTTCAATTTCTTGTTTATTCTTGTTTTGGACCCCATTAGCAATAGTTCTGAGGACAGAACTCTTCTAAGGAGGTAGTGATATAGTACCTTGTATTTTTAAATATAATTTTAAAGATTTATAAATGAATTAAATGATTTTTGGAGATTTAATAAATATTTTCATAAGATTTACCCTTTTACACGTGCAAAACACGTGCAAATATTTTCTTGGAAAGTTCAAAAGGCAAAATTATTTTGTGGAAAATCATTATTTATTATTTGAGATTATTTATAATTTTTCTAGATTTTTCTGATATTTATTAGACCTATTTGCAAATACTACGAAAAAGAATGATCTTTTTGCAAAATTGTCATTTTGAAGGATGAAAGTGCAAAACTATTTTCTGGACTTTTCAAACACTGCCGGCTAGAAAATAAGGTGTTTATTTTGTTTTTAAACCTCAAGCTAATTGGTTTTATCAAGTTTCCAAGTATAGGGATCTATTTATGTAAAGTTATACTTTAAAAGGGTTATTTTGCAAATGTGTTCAAAAACCCTAATTCTCCTATTCCGGCCTATTTAAAAGAGTGAAGTGCAGCTTTCTTTCGCAGCACAACACAAAAGTTTTATTATTTCTTGGAGATTTAAGGAGGTGATCTTGGATTTCGCAAAAGAAAGGCTTTTCTTGTTAGATTTCTTCATTTAAGGTGAGTGACTTGTTTTGTTTTCCTTTTGTTTTGTGTATGTCGTATGCGAGTGATATAATTTTTTTTTTTTACTCTTGTAATGTTGTATATGGTATTTCATCTACTAGAAAGCATGTTAGGGTTTGAGTATGAATATGTACTTGATGGATTGGATGGATTGATGAATTAAAATTTGATCTTTTATGAACCCTAATTATCTATGGATAGATTTGCATGTGGATGATGTGAGTCTTAGTATCATTGAGTTTGGATGAATACATCTTGATTATAGAAATGTTAGATTTGTTCATGTTCATGAGCTAATAATGGTGATTGAGTTGAGGAAATTTTTGAGAAGGACTAATGAATTAGGAGATCATGTCTCGAGTATTGGATTTGAGGTAAATTGGATTGAGTTTGATGACTACAACTAAATTGGGGATCTTTTTGAGGTCTTGGTATTGATATGGTTTGGATCTGAATATGAAGCTATTTCAATGAACAATTAATTTTTAAGAAACTCTATTTTGTTTATATGCACAATTCATGTTTGATTGAAAGAAATTAACAAATCGCTATTCTTATAAATTCAAGTAGTTTTGATTTAGTTCTTATGGACAATTATATATCCTACAAGTTGTATTTGATAAAATAAGAAATATGCTTTTGATAGAAATCATTTTCATAAAGTAAAACTAGATATCGCTTGAAATATGCACAACCAAAATCTGCAGTCTGCAGGTCGACAGTCGACCGATGTGACTTTCCAGTCGACCGTCGCTGCCTAGCTGCTGTAGTTTTCTTGAAGTCTTTAAATTATCACGCGGAACAGTCGACTGACTCATCTTTACAGTCGACTGAGTCTGCTCCATTTTGATGTCACCCTGAGAATTGGATTTTTTTTTCTCTGGACAGTCGACCTATGACCTTTTACAGTCGACTGCTATACTTAGAATTATTTTCTTAAAGATTATAGGATTTATCGCTCCGGACAGTCGACCTATGACCTTTTAGAGTCGACTTGTAATACTTAGAATTATTTTCTCAAAGCTATTGGATTTTCTCTATGGACAGTCGACCGATGGCTTTTGTAGTCGACTGATACTGATATATCTATACATATTTTAATGTTCTTTTAAATGATTTATCCTCTAAATGTTTTTAATCTATAACTACTATTATATATTTTATCGTCTACTGAACATATGTTTTCAAGTGAGTTAACTGAGCAATTTATGTTGGAAGTTTTGTTTGGATATTTGGGTGTGAGTCTCTAGAGGGTGTGTGTGACCCTAATATACCGGCAGTTGAGATATTTATGTTTGGGCCTGTTGAGGCATTTTAGTTGATCAGTTGTTGAGTTAAGTTCGGTAGGGTACACCAACTCTAGGAAATTCGTAAAGTAATCAAATAACCTAAACGATAAGGACAGGCAATAGTGGTGATATGATGAACGAGAACATGAGTTATGGACCTCAGTATGGCTTGCGGTGTGAGATAATCCGCGGAATTATCCAGGTGTGAGTGAAATAGTCTCCGGAATTACCTGTGGTGTGGGATTAATCTCTGGAATTATCGGGGTCGAGGAGACGCACATGTGGTATTCGTGTGATCAGGTGCCATCGCTTGCGGTGTGGGGTATTCTCGAAGATTCCCAAGTGTGAGCGAAATAGTCTCCAAAATTATCTGTGGATAGATATTGACCTCCGAAATTATCGGGGCATGGAATAATACTCACAGTTTATCTTTATCTCGTAGTAGTCATCGTGTTAGGATTAGTTGCATAGCGGGGGATTAAACCCTACAATGTGGAGACGTTTAGGGCTTGCACCAGACCTATGTAGAGTGGGATGCATAGACTCCGACAAGTATGCATTAGAGTGTCAGCATATAGAATTGTGTTTTCTTAACCTGGTTTCATGCATGTGTTTTCCTGTTTTCTACACTTGACACTTAGTCTAGTTTCACTTGATGTTTTCGTGTTTCCTTGCTATGTCATATCTTATGTATTCTTGTTTATTTCATGTCGTTTATGATTCTATGCTTTACTTATGTTGTTTGTTTTATGTCACTCACACCATTATGGCTGGCCCCTTTAGTTTTGGGGGTTAGGGTTATCTCTAGCCTCATATTTTATAGGTGATTACTTGTAGCTTGAGATTTGGATGCATGAGTTAAAATGGTGTAATGGGTTATGTAATTTGTAAAAGAAATTGTTGTAAGGAAAGAAAATTTGTAATTCAAGGTGTATTGTATTCCGCTGTGCTATGTAAAGATTAATGTAATGAAAGTTGAAATTTTTTTATTGGTAATTGGCTGTGTTTAATATTACATTTGAAGTTGATGCTGGGAGTTGTGCCACGTATTTCTAAGATATCATATTGGAAATTCGGGGCGCTACAGATCTGATGGCCCAGGAGGGGCCACGTCATCTAACCAATATCAGGCCTAAATATTTAATTTTTTGCATAAAACTCTTACTTAGCATAAACATTCCTTATTTAATTCTTTCGGTATATAAATATTAATTAGGCCTATTTTGTAAAATTATGAAGAAATAGTATTTTAGTATCTATATATAAAAACAAAGGAGATATACAAAGTTGCTCAAACTACCGAGAAATTAAATTAATGAGTCATACGATGAAAATTTGTGAGAGAGTGATCGAATATAGACTGAGACTAGAAACTACAGTGTCTAAGAATCAGTTTGGGTTTATGTCTGGGATGTCAACAATGGAAGCAATTTATGTATTAAGGAAACTTATGGAAAAATATAGGGAGAATAAGAAAGATATACATATGGTTTTTATAGATCTAGAAAAAGTTTATGATAAAGTCCCTAGAGGAATAGTATGGTGGGTGTTAAATAATAAAAGAGTAACTATTCGGTATATTGAGGTAATTAAGGATATGTATGAACGGGCAACGACCACAATTAGAACAACCATAGGAGAGACCAGCGATTTTCCTATTATAGTATATTTACACCAAGGTTCGGCTTTAAGCCCCTACCTCTTCACTTTGGTTATGGATGAATGAACGCGAGGAATACAAGATGTGGTGCCTTGGTGTATGCTTTTTTCCGATGACATCGTCTCAGTGGACGAGACTAGAGCAGGAGTCAATGCTAAATTAGAATTGTCGAGAAAAACTTTGGAAGCTAGAGGCTTTAGGATAAGCAGAACTAAAACAAAGTATATGGAGTGTAATTTTAGTGATATTTGGAACACAACTGAGGAAGTAGTGAAGCTTGATGGCCAAGAGATACCTAAGAGAGACCGTTACTGATATTTAGGCTCGATTATACAAAAAGATGGGGATCTTTGTGATGATGTTACACATAGAATCCAAGCAGGGTGACTTAAGTGGAGAAGTGCCAGTGGTGCTTTGTGTGATAAACGTATACCTTTGAAGTTGAAGGAAAAATTTTATAGGACGGCTGTTAGACCAGCAATGATGTATGAAGCAGAGTGTTGGGTAACAAAGAAACAACATGTCCACAAAATGAGCGTAGCAGAGATGAGGATGCTAAGATAGATGTGTGGTAAATCAAGGAATGATATAATTAGAAATCAACATATACATGACGTGCTAAAGGTAGCTCCAATTCAAGATAAGTTAAGAGAGAATCGCCTTAGGTGGTTTGGATATGTCACACGTAGACCTAATAGTGCCTCCGTTAGAAAGAGTGACTTGATAAGTATTGAGGGTAGAGTTAGGGGTAGAGGAAGACCTAAACTAACTTGGGTGGAAACGGTGAAAAAAGATATGATAGCTTGTGACCTTACAGAAGATATTGCGCTAAACCGAGCAGAATGGAAAACCAGGATTCATGTAACCGACCCCAACTAGTTGAGAAAAAGGCATTGTTGTTGTTGTTGTTGTTGTTGTATTTTTATATGATTTTCTTAGTCTATCATCTTTACCCTAACATGTGTTATAATGCATGGTTTATAATATATAACATATTTCTAGAATGTTAATAATGTTATAATATATCTGTTAACATATTAGTTGTATTTACGACTTCTTTTCATTGTATGCAATTGTTAGCTTTAGTAATATTTAATTGGATAATATTCTGGTTTGGCAGTGATTTTCTAAACCATATGCTTATATGAGGATGATAATGAAAATTTCAGTAATTATGGTAGGGATGTATTCACAAGTTTTTCTAAATTCTCACTTTTTTTGAGTTCTATATAATTTTATAATTCCCTCAAAATTATTTTAGGTTGTGCAATTTTGCACATGGTAACACTAGTATTTTACAGGAGATTCTTACTGATCATATTAGAGCTCCTCAAGAATTACTTGGTGCAATGATCATTGGAGGAACAGTACCTACAACGAGTCTTCATATAAGAGCGTCCACAGTCGTGATTGCTAAAAAAATAGCAGAATGCATATTATACATTAGGGGTGGACAACGGTCGGTATCCGACCTAATATGGACCATCCACCACCGATCCAAAGAAGATCGGTTTTTTTATTTTCTCATCCGCAATCAATCCGAACCTTAATTGGATCGGTTTCCATCCAAGCTGATTAAGCTCGGTTTGGATTGGATTGGATGGTCGGTTTGGCGTGCTACTTTTCACCTTCAACATCATTCATAATTTTGTTGAAATTTAAAAGATCAACTTCAATCAAACTTAAGAAACAACCTGCTATTTGTTATTCAGAAATGAATTTAAAATGAAGATTCATAAAACCACAAGTTGTTAATGAATTTTGCACTAATTGTTTGAGATGATGACGTTTAAATGAGTGAGATAAACTGCTTTTTCACTTGCATACTTCTGTAATCTTAGTTTATTATCATAAAATAAACATCAATAACCATAGCTAATTGAATTTCAGGTGTAATAAAAAAAGATTTAGAAAATAATTTCTGCTTGACTTGATTAAAGTAATTACTAAATGTTATATCAACTTATTGATTCTATTATGTTGGGTCACACTGTAAATCAAGTATTTCTCAACAACATAACACATAGGATTATGGAGAACCAAAACATTGGTAGAACAACTGCTCGGTTTGTATTAAAGAAATTAAAAAAGACTGTTTGTATCTCAAGGAAAATGAGAAATGACTATTTGTATATTCAAGAAATTAAAGGAGAACTATATTTTTTATGGACTTATGCATAGAGGTATGGTCGGTTCGGTTTCATCGGTTATTTGAAAGCCTCATCCAACAACCGAACCGGTCCAATTGGTTATTGAAGATCAAGAACCGATCCAATCCAAACCCCCAATTGGTTCGGTTAAAAACCGGTCGGTTCGGATTGGATTGGTTCGGATTGGTCGGTTCGGATAACAGTTGTCCACCCCTATTATACATATAACAAATTTGAGTTTGCTGCAGTGGTGAAATGCTATAATATAGCAATGAAGGAAAAAACAAATCAATTGGACGCAATTTGAAGCTCCGTCGGAGGCGAGAAAAAAAAAAAAAAAAAAAAAAGAAATATGCCGGACGGATCTTAAAGATCCGTCGAAGGCATTTTAAAAGAAATTTGACTTGGGACGGATCTTGATGATCCGTCCAAGTCATTTTTCCGTAATTTCTTACATTTTTTTAATATAAAAAAACCCCGAATTTCATCGGACGGATCTTCAAGTTCCGTCCGATGTTTGGGACGGATCTTAAAGCTCCATCCTCTATAATATGCATATTCTCAAATTTCCTCTCAGCGATTTGGCCAATTAGCAAATCATAACTTTTAGCAATTAGCAAATCCTAACTTTTAATATACAACAATAGCCTTTTCCAAAGGGAGTTCATTAATTTATCTTTGAACAATTTAAGGAAATAACCTGTAACAGGCAATGTTGGGCAATTAGTGCACCTCTTTCCCTTTCAAAATTGAAACTTGAAACTTGAATTACAGACACCATAACAATATGATCGACACTGCATTATCTTAGAAATTTGAGAACAATGCATAGAGAGGTACATTTCGCAAGATAAAGCTGAAGTTTCTCAGATGTGCAACATTTAATACACAAGTGCATGGAAACTCCGAAGATCAAACGTAGAAAATAAAAAAGTTTAAAAAACATTGAATATCTTATTTACATACAAGCCAAAGCTAACATAGAGTTTAAGACTTGGTATACTACACATTCCGGTATAACAATAACTTAATAGGCTTACCTAATTGGAACGTTGAGCACATGAACTGTGCCAACGTTTTAACTTTTAACCTTTAGAACTCAAGGAAGAAGTACTCTTTGTTTTAGAAGCAGTAGTACTACTCTGCGTCTTGGAACTTGAAGACGATTCTGTGTAGAAAACTATGTCTTCTTGGTTATCTGCAAGTATTTGAAGTCCTCTCGGAATAGGAGGCAAGCTTACTTCAAGAACACCCTCTAAAATCTTGACCACCTGCCCCATTGATGGCCTCACATCTTCATCATCCTGTATGCACCAACAAGCAACCTTACAAGCTCGAACAATTTCTTCCAAGTTCGCACCATCCATTAGTCTATGATCCATCAATCTGACCGTGTCCCCTTCAATAAGTTTACTGGCTGCAAAAGCCGGAAAAAACCCATGTTTATTTACGTCACCATGTTCTGAGTTTCTCTTCCCCGAAATAATCTCAAAGAGCATCATCCCGTAGCTGTAAACATCGGCCTTTGCTGTGATCGCCACACCAGAAATCCATTCAGGAGCCAGATACCCTCTTGTTCCTCTCATGGTAGTTAAAACTCGACTAAATTCTCGCCCAATGAGTTTCGCCAGGCCAAAATCTGCAACTTTCGGAACAAAAGAAGCATCCAAGAGTATATTCTCTGGCTTGATGTCACAATGAACGATGCAATCTCTGCACTGCTCGTGGAGATAAGTGAGACCTCGAGCAGTCCCTAAGGCAATCTGGTACCTCGTTTTCCAATCTAAAACTTTGGTAGAACCATCGCAGATAAACAATTGAGTGTCTAAAGAACCATTTGGCATGTACTCATAAACCAGTAGTTTGTTGTCTCCTTCAGAGCAAAACCCACGAAGACGAACAAGATTAACATGTTGAACTGTCCCAATCGTGCTTACTTCTGTACGGAACTGCTTCTCTCCCTGTCGAAGGCCTTCAAGCTTCTTCACAGCAATGGCAGTGGAGTCACCTAGTACACCTTTGAACACCGAACCAAAACCACCTTCTCCCAATTTTTCGGTGAAATTCTTTGTCGCGTGTTGCAAATCACTGAATCTAAATGCAATCAAGCCACCCTCTACCACCTTTGATTTACGCATCCAGCTTCTCTTCCTCATTATCAACCACAAAATCAAAATTAAGGCTAAACAAGCAGCAATTCCACCTATTACGGCCCCGACAATAACTCCCTTATTGCTTTTAGAATTCGGAAGCTCGGAAGCCGCCAGCCGAAGAAAGAGTGTTCCTCCATCCTGCCCGCTATACTGTTCTTGAAGATTAAGCAACTCCTCATACCAAACTGAGCAACCACTACTACCATAAGAGTACGCAGTACACGAACAATTATTCAAGCAACCATTCTCACAATCCGAAGCACTCCCAGCATGCAAACTCTGAGCATTATCAGGTAATTTCATACTAGACATCGTATAAAACCGATCCTTCTCCACCTTCCCCTTGCTTTTCTCACCACACTGCAATCGGGTATTTCTCGAACAACCACCAGCATAATCACTCAAAGCCCATTCAGTTTGCGACTTCTCCCCAAAACCTTTAATGCAATTGCAGTATGTCAAACTGTTCTCATTGCAGCTACCGTAAGGCCCGCAAAGAGCATGAACTTGGCATTGCACTCTCGGCTGCGACCAAAACAAGATCCATCCCTTGCTCTCCGGAACCCAAGTCAACTGCTTGATTTGCCCCGAGACATCCATAATGAATCTAGAGATGATATTACTACCATTCTTGATAGAATAAGTGAAGTAATTCTCGGTATCACTGGTAATATAGTCAAAATCATAAACATAATTTGCAGTCATCTCCGGAACCAAACTAAAGATGTGCCCATTCCAAGTACCACTAGTCCAATAATTAAAAGAATTGTTCCACAAAATGAAGTACTGACTAGTCCCATTCGGGTCAAGCTCAAGGGAGAAAATCCCAGGTGCAGGATCATCACTGTTCCTCCAAGAAACCAATTTTTGGTTCTTATGAGTAACCTTGTTCAACCCAATCTTCCCACCAGGTAACCAAGTGTGAGTTGGGTGGTCAAGGCTCTGCCAAAAAGTGACATTAGGGTTTGACCCATCTCTCAACACAAGGTTCCCAGAGTCAAGAAGAACAGCTGCAGTGGAGTTGGAGGTTGTGCTTGTGTTGGTTGACCAAATCAAGGGGGTTGACTGGTTTGAGAGGATGAGGTTGCCATCAGAGGAGATTTTGAGCTTTGTTTTGGTGTGGTCTGAAATGGGTGTCCCTCTGTTTGCAACCCAGACGGGGGTGAGTTGAGAGACTTGGTTGAGGCTGTACCATATGCCGATGTAATAGTAGGGGGAGTTACCTGGTTTGAAGAAACCAAGCTCAAAGCTGCCACCATTGGAGATGAGCTTTTGAGAACCAGAGAGAGGCTGGGTGGTGGTTATGGAGTCTGAAGCAGAGGAGAGGTGAGATGAGAGGAAGATGATGGTGATGGTGATGGTGATGCTGATGGTAATGATGAAGAGGGAGAGGGGTTTTCGGGTTGCCATGGTGGAAGAGAGAGATGAGGAGGTTGAAGAAGGGTAAGAAATGGGTTGGAAAATAAATTAAATGGGAAGGACTGATTTGATTTGATTTGATTATTTATTTTTTTAATAAAAAATTTCGACTGGTTTGAATTGAATTTTTCCAACCGAAGTTTCCACTATCTTGTCTCAAATGGGCAGGAACAGAGGCAACCAACAATATCAAGAAAATATATGCGTTTGGTACCACTTTCATACATGAGATGGATTTCGAGAACAGGGTGTGGCGCCCAATGGAGAGTGATTGGCAGGTGGGGAGTTGCGACTTCATGTTCGAGCTTGAGGTCTTTTTGACTGGGTCGGTGTATTCGGTGCCAATTTTTTATAGTACTAGATTTGTTCTTGGGGACGTGCCTACGGCACGTCTTCGGAACGATACAAAACACGAAAAGTTCTGTAAACAGTAAAACAACAGTTATGTATCTCAAATTCGAATAGTATGACAATAATTAGCTGTAAATAAAAGTCCATGTTTCCATTAGTATATGTTGAAAAAAAATTATAAATGGGGAGTGTAAAATCTAACTTCTTAGAACATTAAGTGTGGAAAATGATGAAATTTAACTGTTGAAGAGATATTTGTTATTTTCAATATAACATGTGTAATAAAAAAACATAAAAATTCTGAAAATTTACAAACCTGAAATTTTAAAATCTAAATTTCTAAGTAAACAAAGAAAGAATAAGAGAGATAGGGAGAGAGAGAAAGAGAGAAAAAGTGAAGAGAAAAGAGAGAGATAGTAATAAAGTAATGAGTTTTTGAGTTTTGGAGGGAAAAATTTGGTTTTGGGGTTTGAACTTTTGGGAGGGATAATATGTTTTGTGAGGTTAGATCTGGACATTTGATTTTGGGGGATTGAAGGTGAGCCACTTGATAGCTTTCTTTGTGTTTTATTATATAGATGAGTATATAGTCTGTTATTTTTGGACCAGGAACCTTTTTTTTTGGCGACGGATTCTCTTTTTTGCAGCGGATAAGTACCATGACCCATCTATTGAAATACATGAAAATCATACTCCATTTTTGTATGTTTTCTTAAACCTTTATCAATGAAATCATAGAGGGTTTTTTATCCACCATTGACAATGAAATAAACACTATCTTTATGATCAATGACTTGGGCTTTTTGTTGTTTATGTGGGGTTTTTTTTTTTTTTAAAGAAAATGTGAAGTCTGGTCACCATATTTTATTAATAAGTGATTAATAAAATAAATTCAGAGTACTAAGCTTACAACAAAATTCTACAATCAAAATATATTTATGTGGTTATTAATAGAGGATTTATTGAGTATTTGACTTTTACGAGGGGGGCACGATGAATTTTTTTTACATCTTATCCCATGCAATTTTAGGATGTTTTAAAATAACTCCGACAAAATTATTTGTCAGATATATGTAAATTAAATTGTTCATGGAATTTGAAGGCTTGTGCTCCCGGAAAAAAAAAAAGAAGGTATTTGAAAATTTAGTAGTAAAGACGAAGAAAGTAACGAAGAGAGAGATGTAAAGGATACACAAGTTGTATCTTCTCTTGGTTTACAAAAACTTGTAGATGAGGTTTCGAAAAGTGCTTATATAGTAGGAAAACAAGAAAATTGGAAAGTACAGAGCCTTTATATCTCAAATAATGTGCATTTATACAATGACTAGATTTACCCGTGGGCACATGTCTACGGCACGTCTTCAAAACAATACAACATATGAAAATCCTTGTAAACAGTAAATTAACAATTATGTAGCTCAAGTTTGAATAGTATGACAATAATTAGTTGCAAATAAAAGTCCATATTTCCGTAAGTGTGTGTGTGTGTATATCTCTAATCTCTAATATTATAATGGGAGAAGACCTTAGTGGCATTTGTCATTTTGTCATTCTACCAACATGTGTAACGCACGTACATAACTAATATAAAGGAGGTTTCAGGTTCAAATCCTCCCTACGTCAGAGTTTTTATTTTTATTTTTTGAAATTATTAAAACGTGCATCGCATGTATAAATTACTAAAAAAAATTGAATTTATTAAAACGTGCATCGCACGTGTAAATTACTAGTATATATATGGAAAAAAAGGGTATGAGCAACTTGCTCATTTAGTAAATAAGCAATTGATGATGTGGCATACATGTGATTGGAAATTTCTTAAAAGGGTTAGTTGTCCAATGTATCACATGCATGCCACATAATCAATTGCACATTTACTATTTACTAAATGAGCAAGTTACTCATATCCCTTTTACCATATATATATATATATATATATATATATATATATATATATATATATATATATATATGAGAAAAGTGAGCCTCATATAGAGTATGAGGAAATTTTCCTCATACAAAGTGATTATACTCACTTGGTGGGGCCATTATGGAAGATCCACTCCGTCCATCATGTTTATCATGCTAAGAGCATCCACAGTCATTTTTCTCATTTGGTATAATATGGCAGCTACAGTAATAGCAAATACGATCGTTCACTGCAGTCTTCGTTTGCTATATTTTTTCTATTTTTTAGAGAGACGGTATATGATATACCGTCCGATCGTTTCAAATAAATTAAAAAAAGTTAATTACTTATTAACTATTAAACTATATTAATTAACTAAATTAAATAATATAAAAATAACTAAACCTAATTAATATACTAACTAAACCTAATAAACTACTCCTAACTTATCCCCAATCAGCATTAAGCATTAATGGCAGCTCCCATTTTCATGGACGGGGTATCATACCCCGTCCGGGGTATGTATCCCCGTCCCACAATATTATTATTATTTTTTTTTTCTATCAATCAATCCTGACCGTTAGTTTCATTTTAAAAAAAAAAAAACAAAGAAAACAAATTAAAAAAAAGGGAGAGACGGGGTTTGATACCCCGTCTGAGGGATTACTAAAAAAAAAATCATTTTTTATTTGGAGAGACGGGGTATCATACCCCGTCCGGGGTATGTATCCCCATCCGACCTTTTTAAAAAAAAATTAAGAAAATATGAGAGACGGTATATGATCGTCCGTCTGAATCCATTAAAAAATAATTAAATCGAAGAGACGGGGTATCATACCCCGTCCTTTATATTTTGATAAAGTTCATTTCGTTTCTCATATTTGAGAAATGAGAATAGGAGCTTTGTCAAAAAATGGGAAAATGAGAAACGAGTGAAGCGCAGCTTTGATATTCGTTTGCTAAAAAATGGAAAAATGGGATATATAGCAAACGACTGTGGATGCTCTAATGGATGTATGTGTAGAAAAAATCAAGGGGTTTGGAGGTCATTCACCCATGCATCATGTGGTTGAAAAATGAACGATTTCAATAGTAATACAAATCGAACCACAAATTAGACCCACATTATGCATGGGTGAATGACCTCCAAACAACTTGATTTTTTTTACACTTACATCTATTAGCATGATAAGCATGATGGACGGAGTGCATCTTCCATAATGGCCCTACCAAGTGAGTATAATTACTTTGTATGAGAAAAATTTTCTCATACAAATATGAAGCTCACATTACTCTATAGAGAGAGAGAGAGAGAGAGAGAGAGAGAATTAAATAAATAAAGGAGTTGTTTTGGAGGAATTTGAATTTGAGTTTTGGAGGACACTTTTGGAAGGAAAATTTTGTTTTGTGAAGTTAGATCCGGACCTTTGATTTTGGGAAGATTGAAAGAGAGTGATTTGATAGCTTTCTTTGTGTTTTATTATATAGATATAAGGGTATATATGGATTATTGACCTCCTTAGTCAATTTTTCATCACTTTATGACCTACTCATAAGCATGTGTTTTGCTGTCAATATGTATATATCGATGGTAATAACCATCTATTAGTGCTTTGAGATTTGCACCAGAGTTGTAAAAGAGGCAGTACTCGTATTATGCACTAGATCCTCTGGTATTAAAGAAGATCCAATATTCCAAATATATTTTCGGAGGGACCATTTATATTTACAAGGGTGTTTTCCACCGAGGCCACTCTCAAATGAGGCAATGCTAAAAAGCCACTTGGAATCACTAATTTTATAAACACCACCCACAATATAGAGCTCACTCCAAATAGCAACCTTGTTAGTTTTTTATTACTTCAAGTCTTATTAATCGGAGGTAGATCCTACCTAACGCGGTCATTAACTTGATTCCTACTTTCTACCTCTCGTTCTTCGAAATCTCGGCTTGGGTGATATCTAATGCGGTTTGTTTTTGGAGGGTGGCTGCACCAGATGTGAGTTCTCTCAATTTGTATTTTTATAAAAATTTCGGTACTGACGGTACGGCCGACCCTCAGCCGAGGGAACGGCTTAGGAGTAGGCGGGAGTGAGGTGGAGGTCAGATGCTCTGCTCGGATCTGGAGGCTCGGCTCGGATCTGAAAGCTCAGATCCGGAAGTCTCGTGTACCTGCACTCGGCCTAGGAACACCGGGGTTGGCCCCGGTGGTAGGCCCTCCGACGGTCTAGTCAGTCACTGAAGAGTAACAATAACTAGGGTTTTTTATAGGGGATAGATTGATCCCCTTTTGAAGGGGTAGAGGGCCTAGTATTTATAGACAGTGCCAACCGAGTCTGGACCCGGTTGCCCGTGGGCCTGACGTGGCGGAAGCCCAGGAGACTTAGGGCTGACTTGGCAGATCTGATGATCGGGGGTGAACGGCTTTTGAGGGGATCCTCTGGCTCAGGAGGGGCCACGTCATCTGACCCATATCAGAAGCCCTCCACTCCTGTAGGGCTGGGTAATCCAGCCGTGTAGGAGTAGTTTTTTGCCTCTGTAGGAAAAGCAGAGTGGTGTGTAGGGTGAAGAACGTGATCCGTATCTTCCAGAAGAGGTCAGTGGGGTAGGATGAAGGGTATCCCCTCTTGGAGTCATGAGGGGTGTCAGGTGCAGAAGCATTGGAGCTCGATTCGCCGAGCATCGAGGGTCGGTGGACGAGCTCCTTCACTTGTTGGAAAAGCCAGGGGACGTCGAGACCTATGGAGTAGGGGGTCTTCTTGCCGAGTATCTAGAGTCGGTAGGCGAGCCCCCTCACTTGTTGGAAAAGTAAGGGAGCGTCGAGATCCGTGGAGTAGGTCTTCTTGCTGAGCATCTAGGATCGGCCATCGAGCCCCTAACTTGTTGGGGGATAATTCGGGGCTCGCGGTAACATCCGAGCGTCGACCCCGAGGTTACTTGGCCAAGCGTAGGGGGTCGGTAGACGAACCCCCCTCACTTGTTGGAAAAGCAAGGGGACGTAGGAGTCTTTGGAGTAGGGGTCTTTCTTGCCGAGCGTATAGGGTCGGCAGGCAAGCCCCTCACTTGTTGGGAGATAATTTGGGGCTTGCGGTGACATCCGAGCGTCGACCCTGAGGTCGCTTGGCCGATCGTGGGGGGGTCGGTAGGCGAGCCCCCTCACTTTTTGAAAAAACAAGGGAACGTAGGAGTCTGTGGAGTAGTTCTTCTTGCCGAGCGTCTAGGGTCGGCTGTCGAGCCCCTCACTTGCTGGGGGATAATTTGGGGCTCGCGGTGACATCCGAGCATCAGCCCGAGGTTGCTTGGCCGATCGTGAGGGGTCGGTAGGCAAGCCCCCTCACTTGTTGGAAAAGCAAAGGGACGTAGGAGTCTATGGAGTAATTCTTCTTGCCGAGCGTCTAGGGTCGGCAGTCGAGCCCCCTCATTGGTTGGAAAAGCAAGGGAGCATCAAGATTTGTGGAGTAGGTCTTCTTGCCGAGCGTCTAGGGTCGGCCGGCGAGCCCCTCACTTGTTGGGGGATAATTTGGGGCTCGCGGTGACATCCGAGCATCGACCCTGAAGCCTTTAAGAGAAACTTTTGGGGCTCGCGGTGACATCCGAGCGTCGAGGCCCAAGCAGTTTAAGAGAAACTTTTTGGGGCTTGCGGTGACATCTGAGCGTCGACCCTGAATCCGTTGAGAAAAACTTTTGGGGCTCATGGTGACATCCGAGCGTCGACCTCCAAGCCGTTGAGAGAGACTTTTTTGGGCTCGCAGTGATATCTGAGCCTCAACCTCTAAGCCGTTGAGAGAAACTTTTTGGGGCTCGCGGTGACATCCGAGCTTCAAGGCCCAAGTAGTTTAGGAAAAACTTTTTGGGGTTCGCGGTGACATTTGAGCGTCGAGGCCCAAGCAGTTTAGGAGAAACTTGGGTGAATAAAGGTGAAGTACCAGAGAAGTTGACCCTGCACATCGAGCTGCCGCATTGGTCGACAGAGTCGAGGGTAAGAAGGTATTTTTGCGCTCTAGGCTGACGTCATCAAAATCTTAGTGGTCGTTAGATCTTGATGATGAAGATCAGACGGTCAGATCTCTTTGCGGAATTCGAGGAGTCTCGTCTGTGCTTATAAATTCCCCCCCCCCCCACCCCACTTCTTCACTTTGCTTTCATCCTCTTCACAACAAAAATTTTCTTGCACACCGCCGGCGACCGCTTTTCATTGTCCTTTGCGTTCTCCGGTGAAACAGGTTAGTATTTTTGCTTTAAAATGTCACGGTCTCAGTCTGGCTCCGAGGCAGGCACTTCAGGTCGCACCGAGGAGGAGGTTCATTCGTCTTCGATATCTTTTTCGTTGGGTGACTTGCGCCCGGTAAAGGAGGAGGTTCTATCAGTAGCAGGTTCGGATATCGAAGGCAAGGTAGCTTTTATCGTAGAGCCCTTGCGATCCTGTAGGCCGGGTAAGGAGCCTGCAGAGGAGGAGCACGAAGAGTGGGACCCCGAGGGAGAGGGACTTTTGGGGGAGAATAAGTCCGGGGAAGAAGGCCCGGAAGAAGAGGAGATGGTTGAGGAAGGCGATGGTCAAGAGGGGTCCAAGCGAGGGACTGAAGGTGGTAGTGATCATGGCGAGGTCGGAGGGACCGCGGAAAAGGTAGAGGAAGAAGAGGCATACCTCCTACCATTGCCTCCCCTAGCGACCCCTTCCCCTGATAGGAAGGATCGCCCCCGAAGGAGGAAGAGGAAGTGGATACAGCCCGAAAGTCCGGCTGAGAAGGATAAGTATGAGTATGGCTTTGAGTTTAAGTACGCCCATCTCTCTAGAAAAAATCCAGGGTCGATCAGGATGTACCCTGACGACGTGGAGGATCTTCTGGCGTATACCTCGCTGTTGAGGGACAAGGGTCGGTCCATGATCAAGATGGACAACGTGAAGTGCGCCCTGCATAGGGGCTACTTGCCCATCTTAAGGGCAGCTTACTTCATTCTGTGGGATTTCGAGCTTCTTGTGCCGAACCCAGGAATTCGCCCAACCATCGCGCTTGAGTTGAGCTTCTGCATGTTCCCTGAGGACGCTTTCGTCTCGGGGTTAAGACTTCCGCTGCATCCGTTCATCAAGAGGGTGCTAAATTGGAGGGAGCTGAGCCCCATGTACTTCGGTCCCAACACTTGGAAACACTTGGTGTGTTTCATTTTGAAGTGTCAGGAGAAGGGGATTAAGCCGAGACTGACTTACTTCCGAGCTATCCTGGGAATGAGCTCGCTCGAGGACCAAGAGGGATTTTCTATCTTTCGCCCCGCCCTCACAAGAAGGTGATGCACGGACATCTGGACTCCATCAAGGGGTGGAAAGAGAAGTACTTCATAGTCCGGAGGGAGAAGCCTTGGGACATCCCCACAGTTTGGAATTTTGGAAAGCCGAACCACAAGCCACCGAAGCGCAGAGATTTGATTGAGAAGGAGTGGGCGAAGGTCAATAAGATCGTGGAGGGGCACGGCATCGGGTGGCCTCGTGTCATGGAGTTACACCTCGCTCGAGCCGGACTGAGCCCGGCCAACCCTAGTATGTTTTTGTTTCTATTCTGTTTTTCTTTCTGCTTTCGCGTTAACATGTTTACTTTTCTTTTTGTAGAAATGTCTGACAAGGAGCTTGACAACCAAAACACCATAGTAGAACTGGCAGCCAAGAGAAGGGTCGAATTGGCGAAGAAGGCCGCCCAGGAGAAGAGTGGAGCACCGGCCGCGGTTCCAGCAAGGCACCGACGCCGGCTCCTGAGCAGCCGCCCTCGAAAAGGGTGAAGAGGCCTCACCACTCGTCGAGGTCGGAGAAGAAATCGGGGGCGAGCTCCGGAATTAAGAAGTTGGTTGAGGTTTGAGAGCAGAGGCCCCTGCCCCCTCACCCCGATGCTGCGGAAATGGTGGGCAGGCAGGGCTTGCAACCGCACATCCCGAGCTGGGAGGTCAAGGTAAGGGACACCCTGCTCAAGGGCTCAGTGGCTGTGGAGGCAGCGGAGCACATCACCACGGAGCGGGATCGGATGAATCTGGCGACGCAGACGTCTGGGGCCGCCTACACCAGGTGGGCTCAGGACTAATTCTCGGTAAGTGTTTGGTGTTTTCCATGCGTGCAGAAGTTTAAAGTTCAGGATTTTTCTAACTTGTTCTTCCTCGGCCAGGCGTTACTCCATGGGCAGCACTACTACCGGTGCATGGAGAAGGAGGTCCTCGTCGAGAGGAAGAATGCGGAGAAGTACTTCTGCGAGGTCTCAAAGCTTACGGCCGAGCTAAAGGAGGCCCGGGACAATGAGGCGGTCCATGAGGCTCAAATGGACTCGCTCGTTGGCCATCATAAGTCCGAGCTAGCGCACTTCAAGGAGGAGGCCCAGGCGGAGGCCGAGAAGGCAAAGAAAGCCATGGAAGAGGCACAGTTTTCCATGGCAGACACTCTGATCCTGGCCCAGGACGAGGCCTATGCCAAGGCGAAGAAGCACTTCAGGCTGATCTACCCGAAAAAACGGGTCGACCATTTGCACTTCAACTGGCAGCCAGAGCATCCGCCCACCCTCGGCGGTGGGGAGGAACTGGGGGACCCTCACCAAGAGGAGGTCAGGGGCGATCCTGCTGACGAAGAGGTGCCATCCCCCCTCAAGCATAGTTTAGGTTTTTCCTTTTGATTTTGTAAACGCTCTATGCGGACTGGCCGCCGTATTTTGTAATACCAAATTTTGACTTTATAAAAGAGAATTTTTGGTTGATGCTCTGTGACTTGTGTTTTTTCGTCTCTCTTTTGTGACCTGTTGCTTTTCTCGTCTTTTGATAGACACATGAGGTCCTCGGCGCCGACCTTGGTTCTATCGAGGTCTCTTGGGTCCGAGCTGGGCTGGAGGCCACGGAGAGTGTTCAGGCTCGCCAACGTAAGCAGGCTCGGGATTGAGCAGCCGCAGTGAATTACTTTATGAACAAATCTAAAGCTCTGCTTGGAGGTCGCTCGTCTGAAGAAGGCCATACCCGACCAGGACTGGTGGGTAGTTGAGACGAGCTAGTCGATCTCGGATGCCTTGAGTGGGCGGTCGGCTTCGGATTCTTTTCTTCGTGAGGCTGTTGTGGGAAAAGAGTTGGAGATCCGTAGGTTAAAGCTAATGCTAGGCGCCGGTCTGGTTGAGGAGGCGAGCAATTTCGTGTTGGGACCTTCTCTGACCTTCTTCTTGGAGGCTGTCCAACCTGCCAATGTGGAAAGCTCCATTGCCCGGGTACCCTCACTGGTCGGACCGGCCGAGCGTGCGAAGGATCCCATGGGAAGTGTCGAGTTTGAGTTTTACACCGAGTGATGAGTAATTTGTAAACTTTTCATTGTATTGGGCGGCCGTTTCTGGCACTCTATGAGTAATAAAAACTTCAACTTCTTTTTGCATGGCAATTTGTTGAGTGAGGGCAGGAGTGTTGCTCGAGGTCGCCGCTGAGGCAAAAGGGGCGGTCGGTCTGCGGCTTGCTCGGGAGCCGAACCGTAGTTTCTTGCCGGCAACGCCCAATGAGTGACGTTTCACCTTCCGATAAACATTAATGATGACATTTCGCCTTCCGCCGTTTGGACTTCCCGATGTAATAAATGCGCTGCTTAGGGGGCTATATAATTCCTATCTCCTCATTATTTTTCATCAGGAATTGAGATTGACTCCTTTGCCACCCTCTGATGGTTCGGGGTTTTGGCTCCAAGGGTCGTTGACCTCGACCTGTCAGCGGGTGAAAGGTGGGTCGACCCCGGAGGTGAGACTCGGGTGCCTGCCGAAGGCGGGTGCTTATAAGTAGAATTTTTGCCCGAGAGTTCCGGGTTGGTGGCTCACCTGTCACCCTCGAACAATTCGGGGTTTTGGCCCTGAGGGCCGTAATCCTTAAATTGCTCTTGGGTGAGTGGTGGGTCGACCAATCCGTCCGGAGGCTTGGCGAGAGTCCTGGGTCGGTGGCTCCCCTGCCGCCCTCGAACAATTCGAGGTTTTGGTTCTGAAAGCTGTAAACCCCGAGTTGTTCGCGGGTGAGAGGTGGGTCAACCAACGATCCAAGGCTCGGGGCGTTTGCCGAAGGCGAGCGTCCTAAATCTTTAATGAAAATTTTTGGAACGGACGTGGTTAAAGGTCGTCGTCGAGCGTAAAGGGCATGGCTTGAAAAGGCCTTGCTCGAGGTCGACACTGAGCCCTCATGTGCACACCTTGGTGGATAGTATGGGTGTAGTTGGAGGTCATCGTCGAGCACATAGGCTGCAGGGTTTGAAAAAGCCCAGGCCATACTCGAGGTCGATGCCAAGCCCCCATACCTTAGAGAAGCCAGTAATGAGCGTAGCTGCAGGTCGTCGCCGAGTGTAAGGCCGCAAGGCTTTGAAAAAAGCTAAGGCCTTGCTCGAGGTCGACGCCGAGCCCTCACACCTGTTCTCGGTAGATAGCACGGGTGTAGCTGGCGGTCATCACTGATCGTATAGGCTGATGGCTAATCCTCCCCTTCGAGGAATTTGATGAGGTTCTCCGCATTCCAGGGCCTCTTGACAGCCTTGCCCTACGGGTCGGTGAGGCGGTGCGTGCCCGGGTGTACAACCTCAGAAACCTTGAATGGGCCCTCTCAGTTTGGGGCCAGTTTTCTCTTTTGGCCGGGGTTAGATACCGCCAGCTTCCAGAGAACGAGGTCATGTCGGGCACACCTTTTTGTTGTAGAACCTTTCGATCCTATGCTGGTAGGTGTTTCTTCTGATGACAGACTTCTCCCTGACCTTGTCTATGAGATCCAAGTCAGCACATAGCTGTGTCGAGTTGCTTGCTTCGTCGAAGGCTATGATCCGAGGTGAAGGGAGCCCGATCTCCAGGGGAATTACGGCCTCCATGCCGTATGTCAGATTGAATGGTAACTTTCCCGTGGGGATTCTTTTTTTCGTTCGGTGGGCCCAGAGAATGCTTGACAGCTCGTTGACCCATAACCCCTTGGAAGAGTCATCAAGTCGTTTCTTGAGACCGTCAGGAATTTGGCGATTCGCATTCTCAGCCTGACCGTTTGACTGCGAGTGGCATACCGAAGAGAAGCACTGCTGGATCCCGAGATTCTCACAGAACTTTTGGAAGTTCTTACCTATGAATTGAGTCCCATTATCTGTGATGGGTACGTGTGGAATCCCGAATCGGCAGACGATGTGTTTCCAGAAAAATTATTGGGTCTGCTACTCGGTGATCGTGGCCAGAGGCTCGGCCTCGATCCACTTTGTGAAGTAGTCGGTTTCCACTATGAGAAACTTTTTTTGGCCCGTTGCCTTCGGAAATGGGCCTACCAGATCCATGCCCCACATAGCAAAGGGGGTCGGACTAGCCAGGGAGCGGAGGTTTGCTTGCGGAGCTCTTCTCACCGAGGAGAATCTTTGACAAGGGCCACACTTCTTTACCAGGGCCAGGGCATCTTGCAGCATTGTTGGCCAGTAGTACCCGTGATTCAGAGCCTTTCGCGCAAGCAATCGGCTTCCCATATGGCACCCGCCAATTCCTTCATGGAGCTCTTTGAGAGCGTACTTTACTTTGTCAGAGGTTAAGCAGCGGAGGTAGGGCCTTTCGTCCATCGTGGTGTATGACCATTTGAAGAGGGTCTCATTGATCATCGTGAAGCTCTTTGAATGGACCCTGACCCGCCTTGCCTCGGCTCGGTCTTCGGGGAGCTCTCCTTTGATTAGAAACTTTCTTATGGGAGTGGTCCAATCGTCAGGCTGAGCTCCGTCTTCGATGCAGAGGGTCTCGGGGAGGTCGGTACTCGGCTTTAGGAGTACTTTGATCAGGACGGTGTGGTTGAGAAAATCGAAGGACGAGGAGGCTAACTTTGAAAGAGCATCGGCCTGGGCATTCTGCTCTCTAGGGATCCTTAAGACCGTAGATTCATCAAAGGACGCTAAGAGCCACTGGACCACGGCCAATTATTGGATTATCCGATCGTTACTAGCCTCATATACTTTAATGATCTGATTGACCACGAGGTGAGAGTCGCTAAAGGCTCTGATCGGTCTGGTGCCTGCCTGATGTTCCAGGGTGAGCCCGACAATCATGGCCTCATACTCGGCCTGGTTGTCGGAAGCTGGGAAGTTGAGGCGGAGGCAATATTGAAGAAGGAAATTATCAGGTCCTCACAAAATGATGCCCGCACCACTCCCCGCTTTGCAGGAGGAACCGTCGACGTAAACTTTCCATATCTGGTTGCCCCCCCCCCCACTTTTGGGTTGCTCGGAGATGGTGCATTCCGTGATGAACTTGGCGAAGACCTGCCCCCTGATGGTCATTCTTGGCTGATAGCCGAAATCGTATTGACTGAGCTCGATCGACCACTTGACCAGTCGTCCGGAGCTCTCGGGCTTGTAGAGTACGGCCTTCAGGGGCTGGTTCGTGAGTACCTGAATTGAATACATCTGGAAATAGGGATGGAGTTTCCGCGCGGCCATGACCAGGGCGTATGCCACCTTTTCCATTTTTGAGTATCTGGTCTCGGCGGCGAGAAGAACCTTGCTCACGTAGTATAGCAGCTATTGGACTCCGTCTTCTTCTCAAACGAGAACAGCACTGAGCACATTTTTTGAAGCCGAAAGATAAAGCCAGAGGGGCTCGCCTGGTTCGGGCTTGCTGAGGAGAGGAAGGTTGGAGAGGTACTCTTTCAATTGGGCAAACGCCTTTTGCTGCTGCGTACCCCAATCGAAACCTCCAGTTCCACGCAAAGCTTTGAAGAACGGGAGGGACTTCTCTCCATATTTGGAGAGAAAACGGCCGATGGCCGCTAGTCTTCCCGTGAGCCTCTGGACTTCTTTGATGTTTCTAGGAGGGGCCATGTTTATTATGGCCTGGATCTTCTCGGGGTTCGCCTCGATGCCGCGCTGGCTGATGACGAACCCGAGGAATTTTCCTGAGGAGACGCCGAACGCACACTTCGCCGAATTGAGACTCATATTATGGGTCCGACTTCCTCCAGGTCGGCGACATGGTCCTATCCCCGCTGGCTCTTGACGAGCATGTCATCGACGTATACCTCCATGTTGCGACCGATCTGATCCTTGAAGACTCGGTTGACGAGCCTCTGATAAGTAGCACCAACATTTTTCAGCTCAAAGGGCATAACCCGGTAGCAAAAAAGACCTTGGCCTGTGACGAAGGACATCTTGGCTATATCAGGGGGAAACATTCAGATCTGATTGTAGCCAGATAAGGCATCCATGAAAGAAAGGAGCTCGTGACCTGATGTTGCGTCGATTAAAGCATTGATGCTGGGAAGAGGGAACGGATCTTTGGGGCATGCCTTGTTGAGGTCAGTAAAGTCTATGCAGATCCTCCAGCTCCCACTCGCCTTTCTGACCATCACGACGTTCGCTAGCCACTCAAGGTAGCTGACCTCCTGTATGAAACGGGCGGACACGAGTTTATCCACCTCTGCTTTCACTGCCTGCTGCCTCTTCGGGGCGAACTTGCGTCGCTTCTGGACGATCGACTTCGAGCCGGGGATCATGCTGAGTTTGTGCATGATCAGGTCTTCGGAGATCCCAAGCATATCGGAGGACTTCCAGGCGAAGAGATCGACATTGCGACGAATGCAATTGATCAGGTCGGACTTGAGGTCGGGCGCGAGGGAGCAGCTCATGCAGAACCACTTTGACATGTCCCCTATCTCGAATGAGACTTAATCTAGTTCGACCGCCGGCTCAGGCTCGGGCTGGCTTCTTTCGGGCTGCAGCTCGATGGCGTCCAGGGGAAACACACTGTCCCCGACTGCCGTCATCTAGCACGACAGTGTTGCTTCTTGGTTCCCTCGGACAACTCCGACACCTAACTGGGTAAGGAATTTCAGCTTTTGGTGGTAGGTAGAGGGAACAGCCTGGAGGGAGCAAAGCCCTGGTCGGCCGAGGATGGCATTGTAAGCTGCCTTGACGTTTACAACCATGAAGTCCATCGACTCGGTCCGTGTGTGAGGGGTCGTACCGGAGGTGACGTCTAAGGTTACGATCCCCTCTATTGGCACCGGGACACTGAAGAACCCGTGCAGGGTGTACCCGGCTGGCTTCAGCTTATCCCGGGAGAGCTTGAGGTTCTCAAATGCTTCCAGGAAGAGGATGTTCACCGAGCTCTCATTGTCCACGAGGATCCGACGGGCCTCGTAGTTTGCCATGCTAAGGCTGATGACGAGCGCATCGCAGTGCGGGAGCCGGACTCCCTCCAGGTCTTCCCCTAAGAAGGAGACAGGGAGCTACGGACCTGGGGGGAAGGGAGGCCCCGAACGGCATTTACCTCTTGGATGAACGCCTTGCGGGAGTGCTGGACTGTCCTGCCATGGGTCCCCCATGGACGCAATGCAAGATGGCTTGACCCTCGGTTTCTTCAAGCTCGGGGTTCCGCTCGGGACGTGGTTTGGGGGCGCAAGGAGGAGGGGAAGGCCTCCAGTTACTTGTGTCTCTTCGGTCCCGGACGTCTTCCCGTGTGAATTCCCGGAGGTACCCTCATTGGATGAGGGCCTCGATTTCGTCCTTCAGGGCCCGACAGCAGTCGGTGTCGTGGCCATTGTCCCGGTGGAAGCAGCAGTAGAACCATTGATCTCTTTTCTTATTATTGGTCGGCCGAGGCGGCATCTGGACGAAGTCTCTGTCCATGATCGCTAAGAGGATAGCCGACACGTTCTGTGTCAGTGGCATGTACCTCTTGAAGCATAGGATCGCAGGGACCTTCTTCATGATGGTTCCGTCTTTTGGGACCTTCTTTGCTGGCTCCACCTCGTTGGCCTTGCGCTTCCCCTTTCCCTGAATCTCCTTGGTGTCTCAGAATTTATGGCCTCTTCTGCTCGGATGTACTTTTTGACCCGATTGAGCAGGTCAGGGAAATCGAGGGGAGGCTTCTTTGCCAGGGATGCCTTCAGCTGGCCATACCGAACGTTGTGTCGGAACGCCGCCGAGGCGACCCAGCATCGAGGGAGGAGACCGACCTCACCTCAATGGTGAATCGCCGGACGGACTGTCGGAGCGACTCCCCTTCCTTATGTTGGAGGTCTAGTAAGGATGCGCTCGTCTTCTCGACTTTTCTGCTGGTCACAAAGTGGGCCAGGAAATTGGCCTCCAGCTGGTCGAACAAGTAGATCAAGCCGGGGATGAGCTTAGAGAACCATTCCCAAGCCAGACCTCGGAGGGTGGTAGGGAAGGCACGGCATAAGAAGGGATCCGAAGCACTATGAATCATCATAAGGGTTTTGAAACCCTCTATGTGATCAGCAGGATCACCCTCGCCGTCATAGGTCTCGAATTGGGGAGGTCAAAAATTTCGAGGTATTTCTTCTTGTAGGATTGCAGCGAAGAAATGAGCTTGGGTAGGCCTGTGACCCTGAGCCGGCCTCGCGCCACCATCTCCGAAGTGGTCGAGGCGGTTTTCTATTTCCTGGAGGCATTTTAGGATGTCCTCGTCATACTCTGGCGGGACTGTCAGGCCACAAGAGACGCGCTGGCTCCGACATCCGACCGCGAGTGAGAGCGGTGGAGTGTCTCGTTGATAGGGGTCCCTAGGATAGCCTCCAGGATCTCGTTCTGGAAGTCTTGGAACTCACGGTGGGTGACTGGAGCTCGTTCGGTGGGATCGCATTGGGGTGGCGGCCTCCGATCGATGCAGCTGAGCGCTAGCACCCGCTCTCCGAGCGGAGGCCTGGGACGGTTCGGGACCGAGTTGGAAGCGGCCCCTTGTAACGCCCCGATCTCCCCGTTGCTGGGAAACCGAGACACATGCCAAGATCTTTCCTTCAATTAGTCTCGAGACACAGAAAAACTGGAAAATTTAAAAACTTTTCTTCAACACAGAGTTACTACGCAGTAATTACAAATATCAGTTTGTAATACCAAACTGTACTGCCTGCCCCTTTTCTTTTCTTTTTGACTCCAAATTCAATTCTTCCAATTTCTATATCACTTTAAACATAAACTAAAATAGTTATGTTTCAAAGAAAATTTGGGCAGAATCTCCCTTGTATTTTTTGCCCAAAACACAGAAAAGCTTACGGAATTTTGCTCTAAATTTCGTAGCTTACATCACAGGCAATAATAATACGGGCTCCCCAGGCCAAAATGAGCATCATCACACAGGCAATATATATATATGCTCTGGGGGCCAAACTCATAACGGTTTAACAAATATCAATTAAAAAGCATAAATCCTTTTGAAAACGTAGTAAGTTTTTAGAAAATAACCTGTAAAAACCTACCACGACGCCCGGCACTCCACAACGAAATGGGTACGGGTCGAAACCATATCCTGCTGCCTCACACTATGCTCTTCCTCATCATCCTCATACTTATACATCAAAAATACAATTTAAAGCATAAATCTTTACTATTTACAATTAAAACATAATAATGAATTATAACTGGAACTCCACTCCACGGAACCTGTACCTACACCTCACCTCTGCACTGCTGAGGACCTGTAACAGTAGGGACCTAGGGTAGTCCAGGGACTCCCTAACCCCCAAACACTAAGGGGTTAGCCATTTCTGGTGTGAGTATAATTTATTAAACAAGTAAATAAATTAAACCTACAAGTAAAAACATAACGAACTCACAATTTCCAAGATAAACAAATCTTACTTGACATCTGAATATGTAAACATCATAAATGAGATTTTACATCAATACTCTCTGAGTCATCACCTGTATGTATATCTATACCCGCTCATAACATACTTATATTTAGTAACCATTTGAATAACCACTCATAAGACAATATTGATTTTATTTCCTTATATCACGCAGCACATCATAAACATATGCCTTCATCCTCATACTACCACATTCATTCATGTCCAACCTAACATCTCATTTCACCTCACCAATTACTTGCATTTTATCACAATACACCCCATATCCCAACATAGTTTTGGCAATAACATATCACACGCCAAGCCGATAGCTTGGGTAATAATCACGCACATCCCAAGCCCAACTTGGGTAATATCACTTCACATCCCAAGCCCATAGCTCGGTTGTTAATTTACTTCGCTATCATACTCGTAATTCATCTCGAATGGAAAAGACACGTGTACCTATAATTTTGTGCCTGTGTACCTTATGACTTAAACACTAATGCAAAATTACCAATACAATGATGTTCTTATTCTAATGCAAGCAAGTCTCCGGAACAGTATGCATCCCATACTACATACGCCCCATCTCAAGCCGTCTCTCCAAATATAGGGATTTGAACCCGCGTTATGAATTTCTAATTGTACACAACCTGTTCCTGACAGATACTACATGACTGATGAGGTTGCAAATGTGGTCAAGTCCCACCAATGCAGTACGCTCATGGTGTCTATGTTTGCCACTACTACCCGGTACACCGGACCTCACTCAAAAACCAGACGAACACGGGGTCTCTCCGAGCGCAGTATAGCATACAAAGCCTATCCTGTGTCGCCCCTAACTCATAGACCGTGATCTATGGCCCGTTCGCTCTCTCCTGGCCAAGGACCCGACGAAGTTCCGGGGTCCATTCCCCTAGCTCCGCCGCCTTATCATGGCACTTCAGGAATTAACAGTGTGCGATACGCATCCCGTGCTCCCAACTCGTGAGAAGGCACCGTACGTATCCCTTTGACAGGAAGGTACAACCCAATAACACCACCTAAGGCCTGCTTCGAGGGACAAGTTGGTCGTAAGGCGCTACCTACAACCAACTCCTCTCTTTTCGGCAAAGGGTCGAAGTAAAATGATCTTTATAAGTCACTACCTTAATGATGTTCCTAACCCTGAACAATCCTAGGAATGACAACATTACACAACATGCTAGGTCTTAAATTAGACTTCGCAAGATAACTCTATTAGGCTGCTCAACCTAAACTCACCAGAATCCCTCAGGATCTGGTTCATGGCCTATCGATCCAAGACCCCGGCAATACGAACGCATTCGCATGCTACTACCTGAACTTGGATTTCGTCACACTCCGGTCCGCAATCAACCAACGGTTACGATCTGACGGCACCCGCGAAGTAACTCGTCCACAGTCCCTTAGGAGTAAGCTAAACACACGTCTTGATGGTCGATAGCCCTAGGACAATGATATCACCCTAGACGAGCACAACAAACTGCGTATTAGCTAAGAAGCTACATACGAGTAACCAAAAACACATACGAGCTAAACAGCTACGTATGGGACCAACAGCTACATACGGCCAGTCGAGCCGCGTATGAGACAACAACATGCATACGAGCCAAATAAGCTCCGTATGAGACCAACATCTACATACGGGCCAGTCGAGCCGCGTATGAGACAACAACACATACAACAACCATACAGGTAATCAAACCTAGAAGCAATCAACTGTGCTTACTAGCAAACTTGATCTTCTAAAATTAGAAGTAACAAAAGAATCTACTATAATCAACTTAGCATGGGTTTCTTCTAAAATCAACTCATCATGGCATACCTACTATAATCGACTCAAACATGAGTTTCTTTCTAAAATCGACCCAAACATGATATTCTACTACAACTTAACCATGGGTTTCTTTCTACAACAATTCAAGCCTGGATCTAATACAACTCAAGCATGGTAGTCCTACTTACTAACTCAAACATGATAAGTCAACTAGAATGTCACATAGCATGAATGGGTTCCTTTTTTTTTTGACATAGACAACACTCATCTTTATGCTATTTTCTCAAGTTCTACCATTCATACTCTTTATAGGATCCCTTTGATCCATAAATTTATATCAATACTTTAGTTTATTCGAACTTCTTCAAAACATCAAAATACGTATATAAACCATACACCCATATTTTGATATCATCATCTAAATATAACTCATCCATTATATAGGTTTTTATATGCTCAAAATAGTTAATTTCACCAACTTTTTACAATCACAAAAATACGTAAATAAATCGATACTTACTTATTTCTTTAAACCACAAAATAGATAAATGAATTAACACTCACATATTCTTAACCACAAAATATGTAATTAAAATAACTCACACATATCTTTAAACCACGAAAATATATATATATATATGATATAACTCACCACATATTTCTTAAATCACAAAATACCTAGATAAATTAACTCACATATTCATCAACCCACAAAATATATAAATATACTAACTCACACATATCTTTAAATCATAAAATACACAAATATATAAACAAACTAACTCACATAATACATATGATAAATCATACTCACATAATTTTTAACACACCAAAAACACATAATAAATTAACTCACATATTTCTAAAATCACAGAAATACATATAATAAACTAGTACTCACCACATCCCGCGAAGATTCGAAGCGTCACCATGCCACCCCGCATCCGAAGTCGTGAATATATCCTATCACCAAAATTTCAAGGCAATTAAACTCAAATAATTCAAACCCATCATAAAAGCTAATAACACTATCTCAAAATATCACACAAGCATTTACAGAACGCTTGGGATATACACGTGCGATGCACGTGATAATCTATTGCTTACGGTACTTTTATTCCCAATTAATTACTAAAAATCACCCCCAAATAATCTAATAGTCCAACTACAATTTCCACTACTATACGAGAATTAATTCATAACCATATAATTCTCTTTTACAAATCCAAAACCCTATTTCATCAACAACTTGAAATCTCTCTAAAAAAAACCGCTAATTTCTCACATCCACAATTTCCAACATCTCAACATCTCTCTACCACAACATTCCTACTCAATAAAGATTAACCCAACTAAATTCTATACAATAAAATAGTTCGGGTTATACCTTCGCGAAGTCCAATCGAAAATCCGACGACACCACCATGTAGAGAAACCCTCCATTAATTTAACCCTCAACTTAATTCGAAATTGACGAAGAAATGGAGGTGGATTTTGAGGTGGGGAAGAACCGTTGATGGGTTTCGGGTGGGTCTTTTTTGATCGGGAAGAAGAAGAAGAACAAAGGAGGAAGAAGGGAGATGGTGGGGGTTCTCTTGGCTGGGAGCGATCGGGAGAAGGAGATGGGAGGAGGAGGTCGGGGGGTGTGGGGGTTCATTTGGGTTCGGGGTTGGGGAAGAACAGATCGGAGAGGAAGAAGAAGGAGGAAGACGATGGAGGGGTGGGTTTCTTTTTCGATTGGC
The DNA here is from genome assembly GCA_017893485.1 of Hemerocallis citrina. Taxonomy (NCBI): domain Eukaryota; kingdom Viridiplantae; phylum Streptophyta; class Magnoliopsida; order Asparagales; family Asphodelaceae; genus Hemerocallis; species Hemerocallis citrina. Next base: position 58,889 of record JACEHZ010000286.1, read on the forward strand.
TGGCGTGGACGAACGGGAGGAGGGGAGGAGTGGTCGGGGTTCTTTTGGGTTCGGCATCGAACAAGAAGGAGAAGAAGGAGAAGGGAACGGGAGGAAGAGGCGGGGCTTCTTTGGGTTCGGGATGGAGAACGAACGGAAGAAGAAGAAGGGAAGAAGAATGAGAAGAAGGAGAGAGAGAGAAGGGGTTTTTGGTTGGAAGTGAAATGGGAGAGGAAGAAGTAGGGGGAACCGGGGGGGGGGGGGGTGGTTACTGGGTCGGGGTGGAGCTGGACGGGAAGAGAAGAGAAGGAAGAAGAAGAAGGAGAAAGAAGGGGGGGGGGGGGGTTTGTAAAAATGTGAATAAATAATAGTAGATAGGTAAATATCTAAGGAAATGTTTCGTATAAGCCCCCTAGCCTTCATACATTTCAAATAAAGCCCAACTCTCTACTCTAATAATTCCAAACAATACAAAACACATTAAAACTACTTTGTAATAATCCGTATAAAAATAATTTAAATTTTAAAATAATAATAAAATAAAATAGGCAATATATTAAAATAATTTTTATCAGAAAATCCATGATCGCGCAACATTCTCAATCGCGCACACATTTCGATGCAAAATAGCCATATGCTATTTTTCGGGTCGTTACACCCCTCCCCTAGTTCGACTTACTTGTTGGTTCTGGATGACCCGACGCAGGTCGGGTACGACCAAGCGAGAGGCGCCCGATTCGGGTTCAAGGCTGACCCTCGGATTATTGGATCCATGAGTGTCGGTGGGGACGTCCTGAGGAGGAGCGTCCTAATGACGTGTAGAGGTGACAGCTTTCCTGGGCTTGGGTGCCATGTGAGCACGGATTGATGGAGTGTCGTAAATGGCTGGGTTCGGACTGGTGTCCATACCGAGGATTCCCACAGACAGTACCAACCTGATGCGGTTTGTTTTTGGGGGGTGGCTGTACAAGGTGTGAGTTCTCTCAATTTTTATTTTTGCAGATGTTTCAGTACTGACGGTACGCCCGACCCTCGGCCGATAGAACGGCTCAGGAGTAGGCGGGAGTGAGGTGGAGGTCGGATGCTCGGCTCGGATTTGGAGGCTCGGCTCGGATTTGGAAGCTCGGATCCGGAAGTCTCGTGTATCTACACTCGGACTAGGAACACCGGGGTTGGTCCCGGTGGCAGGCCCTCCGACGGCCTAGTCAGTCACTGAAGAGTAACAGTAACTAGGGTTTTTTAGAGGGGAGTGATTGATCACCTTTTGAAAGGGTAGAGGGCCTGGTATTTATAGGCAGTGCCAACCGGGTCTGGACCCGTTTGGGGCTGGGTGTGGACCCGGTTGCCCGTGGGCCTGACGTGGTCGAAGCCTAGGAGGCTTAGGGCTGACTTGGCAGATCTGATGATCGGTGGTGAACGTCTTTTGAAGGGATCCTGTGGCCCAGGAGGGGCCATGTCATCTGACCCATATCAATATCCAAAATGGATAAGATTAGGCGCATGTGTTCAGTGGTAGGGGACCTGTAATGATAGAAAGCAGTGTGCACTCGTTAAATGGAAAATTATTTGTAGACGTAAGAAATTCGCGAGGGGAGGAAAGGGTTTGGAGTTATCAATTTGAAAAATGAACCAAATGAATCAAGCTTTACTTTGCAAATGGTGGTGGAAATTGAATAAACGACAGAAAGCTAGGTGGGCGCAGATTATCAGAGAGGCATACCTGAGGAAGGATAACATGCACCAGAAACCTAAGAATGTAGCATCTATGCGAGGGTTCTAGAGGGGTGTTCTTCATACCAAGGACATATTCCTTGCAGGTGCATCCTTCGCCATTGAAGATGGTGCTTCCATTGGTTTTTTTGGAAGGATAAATGACATTTCTACTTAACTCTTCAACATAACTTCCCGGAGTTATTCCAGGTCACGAAAGATGATTGCGATATTATCGTTGCCTAGTCAACATAACTTCCCAGAGTTATTCCAGGTCACGAAAGATGATTGCGATATTCAGGTCACGAAAGATGATTGCGATATTGTCGTTGCCTAGTGGCGGCATGGACAATGGAAACCAAGGACTACGGGAAGGCTAAGTCCACACGCAAGGAGGCAAAAGGGGCTTCTGCTTCAGTTTTGGGAAGATTGGAAGCCTAACACATATGGGTCAAACAATGAGGTGACCTGGTGGCAGGATAAAGGTGGGCAGTTCTCTGTATTGTCCACCTACTCCATGTTGAGTGATTGTGGACTCAAGTGCAGTAATGTCATTTGGAAAACGAAAGGTCCTCTTAAGGTCCGAATTTTTAACTTGCTTACACAGCTGAGTGCAATTCTTACAAGGGATAATCTTGCAAAAAGAAACTGATATGGCTAAAAATGGGATTAAATCGGAACCGTCCAAATCGGGTACAAATCTCGAAGCCCAGGGGTAAAACGGTAATTTCACTTACAACCGGATCTGAGACGGGTACTGGATCTCCTCTCCAAAGATCCAATGACCCGCGAATGGATCCACCTCAACTGGGTACGGGTCCCAACCCGAAACGAACCCAGTCCAGCAGGATAGAATTAGGGTCTCTGATTCAGCTAAATCAACGGCCCTGATTCGTATCTATCTTTTCACCGAGAAATCAGGGATCACATTCCTTGTCTGATTACGAGGATTTTATTTCTTATCAGATCAGAGGGATTACATTCCTAATCTGATCCCTAAGATGCCTATAAATACCCTCCATCCATCTCCATTAAGAGGTAATCAATCTTTTGCCAATTTACGCTCTTTCATAATCTCCCTAATTACTGACTTGAGCATTGGAGGGTGCATCGCCAGGATCAACCCCGGTGTCTCGCACTTTTTGTAGGTGAACGGCGGGAGTCAACGGTCAAACTCCGGCGGAATTGGTAACAGGTTTGCTATTCAAAGTTTTCCAAGAATCCACAAATACTGTCTGTTTACCTCCACACCAAATTTAGCGGTAACAGATTGGCGCCGTCTGTGGAAAATCAAACGAATAGCAGCCTCCCCTCTTTCCGTTGGTCAGATCTTCTCCAGCCATGCCGCCTAGAAAGGTAAGATCCAGGGGGTCCAACCATGGACCCAACCCCGATCAGCAATAGGAAGTCCCCATCCAACCCGCTCAACAGCAGGGGCAACTTCCGCCTCAAGCCGAGGACCAACCTCCTCTTCAAAATCAACAACCTCCTAATGGTCCCCCCGGTCCTTAAAATGCCAGTGCAGGGGTCTTGCGTCCCAACCCGCAGAAACAACTTCTCCATCCGGACCACGTCTCCATCCACAATGCCTCTTCGAATTCTATGGCCTCCCACAATCCTCGAGTTTCTGACCTTTGCAACACCGTTCTCAATTGGCAGAAGGATGAGGATCTTCGCCGTCGCCTGGATGAGAAGCGGGCCTGAGAGGGCTCTCCCGCCAACAACATCCGGGTGAGCGATCTCCTCATCACCGAGATTGCAGAAGGTCCCCTAACCAAAGGGGGCGGAGAAAGTCCCCCGAGCATCATAGGAGAAGACCCCATTCCCCTGTTGGTCGGCAATATCCAAGGAACGATGAGGCACCCATCACTCGTGCCGAGTTCCAGCAATTCCAAGCAACGGTGTTGCAAGCCCTTAACCTCCGGCCCAACAACAATAATGCCCAAAGGGTTCCTACACCCCCACGGGTCCCAAGTCCTCGCCATCGGTCCGTAACTCCTCCTTCGGCTCCAAGTCACCAACAACACAATCCTAGTCCTCGCCGCTCCCAGGGCTACCGTCGCCATAGTTCCCGCTCCCCTTCCTATGAAGATGAGTCCAGAGGCTCGTTTGACTATCACCGGAGGGACGATGCTCTCTACTGTCGTCTCCACGAGATGGAGAGGCACATCGGCCGGATGGACAAGGAGGAAGAGTCGAGAGGAAGGACTGTCCGTCCCAGCAGACCTCCTTTCTCCCGGACCATCATGGAGGCTCCCATCCCAAGAGGTTTCAAGCCTCCGCAGTTTGAAACTTACTCGGGAGAGTCGGATCCCGTTGACCACGTCGAAAGCTTCAAGACCCTGATGCTTATCCACCAAGCTTCCGATGCCTTGCTTTGCAAAACCTTCCCCGCCACTCTTAAGGGTTCGGCTCGGGAATGGTACTCCCGCCTCGCCCCATCTTCCATTTTCTCTTTCGAGCAGTTCGAAACCCTCTTTATAACCCACTTCGTGAGTAGCAGACGCACGGAGAAGACCAGCATCTCTTTACTCCACCTCCATCAGGAGAGGGGAGAAAAGTTGAGGGACTATGTGAGGAGGTTTACTGCAGAGGTCAGATCCATCGCCTCCCTCGACCAATCAGTTGCAACCGTCGCGTTCCAATTCATCGTTCTCAATTCTAACCTTTGGTCGTCCCTCGCTAAAAAGCCCCCGCATAACTTTGCCGACCTCCTTCTTAGGTGCGAGAAATATATTCGAGCCGAGGAAGCCGAATATCTCCCGGGCTTTGGAGGATCTGCCTCCGGCACAAAAAGAAAGACAACAGAAGAAGAAGGGGCCAAGAAGCTTCAGAAGGATAATAGCGGTCAGCGCCGCCCTCCCCCCAGGTTCGAGAAATTTACTCCTCTCACTACCAATGTATCCACCATTCTAATAGAGGTTGAGAAGGAAGGGGTCATACCTCCTGCTCTGAGGATGAACACCCTATCCAAGAAGAGGAACAAGGAGAAGTGGTGCCGCTACCACCGGGATCATGGCCACGACACCAACGACTGTCGGGCGTTGAAGAACGAGATAGAGGCCCTCATCCAGAGGGAGCAGTTGGCCAAATTTGTAAGAACTAATGATCGAACCGATCGCCCCACTCCTCCGCCTTGGGGGGCTAACAAGCATTCCGAGCGACGCGATGAAACTCCCGATTTCGAGGAGGAGCGCATTCTGCATCTTATCCATGGAGGCCCCATGGGAGGCTTTTCCAACTCCTCTCGAAAGGCGTTCATCTGAGAGGTCAATTCCGTTCACGGCGCCCCTCCCCCCAAAGGCCTCGGTGTCCCAGTCACATTCTCAGATGAAGATCTCGAGAGGGTTAGGACTCCCCATTGTGATGCACTTGTTATCGACCTTCGTATGGCAAACTTCAAAGTGTAGAGGATCCTAGTAAACAACGGAAGCTCCGTGAACATCCTCTTCCTCTTAGCCTTCCGAGGTCTTCAGCTATCCCGGGACCGTCTCAAACCGGCCGGCTACACTCTCCACGGGTTCACGGGAGTGCCAGTAACTATCGAAGGGGTAATCACCCTCGACGTAACTGCTGGTAAAACTCCTACCACCCAGACGGAGCCGATGGACTTTATGTTCGTTGATGTCCTAGCTGCATACAACGTCATCCTGGGCCGGCCCGGCCTAGCTGCCCTCGAAGCCGTTCCTTTGGCATACCACCTCAAGATGAAATTCCCTACCCGAGCAGGAGTGGGGGAGGTCAAGGGCAACCAAGAGATGGCCCAGAAGTGCTACATGACTTCCACCGGAGGTCCGGTCCACTCCCTCGAAGCTTTAGAGATCCCCCAGGAGAGTGTTCGACCAACGTCCAAGCCGGTGGACGAATTGGAGGAGGTGCTATTCTCAGAGGAGGACCCGAGCCGAAAGTTCTTCATTAGCAAGACCCTCCCGTCTGCCCTATGCTCCGACATAGTACAGTGCATTCGACAGAACCGCGACCTTTTTGCCTGGTCCGCCGCCGACATGCTGGGAATCTCCGAGGAGCTTTTGGTCCACCACCTCAGCATTGAACCGGGGTCCAAACCGTTCCAACAGAAGAGGCGCAAGTTTGCTCCCGAGCGACAGCAAGCCATCAAAGAAGAGGTAGACAAGCTTCTAAAGGCTTGGTTTATACAGGAGGTTAACTACCCGGAATGGCTTTCCAATGTGGTCATGGTAAAGAAGTCGAATGGAACCTGGAGGATATGTATCGACTTCACTGATCTGAACAAGGTGTGTCCCAAAGACCCGTTCTCTCTTCCGAGCATCGACACCCTCATCAACGCCACTTCAGGCCATGAGCTCCTCAGCTTCATGGACGCTTTCTCCGGCTACAACCAAATCTGAATGTTTTCCATGGACATCCCGAAGACTTCCTTTATTACCGACCAGGGCCTCTACTGTTATAGGGTGATGCCGTTCGGATTGAAGAACGCTGGTGCCACTTACCATCGCCTTGTTAACAAAGTCTTTCAGAGCCAGATAGGTCGTAATATGGAAGTGTATGTCGACGACATGCTTGTAAAAAGCATCCAAGGGGCCGATCATGTGGCCGACCTACAGGAGGCGTTCGATGTACTGAGAAAGCACAACATGAGGCTCAATCCGAACAAGTGTGCGTTCGGAGTCTCGTCAGGAAAGTTTCTCGGTTTCATGGTCAGCCAACGAGGAATCGAAGCTAATCCCGAGAAAATCAAGGCCATATTAGACATGGCCCCTCCCAAGAATGTTAAGGAAGTTCAGAGGTTAACATGCCGCCTAGCCGCTATAGGGCGTTTCCTCTCGAAGTCCGGGGAGAAGTGCCTCCCCTTCTTCAAGGCCCTCAGAAGGGCTAAAGGTTTCGAATGGGGTCAGAAGCAGAAGGAGTCGTTCGACCAGTTGAAAGCTTATCTCGTCAACCCTCCTTTACTCAGCAAGCCCGTTCCAGGCGAAACCATATACCTCTACTTGGCTGCTTCCGAACAGACCCTTAGCGCCGTTTTAGTAAGGGAAGAAGATCAGGCTCAAAGGCCCATCTACTATGTGAGCAAGGTACTTCGCGATGCCGAGCTCCGCTACCCAAAGATAGAAAAGATGGCGTATGCCCTGATCATGGCGGCGAGAAAGCTTCGCCCCTACTTCCAGTCCCATTTGGTGGTCGTCCTTACCGACCAACCACTGAAGCAAGTCCTCCACAAACCTGAGACCTCCGGCCGCCTCATGAAATGGTCAATCGAGCTAAGCCAGCACGACATCTCATACCAGCCCCGGACTGCGATCAAGGCTCAAGCCTTAGCAAAATTTATCGTCGAGAGCACCATTCCCGAGGTCAGCCAGGCGACGAACGAACCTCCTATCTAGACGGTTTTCGTGGACAGATCCTCTTGCAACGAGGGGAGCAGAGCCGGGGTCATTCTGGCAGGCCCAGATGATTTCGTCCTCCAGTACGCCCTCCACATGAACTTCAAGGCCTCAAACAACGAAGCAGAGTATGAGGCACTAATCGCCGATCTCGGACTGGCCCGAAGTGCAGGGGTGCAGTGCCTCCTAATCTATATTGACTCTGAACTGGTGGTAAATCAAGTCTTGGGCAAGTACGAGGCACAAGACGATTGGATGGCGAAGTATCTCGCTAAAGTCCAAGCTCTCATGGCCCAGTTCGAAGAAGCACTCATCCAGCAGATCCCCCGAGAAGAGAATTCCGAGGCCGACGCCCTCTCCAAGTTAGCCTCCTCCTCCCTCCAAGGTCTCGAGCAGACCGTCTTGATCAAGGTTCTCTTGAAACCAAGTATAGAAGACGAAACCCCCGACTCAGTGGAGTCGCTGCCGGTCCTACTGCAAGATAACTGGATGAAACCATTGGTGGAATTCCTAAGGGACGGGCTCCTCCCTGAAGACCCTAAGGAATATCGCCGAATAAGAACCAGAGCAGAGCAGTACACCCTAGTCGAGGGGATCTTGTACAAACGCTCCTTCTCGCAGGTGGACGGCAGGCCATACTTGAGATGCCTCTCCCCAGAACAAGCCGACTATGCCTTACAGGAGCTCCACGAAGGCATCGGCAGGGCACATTCATGGTCCAGATCCCTAGCTCGGAAGGTATTGAATTACGGTTACTTCTGGCCTACTATCCTCCAAGATGCCGAGCGACACGTTCGGCAATGCGACTCTTGTCAGAAGTATTCAAACATTCGTCGCCTCCAACAAGCTCAGCTCACCTCCCTATCAAGTCATATCCCCTTCGTTTTGTGGGGAATGGATTTACTAAGGCCGTTCCCTCCAGCTCCGGGCCAGTTCAAGTTCTTAGTCGTGACGATCGACTATTTCTCGAAGTGGATAGAGGCCGAGCCCCTGGCAACAATCACAGAGAACAAGGTGCTTCAGTTCTTCTGGAAGGACGTCATCTGCCGATTCGGTGTCCCCCGAGTCCTCGTAACAGACAACGAAACCCAATTTACTGGGGCTGCGTTCCGAGCTCTGTGTGAAGACCTCGCCATCCAGCAACGTTTCTCCTCCGTCTCCCATCCGCAGTCGAATGGCCAAGTGGAAAATGCTAACCGGCAGATTCTCTCCGGTATTAAGAAGAGGTTGAATAAGTGCTCCAAAGGTTTATGGGTCGATCGGCTCCCCAACTTGTTGTGGAACTACCGCACCACCAAACGGACCCCCACAGGAGAGTCCCCATTTAACCTCACCTATGGGTCCGAGGCTGTGATCCCTCTTGAAGTTGGAATACCTTCTCCTCGCCTTGCAGCCTACAACAAAGAACAGAACGCCAGAGACCTTCGGGCAAGCTTAGACCTGATAGACGAGCTAAGGGAAAGAGCATCAATCCACCAACAGAGCTATCGGAGGAAGATCGAGTTGGCATATAATAAGAAGGCCCGACCTACCGATCTCAAAGAAAGGGACCTAGTCCTCAGAAAGCTAGCAGTCTCCTTCCCTAGTCAGAAGAGTAAGCTAGCTCCAAATTGGGAGGGACCCTATAAGATCATGAAAGTAGTTCGGCCTGGAGCTTATCGTCTCGAAGACCTCGAAGGCAGAGAAATTCCTAGGACCTGGAATGCCGACCATCTTTTGAAATACCAAAAAAGTGCCCCGGCACCTCTCTAAGTATTCCAGGATGTCGAACCATTCCTCTCCTATCCTCTGTATCTTCCCTCTTTATTTCTCATATGTAATAACGGCTCGCAACTCAGAAGCGGCCAACTAGTAGTCTTCAATAAAGAAAGTTTTTTCATATTTTACTTGTGCAAATATCTCTCTGCTCTTTGCTCTTCACCCTAACGATGGTTCGGAGTCCAACACTTGGCTCGATTCTACTTTGCAAGCTCGCTCTTAAGCGAGCTAGAAGTAGTTCGCCATTCGAAACTGCTCCCACAACCGTTGAACAACTCTAACGATGGTTCGAAGTCCAACACTTGGCTCGATTCTACTTCGCAAGCTCGCTTTTAAGCGAGCTAGAAGTAGTTCGCCATTCGGAACTGCTCCTACAACCGTTGAACAACCCTAACGATGGTTCAGAGTCCAACACTTGGCTCGATTCTACTTTGCAAGCTTGCTCTTAAGCAAGCTAGAAGTAGTTCGCCATTCGGAACTGCTCTCACAACCGTTGAACAACCCTAACGATGGTTCGGAGTCCAACACTTGGCTCGATTCTACTTCGCAAGCTCGCTCTTAAGCGAGCTAGAAGTAGTTCGCCATTCGGAACTGCTCCCACAATCGTTGAACAACTCCAACGATGGTTCGGAGTCCAACGTTCGGTTCGACTGCACCCCCTCAGTATCTCGAACCGAGCGGACGAGGAACCGACCTCCACATATGGAGAAAAATTCCGCCGAACCAATTTCACTGTTGGATCGCCTCAAAATGCGTACTAGAACATGATGAACGGATCAGATCGTGTCACGTATCCACAAAACGACAAGATAGCATTCTCTCGAAACTCGAGCCTCCCGCCTCGTGATTCGTGCTATGATTGTGATCGGCCGTCCAGATTGAGCCACGTACTAACGGCAAGTTCGGAGTCCCACGCTCGGCTTGACTGCACTCCCTCAGTATCCCGAACCGAGTGGCTGAGGAACCGACCTCCACATTTTGGATCGTCACAAAATGCGTACTACCGAAGTGTAAGGTCGCCCTGGTATATCTCGAGCAAGAGCTAAAGTTCTACAGCTAAGGCAAGAGTTCTATGGTTAGAACGCTCGAAGAAGGTAACTATTGGTTCTTATGGTTCGTTTCAAGAGTACGGCAACTACGGTACAACAAGGAGCAGACGAACTTCGATTTCATTAAAACAACTTGATGAATGTACAAGGCAAGAAGTTACAACAAAAAAGACGATGCAAGAAATCAAAAGAAGTTACAACTTGTTCAGCGCCTCCTCGGAATGGGGACATTCCGATTCAGAGACACTCGGGGTTTTCGTCGCTTCATCTCCGAGCTCGTCTCTAGGCCGACGAATTGGGATGCCTCTTCGCCACTAACTCTAACAGTGGCTCCGACCGAGGCCCCGCTCGACCTAACAGCTACACCGCTTTGGGCATCGGTCGCAGTCCAACCAACGACGGGAGCACGAGTCGCTAGCTCGTAAAAGGAGATCCCTCGCTCACACTCCTCGCGAGTGCACGAGGTGCTGCAGACGTTAATCCTCACTGGCTGAGGCTTCAGACGAGCCACTTCCTCCTCGAGCTCGACAATCCTGTTTTCAAAGTGTCGTCCTTAACCAGAATCTTGAATCGAAGGAGCTTCGCCGAACCCGGGTGCTCAGCACTATCAGATATAATACGATGCAAATTGGTCACCTCGATGCTCTTATCGACCGTGATCCTCTACAACTGCTCGACCTTCTTCACGAGCTCGTCTCGCTCGGCCAACGCCGAGGCCAGCTCTTCCTCCTTCGTCGGGAGCTCCTCCTCGACTATCCGCAAGTGGTGTACCTCGGCCAGCAGCTCGCTGTTCTTCTTCTCCACATTGAACAGCACTCTCCGGATCAGCTCGATCTTGCCCTTGAGGGGAGCCTCGCGAGACTGCTTAAACAGTTCTGCACGATGCCGAGCTGCTGTGGTATCTAGAGCATGTTCGAAGATCTGAAAGACTAGAACATCACATTGAAAGACTAAAGTCCGAGCCAAACACTTAGACAAATTTGAAATAAGATTTTCATTCATAAAGAAGAGGCGGTGGCCAGTCCGGAAAAAGGCGTTACATTCTAAAAAAGGGAAAACAAAATTACAAAAGACGAGGAGATCAGGGGTCCACCTGCGTTGTCGACTCGACCACAGGCACCTCGCCAGACGGCCCCTCATTCCCCATCGCCCCGGCCTGGGGGTCGACCACCGCGGTCTTAGGGTCGGCAGGCGTTTCCTCGTCCCACTGTCCTGCCTCCTCCTCGTCGCCTTCCTCCTCTTCGCCCTCTGCCACAGCTCCGGGCCACAGCCTGTATTCGACCCGCTGAAAGCCGGGGATGCGGTCCTGGACATGGTCGAGTGCCTTCTCGTAGGACTTCTCCATGTTGGAGGCCATGTGCGCCTTCGCCTCGGCCTCGACTTTGGCCCTGATCACCGCCGCCACGGCGTCCTTCTCCGCCTTCGCCTCCGCCAGAGCCTTCGCCGATGCCGCCAGCTCCTCAGCAGCCTTGGCGACTTTGGCAACCTCCTCAGTGAGCCGCCCCTTCGCTCGCTCCAGGTCCGCTTCGAGGTCGGCGACTCGGACCACCAAGCCATCCGAACATCACTGCTCCGCCTCGAGCTGCCGAACCGCCCTTGCCTTCTCCGCCCTGTCCTTGTCGCTGGCGGCTTTGAATTCCTTCTCCTGTTCGGCAAACTCCTGGATGAGGTGGCCGAAGTGACAGGTGGCCTGCCAAAGAAAAAGGAGAGTAAGAACAAAGCAAAAGTCGAACAGCAGACTTAAGAAATTCTCAAAAACAATGAATGCAAAGCTTACCGACACAAGCGACCGAGCGACTTCGTAGGTGTCATCGCCAGTCGTCCCCGCCTTCAGTGCAGCTCGATCCTTCGGGGTCGCTAAGTGCTTGACGGCCTGCATGCACATCTGCGAGTCCCCGAGGAAGCTGTCATGGTTCTTCACTTGCCAGTCGGGGACGAACAGCTTCTTATGCTGCTCGGTCAGGATCTCCTCGGCCTAAATGGTCAGGGGCGGAGCCTCGAGCGAAAGCGCCGCCAAAATGTTGAAGGCCCCACCGGCCGTGGCAGATGCGGTAGGAGCCGAGGGGTCGGCGGAGACGACCACCGCTGGCGAGGTGGCCACAGGAACGGCCGTAGGTGGAGCAACTGCCGAAAGAGCCTTAGAGGGTCGGCCGGACGAAGCCGTCGTGCTTGGCCTCTTCCTCTTCCTTCCGTCGGCAACCTTGCTTCGTTCGTTCATCATCCCCAGAAAATCCATCTTTGGCACTTCTGTTCCAATCAACAAAACAAACAGCATGTTAGAAAAACGAGCAAGAAACTTAGAAAAAAAATACTACAAGATGTCGGGAGCATACTCGGGTCGATCGGACTAAGGCCCGACCCGTGTAGCACCTCCTCGGTCATTTCCCTCCAGCTCAACATTGGGAGAGCCATGATCTTCCCCGCCACTTCCTCCTTGGCCGCTGTCAGTACCGGGTCAACCTTTGCAAACTTCGGCACCTCTACTTTTCACTGAGTTGGAATCTTCAGCATCGAGGGCTCCCTCAACAAAAAGAACTTCTCCTTCCAACCTTTTATCGATTCCGGATTCTCTATAAGCCTAACGCCTTTCTGGGGTGACAGGTAGTACCGATGCTCGGTCTTGTGCATCCGGTGAATCCGATACATGCTTCGAAGGATCGTCATGTCTGGCTCGACCTCGGTGTTGCGGCACTGCAGTAAGAAGGCATTCATGTGGCGCCTGGTGTTTGGCATAAACTGGGTCGGCGCCAGGCAGTACCACTGGAGGACCTCTAACACAAAGGGGTGCAATCCGGCGTTTAGCGAGTCGTAGTCGAACATACACATATCCGATGATGACAGTTTGGAGTTCGCTCGCATCCCAGGGCCGGGGAGGATCAGCTTGAACTCCGGAGGGATGGCGAACCCTTTTCTGATCCAGAGCAGGTCCTTCTCGGATAATACCGACGCAATCTCATCCACCTCAGTGGTCTGAACTGGGTTGTTCTCCTCGTAGACTGCCCACCGAGCTATGATCGCCTTCTTCATAAGGTCGCCCTCGTATTGCCTGACTCCGGCATGGCCGGACAGTACACTGGGGTACTGGCCCAACTCAGGGGCTCGCCTCTCGGTCTCCATGATCTCTTCGACTACAGGAGATCGGCCTAGTGCCTTCTTCTTCTTCTTCACCTCGACCAAGGATGACCCGGCCACCTCCTTCCCCTTTCTTCGGATCTCCATTCGCCTCCTCTCCTCGGCACCGCTATCGCCCGAGGACGAGGCCTCACTCCCCGAGTATACTCTTGACATCTCAAAAAAAGCTAAGGCAAATAAACTGATCTTGATGTGACGTGGCCTTGAAGTGACGTTCATGGTCGGAATTAGCTCGCCGAAAATCCCCTGGCCCACGCGACAGCTAACGCAACCGCCTTGGAGCTAAAATTGCCGCTAGCAGAGCACACAGGGGAGTAAAAGTGAAAACTTGGAGTGAAAAGTGAGAAATGAGCTCTAGGGTGGGGAGTGAGAATTTATAACCCAAAGCGACGTTTGGGCTTCCTTGGGCATTTAAAGGCCCACTAAGAGAAGGCAAAATGCCAAAACGGAGAGTTACGACTCTTCAAATCGCTCAACTTCATCGCCCGGCCACCGGTGTGCCTAGCCGAGCTACCGGACAGCTTGGTTAACCACCCGAGCTACTGGGTCAGAGGATGGCGGTAGCTCAAGACAAGTACTCTTCGGAACACCGATCTCCATACCTCGGCGATCAACACCTCTACGTGCCACCGAACCATAGTTCTTACCGATCCGAGGTGCTGAGGTACCGACCTCCACATATGGAGAAAAATTCAGCCGAGGCCGAATCACCGTCGGATCGTTCCAAAATTCGTGTCAAAACTTGATGAACGGTTCAGATAACGCCATGCCCACAAAACGACAAGATAACATTTTCTCGTGATCTAAACCCCGTCCTCGTGATTCACGCCGTGATGGATGCTTAGGATCGCGCCACATAGCTCGGCAGATCCTGAGGCTCTGAGCCAAGCTGCAGATGGAGCCGAGCCGAGGTGCCGAGGAGCCGACCCCCACATATGGAAAAAAATTCTGTCAAGGACAAATCACCGTCCGATCATTTCAAAATTCGTGTCAAAACTTGATGGACGGTTCAGATAGTGCCACACCCACAAAACAACAAGATAACGTTTTCTTGTGATCTGAACCTTGTCCTCGTGATTCACGCCGTGATGGACGCTCAGGATCGCGCCACGTAGCTCGGCAGATCCTGAGGCTCCGGGCCGGGCTACCGAATAGCTGGGCTGGACCACTGAACCACTAATACAGTGGACAAGGAATTGAGCCACCGGAGCGCTTAGCCGAGCTACCGAACAGCTTGGTCGAGCCTTCGAGCTACTAGGCCGAACCGAACGTCCTGTCGGAGCACTTATTCGTCCTACAATGCCCAACTGCCGAGCCGAGGGGACGAGAAACCGACCTCCACATATGGAGAAAAAAGAGGCCGATCCTCCTCAGCCGTTGGATCTTGTCAAAAAACGTGCTCAAACGTGATGGGTGGCATAGATCTTGCCACCTTCACAAAACGACAAGATAGGATTTTTTGGGGATCCACGCTGAGATGGACACTCAGGATCGTGCCACGTAGCTCGGCAGATCCAGAGGCTCCGAGCCGATCTGCCGAGCTGAGGAGCCGAGCTGCCGACCCTCTCATATGGAGAAACTATCTGCCCAGGAACATGGACCGTCCGATCGCCCAGAAAATCATGCTCGACGCTGATGGAGGGCTCAGATCGCTCCACGCCATAAATAGGTATTAAAAATTAGTTTTTATTTATATAAATCGTTTTATTTATTTAAAAATTGCAAAAAAATTACTAAAAATTCGGGAAAATTAACTAAAAATTCTGGGAAATAATTATAAATTCGGAGATATATTCTTGAGCCCCTGAACGAACAATTGTTGCCTAGAACGTGTTGTTAAGACCATCGAACGACTGGTTAACACTTCGCAAAATTAAATAAATAATCCGAAAAAATAGATAAAAATCACCAAACATCCAGGAAAGCTCAAGAACAACTCAGAGTGCAACCAACTTAAAAAATCACCACACTACCTCCTTCAAAGATTCAAAACCTTCCATTTGGACTCCGATACAACTCCGCCAGCCATTAAAATAGTAAAACTACTCCTCAAAGGCTGATCAAACTCAGTCTTCGGGAGTGGGGGGTTCGTGATATGGCTAAAAATGGGGTTAAATCGGAACCATCCAAATCGGGCACGAATCTCGAAGCCCAGGGGTAAAACGGTAATTTCACTTACAACCGGGTCTGAGACGAGTACTGGATCTCCTCTCCAAAGATTCAATGACCCGCGAATGGATCCACCTCAACTGGGTACGGGTCCCAACTCGAAATGAACCCAGTCTAGCAGGATAGAATTAGGGTCTCTGATTCAGCCAAATCAACGGCCCTGATTCGTATCTATCCTTTCACCAGAAAATCAGGGATCACATTCCTTGTCTGATTATGAGGATTTTATTCCTTATCAGATCAGAGGGATTACATTCATAATCTGATCCCTAAGACACCTATAAATACCCCCCATTCATCTCCATTAAGAGATAATTAATCTTTTGCCAATTTACGCTCTTTCATAATCTCCCTGATTACTGACTTGAGCGTCGGAGGGTGCGTTGCCGGGATCAACCCCGGTGTCTCGCACTTTTTGCAGGTGAACGGCGGGAGTCAACGGTCAAACTCCGACGGAATAGGTAATAAGTTTGCTATTCAAAGTTTTCCAAGAATCCACAAATACTATCTGTTTACCCCCACACCAGATTTAGCGGTAACAGAAACCAAATAGATTCAACGATTGGCATCAATTAGGTAGGAGGAGAGCATTGAGCATTTTTTTTTCTGCACTGCGATTTGGAAAAGGAAATTTGGGATCGAATATTGCGGGAGTGTAGACTCCAAGTGGCAATGCCAGATAATTTTAAAGATCTTTAGGGAGAGTGGAGGTGGGCTCACATGCGCGTTGATGATTGTGAACTCAGGGACATGGTTGTTGTGGAGACATGCCGGGGTATTTGGATTGCTATGAATCACTACATATCCAGGCACAAGCAAATTCAAAACATGCATATTTACAGTGACATCAAGGCTAAGATTGTGTTCTGGTTTACTAAAGCAGGTACTTCCACCCAAAGAAGAATTCAGGAAATGTTAGCCACGGCTGCCGAGCCCGACTATGAGGCACACTCAGAGGAGGATCAAGATCAGGGTCATGGACAGGATAAGGATGCTTGACAGGAGTGATCACGCCATGCCCCTCTGCTACTGTTATTACTGTTATTTCTAGGTTTTAGTCGGAATAGATATTATTTTGAGGGTGGTCTGCCAAGGTGGGCAGTCACGTGATGTGGGATTTGACATAGAATATTGTATTTTTTGCTTTCTAGCTACTTTCTTAGTTGACTAGATGTATATGGTTGGTTGTATTTTGGGAATGTGGGTTGGTATGAGTATCATTTGAGTTTTGGTTGTACTTTATTAAATTCTATTTTAATAAAGTGTGTGGGGGAGCTTGCTCCTTACCGTTTTATGATTGAGAGAAAAAAAATCTAGTTAATCCTCAAGTACAATTACCGAATTACTTTTCTATCATCTTCTTCTTCTCCAATTTTCTTTTTGTAAACCTTAACTCTAACCGAGCACTCACCAATAACGGTGGCCTCGCTCCCCCCTCCACCTCCTCCTCACTCGACCTAACCCAAAATCAAAATCACCTACTCACTACAACACAAAACGTCTATTCCAGCATTTTTGAACGTCGGAATAGCCATACCGGCGTTTTTAAAAACGCATGTAGAAATGCCGAGATCGCTAAGGGGTCTTTCCTAGCGTTTATAAAAAACATTGGGATAGACCATAAGCTATCCATGTCTCGGTGTTTTTAAAACACCGGGATAGTTCAATTTTTCATTTCTTAAAAATAATTGCTATTCCGGCGTTTTATTTTTGTAAAAATGTGGGATAGCTCCTATTTTATTTTTATTTTTTACTTTTTTATTATTTATAGCTGCCCCGACGTTTTCAAAAGGCAGGGATAGCTATTTTTGTTTCTTTCTCTCCCTATTTTCAATTATTTTTTCATTAAATAAAAAAAAACTTTAATTCACGCATGTTTATTCACGCAAGATATTCCAATAGTGAATTACATTCTACTGAAAGATGCTATATTGTAATATGTTCCAATAATTACAAATTAATTATGACAATAAATAATTATTATCTTATGCATCGATCACTGCACGAATATCATGTTCCAGTGGCACTCCCACCAATATTCTAACATGCCAGAAGCCATCTAAAGTATCCACTTGTTCAGTATCCTCAACTTGCACAACGGAGTCCGCACCATCAGGTATAGGTCCTGCAGGACAACCAAAAAATGAAAACAGCACAATTAAATGTTGTAATTACTAATACAGTATTTGAAGGGTTCATAAATCTAATATTCTTATAGTAAATCATGAAAGATGTATGATGTTTATCCTTACCTTCCAAGTCAATTAATGAATGTTTGTTCATTTCCCCTTTTAAGAATTTATGTGGGAAAAGAAGTGAGAGTTTGTGTATGATGCAAAAGATTGTTTCCCGTACGAGCTTGCAAACATAACCTAGATCACATCTTATCAATTGCATGTCTATTATGTACACTTTTCAAAAGGTATCCAATCACTCGGTTGAATATCTAAAAAATCTAATTACTCGGTTTCATCAAAGAGAACATTTGCTATAAAATTGCCCCAAAAGCTTATGCATATCCAAATCTAGCAAAAAAGCGAACGGGAAGAAAAAAATCTATAATCCCACAACTAATCATATAAGCAATATAACTTCTCTAGCTGTCATGTAAAACCCATTTAGTTTTTTTTGTTTTGTTTTGAAGATAAAGGTTACTTCATCACCGCTTTATTAATAAAAAATTAATGAAAAATAGCAAAACACAATACAATACTGAATCCAAGATCGACTAAATAAACAACAACTACTAATTAGTATGTATAATATTAAACAACAACTACCCCTACTAAATAAACAACTCAAAAGTGACAACAACACAGACAAGTATCACCCAAAACAGTGCGACTCCACTTGCTTCTCCCCCCTTTAACACAGGAACTACTTCTCATCCACCATGTGTAGCCTCTTCTTCGTACTTGCCTGACCTACCCATGCATCAATGAAGGTAAAAATTTTATGTATCAAGACAAGAAATCTACTATTAATATGACGAAAACACGAATCATTTCGATCTAGCCCTAGACTCAAAATAGTAGCAGCGATATTCCAAGCTAATCTATTCTCTTTTCGGAATAATCTCACACACCACTGACCCAGACCTTTAGAGTAGAAATCGGGATCTCCATAATCCCAAAACCTAAGCAAACAACCTCTGAAGCTAACTTGGCCTTAGGACAAGAAAATAAGATGTAATTAGAGGCCTCGTCGTCTCTCATGCATCTTGAGCTCCTAACGTCCACTAGGATGTTGCGTTTGTTGAGATTAATCTTGGACAAATTGTACCGTTCACCATCAACCAAAGGAACGCCTTCACTTTCATTGGTGCATCCGTCCTCCAACTCTTGTTGGCCTCCTTCCTACGAACTCCTCTGTCATTAATCCACTTATACATTGAACTCACGAAAAAGTTGTTATTCACATATAAACTCCAATTACGCACATCTTCTATTCCGTTAATAGGCTGACCTTCTTTTCTAACGAAATCCTTCCTTGATCAATATGTTCTTGAGAATAGATGATTTTGTAGTTTAATCTTAACTCTTCCATTTCTCCAAACTTCAACAACTAAAATGTCAACACTTACAGCTTCTCTGGCAACCTCTGGGAAAAGAGCATGTAAAGTATTGTTTCCAACCCCTTTAGCTTTATAACTAACAACCTCGCTTCATTCGCTTTAAAGAGCCTCGCACTCCTTATGTGAAAGGTTAAAAGTAATTGCAGCAACTGACTTATGGATGTGTGTATATATATGGTTCCAAATTAATTAGGTGTTAAATGAGAGGGGCCTGAATTTTCTCATGTGACAATATTTTCTGTAATGTGTACCCTAGGAGGTTGGACCACTCTAATTCCCAATTAATTTGTGTGTGCCTTTAGTTCTCTAGATCTATTTATATCTCCACTTGCATCACTGATGGTGGCATTGCAAGCGTTTACTGCATGTCGGCAATTCGTCATGATTTCTGATGCGGTTTGTTTTTGGAGAACGTGTGGATGCACCAGGCGTGAGTTCTTACTCGATTTGTATTAGATGACACCTACGCAGACGACCCTTGGTTGGGCGAACGGTACCGAGGTAGGCAGTGTTGAGGTGGAGGCTGATGCTGGGCTAGGATCTTTGAGGCTCGGATCCGAGGGTCTTGTGTACCTGCAGGCGGTCTCGGAACACCGGGGTTGATCCCGGTGGCAGACCCTCTGACGATCTAGTCAGTCACTTAAGATAGAGTAACAGTAACTAGGATTTTGGTGGCAAAAGATTGATTACCTGGAGAAGGAGTAGGGGTCTGGTATTTATAGAAGATCCCAACCGGGTCTGGATCCGGTTGCCCGAGTGGCTGAAGCGGTGGAAACCCGGGCTGTTTAGGGCTGACGTGGCAGATGCCCGGGCGGTATCCGGGCCGACGTGGCGGCGGTCCGGGCGGTTTTCCGACGCTGACGTGGCGAATCTGGAGAATCAGGAGGTGTACGTATCCTGAGGGGATCCCGTGGCCCAGGATGGGCCACGTCATTCCTAGCCCATATCACAAGCCCCACACTCCTGTAGGGCTGGGTGAGCCAGCCATGTAGGACTGATTCTTCGCCTCCGTAAGAAGAGCAGGGTGGATGTAGGAGTGAGAACGTAGGATCTGCTACCTTCCGAGGAGGCCAGGGGGTAGGAGGAATGGATCCCTCATTGGAGTTTGCGTGGGCGGCTGTGTAGGAGCAGGAGGGCCAGAGCGACGCTCGCTGAGGCTTGGGGGTCGGCAGATGAGCCCCTGGTGTCGGTGGGCGAGCCCAAGGGTCGGCGGACGAACCCAAGGGTCGGTGGACGAGCCCAAGAGTCGGCAGACGGCCACCTTGCTAGTTGGAAGAGCGAGGGGACATCGAGGCCTTCCGTTGGGGCTTGACGAGCCCCAAGGGTCGGCAGATGAGTCCCATGGGGTCGGCAGGCGAGCCCAAGGGTCGGCGGACGGCCACCTCGCTAGTTGGAAGAGCGAGGGGACGTCGAGGCCTTCGGTTGGGGCTTGACGAGCCCCAAGGGTCAGAGATGAGCCTATGGGGTCGGCAGGCGAGCCCAAGGGTCGGTGGACGACCACCTCGCTAGTTGGGAGAGCGAGGGGACGTCGAGGCCTTTCTATTGGGGCTCGATTCGTCGAGCATTAGGGGCCGGTGGACGAACCTTTCCATATCAGAGGAGGCAGTGGGGGCTCGGGATTCTATCTGAGCACCGAGGCCTGCTATATCAAAGGAGAGTAGTTGGGACTCGGGATTCTATCCGAGCGCCGAGCCCCATTATACCAAAGGGAGTAGTTGGGGCCCGAGATTCCATCCGAGCGCCGAGTCCCACTATATTAAAGTAGTAGTGGGGACTCGGGCTTCCATCCGAGCGTCGAACCCTCTGTGAAAATAGAGGGGGAATTACTGGCTCGGGCTTCCATCCTAGCGTCGACCCCTCTGTGAAAATAGAGAGGGAATTTCTGGCTCACGCCTCCATCCGAGCGTCGACCCCTCTGTGAAAATAGAGGGGGAATTACTGACTCGCGCTTCCATCCGAGCGTCGACCCCTCTGTAATAATAGAGGGGGAATTACTGGCTCGCGCTTCCATCCGAGCGTTGACCCCTCTGTGATAATAGAGGGGGAATTACTGGCTCGCGCCTCCATCCGAGCATCGACCCCTCTGTGAAAATAGAGGGGGAATTACTGGCTCGCGCTTCCATCCAAGCATCGACCCATCTGAATAATAGAGGGGGAATTACTGGCTCGCGCTTCCATCCGAGCGTCGACCCCTCTGTGATAATAGAGGGGAAATTGCTGGCTCGCGCTTCCATCCGAGTGTCGACTCCTCTGTGATAATAGAGGGGGAATTACTGGCTCGCGCCTCCATCCGAGCATCGACCCCTCTGTGAAAATAGAGGGGGATTACTGGCTCACGCCTCCATCCGAGCATCGACCCCTCTGTGAAAATAGAGGGGGAATTACTAGCTTGCGCTTCCATCCGAGCGTCGACCCCTCTGACTTGGCGGAAAAAGCCTTTTTGTTGTAGAAAATGTGGAGGGGCAGTGGGGTAATTTTACACTTATTGCTGACGTCATGGGCGCAAAGATCAAAGCTTTTTCAGATCTTGGTAGCCGTTGGATCTTGTCAGATAAGATCCAACGGCTAGATCTTTTTCACGTGAATTGAGGAGTCTCTTTTCCTCTTTAAAACCCCATCCCCTCCCCTTTTTCTTCCTTCATACTTTTATTACTCACTTCCAATTTATAAACAAGAGCGGGAATTTTTCTTGTCGTCGGCAGGTTTTCTGGTGACCGTAACCTTCTACGTTCCAGGTTAGTATTTTTCCTCTTTAGTGATGTCACGAACTCAGTCCGGATCCGAGGCTAGCTCGTCAGGTTGCTCTGCGGAGGAATCAGAGCAGGAAACATCGTCGTCCTTGAGCATGTATAAGGTGAAGGAGGAGGTTCTTACCGACCCCGGGTCAGATGATGGGGACGATGTTGTCTTTGTGGTTTTCCCGTTGAGGTCCAGGAGACCGGGGAAGGAGCCCATGGAGGAGGGTGACGAGGAGGAAGAGGATGAGGGTGACGAGGAGGAAGAGGATGAGGAGTGGGAAGGTGATGAAGAGGAGGGGGACGAAGACGAGCAGGTTGCTGAGGGTGGTGAGGAAGACGAGGAGGATGAGGTCGAAGGTAAGGATGCTGGTCAGAGCACGGCTGGTGGACCGACAGGGGTAGGAGAAGATCTTCCACCACTTCCCCCATTGTCGATGCCGTCCCCCGAGCGTAAGGCTCGTCCTCGTTGGAAGAAGAAAGCCATGACCATCCCGGACAGTCCTTCCTCGCCCGACGAGTACGCACCGAGACACGATCTCGAGTTTCCCCCGGTAACCTTCAGGAATCCAGGGTCGATTCGGATGTATCCCGATGATATTAAGGATATTGAGCCGATCCCGCCAGTACCGGGTGAAGACACTCGGGTGAAGATCCACGCAGACAGTATCCCGAGCATTCTGAAGGCAGAGTACCTCAACATTATCAGGGCCGCCTACTATATCCCGCAGGAATTCGAGATCTTCCTTCCGAGCCCAGGTATCCGGTCCACTACGCCTCTGGCGTCGGGGTTCTGTATGTTTCCTGAGGACGCGTTCCTCTCGGGGCTGAGGCTACCGCTGCATCCCTTCGTGAAGAGGGTTCTGAACTGGGCGAAGCTATGTCCCATGCAGTATGGTCCGAACTCCTGCAAGCATTTAGTCTGCTTCATTCTTAAGTGTCAAGAGAAGGGGGTGAAGCCGAGGCTGACATTCTTCCGAGCTATTTTTGGGATCGGTTCGCTCGGAGATCAGGAGGGGATTTTTTACTTTTTGCCGAGGCCACACAAGAAAGTTATGCACGGTCATCCGGACTCTATAAAGGGATGGAAAGAGAAATATTTTGTAGTTCGGACCGAGGGGTCTTGGGGAATTCCGACCGGATGGAACTTCGTCAAGCCGAAGCACAAGCCTCCGAGGAAAAGCGACTTGACAGCCAAGGAGTGGAAGAGGGTGGAGGAGATCACCGGGGGGCACAGTATAGCGTGGCCGCGAGTGACTGAGATACACCTCGCCCGGGCTGGACTGAGTCCTGCCGACCCTAGTATGTCTCTTTCCGAATATGTTCATTTCTTGCCTTCGCATTAACATTAGCTTTTCTTCTGTGTTTTTGTAGGGATGACAACCCAACAAGCGGATGCGAAGAAGTTGTTGCTCGCTGTCGCCGAGAAGGCGAGGGTAGAGAAGAGGAAAAAGGCTGAACAGGAGAGGTTGGCGGCCGAGAAGCAGAGGCTGGCCGCGCAGGCCGGCGCGTCCTCACAGGTGCGGTGCCGGCGGCCGAGGAGCCTTCCCCGGCGAAGAAGGCTGAGAAGCACCACTCCCAGTCTTCCCATTCGTCGAGGGGGGCTCGGGACGCCGCGTGTGGTTCGGGCAAGACCGTTGATGCCCCGGAGAAAGGGCTCCCACCTATTCGGCCGAGCGCTGCGGAGATGGTGGGTAGGCAGAGTACGCTGCCTTTTGCCCCTGACTGGTCAATCGTGCGTGGGGATTCTCTGCTCGATGGGCCCGTGGCGGTCGAGTTCGTCTCAAAGGCCGCCACCGAGCGTGATCGGATGGCCCTGGCGGTGCAGTCGGCGGACCAGGTCTACATGCGATGGTCTCAGGCGACCCTCTCGTTTAGTTGTCTTGGCCCTGTTTTTCATTCAAATGACGGAGTTTTTTCTGATATTTCTCTTCTTCGGCCAGGCAATGCTCCATGGCCAGCACTTTCACAAGTGCTTGGAGAAGGAGATTATTGTCGAGAGGCGGAATGCGGAGAGGTACCTTCGCGACCTGAACAAGGCGACGGATGAGCTGAAAGAAGCTTGGTCGATGATCGCCGTCCATGAAGCCCAGATAAAGTCACTCACCAAGATCCACAAGCAGGATCGGGAGGACCTTATGGCTAAGATCAAGGCCGAGGCGGAGAAGGGGAAGAAGGCACTGCAGGAGATGGAGTCGGTGTTGGGGGAGATTATTATGGTGGCACAGGACGAGGCGTACGAACAAGCCATGTCCCACTTCAAGCATATCTACCCCGAGCAGAACGTGGACCATCTCTCCTACGGATGGGCGCCAAACCTTCCTCCTACCCTGGGTGGTGACGATGCGGGGGGCAACCAGGTCGATGAAGAGGTGCCCAACCCCAATCAAGAATAGATCTTTTTCTTTTCTTCTTTTGATGTAAAATGCCTTGGGCGGACTGGCCGCCACGGATTTTGTATCGAACTTTTTTGAAATGAAATATATTTTTTGGGCCGATCCTTCCATGTGTTTTTTGTGATGTTTATTCTCATCTTTTGATAGACGCACGGGACCTACATCGCCTACCCAGGCGTTGCCGAGGTGCCTCTAGATCGAGTGGGGGAGGAGGCCACGGAGGTAGCTTTGCTTTGTCAACAGAAGCAAACTCGGGACCGAGCCGCCACCGTTAACTATTTTCTGAGCAGGTCCCGGGAGCTCGGCTTGGAGTTGGCGTGTCTGAAAAAGGCCGTAGCCGACCGGGGTTGGTGGTTCATCGAGACAGGCTGGTCCCTCTCGGATGCTTCAAGCGGGAGTTCGGCTTCGGAGTCTGTCCTTCGTGAGGCCATAGTCGAAAAGGAGCTGGAGATCCGCAGACTGAAGCTGTTGTTTGGCGCTGGCCTGAGAGAAGGGGCCGGCAATGCGACTCCTGGGGGTCTCCAATATTTCTACCGGATGGGGCGCAGCCCGAAGATGCGGGAAGCTCGGTGGCGGGATTACCTTCCCGAGCCGGTTCGGCCGAGCGTGAGAGGAGCCCCGAATTCGAGTTTCCAGCGGAGTGTGAGTGAGTTGAGCTTTTTTCTTGTATTTGTATCGACGTTCATTGAGTTGTAAGCAATGAGTAATCAATAAGAACATTCGTTTTCCTGAACCTTGATTGCCTCGGCTGCCGAGGGTGGTCAGTGTGACTGTTACGAAGGGTTGCTGCTGGCGCGACTGCGTCCTTAATTGGGACGTTTCGCATTCCCATGAGCATTTATGGCGATGTTTCGCCTTCTGCCATTTCGCATTCCGAGATGTAATAAATGAGGGCCTCAGGGGGCTATATAATCCCCCACTCCCCTTGTTTTTTGTCAGGCAGTGAGCCGTTTGACTCGGGTGCTTGTCAAAGGCAGGCACCCAGATAATATAATACGTCCGACTGCCTCGGATCGGAGGCACACCGATCACCCTCGGACTATTCGGGGTTCAGGCTGTTAGAGTCGTGAGACCCCGGGTTGTTCGTTGGTGAGCGGTGGGCCGACTGATCGGTTCGGGGGTTCGGAGAGAGCCGATGCGTGGCGGTTCTTTTGCCGTCCTCGAACAATTCGGGGTTTTGGGCTCGTAAGAGTCGTAAATCCCAAGCTATTCGAGGGCGAAAGAAGGGTCAGCTGAGTAGCTCGAAGGCTCGGGGCATTTTATTCCGGGACGGAGAGAGCAGCGGGTCGATGGCCCCCCTGCCATCCTCGAACAGTTCGGGATTTAGGCTTATAAGAGCCGTAAACCCCGAGTTGTTCGCGGGTGAGAGGGTGGTCAGTAACTCGACCCGAGGCTCGGGGCGTCTGCCGAAGGCAGACGCTCTAAACCTTAATTAAACTTTCGTAACCGGGCGTGGTAGCCAAGCGGCTTTGAAGAAATTCGCGGCCGTGCCTCGTCTTGTGGGTTTTCCATGTTCGTGGGAGAACCAGTTGCAAGAGTGTCGAGGTCGCCACCGAGCGTCAAGGTCGTGGCGCCTTGAAGAAGGCACCCGCTTTGCTCGGGGGTCGACCCCGAGTCGCTGCACATGATCCCAGGGAGAGACGGTGTGGGCATGGCTGGCGGATGTCGCCTCATACCGAGGTTGATGAGCTTTGAGAAGCCCAAACCGAGCGAGGGACGGATGCCGAGCCCCCATACCGGTGAGAAAGGCAACTGCGGGCGTAGCGGAGGGTCGTCGCCGAGCGTCAAGGTCGCGGTGCCTTGGAAAAGGCACCCGCCTTGCTCGGGGTCGACGCCGAGCTCCCGCACATGTTCTCAGGGAGAGACGGTGTGGGCATGGCTGGCGGATGTCGCCTTGTACCTAGGTTGATGAGCTTTGAGAAGCCCAAACCGAGCGAGGGACGGGTGCCAAGCCCCCATACCGGTGAGAAAGGCAACTGCGGGCGTAGCGGAGGGTCGCCGCCGAGCGTCAAGGTCACGGTGCCTTGGAAAAGGCACCCGCCTTGCTCGGGGTCGACGCCGAGCTCCTGCACATGTTCTCAGGGAGAGACGGTGTGGGCGTGGCTGGCGGATGTCGCCTCGTACATAGGTTGATGAGCTTTGAGAAGCCCAAACCGAGCGAGGGACGGATGCCGAGCCCCCATACAGGTGAGAAAGGCAACTGCGGGCATAGCGAAGGGTCTTCGCCGAGCGTCAAGGTCGCGGTGCCTTGGAAAAGGCACCCGCCTTGCTCGGGGTCGACGCCGAGCTCTCGCACATGTTCTCAGGGAGAGACGGTGTGGACGTGGCTGGCGGATGTCGCCTCCTACATAGGTTGATGAGCTTTGAGAAGCCCAAACCGAGCGAGGGACGGATGCCGAGCCCCCATACCGGTGAGAAAGGCAACTGCGGGCGTAGTGGAGGGTCTCCGCCGAGCGTCAAGGTCGTGGTGCCTTGGAAAAGGCACCCGCCTTGCTCGGGGTCGACACCGAGCTCCCGCACATGTTCTCAGGGAGAGACGGTGTGGGCGTAGCTGGCGGATGTCGCCTCGTACATAGGTTGATAAGCTTTGAGAAGCCCAAACCGAGCGAGGGATGGATGCCGAGCTCCCATACTGGTGAGAAAGGCAACTGCAGGCGTAGCGGAGGGTCTCCGCCGAGCGTCAAGGTCGCGGTGCCTTGGAAAAGGCACCCGCCTTGCTCGGGATTGACGCCGAGCTCTCGCACAAGTTCTCAGGGAGAGACGGTGTGGGCGTAGAGGAAGCAGAGTCATTTGATTGGATGCTCGTTACCAAAGAACCGACTAGGCCGCGCCGCCCGAATACCGAGCCCAAGTTTGTAGGAGAGGGTTCTTGGGCTCGTGCTGTTACCCCAAGCTTGTATGGGAAGCATTTTGGGCTTGCGCTGTTATCCGAGTGTCGAGCCCCCAAACTTGTAAGGGAAGCTTTTTGGGCTCGTGCCGTCATCCGAGCACCGAGCCCCCAAGCTTGTAAGGGAAGCTTTTTTGGGCTCGCGCTGTCATCCGAGGGCCGAGCTCCCAAGCTTGTAAGGGAAGCTTTTTGGGCATCACGCTAAGTTTGTGCATGATGAGTTTATCGGAGATTTCGGGCATGTCAGAGGGCTTCCAGGCAAAGAGGTCGATGTTGTGCCGAATGCAGGTGATTAGAGCGGTCTCGAGGTCGGGGGCGAGGGAGCGGCTTACTCGAAAGTGCTTCGATGCGTCCCCTGTCTCGAATGAGACTTCTTGTAGCTCGTCCACCGGTTCGGGTTCTGGCTGGGTTCTTTGGAGCTCCAGCTCGACGGCATCGAGGGGAAACACCCCGCTTCCGATTGCCGTCATGTAGCACGAACGTGCTGCTTCTTGGTTCCATCGGACAACTCCGACGCCAGTATTGGTAGGGAATTTCATCTTCTGGTGGTAGGCCGAGGGAACCACCTGGAGGGAGCAGAGTCCCGGGCGGTCGAGGATGGCGTTGTAAGCCGCCTTTACATTCACAACCATGAAATCCATGGACTCGGTCTTTCTGTTGGGCTTCGTGCCTGCCGTGACGTCCAGGGTGACGATCCCCTCTATAGTCACGGGGACGCCGGAGAATCCGTGTAGGGTGTACCCGGTAGGCTTTAGTTTCTCACGGGAAAGCTTTAGGTTCTCGAATGCTTCGAGGAACAGGATGTTGACCGAGCTCCCGTTGTCTACGAGGATTCTTCGGGCGTCGAAGTTCGCCATCATGAGGTTGATGATGAGAGCGTCACAGTGAGGGAGCCGGACCCCCTCCAGATCCTCTCCTGAGAAGGAGACGGGGAGTTGCTGGACCGGTGGGGAGAGAGGGCCCTGGACGGTATTGACATCCCGGATGAAGGCCTTGCAGAAACTGTTGGATTCGCCCCCCATAGGCCCTCCGTGGACGCAATGTAGGATCATCTGACCCTCAGGCTCCTCGGGAACCGGATCCCGCTCGGGACGCTGCCGTTGCCCTCGAGGAGGAGGGGAATCCCTCCTGTTTCTGTCGTCCCTCGGTTCCCAGGCACCTTCTCGCTTGAACTCTCGGAGGTATCCCCGTTGGATGAGGGCCTCAATTTCGTCCTTCAGGGCGTGGCAGTGATCCGTGTCGTGCCCTTTGTCCCGGTGAAAACGGCAATAGAACCGTTGATCTCTTTTCTTGCTGGTGTTGTTGGACGGTCGAGGGGGTACTGGACGAGGTCGCTATCTTCCATCGCTAAGAGGATTGTCGACACGTTCTGCGTCAGTGGGGTGTACCTATCGAAGCG
Source organism: Hemerocallis citrina (assembly GCA_017893485.1). Lineage (NCBI taxonomy): Eukaryota > Viridiplantae > Streptophyta > Magnoliopsida > Asparagales > Asphodelaceae > Hemerocallis > Hemerocallis citrina. Next base: position 87,037 of record JACEHZ010000286.1, read on the forward strand.
GGGGATCGGCGGAACCTTCTTTGCGGAGCCCCCGTCTCTTGGGGCTTTTTTCGTAGGCTCAATCTCATCGGCCTTGCATTTCCCCTTCCCGGGAGCTTCCTTCTGGTCCTCGGGGCTGAGAGCCTCATCGGCTCGGATATACTTTTCGACCTGGTTGAGGAGGTCGGGGAAGTCTATCGGTGGCTTCTTCGCCAGGGAGGCCTTCAGCTGTCCATGTTGGACGTTGTGGCGGAAGGCTGCCGAGGCAACGCCGGGGTCGAGGGATGAAACAGATCTCGCCTCGGCCGTGAACCTTCGGAAAAACACCCGGAGGGACTCTCCCTCCCTCTGCCGGAGCCCAAGTAGTGATGCGCTCGTTCTTTCGGCCTTTCAGCTGGTTACGAAGTGGGCGAGGAAGCTACCCTCTAGCTGGTCGAAAGAATAGATGGAACCGGGGGCGAGCTTGGAGAACCATTCTCGAGCCGGACCCCGGAGTGTTGCGGGGAAGGCTCGGCACAGTAGGGGATCCGATGCGCTGTGAATCATCATAAGGGTTTTGAAGCCCTCCATGTGATCAGCAGGATCACCCTCGGCGTCATAGGTCTCGAACTGAGGCAGACGGAAATTGCGGGGTATCTCCGCCTGCAGGATGAGGGCGGAGAAGGGAGGACGAACCGGCCTGTACCCCTGAGCTGCTCTTGGATTGCCGTTACCAACGTGGTCGAGGCGCTCTTCCATTTCTTGGAGTCGCTTTAAAATGTCGCCATCATACTCTGGGGGGATGGTGGAGTGGCGAGACATGGTAGCCTCGGCCTGCGACCGTGCGTGGGAACGGCGGGCGTTCTCGTTGATAGGGACTCCTCGGAGTGCGCCCAAGATCTCCCGTCAGAAGTCCTGGAATTCCTGGTGGGTAACCGGAGCTCCTTCAGCCCGGTTTGGTTGGGCAGACGATTGTCGACCGACCCGGCTGAGCGCGGGCTCCCGCCCTTGGGACGGGGGCCTGGGGTGGTTCCTCGGTCCTTGGGACGGCGGCCTAGGATGGTTCGGAGCCGAGTTGGAAGCGGCTCCTCTCCTGCCACGGCTGGCTTGGCGGTTCGAGATTATCCTTCGTAGGTCGCTCTGGACTGGGCGGGAGGCGTTCGGTTGGGGCCCTTGGCTGACCCTTTCGTTTGGTCCCTGAGCATTGGCATCGATGCCTTGTAGAGGCACGTCGCATCGGCGTGCGGAGGTAATGGCTTTCGCGACTTTGGGCGCCATGTGAGCTCGGGTCAACAGGGATGCCGACAGGGGTGGAGCTCGGGAAGGCGTCTACTGGGGTACCGCCGGAAGCGAGGCTCGGATTGGTGTCTACGATAGGCAATTTCCCACAGACGGCGCCATCCTGATGAGGTTTGTTTTTGGGGAACGTGTGGATGCACCAGGCGTGAGTTCTTACTCGATTTGTATTAGAGGACACCTACGCAGACGACCCTTGGCTGGGCGAACGGTACCGAGGTAGGCAGTGTTGAGGTGGAGGCTGATGCTGGGCTCGGATCTTTGAGGCTCGGATCCGAGGGTCTTGTGTACCTGCAGGCGGTCTCGGAACACCGGGGTTGGTCCCGGTGGCAGACCCTCCCGCGATCTAGTCAGTCACTTAAGATAGAGTAACAGTAACTAGGGTTTTGGTGGCAAAAGATTGATTACCTGGAGAAGGAGTAGGGATCTGGTATTTATAGAAGATCCCAACCGGGTCTGGACCCATTTGGGGTCGGATCTGGACCCGGTTGCCCGTGTGGCTGAAGCGGTGGAAACCCGGGCTATTTAGGGCTGACGTGGTAGATGCCCGGGCGGTATCCGGGCTGACGTGGCGGCGGTCCGGGCGGTTTTCCGACGCTGACATGGTGAATCTGAAGAATCAGGAGGTGTACGTATCCTGAGGGGATCCCGTGGCCCAGGATGGGCCACGTCATTCCTAGCCCATATCAATTTCTTTTTTTGATATATGTAGGCTTTTCCGTATCAGATGATACACGGGTATGGATTAGAAGTTAAGGAATGAAAACTGTATATAATTTTGTCACTCAAAACTCATATTCGTAATATTCTCTTCTATGTTTTTTTGGACTCCATGTACACATCCTGCTATTACTTGAACTAACATTATTTTCAGAATGATCTCAAGTATTATACATACTTAGTAGGTTATCGAACTCTTCAGCTATAAAGGCATGAGCTCTCTGTATTTCATTGTTAATTAATTGTTCTCATCAGTGTGTCAAAAAATTTATGTTACTTCAGATATAAGTGAAGATAAAAGAAAATGGGGAAAACAATACTAGATCCATAACTACTATGATATTGAGTTTTCACTTTTCTCCTTTCTCTGGAATATATATATGTATTATATAGTTATATAGAATTACTAGGTTTGCCAGTTGACACGTGCCTACGGCACGTCTTCGGAACGGTATACCTGCTTGATTATATAAAATAGTTTTGGAGGTCCAGCAAATTAATTGAAGTAGTAAACATATTATATGAGGAAGCAGTATATCTACCTTTAAGCTCAATTATCGTCTTCCTGATCATTAGCTTGAACTTACCTGAAATGCATATAGTTTGTTAGAAACACTGCATAGAGTTTTTTGAAACTTCAGCATCAATTTTAGATGCTTGTAATAGTTATGCAAGAACATTATCATATAGGTTTTATAGAGCTTACTCTAATCTCATAACCACTATGAGCATGTCTAAATACAATGGTAACGCAAATGCAGGTGTGAAGGTATCTACAATACCAATAATCTAAATATTTATTTTTTAAATTTTAAAGTTTTATTTCTAAAATTTCAAAAAATTTTAAATTTTATTTTTTTAAAAATTTTAAATTAATATTTTTAAATTTAAAAAAATTAATATTTTTTTAAATTTTTTTTATAAGTTTTTGATTTTTTAATTTTTTTGAATTATTTTTAAAGTTTTTAAAATTTTAAATTTTTTGGTTTTAATTTTTTTAAAAAAATAAAAATTTTTATTTTCTGTATTTTTTAAATAGAAGAGAGAGAGAGAGAAGGAGAGAGAGAGAGAGAAAGAAATAATTAAATAAATAAAGGAGTTGTTTTAGGTGAGGGATTTAAATTTGAATTTTGGGGGGGAATTTTTGTGGAAAAAATATGTTTTTTGAAGTTAGATCTGGGCCTTTGATTTTGGGGGATTGAAGGAGAGCCACTCGATAGCTTTCTTTGTGTTTTATTATATAGACTAGTAATCTGCACGTGCGATGCACGTTCTAATAAATATATATTTTTTTAAAGTAAAAACTTAGATGGCAGGGCGAAGAAGGGGTGGATGGGTTTTGAGAAAGTGGGAGAAGAACAGTCGTCTTGTTTTTTGAGAGAAAGAGGGAGTTTGTATAGGTAGTTTACGTGTTTGATGAGTTTATATAAAGAATTTTGGTTGTACGTACGTTGAATGGGTTGGTAATCTGCACGTGCGATGCTCATTCTAATTAGCTTTTTTTTAATATAGTAAATAATAAGATGTATTCGAACATGAAACTTTCCTTTACTCATCACATACTTTTTACAAATTATCCCTAGTGACACAAATTTTTATTTTATATGAGTGACACTTTATAAATAGTTATGTCATAAATAAATTTGAACTTTGAAGATATTATGGTAACTAAGAGTTGTTGAGTAAATGAATGGTTAATACAACTCTCACTTAAAAATATATAAATGGTTGAGATTATATAGTTGAATGAATGTCTATAAATTACAGGTTATTTACAAATGACAACCCCAAATTTCTCATTATAATATTAGATTTTGCTAATTCTTTCAGACTGTCAGCCATGGAACTCAATCCAAAAGATAACTTCAAAATACTCAACTCATGCAATATATATGCTTGATTAAGAGAACTGGTTGTGTGTCACCTTATTATGTCATAGAACAATAATCATCACCAGCAGGCGCAGGCTGGACCAGCGTTGGATGGTGCAGAAACGAAACAGATGCAAAATAATTAGTAGTAAAAGTAGTAAAACAGAACACAACTGTGCTATCAAAATTATTAGTTTCAAGTTTGCAGTCACTGTATATACCAATCAAAACAATAGAGCCAAAATCTAGTACAATCTTTACCGAAACATAGAAGTCAAAAGTCTTATAAAACAAAATTCACTGCCTCATCATAGTATACATTTTATTGACACATTTAACTACATGCCCCCAGTGACATTTACCATTGTCACAACTGCACCAATTTATAAAAGGCACCCATACTATCATCCATAAAAAGTGTATCTACCTCAAACAGAGTTCAGTTTTCTTTTTCTATTTTGGTAAGGAAACACAGTTCGGTTGATAGCTTTTACACAATCAGTGCATCTTACACAATCAGTGCATCTTGTAAACTTTGAAGTAAATTGACAGAATTTGGCTGAGAGTATTTCTTCTAAATCCCAGTCCTCGAGTATCATCTCATCATCCTTCATATATTTCTCCTACACTGCAGCTGTTGTGAAAGCCAGTTGTTAAGGACAGGGTACTTTCAACTTATATGATACACAACTACAAAAAATTATAGTTATTAAATTAAATAAAATGCTGATAGGAAAAGATACAGTAAATTGTTACAACATATGTCACCTCAGTAATTTGGAACCTCATTATACTTGAAAACACAATCACAGAGCCTTCCCGCCAAGAACTAAGCCACCTCGGGGTGTTACACCTGTGAAGCAACAGGAAGAAACTTAAGTTTTTATTTCATATACTTTTAAGGTTATGTTCGGAAAAGGGAATTACCATTCCAATTTTGATAGAATCGCATTTTAGCTGCGCATATAGATTTGTTTCTAAGCCACGTCCCTGCATATACAAAGACAAATTGGTTTAACAATTCAACACGATAACCATCTAAATAACTTGTGCCACATTCTGAGTCTCTCCAAATTGGAATTTTTAAGGAAAGTTTTTAATAAACTCCGCTCGATTTTGACTAAAATCGCATAAGCTTCGATTTCAATTTGTACCATCCCCTAACAACCATCCTGTTGTCATCTTAGAACTCCACCTAATGGGTATAACAAATTTCTATGAAAAGTTTTCTCTTACGAACAGACCACTTCATGATAAAGACCTTTTTTTGGGACTCGTGATTGCAAATTAGTCATAATATTCATTGAGTTAATGTCACTTGATGATCTGAAATGGAGGGATGGATGCGACACAAAGATAGATATTAGTGGAGTTCAATGGTTAATGGTAGAGATTAAACATAAGAGTGTCATTTCTGCATGAATGTCAAAATAAATCATCATCATCATCATCTAAATGTTTCCCCATCATTGTACCATTTTTTTTAAAGTTGATCCTTCCCACATTTAAATGGGATTGTTTATCGAGGTAGACGCTCAACTTAGAAGTGACAAATTAGCTAAGCGACGATGATAATGACTGATGACATTGCTCTGTTGATACCAAATTTGTGGCAAAGAAAACAAATGAATAAGATAGGACCCTTTGGGCATAGGTACCAATGAAGGCAAGCGAAAAGAGAATATTTTTAAATTCCCAACAAATCATCGACAATGAAACGGTTATTTCATTCAAAATTTATGTGCAAGATAATTAGTATTTTAAATTTTGGCAGGATAATAAATTTTGAATCATCCACAATGAAATAGTTATTTCATTCAACCATATTTATGTGCATTAGCAATTCATATTTATGTGCATTAGCAATTTAGGCATAAACTGAATCTAGAGTCTTGATGCATAAAAACATCTAAATATTTTTAGCCACGGGGCATTCAAGTTTGTGATATGCACTTGTTAGAAGGTAGAAGGTTCTATAAAAATGAGAATGAAATCTGTACTCAAGCAATTTAGCAAAAGACAGTAAACCTCAATCCTTCCTTGGTGGAAGTTTATGGTAATATTTTAAACCAAAAAAATAATAATAAACTGAATTTTTAAAAATTTAAAAAGTACATCTATAATTCTCAAGCTATATAGTTGTTATTATTATGGCTTGACTTGTGATATTTGATTAATCTTGTAAGTATGTCAACCCTGCATGCAGAGATCAGTTTCCGTAACATACTAAACTTTCAAATAAACAACATCAAAACATATATTTTATTTGATATAAGAAACTATATTGTACACCGTAAATAAACAGAACTATACTGAATGAATAAAGATCAAGCGAGGAATGGGTGTAGGTCCGTTCGAGCAAAACATCAAACAGTTTGTTTGCATGTATTAGTAAGTAACCATATACTACTATTATTTCTATTCTTAACACTTCGGTATGCCTATTCAGAATATAATTGTCACATACTGTGGAAGCCTAGGCATGATGCTGCTTCTACCTGTCAGTTATTACATTCTAGACATTGATTCAGTCAAATTTATGCCCAAGGTGTCAAATTGCATTTGAAGATACTTTTGATTTGATATATGATTGTGCTAAATATAGGTAGGTTTGGGATTCGGTGTTAGCTATTCTGGGTATGCAGAAATCATTTGCAGATATTGAAGACTGATAGAACTGAGTCAAGTTGGTTCCAACTCGGCTCTGTTTAAATCATTAGTGTGTTATACAACATGGTTCATTTGGAAGCATTGAAACTCACTATTTTTTTATGGTGAGGAAGTTGGAGTTTCATGATATTCTACGGTCATTAAAACACCTATATCGAAAAAATGCAAAACCACCGCAAAACAAACTACGGCATAATTTAACAAATACTACTATTGTTCCTATTCTTAACACTTCAACATGCCTATTCAGAATATATGTGTCACATACTCATCATGACATTTCTACATTCATTAAAACACCTGTATTGAAAAAATGCAAAACCACCGCAAAGCAAACTACGACATAGTTTAATGAAATAATCAAAACTAATACTGCGAGAAATAATGTAAATGCCATCTTCGACGGGCGGAGCAATGGCAGGACGGATGCGTTTTGGGTGAAGGAAAACAGAACTATACTGAATGAATAAAGGTCAAGCGAGGAGTGGGTGTAGGTCCGTTCGAGCAAAACATCAAACAGTTTGTTTGCATGTCTTAGTAAGTAACCATACACTACTATTATTCCTATTCTTGACACTTCAATATGCCTAATCAGAATATAATTGTCACATACTGATGATGATATTTCTACAGTCATTAAAACACCTATATCGAAAAATTGCAAAAACACCGCCAAACAAACTATGGCATAATTTAACGAATACTACTATTATTCCTATTCTTAACACTTCAATATGCCTATTTAGAATATATTTGTAACCTACTCATCATGACATTTGTACAGTTATTAAAATGCCTATATGGAAAAAAATGCAAAACTAATTTAACGAAATAACTAAAACTAATATTGCGAGAAATAATGTAAATGCCATGTTACGACGGGCGGAGCAATGGCAGGCAGGCGGAACGGCTTGGCGGCGGTAGGGCGTAGCTACGACAATGACAGGACTTCGCGGCTTGGCGACGGCAGGGCGGAGCTGGGGCAGAGGCGAGCTACGGCAAGTCGGTGCGAGTCGAGGGCGGAACGGTGAGAGAGCGGAGCGGAATCGCAAGCATTTTTTTTAGAAAGAGGGAGAAGAATCGGAAGAGTTTTTTTTTGTTTTATAAGAGAGAGAGAGATTTGTAGGGAACTGGGAACGTGTGGGATGGTTATGTTTTTTGGGGTTTTGAATTGTGTGGGCATTATCAAAACCGAAGAAGCCATGCAAATTACATTTCTGACCTCCGATATTAATCCTATATATTTTTTTAGTCTTTTATGTTGATGGGGGCATGATAGTAAAAAGCCGTCAAAATAAGACTTTGCTTAATAATAGTATAGATATATTATCATTTTGATGGAGAATTAATGAAATGTTTATTTCTGTCTTGTTTTGAGCAAGAGAAAGCCTAATGAATTTACAGTTTTCGATGGTTTAAACAAAATGTATTTGCTTTAATCAACAAAACAAGATTGCATTCCTTTATTCAAATCTGAATCATTATTGAATAGAAACATATATAAGGTTGGGTTTGGATTTTAAAAACTTTTGTGAAAGTTGATATTCTACATATTCATGGATTTTGTTTCTGTTTTCTTGTTTCCCCTCTTCTATATATTATGTCAAGCTGAGAGTGTAGTAGCTCTGTGGGTTATGTATATTTTTCCAAATCCATCTTACAGTCATATTCTTAGCAAAGAAGTTACTCTTAACTATTAGTAATTAGTGATTATTTATTAGTTTGAAAATGTTTGCAGGTTTAAGCATAAAAATCAACTAATTCTAACTATAATGTATAATGCCCCAAAATACTTATATTCAATATTGTTTGCATTGTTTATAATGCAAAACTTAGTTTATCATTTATCTAATAGTAGACATGTTCAAATGGTAAGTAATAGGGGATGTTATATTAAATAAGAGTTTATGCAAATGATATTTATTAGAGGGCTATTTTAAAGAAATAATGGATAGAAGGGGGTTTTCCTACAAATTGAGACTAGGACTCAGTGATCCACCAAAGCAAAAACCAAAAATCAAAAACCAAAAAAAAAAAAAAACAAAAAAAAGGAAAAGGAAGGAAGACAGCCGAACCCTTCTTCCTTTCTCTGCTTTCTCCATGCCCACACAACCATGTCAGGATCGTGGGGATTCCGACCAGCTAGACCTGCTAGATTCCGGCCAGCTACAAAGACTAATGGAGAAAATAGGGAGTAAGGGGTTGAGGATTGAGAAGATAGAGGTTAGGGATTTAGAGATTTGGGGAAGAAATCTGAGATTGGAAGAAGAAGAAGAAGAAGATATTGAGAAGAATCGGATCTGGGGAGAAGATTAGGACAATTTCATTCATCATACCAACAACCTATTACTGGTGGGGATTTATAGAACATCCCAAATACAAGACACGTGCAAAGCACACTATTACTACCTATTCAATGAAGTGCTCACTGCACGTAAAACAAACAAACAGACACAAACAAAACAACAAACTAACAGACAACAACAAACAGACACGGTAGAGAAGATGGCTGTAGATCATTCCGGCGACGGTGACTGCCGGCGTCCCTGACAACTCCACCCCCCTTAACAATGAGCTTGTCCCCAAGCTCACACTTAGGGAATTCCTGGTTGGTTGCAGCTGATCTTGCTTCTTCTACATCCTCCTCATCATCCTCTTCATCTTCGGTAGACCTGGTTGAATCAATGCTCTTACTGTCAGCTTGACCCTCAACTCTTCTAAAGGATTTATCACCATCTTCTGATCCAAAAGAATCTGAAGTGTTTCCAGTTGGTCTGAGATACCCTCTGATTGACTCCTGACCAAGCTGCTGCCTCTCGTTGTCCCTGATGATTCAGCTTCTGAGCTTGACTCAGGATCAGATGCATCATCAGCTGCATCATCTTCAGACTCTGGCCTTCCCCACCTTCCACCTAGAGCAATTGCCATCATCTCATAGATTTTGTTGCTCAACTCAGCAGGACTATCCGGAGTGAAGCCACTAGAGATCAGAGCGGTATCATAGAGCAGATCAACAGCCCTTGTAGCTTCACCGCTGCTTGGGTCACTCTTGCATACAGCATTCAAGTCCTTGATAATAGGGTGGTCAGGGTTGATTTCTAGTATTCTCCTGCCTCTCATGAACTCCAAGCTTGAAGTATCACCGAGGGTTTGTGCTTTCCTTAGCCTTTCCATGTTAGCAGACCATCCAAATTTGCCAGAAACAAGCACACAAGGTGAAAAGCTAAGCCGCTTTGAGACTTGCACTTTTGCTACCTTGTCACCTAGCTGTTGCTTAATCCAATCACACAATACATTGAACTCCTGCTGGTTCTCTCTTTCTTTTACCTCATCCTCATCGCCCAGATCTAGATCTTCCTTGCTAATGTCAACAAACTTCTTTTCTTTGTAAGTCTGCAGATTCTGAATAGCAACTTCATCAATTGGCTCCACAAGATATAGAACTTCGATATCCTTTTGAACCAGCTTTTCCAAAAATGGAGCACTTATGGCACTTTTTAAGCTATCTGTTGCCAAGCAATATATTGTCTTCTGGCTCTCTGGCATATTTTCAATATACTGATCCAAGCTTATCATATCCTCTTCACTTTTTGAGGAGTAGAACCGCAGTAGAGGGGTAAGGCATTTGTGATTTCCTGAATTAATAATTTCGTCCTCTGGTTTCTCCTCAGGAACTACACCAGAAACATCTGGAGGAGGGATCTTGACACAAAGTAACCAGACTAGAATGATAAACTGTGTGGCTGCCTTGAATAAAAGTGCCAAAACTTTTGATATCTTCGACAATTCCTGGAATTCAGTTGATCTCATTTTGTGAGGATGGATAGACTCGTTGTCTTTAATCGCAATATGAGGATTGTTACCTGAGTTCAGTCCGAATTCAAGGAGCACACAAGCTCTTTCCAATTGATTGAGGTTTACGCAGAGATCTATTAGACAATTACAGTAAGCTCTCTTCACCTCATCAATCAACCCGAGATCAGCACACATCGACAAAAGCATGTTATACAAAACAATGTTCAATTCAAACCCCTTCTTAACTGAGACATTTGAGTGAACAGGTGGAGGCCAACCATCGAGCAACAATTTTCCATCTTCTTTTTGTTTCTTAAGTGACTGTTTTAGAACTTTGGACTTACGCAGCCGTTCAGCTCCAGTGACACCTCCTGGAAGAATGGCCAAATCATAAGCTGAATCTGAAGCTTCCTCAATACTCTTGTCTGCAACTATCTTTGTTTGCTGAGATGCCACGATTTCTTTGGATTTTTCAACTGATGCTAACGTCACATCAACTTTTGCGTCTTAATATATCTCCTAACATTACTATCTCTGTTTCTTCACAGCCATTTGCAATTGGGACTAGAACATGTGGTATTCGATCAAATGACCACTCAACCTGATTATATTCTTCTTTCCTGTGGCCACCACAATTTTTTATGTGCAGTTGTCCTCCAACTTCATCACTATGTTGCGTGGCACCTTCAATATCGAAATCAAACTGACTGGAAACCCTTTGGACATTTTTACAAACAGTTTGTGGTCGATCTGATTTTGAAACCAGAGGCTCCAAACTATCAAAAACTACTCCATCCCTATTCTTTTCACAAGAAACATCATCAGTCACATTTTCTTCATCTACAACCATCGATTTGTTAGATTCTTCCAACTCAGTAGAGTCAAATTGATCTATCAATTTCTCTAAGAACAGGGACCAAGAAATCTCATGGATTCGTGGTTTAATATGCCTATGAAACCATTGTGAGGCTCTCCCTCTTAGATGTAGCGTAGCACAGTTTAGTTTTTGGGACTCAGAAACCTTATGAACGCCAGGGATCTCATAAAAATCGAAATATTCCTCTATTTCACAAATCCATTTCCTTGGATCACCTTCTTTAAAGAAGGGAAACTTTGGAAACTTTCGCTTAACTGGAGTTCCTTTCAAACTAGTAGAGGTGAGATTAGGGTTAGTTACCTCGATTGATGGGATTAGATGAGGAGTTGATTGAGGAATTGACTGCTGAATTTGCTGCTGCATTGAGAACAACTTCACCTCCATTCTTGTTAACAATTCTTCAAGTTTCTCTTCCATTCTGGTCGCCGATGCCTCAAATCTTTCTTGGAGTGAATCAAGTTGCTTCTCCATTAATGATGTTTTGAGAAAGATTAATCGATTCCTGACACAGATTCCAGCGACTGGCAACTCAGATCTGACTTCGAAATCAGTGGTGAAGACTCAGATCAGAGTTAGCAGCGATTTCGTGGTGAAGATCAGTGGAGGCAGTGTTTTCGATGGAAGAAAGGAGTCGGTAGGATTTTTTTTTTTTTTTTGGAAGTCGAAGTTGAAGATCGGGGGAGGAACTGGATCTAGTTGCTGGTTGTTGGTGGAGTGCGGTGACGGGATGAGGGGGAAGCGAAGGATGCGCGGGAGGATCGACGGCTCTGATACCAAATGTCAGGATCGTGGGGATTCCGACCAGCTAGACCTGCTAGATTCCGGCCAGCTACAAAGACTAATGGAGAAAATAGGGAGTAAGGGGTTGAGGATTGAGAAGATAGAGGTTAGGGATTTAGAGATTTGGGGAAGAAATCTGAGATTGGAAGAAGAAGAAGAAGAAGATATTGAGAAGAATCGGATCTGGGGAGAAGATTAGGACAATTTCATTCATCATACCAACAACCTATTACTGGTGGGGATTTATAGAACATCCCAAATACAAGACACGTGCAAAGCACACTATTACTACCTATTCAATGACGTGCTTACTGCACGTAAAACAAACAAACAGACACAAACAAAACAACAAACTAACAGACAACAACAAACAGACACGGTAGAGAAGATGGCTGTAGATCATTCCGGCGACGGTGACTGCCGGCGTCCCTGACAAACCATCACCATCATCATTATCCATCACCATCTCCTAATAAATCTTTTAATCCAATTGTTTAATCACGATTAGTAAACCAATCACCATCAAACCCATCCCTTTCTCCTCCTTCGCTGTGTTTTACTTGGGGCCAATCAAACCCAAATCCGCTGCCATCACGCTTGTGCTGTTGTTGCTTGCTATTATTGTTGTCGGCCACCACACCAATACCCGAAACCCCATTTGCCTCCTCGTTGTGTATATAGTTTCTGTCTTTATTTGCTTGAGAACTTGAAAATATATATGTGCAAACATAAACTTTTGATTGTTAATTATAATTGATTTGTTTCCCGAATTAAGTCTTTTTTTAAACTAATTTTCAAAATAGGTATGTTTCGAAACTAATTTTGAAGACAGTTCTGTCCTCATAGGCCGCAAAACCGAACTGCGTGTAAATTAACGCGGGGATAGGGAGATTGTGCGGAATTTAAAAGAAATTAAATTAAAGTAATGTGCAGACTAAATAAAAAGATATAAAAAGAGCAAACACAGATAGCACAAGCGACGCAGCGATATAACGTGGTTCGACCCCTTATCTACGTCCACACCACCTACTTATAGCAATTCTCCGCCACAAATGTTCCACTATACTCAAACCCTTGTATAGTGACTCTCGGATTCAAGCCGAGAGACCTATTACACTCATAGGACTTCTAATCACAAGTCCCGTCAGTCTCACTGAAGTGGAAGAAAAGAAAAGAACTCAAAATCCTCAGTGATCCTGACTGAAGAATACAAATAGTTATCACACACACTCAGATTGATTATTGAAAGATTAGTTCCGCAGATTTTTCTCAGAAGTAATAGGTGAAGAATACACAGTGGGTTCGTCCAAATATATAGACTGGGAAGTGTATCGATCAAAAATAGAAACAATACATTCCAAAAATGTGAACAGCGCAAAGATCAATCGACCGCAATTTCAGTGCAGTCGACCGTTCATCTCTTTGACGTAAAGTCGAGAGATAAAAGGTCGACTACTTCTTACATAACTGCGAAGTGCAGTCGACCGTCATGAGGTGCGGTCGACCGTTATCGCGCTGTTCATAGCGAATCCACTCTATATTCTTACCAAAAACTAATCAATCATCAATCAATTAAATATAGATAAAATCTCACAAATATAGCATGATAGCAACTGGTCTTGATAGCTTTCTTGGACACTATAATCAATCATGTGCTCTTTTTGAATATCTTCTTCTTTTGCTTGATTTTGCAATCTCTCTTTATTACTTTTCTTCGTTGAATATTCTTGAATCTCTCTTGGATCTCTTATTGATATTATTTGATTCTGAAAATCTGAATAACTCAATTTAAACTTATTAGTATTTATAGACACGTTTTGTGCACACCAAACTAAGAGTCAACAATCTCCATCTTTTGGTGTGAACAAAACATGCCTTTGAATATTGAAAGTAAAAATTAAACAATTAGGCATATAAATACTCCCCCTGAATTTAATACTTCCTGTAACACAAATTGTAACTCTCCTTCCCGTAAATATATAAATTTTTGAATAATTTTATGTATTTTGAATTATTTATGAATTTAGTTGTGTTAAATTCATTTTAACTTTTCTATTTAAAATATTTCTGATAGAAAATTATGTTTATTTTGAATAAGGGTATATTTTACCTTACTTTCTATTTTGTAATTGATCGACTATTTTCATTTTAGCCAAACTCAAAAAATTCGGAACTTCTTTAATAATTTGTTAAACCCAATTCCTTTATATAACCTTGCTATTATTATATTATTATTTTCATTGTTACTTCTATTATTTTTAGTATTGTCATTATTATTATTTTTATTAATATTGGTTGTTCTTATTATCAGTAATATTATTATTGTTATCATTAAAATTAGTGATGTTGTTATTACTTCTATTTTCTTGATCTTTATTATTATTATTATTATTATTATTATTATTATTTTAAAGCCCAATTGATCTTAACCTATTTTGCATTATTTAATTATTTAATTTGAAGCCTAAATCCAATTGTTTATTTTAAGCCCAATTTATATTCATTGATCTGCATTATTTATTTAAGTTGTGAAGCCCAAATATAAAGCCCAACTATTTTTAAACTCAAACCCATTAACCTAATTTCTCTTAATTGTGTGTTGACCAGATCTACTCCTAATCAATCCCTACAATCTCTCCTGTAACCCCCTAATTTCTATCCCTAATTATCAGCCTATTGATTCCCCCTCATTATGTAATCCCGTAACCCCCTCCCCCTAAAATCACTCTACTCCTTATTTTGATATTATTTCCATACATTTATATTATAATATAATATCTCTCTCTCCCGTACTCTCTCTCTCCTTCTCTGTTTAAACCCAAACAAAACAAAACAAAACCATTTCCCCCTCCTTCATCTTCCTCGAACTCCACAGCCATCGACTATTCCTTTCCCCCTTCCTCCCGCTCACCCCCATTGTCGAACCGACAAAACCCATTGGCAACACCCAGAGCCACCGCCATTGCCTCTCCACCTCGCTGCCTCTCCTCATCAGCCCACCATTGCCATCTTCAACCTCCTGCTCACTCCCTCTCTTTGTTTCGTCTTCAACCAAAATCAAACCAAACCCAACTTCCCCATCTCTCCTTCCCCTCCCGCTCGACCCATCGCCATTACCGCTCGACCCCCTCACTGCCCAATACCCCCCTCATCGTTCTCCTTCCTCGCCCATCACAGCCCCTACCTCCGAGCACCTCCCGCTCAACCTTCTCCGCTCGTCGAGCGCTTCCCACTCGCCGTACTCCATCGCCTGCCACTCCGATCGTCACCCTCATTGCCGTCGCCACCACCTCCACCTCACCATTGTCAAACTCTCTGCCATCTCACCCCAACCCCGCCAAACTTTGCCATTAACTCTCCGCTCGAACCCATTAATCCACCGAAGTCGCCACCACCATTTCCCCCACTCCGTGCACCCCATTGCCGTCGAGGTCCCTCTCCGCTTGCCCCCATACATCTCCGAAGTTTCCCCGTCGTCCTAATTGCCGTCCAAGCCCCGTCGGCGCTTGTTCTCCGCTCCTCTGTTTCGAGCGCGAGATAGAGCTCCGCCTTCGTCAAGAGTGCCGTCGTTGCATCGCCTCCCGACCAACGCCGCCGCATGTAGCTGCCACCAGTCACCGTAGAGCCGCCTCGCCGAAGCCTCGCACCGTCCCCCCTTACGCCGTTCTCTCTCTTCAATCGAAGGAATAAGACGAATGACGATTCGTCGAAATTGCTATCCCATGTTCGGCCCCTCGATCCGCCGCTTTGCTGTCTCGTGTTTAGAGGGATCCGGTGTGTAGAAGGGTTTCTCATTGGACGTTTTGGTGTTCTGTGTTCGGACACACCAAATCCCATTCTGCTGTTTCGTGTTTGGGCCGATCCGGTGTGGGAATTTGGAGCTGTTAATTGCTTGGTTGGTTGTTCTTCGTACGCATTTTGCACGTATTCTTGGGATTGCTCCTCGGGATTCTGATCCTGTTATTCTCTATTAAATTATCGAATCGTCTATAAGAAAAAGGCAAGTCATTTCTTATCGAATATTTATTGTATCATATTCGATATTTTTATTGAATTCCGCAAGTGGATCCGTATTGAATATCGTAAAATGTTATTGTATCTATCGTTGGGATACCACAGATTTACACGAGCGAATCCAAGTGGTAATCTCGACTTCGTGCCGTCTTTTTGCCTCTAATGTGTAGGGATCTTACATGCACCCATGTAGTTAGTTATTGAATATAAGAATAGAAAATTATTATCACATTTCATCTCATGACATTAAAGACAACTATTGTGGATTGTATATTAGGGTTGATTGTTCATGTGATTGCTATTGATAAATTAGTGGAATTGTAATTAGTAGAATTATGGATATCATCCACCTTAATACCATGTTCACATAGGAATGACTCGCTGTGATTTATGATTATTAAACTCCAATTTATCATTCTTAACTTTTAACCGTTTTATTCAAAATGAACATGTTGACATTCTGAAATTTACACCAACCTGAACCTTGCTGTGCTGTTTCAACCTAGATAACTTCATTAAAATCAGTCACTCCCTGAATATGAAACGTATCCCTATGTGTCTAGATGTCAATAGCATCCTGAATTTTCAAATTCCGACCTGTATCGCCCGAGTTATGACCCTTTTGCTACAACTGCTCTGTAATTTCAGATTCATGTATATACCATGTTAAGCTGTTAAATTAAGTGAACTAATGATCAAATATGGCCAAGATAAATTCCAGATTTGTAGATAACATGCTTAGGGTGATAAAAAATATTTTTACTGATTTTTATAATGATTATTTACTGCCCTTACAACTGAAATTAGTCAACATCGACACCCAGCCAGAAACTAAAATCTGTAAAGAACACTGAATTTTACCTAGTTATCGTTATCGGAATGTAGACTTTAAGTATGCGTTGGAACCAGACAGGAGTCTAGTTTCTAGACCACCTGACTTATCCACATTTACTGTCCTGTAGCAACGGAAATCCTGATTTTGGTACAACAACCTACCGCTGTCCCGAATTGGGATTCTATGTTTTATAATATATAATTATACCTATAATGTTGAATTGGTGCATTTAATTGTATAGAGTATATTACATGATCCTAGGGTTGATTTGTCACCCTTTTCTAGCGTCCCTTATTAATTGCATTATTGTGTGTTAATTGAATAAAGGAAATAAATCAAGCCGGGATTAAGATTGATTAGGGTAGTTGGCAATATAGTAAGTGTACTCGGATGATGGCCAGTAAATATTATCGTTATCGGCATCGTATAAGAAATTACACATGTCCAGTATTTTTATTGTTATCGGCATCGTGTAAGAAATTACACATGTCCAGTGTTTTTATCGTTATCAGCATCCTACCCAGTACATGAACTATAGAATCTACCACCTTAGTCTAAATGAAATTGATTGTATGCATCGAACCTGTGGTACGGCACACATGGGACACAATAGTACGTATATTAGCTAGGATTAAAAATAAATAATAGACCTAAGGCTCTTTACATTATCATTGCATATTGTTATCTTTATTGAACAGTGTTATCGTTATTATTGCTTGAACAGTGTTATCGTTATTATTGCCATGATTGATATTGTTCATCGTTATCATGATAAATCATAGTTATTGCATATTATACTATTATTGCTTTGTCACTGTTCAACACTATTGACTTCATCGTTTATTGAATTCATTGCTATACCACTATTGCCATTGTTTCTCTGTTTTTCCACTTGCATGTCCACGACTTGCTATAAGGACTTTCTTTTTCCTCTCTTTAGATGAGCAACTTACAGGTAATCAAGGAAATTTACCTGACGGAGTAAGAGAGCAGTATTGGTGAAGGAGACGTTTTACTGTGCCATTAAATAAATGTTGTTTTATTTGATGACTCTAATAAAATTGAACAAATATTATTTCTTTGTAATGTGGGCTTCGACCCGATTATTGTTTGTTAACTTCCAGATGTTGGATTATTTTGATGTTGGTTATTTTTATGCTTAAATTTCCAATATTGTTATATATGTGATTATTCTTCCAATGCATACGTGGTTGTTTTCATTACTTGTTTATATTGTTGAGTTGGATCAATAACAGCCTATGGATGACGCAAGTCATCTGCTGGGCCGTGTCACGTGCTTGCATTCCGTGTTTTTGGGAAGCGGGGTGTGACACAGATTTTCATAGGTAAAGAGCTTTTGAGAGAGATTTGTAAATAAAAATAATCCCCCTTAATTCAATACTTCATAGAAGATAGAAAAAAATATTTACTTTAAAAAAAACATTCATAAGATTCATCGAGATATTCTCCCCCTTTTGGAGCACACCAATAGGGGGCAAAAGAAACGTGGAGAACATTCTCCCCTAAAAGCAATTTGAAAAAATAGAAGAACATTCATTAAGCGAAAACATGAGATTAGTTTTGATAAATATAATAATTTTGAAAACGGAGGAAAATCTACTTACATGATACCGTTGATAGCGAAACTCTTTGATATACAGGGATAGCTCTTCATGGTATCATAGATTTGAGATTTTCCAAGACAGATGTGAGGCATAAAACAGAAGAAGAAATGAATAATGAATATCAAGAAACTTATAGTATAGAAAAGATAAATAGAGAGTTCGAGCAACCAAAAGAAAAAGGAACCGATCGACCACAACACCAATTTAGTATACAAGTCAAGAATTAAACCGAGAGAAAACTAGTCGGCCGCACATCTTGTAAAGACAAAAACGAAAGAGGGTGAGCCGGTCGACAGCAAATACTAAAAGCCAAATTTTTTTTTTTGAAAACAGAGTGATTCTTAGAGTGAATTGTGTTCAAGATTCCAGAGGAGCAACCGGTCGACCGCAAGTACTGAAAGCCAACATTTTGAAATCAGAGTTGTAATCCCTGTTTTCTATTTTATGTATTTTGAGTGTATTTTTTATTTTCCTTGTATTTGATTCTTCTTGTATCTCTTTTGGGTTGTATATTGGATTTTATTTTTTTCAATATATTTATTTATTTGATTGTCTTCTCTTTTATCGATCTTCTTGGTTCTTTTGTCGGTCTTTTGTTCCCTCTCCTTTTGATCGAACTGTTATTTTGATTCTTTTTTAAAATTTGTTCATACCTTGTTTTATTTATCCATTTGTGCCTATTTTATTTTATTTGGAGCTATTAGTTTTTTTTTCCATCATCTAACCCATTTATCTATTCATACCCAAGTCTATTTAAACCATATCCATTTATATTAATCGAATAACCTATCCACTAAGTTACCCATACCCTGTGCTTTAAACCTATTTCCCTTTGATTAACCTAAACCCAAAACCCATTTTTCCCCTTCAGCCCGACCCGTTACCACCTACTGTGCCGCCTCTCTCTCTCATCTAACCCTAATATTCTTAACCCATATATAACCCCTCCTATACTCCATGTAGCCGCTATCTACCTCTCCTGTTCCTCTCTCGCCCTGTACTCCCTCTCCCAGCTCTTTTTCTTTCCCTATGTGCATCCCTACCATCTTCGCAGCGTCACGCCAGCCTCCCCGTGCGCTTCCTCGCGACCCCCCATGTTCCTCGACGCTGCGGCATAACAGCAATAGCATCTTGCTGGTGCTGTGCTCCGTCGCCAGGCCAGCAGCCGGTCGTCGCCTCCTCGCAGTCGGCCGTTGTCCTTTCTCTCCCTTTCTTCATCGTGTTTGCAGTGTTGATTGTGTGGATACCGCGTGATCTTGAGTTTAGTTCGTGGGTTCGTTAGTTGTTCATGGGTTTTGCTCGTTTTTGGTTCGTGTGTTTGTTGAGTTCGTTGCTTAGGAATCTGTTCCCGTTATTCTTGCTTTGCACCTTTTTTGTCATCGGTTATAAGGCAAGTAACTTGTATTCTTTTCTTTGTATAATACAAGTACTAAATACCGTATATAGTGTAGTTGGGTTCTAGAGACAATTTGTGTGTGAATCCTCTTGTTGATATTGTCTCTATTTTGTTGATTGACCATAGTTGCCTCTCGACATACACGACATGAAATAACCTAGGGTTGACCACTTCTTATTGTATATATGCGTGTTGTTCATATGATATCATGTGCTCGTTCGTGTTATTCGTGGTAGACTTGTTATGGACTTGTAAAATACCTTATACCATGTTACTTGGACATCTAGTACACCCTATTTCATGTTTGGTTATGTTTTGGGTAAGTTTTATATGAGTTAGTTGATTTTTGTGCATGAAGATATTTTCAGTTTTGCTGGTTTTTTTGTTTTGATCAGTATTTTAGACCCTATTAAGGTCAGTATTTGAAAATATTTTGTGAACATGATTTGTAGAGAATTCTGTCTATTTTCCAATGTTTTTGACAAATCTCAGTTTTGATTTATGGTTTGCGATTTATGTCTATTTTACTACAGTGGTGTAAAAAGGTTTCTAGATTTCGTTTTATATGAATTTTGTGGAGTAATCTATTTTTATCATGATATTAAAAGTATTATTTTGATCCAATATTTTGCACAGTATAACTAGACCTGATTGAGGTAAACCCTGAATTTTTGTGGATTTATTTGATGAGTTTTACAAACCGTTCAATGTTTCCAAACAATTACTATACTAGTAGGTTTTTCACGCTGTTCAGTAAAGAACCAGATTTTTGACCTAATTCTACTTGCTTTTTGTAAAATATTTGTTAATATGAAAGTTAGCATACTGCATCTATTTTATCATCCTTTTGACGGATTTGGATTTGGATTTATGTTTTGTGAGATATTTTTGTTTTCGTACTGCAGTGTTTGTGATTTCAGATTTACAAAACTATGGCATTTTGATGTTTTCTAATTTTACTTGACTACTTTTTTTATATTGGAAAATTATAAAACTTGATTTTCTGTTACTAAACATATAGGGGAATACCGTAGATTTTTCGTGGATTTATTTAATGAGTTTTCATGCTGTTTTCTTGTTCTTGAATACAATCTTCTGATTTCTGGCTGAACATATTTTTTGATTTCAAATCAGTTTTGAGTTATGTTTTTGTGAAATACCATATGACTTATATATATTTGCTGGATTCATCCAGGAGTCTATTTTCCATATTCTTTGACGGATCCAGATTTGCATGTTTGTAGCAACGAGAATCCCTGTTTTAGTGCAGTACTGTCTTGCTGTCCTGAACTAGAATTCTCGTTGTTCTAATCTTTGATGTGTTGTCTTTCAGCTGTACATGTTTATTCTTCATCCTATACTTGTTACTTGATCATGCCATGTTGTTCTTATCATGTTTTTTACACGCACATGTCTGTTTGACAATAATAATAAATAACCAAGCGGGGTTTTAAGGGAAAGATCTAATAGTAGATAATATAGAAACGTGTAGGGGATCCACAGATCCTACATGATTACTTGATACATGATACTTGATATGTGATTACTTGACACTTGCACACTTGACACGTGATTACTTGCTACTTGCATAACTTGACATGTGATACATGATACATGATACATGATACTTGGAGCTTGGAGCTCGATTACTTGATACTTGTCCCTAAGTATACTGCCCTCTATGGTCCACTATAAAATCTAAAGTGAAACTGTTTGAATATAGAAACCATGTGATAAAACCTGGGGTGCATGAAGTGCTACCTAGATAGTAATAACCACAAGACTTGACCATGACACTTGAACGTGATTACTTGATACTTGATTACATAATACATGATACTTGATACATGACACTTGATACTTGTTTACTTGATACATGACACTTGATACTTGTTTACATGATACTTGTTTACTTGACACTTGATACATGCTACTTACACTTGTTTACCTTGCCATGCTAGTTGTTATACTTTATTATCATGTCTATTCCATGCTACTTGTTTATCTTTTCCCATGTACTTGTATCCTGCACTACAAGCAGCCCGTAACTTGCATTGACGGAAGTTTGTTTTCTTTTTCCTATTCATGTAATTTATTTAATTGCAGACCAGAATGATCAGATGCAGATGGAGTTGGTGATATGAGATATTAGTACTAGAATTTTGCTATTATTATTTCTTATTGCTTATTTTGAACAAATGTACTGGATTACTTGGATTTATTTTATATTTGGACAATGTGACCCAGGATATTGACTTATTCAGATCTGGATTATTTGAGATTATAATATTTTCAAGTATTCTTGTTGGTGTTTTGATTCATATGTGCATGCTTGGTTGATTATTTTGCTTCCGACTCTGATTATTCTTGTGAGATGTTGTAAAGATTTCGAACAGTTTATGGATGATGAAAATCATTCACTGGGCTTAGTCACGTATACGTATTCCGTTTTCTCTTTTGGGAAGCGGGGCGTGACAAGAGTATAAAACAAAACAAAGACCGAGAGTGTGCTGGTCGACCACCCAGTCGACCGTACACCCTCACAGGCGTACAGTCGATCGTCCAGTCGACCAAAACACATTTTCAAGCTGCAATATCAATAACATTCAATTCTCCTTTCAAAAAATAAAATCATTTTTCATCTAAATGTTTGGTAAAAATATCAGCAAGTTGCGAATCAGTAGAAACATATTCAAGAATAATATCCCCTTTTTGGAAATGGTCTTTAATAAAGTGATACCGAGTATCAATGTGTTTTGTGCGATTGTGTTGATCAGAATTCTTTGTCATATGAACAATACTAGTGTTATCGCATTTAATTGGAATGTGATCAAAAAATACCTTGTAGTCCTTTAGAGTGTGTTTCATCCATAATACCTATGCACAGCAGGATCCTGCGGCGATATATTCTACTTCGACAGTTGAGAGAGTTACAGAATTTTGCTTCTTGGATGCTCATGAGACGAGACAGTTGTCCAAGAAGTGACATGTGCCACTAGTACTTTTTCTTTCTGTTAAGCTACTGGTATAATCTGCATCAGAGTATCCTACAAGAGAAAAGTTTCTATTCTTCGGATACCAAAGTCCAGTATTTGGTGTGTATTTAAGATATCGAATGATATCTTAACGGTAACCAAATGCGATTCTTTGGGACACGATTGAAAACACATAAACAAACACTAAACATGATATCTAGACGAGATGCAGTAATATAAAGCAAACTACTAATCATACCATGATAAGTACAAATATCAATATTATTACCATATTCATCCTTTGAAAGCTTAGTGGTAGTTGCCATAGGTGTTTTGTATGCATTTGTATTTTCAAGCCCAAACTTTTTGACTAGTTCCCTTGCATATTTGGATTGATTTATGAAGATGCCATCCTTTCTTTGTTTTATTTGAAGTCCAAGAAAATAAGTTAGTTCACCCATCATACTCATTTCGAACTCATCCTGCATTTGCTTTGAGAATTCCTTGCAAATATTTTCATTAGTAGATCTAAATATAATATCATCAACATAAATTTGAACAATTAAAATATCCACGAAAACATGTTTTATAAAAAGTGTAATGTCTACTTTTCCTTTAGAGAGGCCTATGTGAAGTAGAAACGAACTTAGTCGTTCATACCAAGCACGAGGAGCATGCTTCAAACCATATAAAGCTTTATCAAGGCGGAATACATGGTTTGGGTGTATGGGTTCAGTGAATCCTGGTGGTTTTGCAACATAAACTTCTTCCGAAATAAAGCCATTTAAGAAAGCACTTTTGACATCCATTTGAAAAAGAGTAAAATCCATATAAGAGGCAAAAACAAGTAAAATACGAATGGCTTCAAGTCGTGCAACAGGAGAAAAAGTTTCAACAAAGTTGACCCCTTCTTTTTGGTTATAACCTTGTGCAACAAGACAGACCTTATTTCTCGTGATAGTTCCAGATTCATCCAACTTGTTCCTAAATACCCACATAGTTCCAAGTATGGTCCTATTGTGAGGTTTAGGAACAAGTCTCCATGCTTGATTCATTTCAAATTTATTAAGTTCTTTTTGCATCGCAATGATCCAGTCATTATCTTGTAAGGCCTCCTTAATATTCTTAGGTTCAAGTATAGAAACGAAAGCGGAAAAACACATAAAATTTTGAGCTTGTGTGCGAGTAGTTACCCCCTTCGACATATCACTTCGTATAAGATTTGGTGGATGGCTGGACATGATTTTCCATGCTCGGCGCCTATCATTTGTAGAAGGTTGATGTTATATAGGATCATCTTCCATGGCATCAATTGTTTGTGTAGGCATTTCTTCTATTTGCGATTTGGATGCATCTTCATCTTGAAGAGACTTTTGATTTTGAGCATTCATATTTGGGTCTTCTTCCATGTAGACCTGTTTCTTTTCAACCCGAACACCTGTCTCATCATCATCATCAAAAACATGCAATATTTCTTTGGTGTAGAGATTAGTTTCATCAAAAATAACATCAATGAATTACTGAATTGTGCACCTTCTTTTATTAAATACACGATATGCTTTGCTACTTAGAGAATATCCTAAGAATACACATTCATCACTTTTACGATCAAATTTTACCAAATTATCAAAAGTATTTAAGATAAACACTTTACATCCAAAGACGCGAAAGTAACTTAAGTTGGGAATCTTGCCATAATATAGTTCAAAAGGTGTTTTCTCAAGATATTTCCTAATGATTACTTGGTTAATTGTATAACATGCTGTATTGACAGTCTCTGCCCAAAATAATTTAGGTAAATCTTTTTTACTAAGCATGGTTCAGGCTATTTCCTGAAGAGATCCATTTTTCCTTTCAATAACCCCATTTTGTTGGGGAGTGCAAAGACAAGCGAACTCATGTTTTATTCCCTTTTTGTCACAACATGATGTGAAGAGTTCGTTTTGAAATTCTCCACCATGATCACTACGAATAGTAACAATGGTGAGGCTTTTCTCATTTTCCACTCTATGACAGAATTTTTGAAAAACATAGAATGTATCATCTTTTTGTGGCAAAAAAGGCAACCCAAGTAAATCTATTATAATCATCAACAATTACAAAGGCATATCGTGCACCTCCATTACTACGTGTTCGTGATGGTCCAAAAAGATCCATGTGCAAGAGTTCAAGGGGTCTAGAAGTTGATACCATTTTCTTGGGTTTGTGAGAACTTTTAGTTTGCTTACCGAACTGGAACGACTCACATGGTTTATTTTTCTCAAATTTGAATTTAGGGATCCCCTCACAAGCTCATTGGTTACAAGTTTGTTGAGATTATTCATGGCTGTGTGTCCAAGTCTTCGATGCCATAACCAATCATCCTCATTTCTAGCTCCTTGGTTACAAGTGCAGTCGATATTTTAAGCATCTCATATTTTCCCGTGTGAATTCATTAGAATTTATAACATATACATTGTTGCATCTGTTAGTGAGAAGTAAACAGGATTTATTGCTATCTAGTACAGTGCACATATTTTTATCAAAAATAACAGTGTAACATTTATCACATAATTGGCTGACACTAATTAAATTATATTTTAAACCTCTTACCAATAGAACATCCTCAATGGAGCATGGGGAACCAAAGTTTATTTTACCTTTACCAATGGTTTGATCAGTGCTATTATGTCCAAAGATGATGTCCTTCCCTTTTTCCCTTGATAGTGATGTAAAGTATCTGCTATCACCTGTCATATGATTTGAGCATCCATTATCAAGGTACCATCGACCTTTAGTCTTGATATGCTGAGGTACCTACATCAAGATTAGTAGGTATAATTTTGCGTGCCCAAGTTTGTTTTGAACCTGTATTTACATTCTTTCTTATCCACACAAAATTAGTATTCCTTTTTAATGGACAGTTGTAAGAAATATGCCCTAGTCTATAGTAGTAATGACATGTGATACAATTATGTCTTGAGTCATGCACACTTGCATAGTTTTGAGTTGGTTTGTGATTATGTTGGTGATTGTGCAAGTGTGTATGACATGATGATTTAAATTTTTGATGGTGTATTGGCTCTTCGTAACCAAGTCCTCAATTATCATGATAGGATCTTGAATTTTTTGTAATAAGGTATCTGGGCCCTCATATTTTTTCACAATTTTTTCAAGCTCAATTACTCTTTTACAAAGTTTATTTCTAGTCATCTCATCGTCTTTTGTGTTCCAACGAAAAGTGTTTAGTGTAGCATCAAGTATTCTATTTTGATCAAGGGCTTCATTACATCCTTCCACTACCTCATCAAATTTTCTTTTACATTCTTTTAAATCATCTGTGAGTTTGGTTATATAAACAGGTTTCTCATGAATTTTTCTTAAGTGTTCATCATGTGTTTCTAAGGATTCTAGAATTTGCTGTTTTAAAAGTTCATTTTTCTCTAGCAAAATACATCATGATCTTTTCTAAAGGACTCGAACTTTTCCATGATCAAAGCATTTTTATTTTTCAGTTTTTGATTTTTAGCAATACAAGAGTCATGTACTTCATTAGGAATTTGTTTATATTGCCTTAGTTCACGACTTAGTTTCTTAGTATAGTCTTTTAACCATTACACATATCTACTAGCTCATCATAAGTAGGTTCTTCGATTACCTCTTCTTGGGACGGTGATTGCACCTCACCATTCCCAAGAGCCATGAAGCCGACATCGTTGTAACCTTGCTCTTCCTCACTTGAATCTGAGTCTAGCCATGTTGCCTTCAATGCCTTCTTTTTCAGACCCGGGTTTGAGCGGTAGTAGTCCCTATTCCTGTCCTTTGAGATAGGACAATTTACTCGAATGTGTCCAGGCTTCTTGCACTTATAGCATACGTCATCCTTATCCTTCTCACTTTTCCCTTGGTACCTGCCATATTTTTTATATTTGAGATACTTATGGAATTGCTTAGTCAATAGGGCGATGTCCTCGAATGACTCCTCACGGTCTGAGTCAGTTTTTGATGGTCGGGATTTTTCTGCTTTTAGGGCGATAGTCTTCTCTTCGGTTTTTGGTTCAATTCCGATATTCTGTCTGTATCTTTTGGTTTCCGTCATCTCCATCTCATATGTCTTCAGCTTTCCTTGGAATGTGTAGTAGTCGAATCCCTTTTCCTCAAGGGTCTTCCTCATTGCAGCAGCCTTTACATCCCACTCTGGTGTGAAACAGCTTATAAGTTTTCTGACCTTTCGGTCATCATCCAACCCCTTACCTAAGCTCTCAAGTTCATGGGCAATGATATCGAAGCGGGCAAGCATTTGATCCACATTTTCTCTTGGCAACATAGGAAACACATCAAACTTATAAAAACATAAATTTACTTTAGCTTTTACCTCAGAAGCGGTTCCCTCATGTCGCTTCAGCATGTTGTTCCAGATCTCGTATGCTGCTTTACAGTTTCACCCGCATCGCATTAGTTGTTCATTATTCAACCCTACATAGAGAGCCGTCATAGCTTTGAAATTTTCCGTCTTGAGCACTAGCTCTGCTTTGTGAAAGCTGTCTTTCCGTCGCTAACCGGGATGTCTATTTTATTAATGCACACATTCCATACTTCTTCTCCAAGCATCTATAGAAATGAGACATACGAACTTTCCAAACTTCATAGAATTTTCCATCAAAAAATGGCGAGTGTGTAAAACTTGTCCCATTTGAGACGAATGGCTCCGATGAGTACAAGTTTTCGGGAGGAGGGATTTCGGCCATTGGACCTTTTGCTTAAACTTTTAAGCTTTTGATAAGCACCTCGCTCTGATATCACTGTAAATCACCCTAGGGGGGTGAATAGGGTGATTGTGCGGAATTAAAAAAAAATAAAGTAAAGTGCAGAGTAAATAAAAAGAGATAAGAAGAGCAAACACAGATAGCATAAGTGACGCAGCGATATAATGTGGTTCGACCCCCTGGTCTACGTCTCCACCACCTACTTGTAGCAATTCTCCGCCACAAGCATTACACTATACTCAAAATCTTGTACAGTGATTCTCAGATTCAGGCCGAGAGACCTATTACACCCACAGGACTTCTAATCACAAGTCCCGTCAATCTCACCGAAGTGGAAGAAAAAAAAAGAACTCAAGATCCTCAATGATCCTGGCTGAAGAATACAAATAGTTATCACACACTCTCGGATTGATTGTTGAAAGATTAATTCAGCATATTTTTCTCAGAAGTAATAGGTGAAGAATACTCAGTGGGTTCGTCCAAATATATAGACTGGGAAGTGTATCGATCAAAAATAGAAACGATACATTCCAAAAATATGAACAGCACAAAAATCGGTTGACCGCAATTTCAGTGCAGTCGATCGTTCATCTCTCTGACGTAAAGTCGAGAGATAAAGGGTCGACTGCTTCTTACGTAAATGTGAAGTGCATTCGATTGCGATGCAGTCGACCGTTATCGCGCTGTTCATAGTGAATCCACTCTATATTCTTACCAAAAACTAATCAATCACCAATCAATTAAATAGAAATAAAATCTCACAAATATAGCATGATAGCAACTGGCCTTGATAGCTTTCTTGGACACTAATCAATCATGTGCTCTTTTTGAATATCTTCTTCTTTTGCTTGATTTTGCAATCTCTCTTTATTACTTTCCTTCTTTGAAAATTATTGAATCTCTCTTGGATCTCTTATTGATATTATTTGATCCTAAAAATCTGAACAACTCAGTTTAAACTTATTAGTATTTATAGAAACGTTTTGTGCACACCAAACTAAGAGTCAACACTGCAGCCTGTTCAATTATGAGGTCGCAGTTGGGAATTGTGGCCTCTTCAAAAATGTGTTTTTTCGAAGCCGTAGTTCCTAAATGCGGCCTTAGTTCTTTTCATTTTTGGGCTTTAGAGACTTAGAGACTTAGACAAATTTTTCTAAGTAAAAAATGGTTAAATATAGGCCGCAGTTCCCAACTACGGTCTAATTATAACAGAGGCCGCAGTTGGGAATTTCGGTCTATGTTATAAAAAAATTCATGCTTCCAAGTAATATATATATATATATATATATATAACTGAGGCTGAAGTTCCCAACTGCCTCTGTTATATTTATGCATTTTTTATTTAAAAAAATTTGTCTAAGTCTATAGGTATCTTTAGTCCAAATATGAAATGAACTACGGCCGCAGTAGGGAACTATGGCCTCGATTTTTTTTTAAGAGGCTGCGGTTCGATACTGCTGCCACAGTAGGGAACTGCGGCCTCACAATCAAACAGGCCGCAGTTCGGTACTGCGGCCTATGAGGATAGACCTATCTTCGGAATTAGTTTTAAAACATATTTATTTTCAGAATTAGTTTTAAAAAGAGACCTATTTCGGGGAACAATTCATTATAATTGAGTTTTATGATTATTGTTAAAGCACATGAGATTATTTGATGTGTGTTTGATGCTAGAGTATAAAGTAGAAAATATTGCATTGTTAATTAGATTAAAATTATTTTTTTATAAAGGAATATTGAATTTGAGGAGTCATTTGGAGGATGCATAGCCAATCTGTTACTTCGCTGACCACTGTAAGTAATTGATATTTATATCCAGTAGAATATAATTTTATAAAATGCTAGTTATTTATAGTGTTGTTATATTGTGAGTATTTTCAATGGTTATTTTATGTGCCGTGTTGCGATGATGTGCAACTATTGAATTGAGATTAATATATTGTTGGCGTGTTTGCATGAATATGTAATTCTGATATGTTGGTGTTGTTATCCATATTTAGTTTATATTGTTGTTAGTAATATTTGTAGATTACCGATTTAAATCATATCATTATGCATCTTTTTACGTAGTTTAAGTATGTATATATGTACATGAGTAGCCTTATGATGTTATGAATATTGAGCTTGTTATTTTAAGTTATTGTCATATTTATAGTTGTGTTACTCATATGTCGCGCATCCACATTTATATACCGGTATATGAGTCAAGATTTTAAGTAACCCCTTATGGACTCTCATGTATCCACTCCATGAGTTTTGAAAGTTGCGCAATAAATTGTCCGTACCATGGACAGTAGTGGTGTTCCTTTTTCATTCTGGCTACTAACTGTTGACTATATGAGAGGGGGGCATACCTAAATTTCTAGCATTCTAAATATTCTTTTTCTACTATTTGCATTAGTATACTGTTGGATCCTGTAGGCAAGGCAACAAACACTAGAGGGGGGGTGAATAGTGTTTATTAAAATAAAGTTGCGGAATAAAGAATTTTTCTTCGAAGCAGTCGACTTAGGAGTGAACCAGTCGACTAAGAGAACTAGCTCAAATAAATCTGTGAAGTCGACTTAAAGCAGAAACAGTCAACTTATGAAAACAATAAACTAACAGATTACAAGTCTGACCAGTCGACTTATAAAGGAGTCAGTCGATTATCCAGATAAGTTTCACAGAGTATAACACACAGAAAAATGTAAATGCAAGTTCAAGAGATACAACCATAGAGTGCACACGATGTATCCTGGTTCGGTCCTTCCGACCTACATCCAGTCCCCAAGCAACCCACTTGAGATTTTCACTATTCTTGAAAAAAGGTTTACAAGAATACCCTACGGCGTTCAGACAACAACCTTGTCTAACCCGTAGTCCTTTCTCTCAACCAGAGAAAGCACCCCACTCTTCCACCAAGAGTGAAACCACTGACTGTACAACCTAGAGTCTAACTCTCCAACCGAGAGTAAAAGAAAAACAAGAAAATGTTTACAATCAACCTATAGCCTTGTATGTGATTAGTGATGTAGTACGTGGCTAAAAGAGGTTGACTTCTATATTCAGTCCAAAACGAAGTCAGATGTTATACTGGACTGAATGTAGAGAACCAGAACTTAGAGAATTGAAAGCTTTGTCTCTTTGAACAATGTAATACTTAAAAATCTCAAAAGAATGCTCGGAAATTTGTTAGATCTTCTAACAGTGAACTCTGAACTCTATTTATAGAGTTAGAGTTTACTAGACGTTGGGAGACAGTTATTCCAACTGTCAACCAACGGATCTAATTAGCTTTGAATTTTGAAAAATGATTTTAAAAATAGAAAACGGTCAAAAGCACTCGAACAGTCGACTGGGTTGCCATAATGAGTCGACTGGTCAGAGTTTGAATAAGTTTAGTCAGTTTTGTACTGACAGTCGACTGGTATGAGTATCAGTCGACTGGTACTCAACAGTTAAGCTATTTCAAACTGTTTTGACCTTTTGATGTTTTGAAAAACACACATTTGTAAAAGAGTGAGTGTATGTGTATGTGACAAGGCTTTACATCATACTAAGACTCAAAAGAAAGAAATATTACGTTTGTTTACAAGACACAACAATAGATGATACACTAAGCATAAGTCTTGAGCTTGAGTCTTGAGTCTTGAGTGAGGCTTTGCCATTGTCTTTATCTGGAGCTTTGTGCTTGTTCATTTGTTCAGCTGTATAGTAGTGAAATCTTTGTGTGTACAACCTGCGATTATAGAGTATGGCATATATACATGTTGCAGTGTGTTGTGATCATTAAAATCAAGAATCAACATTCTCCCCCTTTTTGATGATGACAACACAATAGCTGATAATAACATAAATAATACAAGCATTGAAATGATATGCTCCCCCTATTAAAAGTACAACATGCATACATCATAAATACTTTAAACAGACTGTGGATCAGTCGACTTACAATGTGAGCAGACGACTTACCAGAGAAAAATAAACATAGAAATACAGAAATATCAGTCGACTTAAAATTGTGATCAGTCGACTTAACAGAGATAATTTACAACAAACAAGTAAACATAAGATAAACACAACATAAACACAACAGAGGGTATTTCTCCCCCTTTATCATCAACAAAAAAAATATAGGAGAACCAATAATAATAAGGAAAATAACAAAGTCGCTTACAGAAATAAACAAAGTTTCTTACAAAAAATAAGGAAAAATACATAAAGAAAACTAAAAAAGTCGTCAATCTTCATCTTCGGTGTCTTCATCAACAGCTTGAGATGGTGGGGGAAATTGAGAAGTAAAAAGATGAGTGAGATTGGTGATTTTAGAATCAAGAGAGTCAAGACGAGAATCAAGAGTATCTTGATGATCCATGAGAAAGTTGACACATTCATATAGAGTATGTAGATTATCAAAATCAGCACGAGGACGAGAAGAACTTGAAGCAGAAGATCGTCTAGCAGAAGTTGCTAGAGGAACTTGGGAAGGAGTAGGAGACCTAGGTGAAGTTCTGGGTGGAGGGTCAAGAAGCTTCATACGGGCTAAACTAGCACGATCGAAGCATTCATAATGCTTAACGACATTGGTCTCCGAGTCGAGATCAATATCATAAGCTATAAAGACACGGGTAAGGAGACCAGCAAAAGGTAGGAAATGGGTATGAGATTGTTGAAGTTTTGAAAAAATGACATGACCCCAATTTTTGTTAATCTTATCAAAAATTGCATAAACTACTTGTTGCAATTCCATTGAATATTGATCATAACTTCCTCTTTTGGGAAGAATGTTATAAGGTAATATTCGTGCAACTAGTTTTGCAACAGGGTTGACAGATTTACTAGTCATGGGGGGTCCATGATTTGGCAAATAAATTTTTGACAAAACAGATAAATCATCTTGAATAATTTCTCCTAAATCAAGTCCCTCGTCATCAATACCTAAAATAAGATTAATTCTCTCGGATGTGAGTTTAATCTTTGTATTTTTGACCGAGGAATAAATAATAATTTCTCCATCCTCTTTTTGAACAACTTTCATGTTTGTATAAAAGAGGTAGATGAGTTGGGGATAGTAATTAGGTTGATTGACTGAGGAAAGAAACTCATATAAACTACAATTTTGAAAGATAGAGACAAGATTGAACCTATCTAACTCATTGAAATTAACAAATCGTCCTGGAAAAATTACAATGGTACAAATGAGATACCATCGTTCCAAAAGATCAGGACTTCTAAGGAATTGAGAGTAATCTTTGGATGATGAACTATCATCACCATGAGATCTCTTTGATCTTTTAGGTGCCATTAAGAGAAATGCAAGGAATAAGATTTTACCAACAGGGAAGAGGGAAACAAACAACAAGATGAGAGACGAGGATCAGCAGCTCAAAGATTCGGTAAAGTAGCAGTCGACTCTTGGATCTTGGATCTCCTTCTTCTCTCCTTTAGGGTTTTTAGATTTGGGGGTAAAAGTGAAAGTGGGAGATAGAGACAGTGAAAAGGTTTTTAACAGCAGACCGACGGCTGAGATCAAATAGAAAAGAGATCAACGGCTGATGGAGAGGTCACGGGTGAAAAGAAGATAAACATTTATCTCAAAATTTGTGTGATGAGTCGTCGCTGAAGACAGATTAACTCGCGACAGTCGACTGATAGTATAGAACAGTCGACTTAGTCGAGAAGAAAATAAGTTTTTATATCAGCATATCAGTCGACTGGGGGAAAGTTCAGTCAACTGGTCAAAGATGAAAAATAAGTATACAAAAAAATACGAGATAGTCGACTTAATAAAAGCACAGTCGACTTGACAGAAATATTATCAACAAATATCAATAAAATTACATATTCCTAGTTCTCTTCTTAAAGTAATAAAAGTATCTTCTTTAAGGGGTTTTGTAAAGATATCAGCTAGTTGTTTATCAGTAGAGATAAAGTCTAAAGATATATCTCCTTATAAAACATGATCACGTAGAAAATGATGTCGAATATCAATATGTTTCGTACGTGAATGTTGAACCGGATTTTTAGTTAGATTAATTGCACTGGTATTATCACACATAATTGAAGGTTTTTCAAAGAAAATACCATAATCTAATAAGGTTTGTTTCATCCACAAAATTTGTGCACATGCCAAACTTGCAGCGATATATTCAGCTTCTGTAGTAGATAGAGACACTGAATTTTGCTTTTTACTGCACCAAGAAACTAGTGAATGTCCCTAAAAGTGACATGTTCCACTAGTGCTTTTGCGATCAGTTTTACTACCAGCAAAATCAGCATCACTATACGACAAAAGTTGGAAATTATCGGTGCGTGGATAAAATAAACCATACTCAGATGTGCCTTTAATATATCTTAAAATTCGTTTCACAGCTTTTAAATGAGACTCTTTAGGACTAGACTGATATCTAGCACACAAACATACACTGAACATAATATATGGTCTACTTGCGGTAATATATAAGAGTGAACCAATCATACCTCGATAAAGTTTTTGATCAACACTCTTACCTAATATATCTTTGTCAAGGGTTGTAGTAGTAGCCATAGGTGTTGATTTACTACTTGTACTATCCATGTTAAACCGTTTGAGTAATTCCTTTGCATATTTTCCTTGATTAATAAATATGCCAGTTGAAGACTGTTTAATTTGAAGTCCAAGGAAATAATTGAGTTCACCCATGTGACTCATCTCAAACTCGTTTTTCATGGTGTTAGCAAACTCTTGACATAGATTATTATTAGTAGAACCAAAGATTATATCATCAACGTATATTTGTATGATTAATATATCATTCTTAATTCTCTTAATAAACAAGGTAGTGTCTACTTTACCTATCTCAAATCCTGTTTCTAAAAGAAAAGTTTTCAGACGATCATACCAAGCACGAGGTGCTTGTTTAAGACCGTATAAAGCCTTTTTCAATTTATAAACATGATCTGGGAATTGTTCATGTTCAAAACCTGGTGGTTGTTTAACATAAACATTCTCTTTAATAAACCCGTTAAGAAAAGCACTTTTAACATCCATTTGATAAAGTATAAAATTCATGAAACAAGCAAAAGATAATAAGATACGAATTGATTCTAATCTAACAACAGGAGCATATGTTTTATCAAAATCTATGCCTTCTTCTTGATTATATCCTTGAGCAACTAGTCTAGCTTTGTTCCTTACAACTTGTCCTGATTCATCTAACTTATTTTTAAATACCCATTTGGTACCAATAATAGTATGATCAGGAGGTCGTGGAACTAAATCCCATACATCATTCCTTATAAATTGGTTTAATTCATCTTGCATGGCATTCATCCAAAATTCATTCTCACAAGCTTCTTGTATATTTTTCGGTTCAAAATCTGACAAGAAGGCTGTATGAGAAATCATATTAATATGAGAATGTGTCTGAATACCATGGGAGATGTCACCAATTATTAAGTCATGTGGATGATATTTAACTTCAATAAAAGATTTTGGTAAAGTTGAAGATATCACAATAGGATCAGTCTACTTGACAGGTTCTTCAGTCGACTTCTTTTCTTCAGTCGACTTATCAGCAAGACTAGTTTGTTCTAAATATGTAATCACTTTATTTAAAGGTGATGAATCAGGTTCATCATCTTTAATTAAATTTGATGAAGGCAGAGATTCATCAAATGTAACATGCATTGACTCTTCAATAGTCATTGTAGACTTGTTGAAGATTCTATTGTAGACTTGTTGAAGATTCTATATGCTTTACTCCTATTTGAGTATCCTAAAAAGATACCTTCATTAGATCTAGGATCAAATTTATCTAGATTATCTTTAGTGTTTAGAATAAAACACTTACAACCAAATGTCTTAAAATAAGAGATTTTAGGAATTTTGTTAAAAAATAACTCATAACAAGTATTCTTTAGTTTAGGTCTTATTAGAATTCTATTTAAAACATAACAGGTTGTAGCAACTGCTTCAGCCCAAAAATACTTTGGTAAATTGCTTTCAACAAGCATGGTATGTGCGCATTCTTGCAAAGTCCTATTTTTCCTTTCGACCACTCCATTTTGTGGTGAAGCTCTAGGAAATGCAAATGAATGTGTTAACCATTCTTGTTGCAATATTCTGTAAATGTTTCATTTTCAAATTCTCCACCATGATCACTTCAAATAGTGACTATGGTTAGAGATCTTTGGTTTTGAATACGTTTACAAAAATTTGCAAATTCATCAAAAGCTTCATTCTTATGTTTTAAAAAGAATGTCCAAGTGAATCGTGAAAAATCATCTACTAAAACAAACACATATCTACTTTTATTTAAAGAAGCAACTCTAGTAGGGCCAAATAAATCCATATGAATTAATTCGAGCGGCCTACTAGTAGAAATTACTTCTTTTGTTTTAAAAGTGGATTTGATTTGTTTCCCTAGTTGACATGCATCACATAACTTATCCTTTTTAAAGGATAGTTTTGGCAGTCCTTTAACTAGGTTATACTTAGATATCTTCGAGAGACTTTTCATATTCACATGGCCAAAGCGTCTATGCCAAAGCCAAGAATCATTATTAGAAGCTATTAAACAAAAATCATTTGAAAATTCATTTGTATTCAAACATAATTCATAAATATTGTTTTTGTGAAAACCTTGAAAAATGATATTTTGCATACTAGAATCATAAATTAAACAAACATCTTTTTCAAATACAATTTTATATCCTTTATCACACAATTGACTAATACTTAACAAATTATGTTTTAATCCACTAACTAACAATACATTTTCTATAGTGGGGTTAGAATTTGTACCAACCATGCTGATTCCTATGAATTTTCCTTTGTTGTTATCACAAAAGGTAACTGTTCCTCCATCGATGCTTTGTATGGTGGATAGAAGATTGGCATGACCGGTCATATGTTTTGAACACCCGCTGTCAAGTATCCAGCGATCTTTCTTTGGTACTTGATCTTGTAAAGCCATAAAACACATGTTTGCAACTTCGTTGGTTTCATTAGTTTCTTCTTCATAGGAAGAATCACTGTCATCCCAAGTTGCTTGATAAGCCTTTTTGTTCTTGGCAAACTTGTTCTTTGTGTACTTGTCCTTCTTGAAGTTGGAGGTGTTTCCCTTATTCTTTGTATATTCTAGGGGACAATCCTTCTTCATGTGACCTGTTTTATTACACCTGAAACAAGTTGGAGTATCATTAGAATCTCTAGATTTGGAATTGAACTTACCTTTCTTTAGAAATTTTTTAAATCTCCTTGTGAACATGGCTATCTCCTCTTCATCTTCTTCTTCATCTTCTGAATCTGTCATGGCTTTAAAGGCTAATGATTTCTTCTTTGCCTGTTGTGGTTCGGCATCCTTCTTCCGTTCTTCGAGTTGAACCTCATAGGCCATTAGATTTCCCACAAGATTCTCGAGAGAAAGTTGTGACAAATCATTTGCTTCTTCTATTGCAGTGGTCTTCTTTTTCCATTCAGGAGTGAGTGCACGAAGAACTTTTCTCACCATCTCTGCTTGTGTATATGTCTTTCCAAGTGCCACAAGTGAGTTTGTAATGTCAGTAAATCTGGTAATCATCTCGGACACAGTTTCATTTTCCTTCATGCGGAACATTTCAAACCTGTGAACAAGAACAGATATTTTAGATTCTTTTACTTTGTTTGTTCCTTC
The DNA here is from genome assembly GCA_017893485.1 of Hemerocallis citrina. NCBI lineage: Eukaryota > Viridiplantae > Streptophyta > Magnoliopsida > Asparagales > Asphodelaceae > Hemerocallis > Hemerocallis citrina. The sequence goes on from JACEHZ010000286.1 coordinate 124,232, forward strand.
ATGAGTTACCTCGAGTGTATGCCAGATTTGATGTGCAGTTGTTGAATTTGATACACGGTTGAACTCCTCCTTTGTGAGAGCACAAAATAATGCATTCATTGCTTTTGCATTATTCATAGTTTGGTTCTTCATATCATCATTCTATTGTGCATAAGGAATAGTAGGAGCAGTGTATTCCGTTTTCGTCATGTGCCATATTTCATAGTTGATAGATTGGAGGTAGATCCTCATTCTGCACTTTCAATAGTTGTAGTTTGTTCCATCGAAGAGAGGTGGCCTTTGTGTAGATTGGCCTTCATGGTACTGATTTGCATTCAAAGTAGTTGCCATAGCCTTTAACCTTGCTCTGATACCAAGTGTTGGATCCTGTAGGCGAGGCAACAAACACTAGAGGGGGGGTGAATAGTGTTTATTAAAATAAATTTGCGGAATAAAGAATTTTTTTTCGAAGCAGTCGACTTAGGAGTGAACCAGTCGACTGAGTTAACCCAATTAAGAGAACTCAAATAAATCTGTGAAGTCGACTTAAAGCTGAAACAGTCGACTTATGAAAACAATAAACTAACAAATTACAAGTCTGACCAGTCGACTTATAATGGAGTCAGTCGACTATCCAGACAAGTTTCACAGAGTATAACACACAGAAAAATGTAAATGCAAGTTCAAGAGATACAACCACAGAGTGCACACGATGTATCCTGGTTCGGTCCTTCCGACCTACATCCAGTCCCCAAGCAACCCACTTGAGATTTTCACTATTCTTGAAAAAAAGTTTACAAGAATACCCTGCAGCGTTCAGACAACAACCTTGTCTAACCCGTAGTCCTTTCTCTCAACCAGAGAAAGCACCCCACTCTTCCACCAAGAGTGAAACCACTAACTCTACACCCTAGAGTCTAACTCTCCAACCGGGAGTAAAAGAAAAACAAGAAAATGTTTACAATCAACCTATAGCCTTGTATGTGATTAGTGATGTAGTACGTGGCTAAAAGAGGTTGACTTCTATATTCAGTCCAAAATGAAGTCAGATGTTATACTGGACTGAATGTAGAGAACCAGAACTTAGAGAATTGAAAGCTTTGTCTCTTTGAACAATGTAATACTTAAAAATCTCAAAAGAATGCTCGGAAATTTGTTAGATCTTCTAACAGTGAAATCTGAACTCTATTTATAGAGTTAGAGTTTACTAGACGTTGGGAGACAGTTATTCCAACTGTCAACCAACGGATCTAATTAGCTTTGAATTTTGAAAAATGATTTTAAAAATAGAAAATGGTCAAAAGCACTCGAATAGTCGACTGGGTTGCCATAATGAGTCGACTGGTCAGAGTTTGAATAAGTTTAGTCAGTTTTGTACTGACAGTCGACTGGTATGAGTATCAGTCAACTGGTACTCAACAGTTAAGCTATTTCAATCTGTTTTGACCTTTTGATGTTTTGAAAAACACACATTTGTAAAAGAGTGAGTGTATGTGTGTGTGACAAGGCTTTACATCATACTAAGACTCAAAAGAAAGAAAGATTACATTTGTTTACAAGACACAACAATAGATGATACACTAAGCATAAGTCTTGAGCTTGAGTCTTGAGTCTTGAGTGAGGCTTTGCCATCGTCTTTATCTGGAGCTTTGTGCTTGTTCATTTCTTCAGCTGTATAGTAGTGAAATCTTTGTGTGTACAACCTGCGATTATAGAGTATGGCATAGATACATGTTGCAGTGTGTTGTGATCATTAAAATCAAGAATCAACATTAGCATTCTAAATATTCTTTTTCTACTATTTGCATTAGTATACGTTGTGCATTAATATGTTTAATTATTAATACGGTATTTTATAAATTGCTGGTTACATGTTATATTTATTCAATTACTTTTGGGTGTTTGCTCATTTTTTTTATAACAAACTTTTTCAGATTAGTGCATCAAGATCAGGTACTTGAAGAGAATAAAAGATTTGGAAGATTAGGTCTTTTGGGAATAAATTGTCGTAGAGAGCTGTTAAAGCTATTAAATCGGAGTAGGTTGTTTGTTTAAATTATTTTAATTGAAATTTTGAGGAGACTTCTTGCTTAAAGAATTTTAGTTATTTTTTTTTGTAATGAATTATATACATTTGTTAGCCATTTGAGCTACTCTCTATTGATGGATTTTAATATCATGAGATTGTATAATTATTATGTTATTGTAATGGTTGTTATTGGTTTGGGACATTACATATTGTTTTTCGAATGTATTTGTATCAGTGCCGGCCCTGAGTTTACGAGGGCCCAAGGTGACCTTCCGAAATAAGGCCCCATACAAAATTTATTTTTAAAAAAAAGTTGTAATTTTTTTTTTTTGAATTTTTATTTTTGCTACAATTCTTAAAAACATATATATTTGAAAGAAATAGGTGGAGATTTAGGAATTTGAGAAAAAAAATCTTCATACAAATCCAAGCTCAAATAAAATAAGCTGGTCAAAGTACAAACTTTAAAAACAAAAGCCCAAAAAATTGAATTTGGTGGCTCCTAAAAAAATATTACGCACAAAATACGTCTATGTAAATACAATGAATTTTTTTGGGGGGGGGGGGGGGGGGGGCCTTAAAATTGCAAAAAATTTGGGGGCCCGAGGCGGCCGCCTCCCCGACCTCCATTTGGGGGCCAGCGCTGATTTGTGTTTGTCAAACCATTAGTAACTATTGATTACTCATGAGCATGAAATTTTATAGTTTAAGCATAAAAGTCAACTAATAATGATTTTACAACAGTTAGATATTATGTTATATATTTAGTCTCATATCGGATTATGTATTAGTTTAGTATTTGGTTCCCTCCTTTATAGGAGACGTTGTACTCAATTATAATCAATTCAATAATCCAATAACATTTTACAATCTCTTGTTAACCTTAACATTGTATCATAGCAGTAATTTCTTTCTCTCTCTCACTAATCCCTAACCCTAATTACATAAATTTCTTTTCTATTCTTTTTTTTGCTGCCATCATCAACAACAGCAAGAGTCAACAACAAAAAGTGCGGCATCAATGCATCTTGAATAGTTGTCTTCTTCAACAACATATCCGAAAACCCATCTCTGAACATCCCATCGAATTCACCTTCCCAAACCCCGTTAATATTCAAATCCCCTCACCCTCTATCAACAAACAGCAAAGAACGGCAATACCAAACTCTCCCTCAACCTCCCGACGGCAACATCACCACCCCGTGACAACTCCCAACGCCCCACCCTGCTGTCACTCCGTCTTCTTCATTAGCAACCTCGTCCTCAATCCTAGACACCACAGAAGCAACAACTTCAGGCGACCCAAACACTTTCCTACCCCCGACTGCTCTGATTTCTCCAACCGACCCAACCACCGCCCGAAATCCACCACTACTAAACCTTCCTAAAACTCCTCTCCTTAGCTGCCACTCTCATCCCTCCCGAAACCCTAGCTGGCATCCAATCAAAAAAATCTAATCCCATACCCGACCTGTTACCACCCTCACCCCAAAAAAAAAGGAAAAAATGTAACCCCTAATCCAAACTCAAATCAAATCCAAACCCGAACCCCATATCCCTAAACCTTCCCTACCACTAACCTTACTCCTACCTCTCTCTGCACTCGCTCGTTTGTTGTTGCAGCCAACGATCGTCGCCGCCACTGCCGCTGCCGTTTTCCCGTCGTCATCAAAAAAACAATTTGCAGGTACTAGCACTTCTCCAATGGAACCTAGGGGTGGCATTACGGCCGGGCTAGCCCAGGACCGGCCCAGCCCGTCCGACCCAACCCCGGGCTGAACCGGGGTCAGCCTGCCCACTCGAAGGGGGGTGGTTCAGTTCTTAAAAACCCAAGAAAAGCCCATCAAATGCCCGGCCCGTTCAGATCTGGGACCTGGTTGTGCCGGCCCACGGGCCGACCGTTAGCCCCTGTTTTTTTTTCTTTTCAGAATTTTTTTAAAAAAATGTGTTTGTATAATTACTAAATTACCCCCCCAACTGATCTATACTAGCTAGTTTTTAGGGGTATTTTGGAAAATTCAAAATATACATATTTTATATATACAACCCCACTTCATTCAATTCTCTTCACAAATTCACTTAACTCTCTCTCTACTATCTCTCATCTTTCTCAGCAAATCAACAACAATCAACAACATTGGTTCTCACTTTCAACTCTCTTACAAGGATCAACATCAACAACATCAACAACAACACTACAAGCTCTCAACTCTCTCTACCTTCATTCTTCAATCTACATTCTACACTCATACGGTATTTTTGTATTTGTATAATTTTTAGAATTAGCATTGTTATTTGTTCTCATTTATTTCTCTTAATTAGATTGAGTTTTCTTGTTCTTTTTCTTCTTCTTCTTCTTCTTTTTAGATTTTTTTTTAAAATTTGGAAAACATACACTAGTTTATTCATTTAATTGTTGTTGTTTTATTGAAATATTTGTTCTTTTTGTTTACAATTTTGTTATTAACATACACGAATTTATAGTAGAATCTTATTTAACTTTATTTGCTTTGTAGAATCATATTCTATAACATACACTAGTTTATCTATCTTTACTTATTTTGTAGAATTAAAATTTTAAAACATACACTACAAATAATTTTTAAAACATACAGTAGAATTAATTTTTAGAACATACACTATAATTTTTATAATATATACTAGTTTAGATGACATCTAACCGATCACGCAGCATACATAGTAACTAATAATCCACTAGTAGTCGTCACATTCCTTCCATTCCAAATCCATATGTAGAGAGTGAAGAAACACTTATGAATTATGATAGTATTCCCGATTTTCATGAAACACACATTATGAAGTAGAAGTAGAAGACATAGAACCACAAACATTGGAACAAGGCCCTTCTCAATCCCGTAAAACAAGAGGTACCACATCCGAAGTACAGAAATATTTTGACTATTTCCCTTCACAAAATGATAAGAGTGTGGGATTAAAAATTTGTAAGAAGTGTCAAACACCATATAAGTTTAAAATAGGATCGGAAATGACACTTCAACGACACTTAAATAAATGTCAACCCGAAATTTCTAAAGACAATCTCACACAACAAAAAATACACCCTGAGACCGGTTAAGTAGATAGGCATATCTACGATCAAGATATCGTTCGTAGAGAAATGACTAAGTTAGTAATTAAAGATGAATTACCTTATTCATTTGGTGAAAGTAGGAATGTAGAGACTTTTGCACAAACCGCATTAAACCCCCATTATAAAAAAACTCCTATGAATGTAGTTAAGGGTGATTGTAAATTAGTTTACAATGAGGCTAAGGATTTTTTAGTAGCACCACTAACATCACTAAACACTAGAGTTTCTTTGTCTTCGGATGGGTGGGTAGGAGTGAACGGCGTACCAATGATGTGTGTAAAATGTCATTGGATAGATTCCGATTTGCTACTTCAAAATCGGATAATTTCATTCAGATTTGTTATGTGCCCACATAAGGGTGAAATAATTGTCACACATATCATGAAAGCATGTAGCAATTTTGGTATTGTTGATAAAGTTTTTGCTATTGGTTTTGATAATGCCTCTAACAATATTAATGCAATCGCTAGTTTGATAATTATACTAAATCATAGAGAACCTGAAATTTTTCATGTTAAGTGTGCTTGTCATATTTTAAATTTTTGTGTACAAGATGCACTAAAATATGAACTGATGTGAGTTTTTTGCAAGTGTACAAAATTGCAGCAAGTAGTATAGTTAAGTGAAAAGAGTATCGAACCCACAAGGACTAATTATTTTATTGAGTACTGATATTACTAGATTAACTACTATTTGGAAAATCGAAATTCAATAAAATAAAACAACTAAATTAAATTAATCTAAAAAAACTAACTAAATTAATTAAGAGGGGGTGAAATCTGAAATTTTGTAATTTGTTAATTGCAAAATAAATTCTAGGGCTTTTGATTTCACCTAGTTTATCAAACACAATTTATAATTCCATGTAAATAAAAGATTATTTTTCCAAGTTGTAGACCAAAAATCCCCAATTTATTCAATGTTTTCTCTCAAAAAATACCAAAAATATCTCCAACTAACAGTTTGTCATAGTTCATGCACAAATTTAATTAATTGAAGACTCATTAAGTTCTGTAGATTTCTTTGCAGTCACATCAATCGCGGTAAATCATCTATAATTTCGCTCAATCAATGGTATTTAATTTTATAGTTCTAAATCATAAATTACCTCTTGGTCTCTCTATGATCCAATAAATCATACAAAAGTCTGTCAACCAATTGTACGCATTAAGAATAAAAATCAAACACACAACCATTGGAAAATGGAAAAATAATATGGAATTAAAAGTTGTGTTCTCAAAACTAGGCTACATCGAAGCTCTAGAAAAATAAAATTTAGTTCATAATAAATATATTGCAACTAACAAATATTGTTTTGGATTGCATTATAAAATTAGAGAGAAAGAAAAGAGATGCAGGAAGAACAATTTTGTAAAAATAATTTTGCTAACCGAGTGCTTCGAATAGCGAGCCAACAAATACAATCAAATCTTCTCTCTGTCTGTCGTCTCTAAATTCTGAGCCGCCATAGCAGAACGCATCGCTACGTCAGCAGAAAAAGAGACGCTAGCCAGCAGAACGCGTCAAGTCGCTGTCACGTCGTCTTCTGTCACATGGGACCTGCCTCTGCTCTCTTTCCTGCTCTGTCTGGAACTGCACGTGCAGCCTGCAGCCCACATCAGCTGCTTCCACTAACCTTGTTCTCTCTCTCTCTCTCGAATTGTGTGTCGCCAAATCCGAAGCACACCCACCGCTCTGACTTTTTTTTTTTTTTAAATGATTAGGGATCAGCCGTCGCTCTCTCCCTTCATTCAGCTCTGTCTTTGTAGCTTCTCCTTGAGTTGTATTTATAGAGCACGAAAGAGAGATTTAGGATTTATTTTTACAGAAAAACCCCTCTATCTTCATTTATTTGTTTCCTTATATAATTTGCTCTTTATTTCTTGCTCCTTTTTCTTTTCTTTCTTTTTCTTCAAACACGTGCTACACACACAAAATAAAATCGGAAATTAGGATTTAAATATAAAAATTAAAAAAAATTAATTATTTTAAAATTAATTAAACTAACTAAAAAACATATTAGCTCATTTAAACCCATTTAAAATTGGTTATTGCATTTTCACACGGCAATCAAAATTTAAAATTCAACAAAACAATAAAAGTTAATAAATCATTCTGTTTGTTTTGTTCGTTGATTTTTACCAAAAATATTCACCTTTTTGCATCAAAATCTTATTTCTTCAAAAATAATTAATTAACTGAATTTTATGGAAATAAGTTGAATTATAAACAATATAGATGAATACAAGCAATTTTTATTGCTAAATGAATATAAATATTCATATAAAAAATATACACATCAAATACCTCCAAACTTAAGATTTTGCTTGTCCTTGAGCAAAAAGTAAAATCATCAATAAAGAAATAATAATCAATAATAGGCTCAACTCATGCACCAAGAGATCTCATCATGTAAGCATCAAAATTTCAATTAAAAATATAAACAATAGCAATAAAGTAAAATCAAGCATACTCACTTTCTCCAGTTCAATTATTTATTCATAATTCCAAACCCAATCATATTTATCATGTAATTAATGAAATTATAGTATGTAACAACTCCAACTGTGATTGCCCTTTCTCACTACTACAATCCGAGTAGCTAACAAGAGTTTTTTTTTTAATTTTAATTTTTAGTCTCTTCTCTAAGTTGTCACTTGCCTTTTTACGCGAATACAAAACATTTGTGATGAATTCACCCAGTTACTCAACCAGTCACAAACTTAGAGTGCTTTGCATACTCATATTTGAAGTTGCCGTTTGACGTAAAAGTAAACATTTGTGATAAATACCCCTAATTACTAAGCAACTCAAAACATTGGAGTAGATAGAATTTATTTATTTATTTGTTTTTTTTCATTATTACTCTATTTACTTAAACTCTATTTAGGACTAGATCAAAGGAGATAATCACAAGAAAAAATATCACATTTTTCTTTTATGTATAATCACATGACGGTCATAATTGTGCAAGGAATTTTGAAATTCAATAATCCTAAAGTAAATAAGTATGCTTAATCTTGCTTTATAAGCAATTGTCAATCCTAAAAAATTTATTTCAATCCTTATCACAATAAAGAACTCAAAAGTGTAATGGTGAGCCTAATTGAAATCCCTTTTGTTTTGTTTTTTCTTTTCAAAAATATATTTAAAAAAAAAATTGTAACCCTTCCCCCAAACTTGAATATCACATTGTCCTCAATGGGAAAGAAAAACAAAAAGAATACAAAAAGTTTGGAATTTCTCCCCTGATTCGTCTTAAAATTTCTACAGGCGCGGCGTTCAGTGTTTCAGAATTATCTGGAGCTGTGGACATGGAGCTGTAGATGTCCAAATGGACTGATTCTTTTTTTGCTGGAAAACTAAGACAATTGCCTACAATCACTCTTTGAAGCACTTTTCCAGATTCTGACTCCATCCTGCTAAAAAACAACCATCAATGAAGGTGTAGAAAACAGCTCCTCCTGGCGACTTTTAAACTTATGCAATCCTACAAAATAAAATCAAAAATTATAATTATAATAAAATAAAATAAAAATCAAATCTAAATGCAGTAAAAGAAAACATGAGTTGCCTCCCAAGAAGCGCTAAGTTTAAAGTCTTCAGCCAGACATGATAGCTGCGATGGTTATGTAATGCCAAGATCCAACAACATCAAAACATCTTTTCTAATACTTCTCTTCTGGTGTGGATTAGGTTTAAGCTCTAGTTTGAGTTGTTTCCTTCGTGATGATGACTTCTTTGATTCCCCCACCTCTTTGAATTTTTGCTGAGAAAATGAATGAATAGAGGGTGCAACATCCAAATACATAACATATTTTAAAATCTTTTCTTTCTCATATTTAAGACTTACTGAATTTGTTGGACATACTTCGATTGGCAACTTTTCAATTTCAACACTATGTTTCATGCCCACAATTAAATCAATTTCACTTACTTGAAAAGATGACTGTTTTTCGGTAGGAAACTCCTTGGATTTAAGAACATCAAATGTTACTTGCTCATGCTGCGTTTGTTTCTCCACAATTTGTTCGTACTCTTCTTCCTTTCCAACCACATTTTGTTCGCCATTTTCTTCTTGTGGTTGCTCAATTGTCCTCCCACTTCTTAGTGTTATTGCTTTGACATGCTCATTGGGATTGACCTCTGTGTTGCTTGGTAATGTTCCTGCCGTTCTTTTATTTAGAATATTTGAAAGTTGACCAATTTGAATATCAAGATTGCGAATTGAAGCTAAAGTTGAAATTGCAACATTTTGGATTGTCAAATCTGTCTTCTGCATGTATTGCATGAACATCTCTTCTAGTGTCAGCTTCTTTTCTTTATGCTGAAAATTCTGAGGTGGTCTAATTGCTTCTTGATTGTTGTTCCAAGAAAAATTGGGGGTGTTTCTCCATTCTTGATGATACGTGTTCGAATAAGGATTGTTTTGATGTTGGAAATTGGACATGTAATTTGCTTGATTGAAATTTGATGGAGCAAAAGGGTTTCCCACTTGGCAATCTGTAACTGAGTGATTTCCTACACAAAGATCACAAATCATATTAGTATGAATAGCATTAACATTCATATTACCTATTTATTTAGATAAAATATCAATTTTTGCAGTTAAAGTAGAAATAGGATCATGTTCAAAAACTCCAGCCACTTTTCTTGGCATTGTACTCTCTGAAGACCACTGGTAATTATTTCATGCCATCTCCTCTAAAAGTTTAGAGGTTGCTTCATGAGTTTTGCTCATAAGTGCACCTTCAGCTGCTGCGTCAACCATAAATTGATTTGTAACTCCCAAACCATTATAGAATATTTGAATTTGCAGCCATTTTGGTAGTTCATGATGAGGACACTTTCTCAATAATTCTTTATACCTTTCCCATGCATCATACAGATAATCGGTCTCAAATTGAATGAATGTGGTAATATCATTTCTTAGCTTCTCTGTCTTTGCCGGCGAAAGATACTTAGCCAAAAATTTTGGTGCAAGTCCCTCCCAAGTAGTAATACTACTGGGTGGTAGAAAATTTAGCCAAGCCTTCGCCTTATCTCTTAGTGAAAATGGAAAGAGTCTCAATCGAATTGCATCATCTGATACTCCGTTATGCTTGAAAGTGTCACAAATTTCTAGAAAGTTTACAACGTGAACATAAGGATCCTCGTGCGAAAGTCCCCAAAATTGAACAGTTTGTTGAATCATTTGAATAATCGCCAGTTTAATCTCAAAATCGTTTAGCTTCAATAACCGGCATCTTTATGCTTGATGTTGCTTCATGAATTGAGGGCATAGCATAATCTCTCAAAGCCTTGTTCTCATTATTCGCCATGATAATGTACTTGTATGTCCTAAAAAATAAGTATTGAAAATATTAGAAAAACTAAAAAAAAAAGAAAAGAAAAATAAATAAAATTAAAAGTAAGTCAAAAGAAAATAAAGAGGTAAAATAATAATAAAACAAAAATAAAAATAAAAATCCAAACTAGTAATAATCTAGTAATTTTTAAATATTAATAAAAGAATAACTAGTCCCCGGCAGCGGCGCAAAAAACTTGATGTGATTTTTTTCAAGTGTAAAAAATCGCAACAAGTAGTATAGTTAAGTGAAAAGAGTGTCGAACCCACATGGACTAATTATTTTATTGAGTACTGATATTACTAGATTAACAACTATTTGGAAAATCGAAATTCAATTAAATAAAACAACTAAATTAAATTAATCTAAAAAAATTAACTAAATTAATTAAGAGGGGGTGGAATCTGAAATTTTGTAATTTGTTAATTGCAAAATAAATTCTAGGAATTTTGATTTCACCTAGTTTATCAAACATAATTTATAATTCCATGTGAATGAAAAGATTATTTTTCCAAGTTGTAGACCAAAATCCTCAATTTATTCAATGTTTTTTCTCGAACAACACCAAAAATATCTCCAACTAACAGTTTGTCATAGTTCATGCAAAAATTTAATTAATTGAAGACTCATTAAGTTCTGTAGATTTCTTAGCGGTCACATCAATTGCGGTGAATTATCTAGTGTTTAATTTTATAGTTCTAAATCACAAATTACCTCTCGGTCTCTCCATGATCCAATAAATCATACAAAAGTCTGTCAACCAATTGTACGCACTAAGAATAAAAATCAAACACACAACCATAGAAAAATGGAAAAATAATGTGGAATTATAAATTGTGTTCTCAAAACTAGGTGAAATCAAAAGCCCTAGAAAAATAAAATTTAGTTCAGAATTAATATATTGCAACTAACAAATATTGTTTTGGATTGCATTATAAAATTAAAGAGACAGAAAAGAGATACAGGAAGAACAATTTTGTAAAAATAATTTTGCAAACCGAGTGCTTCGAAAAGCGAGCCAGCAAATACAATCAAATCTTCTCTCTCTATCTGTCGTCTCTGAATTCCGAGCCGCCACAGCAGAACGGGTCGCCACGTCAGCAGAAAGAGAGACGCCCTCCAGCAGAACGCATCAGGTCGCTGTCACGTGGGGCCTGCCTCTGCTCTCTCTCATGCTCTGTCTAGAACTGCATGTGCAGCCTGCAGCCCACGTCAGCTGCTTCCGCTGACTCTGTTCTCTCTCTCTTTCGAATTGTGTGCTGCCAAAACCGAAGCACACCCCACCGCTCTGACTTCGTCGCTTTTTTTTTTTTGTAAACGATTAGGGATCAGCCGTCGCTCACTCCCTTCGTTCAACTCTATCTTTGTAGCTTCTGCTTGAGTTGTATTTATAGAGCACAGAAGAGAGATTTATGGTTTATTTTTGCTGAAAAACCCCTCTATCTTCATTTATTTGTTTCCTTATATAATTTTCTCTTTATTTCTTGCTCCTTTTTCTTTTCTTTCTTTTTCTTCAAACACGTGCTGCACACACAAAATAAAATCGGGAATTAGGATTTAAATATAAAAAAATAAATAAAATTAATTAGTTTAAAATTAATTAAACTAACTATAAAACATATTAGCTCATTTAACCCCTTTTAAAATTTGTTATTGCATTTTCACGCGGCAATTAAAATTTAAAATTCAACAAAACAATAAAAGTTAATAAATCATTATGTTTGTTTTGTTCGTTGATTTTTACCAAAAATATTTACCTTTTTGCATCAAAAATTTTATTTCTTCAAAAATAATTAATTAACTAAATTTTATGGAAATAAGATGAATTATAAACAATATAGACGAATACATGCAATTTTTATTAGTAAATGAATATAAATATTTATATGAAAATTAGACACATCATGAACACGATTGAATTGAGGCAATGAGAAATTGTCTTCATTTTATTACGTTAAGTGGTCCAATATATCAAGCTTTTCATGATTGGTGTCAACTTAGGAGAATTGTATTTAAACGTTTTCTAAGATGTTAGACATCATTGGAATTCTACTTTTGATTTATTATGTGTTGTTCTTCACTATCATTTTTGTAATACCCCGTATTTCTGAAATATATATATGGTTTGAAATATATATAATGAAAAAGAATTTGACTTGGTCCTATTGAATTATTCTATAGGAGGACTTATATAAAGAATTAATTGATTTGAATGGGATTAGTTTGAATCCGGTTTGTGTGTGTGGTGGGGGGACCCACCGGTTTGAGATGAAACACAGCACATGAGTGCTGTGTTTGTAATCGATGACGTGGCACCTAGGGGGGGGCTACTCCTGGGTGTACACGGTATGAAAAGAGAACAATGTGAAGGGATTTAATCCCATATCGTTAATTGATTGAATAAAAATATTATATAAATAATAAATGCCAAGGATCAAGAGTCACCAATTCGGTTAACCACCTTTTGAGAGGCAGCCTGTGGTGGGCAGTTGTACTACATAGTATCTAATTTGTCTTATAAATTGTATAAATTGTCTGAGCTCGGGGCAGGGGTGTTACAAATGGTATCAGAGCCGACTTTCGACACCGAGTGTGTGAGAGCAGTGAGTTATGGACTCCAGGATGATCGGCGGAGTGAGACAGACAATCCCCAGAAGTCTGGGACGATGGACAGAGATCCACAGAATGATCCGCAGAGTGGGATTGGTCTCCAGAATTCCAAAGACGAGAGTGACGCTCACAGAAATGCTCTGCATCGGCTAGAAAGTAAATCCGGCACTAGATTGTGCATGCCCCGTGCTCATCAGCGAGGACGCTGATTTCTGAAGGGGGGGTGTATGTAATACCCCGTATTTCTGAAATATATATATGGTTTGAAATATATATAATGAAAAAGAATTTGACTTGGTCCTATGGAATTATTCTATAGGAGGACTTATATAAAGAATTAATTGATTTGAATGGGATTAGTTTGAATCCGGTCTGTGTGTGTGGTGGGGGGACCCACCGGTTTGAGATGAAACACAGCACATGAGTGCTGTGTTTGTAATCGATGACGTGGCACCTAGGGGGGGCTACTCCTGGGTGTACACGGTATGAAAAGAGAACAATGTGAAGGGATTTAATCCCATATCGTTAATTGATTGAATAAAAATATTATATAAATAATAAATGCCAAGGATCAAGAGTCACCAATTCGGTTAACCACCTTTTGAGAGGCAGCCTGTGGTGGGCAGTTGTACTACATAGTATCTAATTTGTCTTATAAATTGTATAAATTGTCTGAGCTCGGGGCAGGGGTGTTACAATTTTAATCTTAGAGAATTTTGTATTGCAATGGGTATGTAAGATTATATGTTAGATGATGATTTTTGATTTTTTGCCGATAGTTTGTACAAATTTTTAGAACTAATGAAGATACTTTACAATTTTCAAAAACATATACATCTACATATAGCGGTATTTTACTTACAATTGTCACTATGATGACAACAATTAAAGATTTAATAAATGACCCTTTTATTGGAGAAATGGTATATATGCTGCTTATATTAAAATTTAAAAATATTTTCATCCACTTCCTATGTTATATTGTGTTGTTAGTGTAATGAATCCTATGATTAAGTTAGAGGGCACAAAAAATTTAATTGAGATTTTTTATACTTATACTTCACACGAAGAAATACAAGGTTTTGATCATGTTATTTTCACTACAAAATTTGAGAATATTTTGACTAGTTTATATGATAGTTATGATAGACTTTATTCATCTAACACTACACAAACAAAAAATGTTAGTTCTTCTTCTTCTATATTATGAAAGGGAAAGGATCTTGCTACTAGTACTGGTTTAAATCTCATAAAATTAAAAAAATTAAGAACCAATTCACCAAATGAGTTGAATTTGTATAGTGCACAACCTCCCATTGAAGAAGTAGTAGATTTATTTTTTTTTGAAAAACTAATGAAGATATTTTTAGTATTCTTTCTCGCATGGCTAAAGATTTACTAATTGTACCGGTATCAACCGTTGCATCGAAAAGTGTTTTTTCTCTTGGTGGCATGATTATGAGCCCGAGCATGAATCGCTTGACATCAAAGAATTTGAAGATGTTAATATGCACTGAAGATTGGATGAAAGCGAAAGAGAGGATCCAAGATTTACAAGAAGCACAAAACGGATCAACAAGTACCGACGAATGAACATCTAGTAGAATGTAATTTGTATAATGTATTGTAAAAAATTGGAAAAATTTAGGGGGATGAGATTCTATATTTAGGTTAAGTAGAAGTGCATGTAATATCCCGTATTTAAGAATCATATATATATATATATATATAAGAATTGGGGGTTCCCCATAGAAATTCCTATAAGAGGGGTTGTATGGGATGTGCTGCACGTAGGGCCCAGGGAGATAGCAGCAGTGCTTCTGCTGCTTGCCGTGCTTCCCACGTGGGTGACGTGGCAGCGGTGGGGCCCAGGTGTAGAGGGGGGCAGCATTGTGCTTGTGCGTGCTTTGACGTGGCATGGGGCCCACTCGAGGGGGGCTGGCTAACGTCACATGCACAAGAGAGAGAGAGGCGGTATGGGATTAATTTGTCCCACATCAGAGAATTTTCATGATTAATTAATAATAAATAATATTGCCTATGATCAAGAGTCACCAAATTGGTTAACCACCTTTTGAAAGGCAACCTATGGTGGGCAGTTGTACTAATAAATAAATAAATTGTCTGATTTGGGGCCGGGGTGTTACAGTGCATGAAAATAGTCCACTGCCTTCTCCTCAATCTAAATGGAGGTCATCTTGATCTCCAAATACAATTGTTTTCCTCGTATTTTTATTCGAATATATTTGAATGAAATGAAATTTTACTAATTTATTTGAATTACAAATTAAACTTTGTAATTCATGAAAACGGTTTAATTTATGAATATCTCTTTTATCTATATGTTCTTAATAATTGTAAAGAAATTTTCTTACATTTTTTTTTCTTAAATAATATTTTTTTAAAAACCTGGCCCGACCCCCGAGCTAGGGGTCGGTCCTCAATATTTTCCCTCCGGCCTGGCTCGGGATCTTTGGTAGCCCGGCCCACCAAAGCCCTGGACCGGGTCAAACCCGCCGGGCTTCGGCCCGACCCGGTAGGCCCGAATGCCACCCCTAATGGAACCCCAGTTTTTCCAGTGTTTTTCCGTCACCACCAACTTTCCCGCTGCTACATCATTCTATTCACTCTCCCTCACATCTTCATCCTCATCTAGATTCAGACAGCAGTAGCGCTGCTTTCATCCTAATTCTGGCCTCCTCATCACAGTACTTATTTCCTTACATCTTCGGACATGACCGTTACTCCCACCTTGCCATCTCCTGTTGATTGGGCCAATCTTTAGCATCACCTTGCTTAGCTGGAACGTTATCTCTTGGGTCAGTCTGTCAATGCTGGCCCCTTTGGCACTGCATTCTCTGTTACTTTCGGTATGAATTCTTCCTAGATTTTAGATTCCTGTGCATCACATCATCTTACTAGTAATTATACACTGCTTACCACTAGCACTACACTTTTCTCTCACTCTCCATCCATTCACACAGCTGATGGCTCACAACTTCTCACACACTCTTAGGGTCTATTAGCTCTCTCACTCTTACATTGCCTTATATTTTTTATGCTCCTCGTTATCCATGAACCTTATTTCCATAAGTGCCATGTGCAATAGTGGTCTGGTCATTTCATTCGATTCTTTAGGTTGTTCTATTATAGATTCATACACTGGTCAAGAGTTTGAGTGTACTATTCGACATGATCGTCTATATCATCTAGATTTTCGACATGAACATAAATCTCATCCTAATTTTGCTGATGTTGTGTCCCTTGATGATGATCTGTGGTACAGACGTTTAGGTCATGTTAGTGAGTCTCGTCTTAACACTTTAGCACATAGTGGTGTCCTTGGGCATCTTTCGTTTACACATTTGTCTATTTGTAAGGTTTGTCAATTAGCCAACCACATAACACTCTTTTTTTAATCACAAAAGCACTTCTTAAACCACCCATCATTTTCAACTTATTCATTCTGATATATGGGGGACCCTCTCATGTACCTTCTAGCATAGGCTATCTCTATTTTGTTACCTTCATCAATGACTTCACTCGATGGTCTTTCTTATGCACCAACGATCGGGGATTTATAATATTTTCCAGTTCTTTACACCATGATTTACACTCAGTTCGGTGTGCACATCAAGATTTGTTGCTCAGACGGTACTCGTGAGTACACTTCCACTACTATGATATCGATCCTTCAATCTCACGACACACTTTTTCAGCAATCATGCCCTCACAGTCATGATTAGAATGGTGTAGTTGAACACAACTATCGTCACATTCTTGAGGCAGCTCACGCTCTCTTACTCTCATCTTCTGTTCCTCATTCTTTCTGAGCTGAAGGTGTCATGACCTCTGTTAGCCTCATTAACATCACTCCCTCGACCACCCTATCTGGTATGACATCTTATGAGGCTCTTCATCACTTGCCACCGGATTACAGTATGCATCGTGTTTTCTGGTGTACCTGTTACGTTCTTCTCCCTCCCACTGAGTGCACGAAACTGACCGCCTGCGCTTAAGTCGGGATTAGCTGCGCACGTTGCTATGCATGTGACCACACACAAAAAATAAATCCTAACAATGGCCCACCACAGGCTTGCCGCACAAAAGGTGCTATAGCTTTCAGATACCTTCTGATCATAGGCTTCTATATGTAAACATTGTCTCTCTCTCAACACCACCGATGTGGGACATTTCCCTCCTACACACCACCACACAAGAGCACACACACATCCACACTCTCATCCCTTCTCTCCTCTTCCACGTGTGCAACCAACACACACACCCGGGCTCCACTACACAAGCAACACAACACACTCCCTTCACTTTCTCAATTCATCCAATTAAATCCCCAAACACCAAGGCCCATAGAAACCCCCTATAGCCCAACTAACCCCCCCCCCCCCCCCCCCCCGCGACTATATATATATATATAAGGGATATAAGCAACTTGCACATTTAATAAATGAGCAATTGATTATGTGGCATGCATATGATACATTGGACATCATCAATTGCTTATTTACTAAATGAGCAAGTTGCTCATACCCCTTTTTCCATATATATATATATATATATATATATATATATATATATATATATATAGTAATGCTCCATTGAAAACGTTACTATAGCGATGAAAACGTGAAAACCACTTAGGCCGTTGTTGGATGCATTATAACCTAGGCCGTTGTTTTTTTCACGTGTTTTCACAACATTTGCATTTTCAATGGAGCATTTGCTATATATATATATATATATATATATATATATATATATATATATAGAGAGAGAGAGAGAGAGAGAGAGAGAGAGAGAGAGAGAGAGAGAGATAATTAAATAAATAAAGGAGTTGTTTTTGGGGAATTTGAATTTGAGTTTTGGGGGAGTTTTGGGGGGAAACTTTTGGGGTGGGGGGGTGGAATGTGTTTTGTGATGTTAGATCTGGGCCTTTGTTTTTGGGAGGATTGAATGAGAGCCACTTGATAGCTTTCTTCGTGTTTTATTATATATATATATATATATATATGAGAAATACTCCATTGAAAACGGGTTTGTTTTCACGGGTTGGAAAATAGCGATCTGAGCCATTGTATCGCTCTTGATTGTGATCAGTGGCTCAGATCACTGCTGCCCATCACCCAATATCACTTAAGTGGCGGAGGGTTAATTTGGGAATTTCTTCCCAAATAACTCTTTGCCTGATTTGCTCTAAAAAATTGATATAACCTAGGCCGTTTTTATAAAAAATTGAATCATAGGCCATTGTTTAGAACAACGACATTCATTCAATTTTTTATAACCTAGGCCGTTGTTCCGAACAACGGCCCAGGCTATAAAATTTCGTTGTTTCAAATAGCCTAGGCTATAAAATTTTATAGACTAGGTCGTTGTTGGGAACAACGACCTAAGTTATAAAAAATTAAATGAAGCCTGTTGTTCCAAACAACGGTCTATGATTCAATTTTTTGTAATCTAGGTCGTTGTTCCTAACAACGGCCAAGGTTATATCAATTTTTCAGAGCGAATTAGGCAAAAAGTTATTTGAGACAAAATTCCCAAATTAACCCTCTGCCACATAAGTGATATTGGGTGATGGGCGGTAGCAATCTGAGCCGTTGATCACGATCCAGAGCGATCCAATGGCTCAGATCGCTGTTTTCCAACCCGATGAAAACAAATCCGTTTTCAATGGAGCATTACTCTATATATATATTCTTCCAAGATAATATTATATACATATACTCTTAAGTACAGGGTGTTAAATACACCCCCCCTTAAGAACTCAGCATTCTTGCTAAATTCGGGACTTACAATCTAGCACATGATTCTTCTCTAGCCGATGTAGAGTGGAGTACCTTAATTCTGCTACCAGTACAGCCCTACCCAGGACTTGTATTGTCCTAACTCCATCTCAGGTGTCCTAATTCGGGACTTGTCAAAAGTCGGCTCTGATTCCATTTGTAACACCCCGAACCTTGCTCAGCTGTGCACGCTGATACACGTGCTCGTACATGCAAAAAATAGATCCTAACAACGACCCACCACAGGCGTGCCTTATAAAAGGTGCTATATCTTTCAGGTACTTATGATCATATGCTTCTATATTTAAACATTCTCTCTCTCCCAACACCCCTGATGTGGGACATTTCCCTCCTACACACCACCACACAATAGCACACACATCCACACTCTCATCCCTTCTCTCCTCCTCCACAGCCAAGACACAGCCAAGGCACACACCCAGGCCCCACTTCACAAGCAGCACAGCACACTCCCTTCACTTTCTTAATTCATCTAATTAAATCCCCAAACACCAAGGCCCATAAAAACCCATATAGGCCCAACTACCCCCCCCCCCCATATATATATATATATATATATATATATATATATATATATATATATATATAGAGAGAGAGAGAGAGAGAGAGAAATCTTCGGTTGCACACTACTTTGGTGAGCACTCCGTGAGCACTCACGAAATAGAGCACCTATGATAAATCTGAACCGCTCATATTGTTCTATATACCTAAGATAGCCTAACAATAAAAAATCAATTATTTTGAAATTCATTTGTCCATGATTTACATCATCACAAAATTGTATGGCTAAAAATTCTAACAACATGATGGAATATATATATATATATATATATATATATATATATATATATATATATACTAGGTATGCCCGTTGACACGTGCCTATGGCACGTCTTCGGAACGGTGCACCTGGTTTGATTATATCAAATAGTTTTGGAGGTCTAGCAAATTAATTGAAGTAGCAAACATATTATATGAGAAAGCAGTATATCTACCTTTAAGCTCAACCATCGCCTTCTTGTTCATTAGCTTGAACTTACCTGGAATATGTATAGTTTGTTAGAAACACTGCATGATGTTTTTTTTAACTTCAACATCACTTTTAGATGCTTGTAATCGTTATGCAAGGACATTATCATATAGGTTTTATAGAGCTTAGTCTAATCCCATAACCACTATGAGCATGTCTAAATACAATGGTAATGCAAGTGCATGTGTGAAGGTATCCACAATACCAATAATCTAAACATTTTTTTGTCTGAGACTCAGTTTGCAATTAAAATACCTCTTATATTATTTCAACCAAAATGAAATACATGTAGTTCTCAAAACTCTAATACATGCTAATCATTTCTTTTATCTCCACTTTGTCTCCCCATTGCACCTTCATAAAAAAAATCAAAATGGATAAATAACAAATTTACTTTAGCTGTCTTTTTTGAGTGGAGAGTTTGCACCCTTCATTGGTAAACTCCAGTCATCCTAATCCTATATATCCAAACATACACTAAAAGTTCTTATATGTTATATTATCCATGGTTTCAAATAACCAGTGAAGGGAACACTTCACGATAGTATTTTCTCTTGTAGTAAAGAAATTAATATTGCATATTTGCTAAGTTATTTTAGGTTGCTGGTCAGCTTACTTGTCCTCCTATGGTTTGGAAGCCCAAATTGAGGCCATCAAATAATCCATCTTTTACTTGCGTACACCTTAAATCAAAACCAATAAAAAACTCATCAAATAAATCACTAAATTAAATTTTTTTAAACCTAAAAATAAAACAATCATACCTCTCTGAACTTAGATCTCATGCACACACAAAATTCGAGTTAGCAAAAAATTGAGTGATCTTCTGCACACACAAAATTAAAAATTAGAATGAGAATTCGGTTAATGAAATAAAATTAGAGTCGTCGCATCGCATATAAAGGCCCTCGATTCGGTGGAGGGAAGTCACCGATACGGAGTTGCTTGATATTCTCGCACGATTTGGTGGAGGGGAGTCCCCGATACGGAATTAGCAGTGGAACAGATATCGGCGACGACATCTTGATTGTGGTTCGATATTGGATTTGAATTTGCTTTGAGATTTTCAAATTTTCAAAATTTTAAATTTTGAAATTTTGAAATTTTTTATTTTAAATATTTTAAAAAATTTTAAATTTCTTTTTTTTTTAATTTTAAAATTTTAAAAATTTTAAAATTTGAAATTTTTAAAAATTTTTCTTTTTAAGTTTTTGATATTTTTGAATTATTTGTAAAGTTTTTAAAATTTTAATTTTTTGAGTTTTTAAGTTTTTGAGTTTTTATATTAATTATTTTTTTTAATTTTTAAAATTTTAAAATTTTTATTTTCTTAATTTTTTGAATAGGATGGAGAGAGAGAGAGAGAGAGAGAGAGAGAGAGAGAGAGAGAGAGAGAGAGAGAGAGAGATTTAATTAAATAAATGAAGGAGTTGTTTTGGGTGGGGGAGATTTGAATTTGAGTTTTTTTTTTGGCGGGGGGGGGGGGTTGGGGGGGGTGCAGGGATGTGTTTTGTGAGGTTAGATCTGGGTCTTTGATTTTGGGGGGATTGAAGGAGAGCCACTTGATAGCTTTCTCTGTGTTTTATTATATATATATATATATATATATTCTCCCAATATAATATTATATATATACTCTTAAGTACGGGGTGTTACATAAAAAGATAGGGGTACAACACGAGGACTTTCCAAGAGGTCACCCATCCTAGTACTTCTCTCATCCAAGCTACTTAACTTCGGAGTTCTGATGGGCTCCGGTGCTTTAGAGGTGGTATGATCGTACTCTCTCCCGTTCCTGACGTTCATCTGGTGACTGATGAAGTTGCAGATGTTAGGTCTAATTCCGCCTCTGCAGTCTAAAATGATCATATTATTATGCCATGATGTCGAAACCCTGTGGGCCATTTTCCTTCCCTGACAATGCCGGTCCCTGCCGGCCGTTTCCACCCCCGGACATCACCAAAAGTTACAGACATAAGGTGGTTCTGCGGTACTTTTACCCCACTGAGAGTCTTAGAGCCTTGCTCTTGCTTCATGTTCGCATTAAACAACATAGAACCTAACGAATACTTTAAGGTCCATTCCCTAAACTTTCGACAGGAGATACCTACCGTTAACCTGCTGTTCTTATCACAACAGTTTAGGATTTAACAAACTAGATCACACAACCCGTGCTCCAAACAAGTGAGAAGGCACTGCACGTATCCCTTTGACAGGAGGGTACAACCAACTGACTAGTGCATGTCC
Source organism: Hemerocallis citrina (assembly GCA_017893485.1). Taxonomy (NCBI): domain Eukaryota; kingdom Viridiplantae; phylum Streptophyta; class Magnoliopsida; order Asparagales; family Asphodelaceae; genus Hemerocallis; species Hemerocallis citrina. Next base: position 146,412 of record JACEHZ010000286.1, read on the forward strand.
TAATAATACATAAGACTATTTCTAATTTACAGGATATTATTGTAACACCCCGCAAAATTGAGTAATGATAATTTTGCCCCTCGTGTGTTACGCACATATATTTGTACAGTTACGGGTAACATCCGTATCATATTTTAATTTAAATATCATATGTATTTTGTATTTTGACTATTTATACATGTCCGCTTTCTCAAAACTCATTTTTCATTCTATTTTAAGCCAACATAGACATTTATTTTAATCTCTATGTTTTACATACATTGCACGTGTTTTCAATACACGTGTCGATTACGTATATTTTTCGTTGCGTGAAATATTCGTCACATTATTAAAATTACATGTTTTATATTTTGACTGCTTTTCGTTCTCTCAAATTAATTTTAATATTTATCACGTGCATCGCACATAATTTTTTATGTGCATTTCATTTCTAAAATTTTCTAAGATTTCATGCACAATTTCCTTCTCATTTTAATTGTTACAAAGGTATTATTTAATTTTTACTAAAATCCCATAAGCCTAAAGCCTCTTTTCAAGCCCACTAGAAATTCATTAAAAAGAAGAAGTCCATGCTAGTTGAGAGATTATCTTGTAGATAAGTTGAAATGGTGATTTTTTGGATGCATGATAATATATTATGATTATATTGAATGAATTGGATATGAACTTGTACACAAAGTTTCTAAATCATGCAAAGAAAAGTTACTGTTTTGAAATTTGTTTGCACATCAGAAAATCGTATTTAATAAAATAGTTGGAATCTAGAACTAAAACTTTTTTGAGAACATCTTGTATGTGTCAGGAATATCCCTTTAAAATTTCATAAGATTTGGAGGTCTTTTACTATTTTAATAAAATCTAAACTCAGAATTGGTTAGTAGTTGACTGGTTGCTGGAAATCTGTACACATTTCAATTTTTGATCAATTCAGCACTGTAAATAAAGTAATTTGAGCAAAATCAGAACTAAGAAATTGTAGTAGACTCTTAACCTTTCCAAAAAGTCTAAGAAATCAAATTTTCACAAAGAATTAAATTTTATATGAATTTTTCAAGACTGTACAAGTGGCAGTATTTCAGTAATTCGACACTACTGTAGATTTTGAAGAATTCAGTTTTATAGATACAATATTTTGGATAAAATTATAAATAAGAAATTTTAGTAGACTTGTACACATTTATTTTTATATAAATAACGCAAAGTTTCGTGAAGTATATGATTTTCTATGATTTTTAGAAATAGCATGAAATGCAATTTTCTGACTTTGAATTTATTGTTTTCCAAATGATACTTAGATGAAGTGATTGAGAATATTTCTTACTATTTTAAGTTATATTTTTGGAAAAATAAATATCATATTCATGCTTAGATGAAATGAAAACTCAAGAGAAAAATATATATATATGATTAAAGATGCTAAGATTGATTCAAAATAAATGTTAGGAAAATGATGAGATGAGTTTTCAATGATGAATTTTTAAGAGATTATGTTTTAATCTTAATTAACTTGTATTGAGAAGGTTTTAATGAATATGAAAAGTGTATTGTGAAAATGAATAGGTTGAGATTGTACTTATTGATGAATAAATAAGAATGAAAGAAAGAATTTGAATAAAGTATGAATACATGAAAATTTAGAACATAAGGGTATGAGTACCCCAAGTTGTTGAATATGAAAAGATGTTGATTCTAGAGGCTTAATGATACCCAGGTACCAGCAAAAGTAATGGAAATGAAAAATGGATTTTTGAGAAGTAACCAGTATGGGTTGACTATCTCGGTATTTTGTTTAAGATCGGTGGGTAAGCTAAACTTTAGTTTTAAATAATATAACTTAAACTTAAGGATAGATACTAGTTTGAGATATGAAGAAATGAGTGCAAACGTGAGTTATGGACTCCAGAATGATCCTTGGAGAGAAACAGTCCCCAGTATTCCGGGAGGATGGATGTAAGGGCTACAAAATGATCCACGAAGTGGGAACGATCTCTAGTATTTTAGGATGAGAGCGAAGCTAATGGGATGGTTGAATGACCTACGGAGTGAGACGATCCCTAGTATTCTGGGACAATGTACGTAAGGGCCACAGAATGATCCACGGATAGGGATTGGTCTCCAGTATTCCAAGGGTGAGAGACAATACTTGCAAAGTGTCTAAATCTTGTAGTAGTCATCATAATAGGCTGCATGGCAAGGGATCTAACCCTACAATGTGGAGTACGTAGGTTCTTGTCCTCGGACCTATGTAGTATGGGATGCATAGAATCCGAACAAGTATGTATTAGTGTCATTCTAGAGTAAACATTTGCATTAGGCATTAAGTCATTGTATACACTGACATGTTTAGGATAGTCACCCTTTACACTTTTATATGCATTCAAGTTTGTGTTTGTTTAAATAAGAGATTTCGTTATAATACAACATAGAAAGGATCGCTGTTTATAATATTGCGTCGGTTGTAAGCAACTGATGTGCCCAGAGATTTTCAGTGTAGGGCTTGATTGGATTGGCAAAGACGTAAATACGGTTGATGATAAAGATTATATTTAAGCTGTTGATATTAAAGTTGTATTTCTTGCTGTATTTTATTTTAATTTCCACTGTGTAACTCTGTATTAAACATTGTTGTGTTATAAAAAGTTTTAATTTTCTTGTGAAATTGTACGAAATAAAGTAAAAGATCCTGTTGTACTACGAATTACATGTAAATGAAACTTGGGGTGTTACAATTATTACCTAGTGCATCAATCCTATCCAGGTTTTATTGACAACAACTAACATTTATTATGAACACGTGTCATCCAGCTCAGAAGGAAAAGGATTTGGAAAAATTTTGTGAAATTTGGTCAATTACTTACCAGTTAATTATCCTATCCTTTTCATACTGTTCTCAAGTGGAACCCATCTTGAACAAACAAATCATATGACATTAACACAAGCTTGTAACCCGATTGGGGGCATTAAAGTGGGTCGTATGTTTGAGTTCTTGTTATAGGGCTTGGATCGGGTATGCGAATCATTGGCCCGCCCGTTCCAAGTTGGGCAGTTGTTCATGTGGTTTCGGCGTAAGCTACTATCACATGAATCTTAAAGTGGAGGAGACTGCGTCAGGCTAGTCACAGCGCAACGGAAGCCTGTGGTGGGCCATTGTTAAGGTCTATTTTTTTGCGCGTGCGCACACATATTGCCACTTGCGCATCTGAGACGAGCTCGGGGTGTTACAAAGTTGTACCAGATTATTATTATATGTGACTTGTGTGTGCTCGAACGTCCTACGGACACGAATGCCAGACCGACATGAACCCACCTCGATCAGAGCCAAATTTTTTGCTACAGTTTTATTTTTTCGATCTGTAATGGCTAAATAAATGCAGGAACGATTTTGTCTGCCATTTATTCACATCTTAAACTATAGAAATGACCCCCTTTCTCCTGAATCAACACACCAGGAACTATTCTAATCCCCCTCCTCTGTTCTGTGCTTTGAGTCAGGTTCCATTCTTCGGTCGTTCGGTGATTGATATCAAACGCTATCCAATTCGAGAGCGTGATGTGGTTCCCGCTTCAACTCTTCTTTCTTTGCATTCTGGGAGACAAACGCCTACACAAATTCCAGCACCCAGACGAGGCGAAATCTGTTTTAAGGAGACTGTGTGGTATACAAGCCTCGTTACAAATTGGTTGGTTTGTAATTTTCTTATTTATTTTCCTTTCTTTTTTTATATTTTTTTCCCCTCTTCTTCTTCTTATCCAATTTTTTGCCTCTCAATCATACTTGATTTAATTGCAAACAATTTTTGTAATAAAAAATTGTAACAAACTTAAAACATATTTTGTTTCCTTGAATTTTGAGGCATTCCTTTTATTTTATTTTCTATTCTGAAAATTTGCACTCGTGTTGTGTATTTTTAGATTTAAAATGACAACTTCATCGGAGAATGTTGTTGTGGTTGAAACGGTCCATATACCGATTGCTAATGCGGCACAAGTGCCCACTGTTGTTGTAGCATGAGTGCCAATGACATTCGTTGTACCTGTCTCAGTCTCCCATGAAGAGAAACCTAAGTAGTTCAACGGGATACTCGGCCTCTCAGTTGTGGTCTCGAAGGTGAACTTGATGGGTTCAAACCCTAAGGAATTGTGGATTGACACTGGAGCTACTCGACTTGTGTGCTCCAACAGAACTATGTTCTCCATTTTCGAACCATTAGAGAATAGGGAGAAGATGTTTATGGGGAACTCAGCCACTTCAGAAATCAAAGGCCAAGGCAAGGTGATTTTGAAGATGACTTCTGAGAAGGAACCGACTCTGAACAATGTTGCATATATTCTTGAAATTCATAAGAACCTGGTATCTGGTTCGTTGCTTAATAATCACAAATTTCGTTTACTGTTTGATTCAAACAAATTTGTTTTGTTAGAGAGTGGAATGTATGTAGGTAGAGGATACATAAGTGATGGAATGTTTAAACTTAATGTAATGACTATGGTCAACAATATCAATAAAGCTAGCTATCTACTTTTATGGCATGGTAGACTAGAACATATTAATTATGATACTTTACGTAGATTAATTAACTTGAATCATATACCAATATTCCAAATTGGTTCCAAACATAAGTGTGAAACATGTGTTAAGGCAAAACTAACAAGATCATTGTCTAAAAGTGTTGAAAGAAACACTGAACATCTTGATTTAATTCACACTGATATTTGTGATTTGAAAATGATACAAACAAGAGGTGGTAATAAATATTTTATTATATTTATTGATGATAGCACAAAATATTGTTATATGTATTTGCTTAAAAGCAAGGACGAAGCGATAAAGAAATTTGTTCTCTATAAAAATAATGTTGAGAATCAACTCAACAAGAAAATTAAGGTACTAAGAAGTGACCGAGGTGGAGAGTATGAATCATCATTTGCTGAAACTTGTGCGAAGCATGAGATTATATATGAAACCACAATGCCTTATTCTCCTTAGTCCAACGGTGTTGCTGAGCGAAAAAATCGTACCTTAAAGAAAATAATAAATGCAATGTTAATAAGTTCTGGTTTACCACCAAACTTGTGGGGAGAAGATATTCTTTTAGCCAACTACCTTTAGAATAAGGTGCCCAAAAAGAAAGAAAAGAAAACTTCATATGAATTAAGGAAATGAAGAATGTCATCCTCCAATTACTTGCGAATATGGGGATGTCTTGCCAATGTGGCGGTACCTCAACCTAAGAAAGTAAAAATAAGACCCAAAACGGTTGACTGCATTTTCATTGGTTTTGCCCATAATAGTAGTGTTGCAGAATCTACCAACAACTCGAAGTGCTAGCGGGAGTACACCACATTTAATAGAAACTACCAAGATTTAGATGAACCTAGAACAAGCCACCACAATATATGTAAGATCTCACAAGAATATAATCAGTATGCAGAGATAACCAATACTTCTTGTTGTTGCTAATTTCGGTTGTGGGAGCAAACATATGAATTTGTGAGTTCTTTGAGGAAAACAATAAAGCAAGCTTGTTGACCTTGACCAACGTGTTGACTTGTTTCTTGCTGTTGCCGTGAACCTGTACAAAGTTTGATACACCGGGATGGATCCCGGCGACGAACCCTCCGACGCTCTTGTCAGTAATCAGAAAGATTAAGAAAGAGCTTTAGGAATAAAAATATTGATTACCTTGTTACGGTGGAGGGAGAGGGGTATTTATAGTCGCTTTTGTAATGCCCTGATTTTTCAATTAATGAAAAATTATTTTATTTTGCACGTAGTGTGTACGTGCAATATTTTGGTTGAATTATTTTATTGAGATGTGTATAAATATTTAAATAGGTGTTTTCAAGTTATTTTATACAAAAGCCTTTTCTTTAAATAAATAGAAAGCCTTATTTTAAAGCCTTTTTCTTAAAGCCCAAAATGTATTTTTATTTATTTTATTTTTTTGATATTTTGGCCCAAAACTAAAGCCCATGGATTAATCTATTTTATTTAACTTGTCATGTAGAAGACTATTTAAAAACTATTTTATTTTTATACAAAATTAAAATGTACAATTTTGGTCCTAGTTGCATGCACATGCACTACACGTACACGTGCAATGCACACTTCTCCTAGTTGGCCGGTTGCATTCTTTTGGGAGGGAAACCCAAATTTTGAATGGAGATCATGGAGGTGGTTATGTAATTGTGGGTAGTTTTTGTAACTCCTACTTCCATCTTGGCCTTCCATCCTACAACCAACTAGTTAATCCTAGCCCTTCATTCTACTTGATTTCTAGTATAAATACCCCCTCCCATGGCTAGTATTCATATGCAATTATATCTTTCCAAACCTATAGTCTATTTTAGTAGTAAGTTGTGAGTTAAAAAGATTGAGAGAATTGTGTGGGATTGCTTGCATTTTTCCAAGGAGGAGAGGCCGGCTAGTTCAAGGAGGAAGCATTCGGTTTGCTTTGGTGTTCGTGGAGCTCATGCGCGCATCGTCTAGGAGGAGGTGCATCTTGTTGCAAGGATTTGTTGCTTTTGTGTTTGTTCTCTCCATACAAGGTAGGTTTGATTTTCCTTATTTCTAATTAGAAATGATGCATGAAAAATATTAGTAAGAATACATTTTAATGGAAAGTTAGTTCATAAATTGATTGGAATGTTAATGAACAACATGCGTGTGGTTCTATTGTTAAATTAAGTTGTGGGTAAAATTCTCCATGCTTGTTAGAATGAATGAATGATAGTGGTTAAATTTCCTTAAGAATGATGCTAGTATGGTATTGAGACTTGATGCATGAAAATACTAATAAGAATGCTAGTTTAATTGAAAAATTGGAAGCATGAAATTGATTAAGAAAGAGCACACTTTTGAAAAGAGTAACTTTCTTGAATATTTGAGTTGTGAGCATGCTAATTGATAGGTGGTTATCTATTTTGTGATGTACATGATTTGACTAGAAGCATATGTTGATTTAAAGAAAATACATTTATGACCATCACAAATTATATGTACTTTTTGAGTTATTGTGGGGTTGGATAAATTCAAAACAAAATAGATTTGTATGTTGAATAAAAGATTAATATCAGAAAATTAGTATAAGAAAATTTGGATAAAAAGATTAGAAGGCCAATTGTTAAGCAATGTCGAAAAATGAGTAGTTGTAATATAAAATTCATCGAATTGGGTGAAAAATATATTTTTATTAGTACAAAAATTATTTTATTCATACTGATATGAAAATCATGTGAGGGGAAATTAATCTGGAATTTTTCAGTAACTTCTATAAAAGCAATATGAAACAAAGATTAATTGAACATCGAGTCTTTTTAACAACAGTGGCAATTGATTTCAAAAGGGTTTTTAAATGGTACTGTGACAACCTGAGCATATGGCTCAAGTGGTCACTGTGTGCGGCTATGTTCTCTTGGGTGACTGGTTCGAACCCCTGCGGCATACATTTGTTTTCATCTTTTTTTTAAAACATTAGAATCAGCGACAGAGAGTAATAAATACTCTCTGTCTCCTCTTTAAATAGCTAGCACAAACCGGCCTAGTGGTCTGTGCTGTTGGCTGTGTTCTCTGGGGTGCGGGTTCGAATCTTGCTATCGGCAAGATTGAAAAATTAATTTTTTTGGGTTTTTAAGTGTCAAAAAATTGCGAAAAAAATATGGTTATTCTCCTAAAAATGTAAGGGACTTTATAAAAATGATTTGGGGATTATTTGAATGAAATAAACTATGGTTTGGGAATAAAATGCATAAATAGAAATATGATTCCATATGTGTTATTGATGTGAATTTATAACTCAAAAGTATAAGTGAAATGAAGGACTAGAAATTGATTTGGCAAAAAGAAACTTGGTTGTGTGACTTAATTTATTTCTCATTTGTGGAACAATATGAAGTATGCATATTTGTTAATAAAGTGAAATTTGATTCGTTGTGATAATTGATAAAGTGCATGAAATTCATGTACAGTTATGGACTTGTGAACAAATTAGGAATCATGAATTGAAAAGAGAATATACATGTGAGTATGAGAACTCAACATGGGGTATTTATGAGTTGGAAATTTTGAAATGAAAATTGAAATAAAAGAGTAGCTAAGTCTCCCCGGCATTTGGAAATGAAATGAAATGAAATTAGACCAAGGTTGGTCATGTTGAAATGAATGAATAAGTCCGGTTTAGTGGAGAGGCTAACTCTAGAGATTTAATTTTTGTTCATGATTTTTGATAAAACTAAGGATTAGTACATAGTGGAGACGTGATGAAAGTAGAAGAAAAACATGAGTATGGGGGCCATCGGATTAGCAGTGTGAGAGCGATCCACAGACTGCCTGCTTGATGCGTCAAGACATGGCGTGGGCGCTACTCCAGAATTATCGTCCCGGTGGCGACGCTCGTGGGATGTTCGAGTGGCTATGGGTGGTGCCATTGTTCCATGGCGGAGGCTGAATTGTCCATAGTCTGCCTGCTCGATGCGTCGTGTCAGTGCGTGGGATTCCCCTCCAGGCTGCCTGGACATGGGCTTATAGATCATAGGACATCTAAGACACCACCGTAGTTACAGTAGTAGACTAAGTCATAACGAGGGGTTGAACCCTCCAAAGATGAAGAACGAATAAGGGCTTGCCCTCAGACCTATGTAGTATGGGATGCATAGAATCCGAACAAGTGCGCATTAGTGTCATGTAACATAAATAAATACATTAAGGACTAAGTGCACAATCACAACACGACATCAATAGGGTAGTCCCTTTATTTTGCAATGTGACAAGTTTGTGTTTGCTAAATATGGAAAATTAAGTTATACTATTTCCGGCATAGAGAGGATGGCCGTGTATAATGATCGTCGGTTGAATAAACTGACGTACCCACAGTCTTATATGCAGGTAAATGGCATGTTAAAGATTAAAGAGGAATGGATGCTTAAAGATTATACCATGTTGTTGTACATTTATTTAATTGTTGTAAATTTTACTTCCGCTGTGCAAATGAAAAGTGTAATAATGTTGTAAACTCTGATGTAAAGTGAAAATTTTAAATTTCCCTGTAAAATTGTACTAAAGAAAGTGAAAAGATCCTGTAGAACATCTCGAATTCAGTGTATTTGGGATTCGGAGCGTTACAGCTTTAGGGACCCATTTTGAGATAAGGATAAATCTCTACTTCCCGGTATTAATGGATAAGATCTAGAGTTTAAATCATTTCAGCGATAACTATGAATTTAAATTACTCCTTATCCATCTGGGTTTGTTTCTAACCGTTTGCAATCCATACCCAGTAGGACAGATCCGTTTATGGGTTATTGGGCTTTGAAGAAAGACCCAGTTCCCATTTCAGACCCATTTGCAGGTGAAATTACCGTTTTAGCCCTGAGAGCTTTAAGATTTGCACCCATTTGAATGGTCCTGATTTAATCCTATTTTTAGCCATATCAAAGCCCCCACTCACGAAGACTGAGTTTAACAGCCTTTAAGGAGTAGTTTTGTTGTTCTAATGGCGTACGGGATTTTATCGGGATTCTTAAGGGAGTTTAGATCTTGCTAGAGGTGTAATGGTGTCAATCTGAGCTTGTAAAATATCCAAAATTATTCTCAGATTTTTCTGGATATTTTGTGATTTTTCCAAAATTTTCTGAATTTTTTCGAATTTTTTATTCAATTTTTGAAAATATTAATTAATTATTCTAATTTAATAATTATATTTTCAGAATTTTAAAATTATTTTCTGAATTAATAATTTTTTAAAATTTTTTTAATTTTTTTTCGATTTTTAAATATTTTTTCGAATTTTTTAAAATATTAATGCAATTAAATAAATAAATAAATAAATAGATAAATACCTGATGATGTGGCACGATCCTGTGCGTTGATCATGATCAGGCGAGCGCGCATCACAAAGAGGCAGTTTTTCCCCCATTCACGCTCGGTGCACGCTTTGTTCGGAACCGCCATCGGCCCACAGAGATGGCGCCACGTGGACGGTCAACATTGACCGCGATGTGGCTTTTTTTTTTCTTCTTCTTTCTTTCTCTCTTCTTTTATCGCCTTCTTCTCTCCGCGTCGTCTTCTTCGTCATCTTCCTCGATTCCTCGACTTTTTCTCCCTCCTTCGAATCCGTCTCCGAAGGTCATGGCATTTGGGTTCAGAAGGAGGCTTGACGAGGGCATCTTGAAGTAGGTGACGCTCGCCGATGTGGGGATGGTCGGCGAAGGCTCTGACCATGGAACGGATGCTCGGCATTGGAGGGGTTCGGCGAGGCGATATGGAGACGAGAGGGGGTAGCTCGTTGGTGGCTTGATCTCGGTGCTCGAAGGAGGAAGGCGAGGGGGGCTCGCCAACGAGAGCTCGTGAAGGAGGGGGGAGCTCGGAGCTCGTGAGCTCATCGAAGGTGTTGGGCGACGGTGATGGTGAGTTGGCGATCAAGGCGAAGAGCTCGGCATCGGGGTGAGCTCGCGAAGAGGAGCTTCGGAGACGAGAAGAGCTCGACAATGGAGTTTGACGGTGGAGACTTTGAGCTCGGCGAGTCAGGGCCGAAGCTCAGCTCCGGAGCTTAACAGAGGTGCGGAAGATCGATAATGGGCCCGAAGCTCGCAAGCTTGGTAATGCTGCGTTGGAGCTTGACGGAGGTGGTGGCGGAGCTCGGCGTTGGAACACATCGGTGTTGGGTTCGATGACGTCTGGATGAAGCTTCGACGAAGAAGCTCAAAGACAGAGCTCGGAGGTTGAAGGGGTTTTCTTCGTTTTGTTTTGGCGCTAACGGAGGTGATGGAGGTCGGAGCTTAACATTGGAGATCGACGAGAGGAGGGGAGCTTGAAATGGAGTTTTGCTGATGGGTTTTTTGGCACCAAAGTTTAAAGAGGAAGATGAAGGGTATGGTTGCGGTTCGGGTCTCTAACGGGTCCGAACCCGACCCGTTAACCCTTTAATGCATTTCTCCCTTTCTAGCTCAGTGGCATGTTTGGTCAGATTTTGGATCCAAAGAACGTGGCACGATTTGAGTTGTCGATCTGGATTAAACTTACATCTGGAGGCAGATCTGATCGGTTTTGGATCCGAAGGATGTGGCAAGATCTAAGCCGTCGGATCTTGATCAACCGCAATTTTTGAGGCAACATTTTCCCCAATTGCTTGTTCGGAGCTGTGTTTGCTCGAATTTGGCATAATCTGAGCTGTTGGATCTTGATAAAGAGTAGTTTTTGACGCGACGTTTTCCCCAATTACATGCTCGGAGCCGCGTTTACTCGGATTTGACTCTGAGGGACGTGGCTTAATCTGATCCGTTGGATATTGATGAAGTGCAATTTTTGAGGCGATGTTTTCCCCAATTGCACACTCGGAGCCACATTTGCTCGGATTTGACTCCGAGGGATGTGGCTTAATCTGAGTTGTTGGATCTTGATCGAGCGCGATTTTTGAGGCAAAATTTTCCCCAATTGCATGCTCGAAGCCGTGTTTGCTCGGATTTGACTTTGAGGGAAGTGGCTTAACCTGAGCCGTTGGATCTTGATCGAGCACGCTTTTTGAGGCAACGTTTTTCCCATTTGCGCGCTTGGGACAGCTGCACTGTAATCAATTTTTCTGGTGCTATGGTGGTTAGATCGGGGTGTGTGACCCTTCATTTCGAAGCTGACTCGAAGATCTACAATTTCTGACTCGAAGCAGACTTGAAGAATTATCCTTCTTTGTGGCCAAAATAGTCCCGCAACATCTTTGTCTCCATGAAGTTGAGAAGTGCTTCGGTCTTCGGAGTCTTCGAAGATGAGCTCCACTCCTATGGACTAAGAAGATGAGCTAGGAAGATCCTCGTAAGACCCATGGGAATCCGTTCTTGGAGGTAAGTGCGAGGAGAAACTCTAGGAGAGAGTTTTGAGCTCCACACTCTCTTGGAAGGAGGCCGTTCAGGAGGCGAGCGGAGCGAAGAGCTTCACTGAGCTCTAGGGGAGAGCCGTTCGGGAGACGAGTCTGAGGGGCAACTCTAGGGAGGAGTTGAGCTCCAAACTTGCTTGTCACAAAATTTAACCAGTAGTGGGAGTAGTATGAATGTTCGTTTTGAGCCCCGAAATCGCACACTCGCAAGCTGTACGGGCAATTTTCAAACCATGAATGTGAACACCGAACCAGTTTCTAAGATAGTTTCAACAGTTGTGGGAGCAATTCCGAATGGCGAGCTACTTTTTACTCGCTCGTTCACAAGTAGAAAAAGTAACATCAAACCAAGTGTTGGACTCCGAACTTGTTGTTTGAGGGGGTTAACGAGTTGTAGGAGCAATTCTAAATGGTGAGCTGCCCCGTACTTGCTTGTTTTCAAGCGGCTAAAGCAACGTCAAACCAAGTGTTGGACTCCAAACTCATTTTTTGAGCTTAGTAAGTTGTGGGAACAGCTCTGTAGGACAAACTGCACTCCGAACTTACCATTTAGCGAGTCGTAGGTGTGACTCGGAGAGATAGAAATGAAGCAAGTGCGATAATTTTCAATAGAAAAAAGGTATGTTTTAATGAAACAAACTAAATGGCCGCTTCAACAGGGCGAGGCATTATTACATGCTTTTGGCCGTGTTACAAGTATCGGCCTTATTGAAAACTGAAAACCTACTTCTACGATAGGGTGAAGGCCACTTGGGAGGAGTTTGGTTCTCCCCCCATTGGACCTCCATGAATAAGATGGAGGACGGCCCCAGGTTCGGAATCTTGAAACTCGGCGGCCTCTCTATTCGCTTGTAGGCTCCTCAGGGTGGAAGATCGGCCCTGTCTTTTCAAACAAACTTGGCCAGGTGACCCTGTTGTATAAGCTCTTCGATCTCCTTTTTGAGAGCCCAACAATCATCCGTGTCGTGGTCGTGGTCCCTATGAAAGCGGCACCACTTATCCATGTTTTTTTTTCTTGTCAGGGGTATTCATTCTAGGGGGTGCGGAGTAGCCCTTCCTTGTCCACCTCCATAAGAACTGCTGATATACTAGCATTGAGGGGGGTAAACTTCTCAAAATGAGGAGCTGGGAGGCGTTGGCCATTGTCGTCCCTCTTGAATTTCTGGGACTCTTCTTCGCTCGTATTCTTCCGTTTGTTCTCGGAAGATGATTCCTCGAGAATAGGGGTGGAGGGGAGGGGGTGGGTGGGTTGAAAGCCTCTCCACTCGGATGTACTTCGCATTCCTAAGCAGGAGTTCTGAGAAGTCCTGAGGAGGCTTCTTGGCAAGAGATGCCTTGAGGTCGGCGTTAGTGACTTTGTGCCCGAATGCCACAGAGGCTACTGATTAGTTGAGGGAGGAAATAGACCGGGCTTCGGCGGTGAAGCACCGAACGTAATCTCTTAGGCATTCACCTTTTCTTTGGCTGAAGGTCACCAAAGATGCACTTATTTTCTCAGCCCGACGGCTACTCACGAAATGAGTAAGGAAGAGTCCATTGAACTGATCGAAGGAGAAGATGGAGGCCGAGGCGAGTCGAGAGTATCATTCTCTTCTAGGCCCCTTCAGCGTGGTAGGGAAGGTCTTGCAATGGAGCGCATCGGAAGCCTGGTGGATAATCATGAGAGTTTTTAAACTCTCGATGTGGTCGGCGGGGTCCGACTCCCCATTGTATGACTCAAAGTTAGGGGGCTTGAAGTTTTTCGGGACCAGGGCTTCTATGATGGTGCGGGAGAACGGAGGCCTGCTCGGGCGGAAATTCCTCGCCCGTTGTTCCTCTTCTCTGTCAAATCGGCCAAGGCGCCTCTCCATCTGGTGGAGACGGAAGTAGACCGAGTCTTCCCTTCGGTCATATCTTGCCGAGCCTCGAGACTCTTTTCCATGCGGAAGGGGACTAGGAGTGCGATGGTAATGGCTTGGGGCAGGTTGAGGACTGGGCGCCCGTTGCTTGTGGTTGGGAGCGACATTGAGGGCCCGCAGAACGACTTCTTAAAAATACTGGAACTCTGCCCTTGTGACTGGTGCCCTTCTAGCTTGGCAGTCCCTATGTGTGGCTCGGCTTACTGGAGTAGGACTTCTCCTTCGACGACGTGGAGGGGACTCTCTTCGCCTCCTCGGGAGAGGGGATCTTCTGGTCCTCGGTCTGCGGGGGGTCCGGACTCTCGAGACCTCTAGGTGATCAGGTTGATGGACTCCCCCAAGGGCTCACCATCCATTCAAGCGAGTTTGGAGGTCGACCCCCTGTTGGCAGTTGACAATCACTTGACGGAGATCCTGCTCGGGAGGGCTTTGAGAAGCCATAGAGTCAACTGAAGGATTGTGGACCGCGACACAGTCATGAAGAAGATGTTGCTTTGGACGACTCCGACTAGAGCCCCCATGGGCAGCGCCTCGAGACCCTGGAGGGGCCTGTTGATGAAGAGGCGTTGAAGAAGGACATCTTGGACTGGAGGAGGAGGATGAGGAGGAGGAGGAAGAGGAGTAGCTCTTCGGCTGGAGACCACTGCCTTCCCTTTCTCTTGCGGATGCATAGCTTGAAACTACTTCCGCTGATGAAGTAAGGTTGATTGCTTTTTCGTTTCTCACAGACGACGCTAATCTGTTCCTGCTAATTTCGGGTGTGGGAGCAAACAGATGAATTTGAGAGTTCTTTGAGGAAAACAATAAAGCAAACCTGTTGACCTTCATCAACGTGTTGACTTATTTCTCGCTGCTGCCGCGAACCTGCACAAAGTTCGATACACCGGGATGGATCCCGACGACGAACCTTCCGATGCTCTTATCAGTAATCAGAAAGATTTAGAAAGATCTTCAGGTAGAACAAGATTGATTACCTTGTTACGGTGGGGGGAAAGGGGTATTTATAGTTGCCTTAGGGACCTGTTTCGAGATAAGGACAAATCTCTACTTCCCGGTGTTGATGGATAAAATCTAGAGTTTAAATCGTTTCATAGAGATAACTATAAATTTGAATTACTCTTTATCCATCTGGGTTTATTTGTAACGGGTCGCTACCCATACCCAGTAGGACAGATCTATTTATGGGTTATTGGGCTTTGAAGAAAGACCCAGTTCCCATTTCAGACCCGTTTGTAGGTGAAATTACTGTTTTACCCCTGAGATCTTTAAGATTCGTGCCCGATTTGAATGATCCCGATTTAATCCTATTTTTAGCCATATCACTTCTTATTCCCAAGAAATACAAAGATTACAAAGAGTTCAACTCTCAATCTCTCTCACTCACCTTTGAAACACTCGGCACAATCCCCTCTTGAAGTTGAACAATGATAACGGCTCACAAATTCTCTCTAATCAGTTGATGACAGATTAGATCCACCTAAACCTTAGAGTCTACAGCAA
Source organism: Hemerocallis citrina (assembly GCA_017893485.1). NCBI lineage: Eukaryota > Viridiplantae > Streptophyta > Magnoliopsida > Asparagales > Asphodelaceae > Hemerocallis > Hemerocallis citrina. The sequence goes on from JACEHZ010000286.1 coordinate 161,674, forward strand.
TATATATAGCCACAAGTAAACCCTAAAAGATAAACACAAATCTAGCATATTGGGCCTTAAATTTGTCGGTCCAAATAACATACAGTCCTGCTGACGGTCAACCGCACCCCGAGGTCGATCGACCGCAACATGTATAGCCCACACCCAAGACGTGACCGAGCAACTGCATGGTCGACCGTCCCCTTCTCTGTTGTACCATGTACACTCGAAGAACTCGAACTCCAAGTCGGTCGACCGCAACTCTCCAGATTGCACATCTTCTACTTGTTGTTGTCTTCACTTACTATCTTCATCTCCTCCTCCTCTTCTCCAACTTCAAATACTCTGTGCCTAAGTGTTTGAGGCCACAATCCTAACAATCTCCCACTTGGACCAAACATACAACGCTTCAAAGTTATTGTAATCTTTACACCGCATTATCTATGTCAATCTCCCACTTTCATGGAAGACCCAAGTACTCCCCACTCTCAAAAAGAACACCTCCGCCACTCCACCACGTGGAGTGCACCAACCACCCCTCATCGCCTTATGAAGGATGTGCTCCACCAATCGCATAGAGCTTGAATACCGGAGAAACAACCACCTGTGTCGGATTCTATGTTACAAGACTTCTCAACTCGCAGAATCTCCATTAACATTAGACATGGTTCAAAGCCTCTCAATGCACCCTTGCACTAGAAGTCTCCGTCGACGACACCTCCACAAAATCTGCAGATTGTTCAACCCCTGCAGCCCTATTTCGGTTACCCTCATTGAGATCACCTCGCATCTCGATACCAGTGCTCTCTGCCACACAAGAGCGATTTGAAGCTTTGTCTGCCATATTGTAAAGTACCCTTACCGTAGCAAAGTCTTGCCCTCTAGGATCACTTCCATGGCCAGCAACTCCCACTAAAATAGTAATCTCCCCCTCCACAACTAAAAGAACTCAGTTGCACCTTACACAACATTTTACTTGATTCCGGCTGAGGGTCAACTACAGGAGAAACGCCCCTCACGTCACTAAGCAAATACAATGTTCCCTCACTTTTCATTTTTACAATCACCCTTGAACATGCAGCTATACACCACTCCCCACTACCAAGTGTAGTAGACATACTCTCTTTGTCTAGCCTTCCAATTGAGATAAGATTTTTCTTTAAGTCTGGAACATGCCTTGTCTCCCACAAGACAATACTCTGATCATCATTGACTTTCATGCGAACAGTATTAACCTCATGTACAGGACATCGGTGACCGTTCCCCACGATCAAATCTCCAAAAGAACCCTCCTTGTAGTCATCAAACACCTCTCCTTGGAGTTCAATGAAAAGAAGCTCCCGAATCAATACACCAATCTTGAGTGCCTAACTCCTCCTGAGCTGATAAGCATAGCTCTTCAACAAGCCCCACTTGAGCTTTATTTGGGATATCTCTCTTTGGTTTCTCCTACTTCTTCTTCATATAGGCCTTGCAACTGCACATCATGTGACCCCTCTTTTGACAATACCAGCACTCAGGCCCATGTCCCCCATCGATGTCATCAGATCCACTCTCAGATGAACTACTCTGATCCTTTCTTCTTCGACTGCTCTTAGATTTCTTACGTATCCTCTCAACAGTCATTGCGGAATCTTTAAAAGATGATGATGGATATCCTCCGTTTCTCACCCTTCCTACCTCCTCGTTAAGAATGCTACTCACCACATCTTGTAGAGTCGTCAAATTTATCATAGTGCATATAATAGTCTGTCCCACCGTAATATAACTAGCAGGTAAAGTAGCTAGAAGTAACATTGACTTCCCCCTCTCTGAAAACTTCAAACCTGCTGCTTTTATCTGGTTGTAAACCATATAGTAATTGTTCACATGTTTTGCTAAATAACCCCCTTTCCTCAACTTCATATTAACCCATTTCTTCAAGTGAAGAATTTGATTATATGTCGACGGTTTCTCATACATATCTGTGAGAATCTCCATAGTCTCCTTTGTGGTCTTTGCCTTCGAGATATAAAATAACGCATTCCTACTCAGTTCCAACTGAATCTGCCCTAGCAGCTTCTGGTCCAAACGGTTCCACTCTGCAAAGACCTTCGCATCCTTTTCTCCACCTTCCGGCTTCTCATCAAACAACGGACCATCTAAATCTTTCTGAAGAATATACGCTATCATCGCATCTTTTTCTCTACCTTCCGGCTTCTCATCAAACAACGGACCATCTAAATATTTCCCTAAAAAAAAAAAAAAAAAAAAAATATACGCTATCATCCGAATCTTCCACATCGCGAAGTCACTCCCATCGAACCTCTCGATCTTCGACTTGCTATTGGGCATCCCGAACCTAGACCTATGGTACCAATTATTGCAGAATCTACCAACAACTCGTAGTGCTAATAGCGGAAGTACACCACAACCAATAGAAACTACCAAGACTTAGATAAACCAAGAATAAGCCACCACGATATATACAATATCTCACAAGAACACAATCAATATGCAGAGATAACCAATACTTCTTATTCCACAAGAAACACAAAGATTACAAAGAGATTACAACTCTCAATCTCTCTCCCTAACATTTGAAACACTCGGCACAATTTCCTCTTGAAATTGAACGATGATAACGGCTCACAAATTCTCTCTAATCAGTTGATGATGGATTAAAGCAACCCAAATGCTAGAGTCGACAGCAATATATATAGCCACAAGTAAACCCTAAAAGATAAACAAAAATCCAGCTTATTGGGCCTTAAATTCGTCAGCCCAAATAACATACAGTGCCGCTGATGGTCAACCGCACCACCAGGTTGATAGACCGCAGCGTGTAAAGCCCACACCCGAGACGTGACCGGGCAACTGCACGGTCAATCATCCCCTTCTCTGTTGTACCCTATACACTCGAAGAACTTGCACTCCAGGTCAGTCAACCGCAACTCTCCAGATTGCACATCTTCTACTTGTTGTTTTCGCTTGCTGTCTTCATCTCTTCCTCTTCTTCTCCAACTTCAAGTACTCCGTGCTTAAGTGTTTGAGGCCACAATCCTAATAATCTCCCACTTGGACCAAACATACAACGCTTCAAAGTTATTGTAATCTTTACATTGCATTATCTATGTCAATCTCTCACTTTAATGGAAGACCCACGTACTCCCCACTCTCATAAAGAGCACCTCCGCCACTCCACCACGTGGAGTGCACCAACCACACCTCATCGCCTTATGAAGGATGTGCTCCACCAATCGCATAGAGCATGAATACCGGACAAACAACCTCCTGTGTCGGATTTTATGTTACAAGACTCCTCAACTCACAGAATCTCCATTAACATTGGACATGATTCAAAGCCTCTCAATGCACCCTTTGCACTAGAAGTCTCCGTCGATGCCACCTCCACAAAATCTGTAGACTGTTCAACCCCTACAGCCCCATTTCGGTTACCCTCATTAACATCACCCCGCATCTCGATATCAGTGCTCTCTGGCACACAAGAGTGACTTGAAGCTTCGTCTGCCATATCGTAAAGTACCCTCAACGCAGCAAAGTATTTCCCTTTAGGATCACTTCCATGGCTAGCAGCTCCCATTAAATTAGTAACATCCCCCTCCACAACTGAAAGAACTCAGTTGCACCCCACACAGCCTACTAATCGATTCCGGCTGAGAGTCAACCACAGGAGAAACGCCCCTCACGTCACTAAGTAAATACAATGTTCACTCACTCTTCCCTTTTGCAATCACCCTTGAACATGCAGCTTACCACTCTCTATTACCAACTGTAGTAGACATACTCTCTTTGTCTAGCCTTCCAATCAAGATAAGATTTTTCTTCAAGTCTGGAACATGCCTTGTCTCCCACAAGACAACACTCTAATCATCATTGGCTTTCACGCGAATAGTACCAACCACATGTACAAGACACCGGTGACCGTTCCCCACAATCACAACTCCAAAAGAACCCTCCTTGTAGTCATCAAACACCTATCTCCTCGGAGTTCAATGAAAAGAAGCTCCTGAATCAATACACCAATCATGAGTGTCTAACTCCTCCCGAGCGGATAAGCATAGCTCTTCAACAAGCCCCACTTGAGCTTTATTTGGGATATCTCTCTTTTGTTTCTCCTACTTCTTCTTCATATAAGCATTGCAACTGTGCATCATGTGATCCCTCTTGTGACAATACCAGAACTCAGGCCTGTGTCCCCCATCTCTCTCCCTCACATTTGAAATATTCGGCACAATTCCCTCTTGAAGTTGAACAATGATAACAGCTCACAAATTCTCTCTAATCAGTTGATGATGAATTAGATCCACCCAGACCCTAGAGTCTACAACAATATTCATAGCCACAAGTAAACCCTAAAAGATAAATACAAATCCAGCTTATTGGGCCTTAAATTCGTCAGCCCAAATAACATACAGTGCCGCTGACGGTCGACCGCACCCTCAGGTTGGTTGACCGCAACGTGTAAATCCCACACCCGAGACGTGATCGGTCGACTGAACGGTCGACCGTCCCTTTCTCTGTTGAACCTTGTACACTCGAAGTACTCTCAGCAGCTTGGGTCGGTCGATCGCACCCCCATGTCGGTCGACCGTAACTCTCCAGACTGCAAATCTTCGACTTGTTGCTGTCCGCCTCTTCTTCACCAACTTTAAGTACTCCATGTCTAAGTGTATTTGAGGCCACAATCCTGACAAGTAGTGCTTATCAGTTCTTGGCGTACAAATTCAATATCTCTGATATACCAAAGAAAAGCATCGTTCTTTGAAGATGTGTTTGCATGTAAGTCTAAGAAAGAACCGAGTTCTTCCAAACGAACACATGAGACTATCAGTGAAGATAGTGAAAACCATGACAAAGAAGTTGAAGAGGAACCTAGTCGTAATAAAAGAACAAGAACGAAAAAATCTTCTGGTCCATATTTCTTGACTTTTATGCTTGAAGATGAACCCCAAACTTTGAAAGAAGTTGTGAGTTCTAGTGATGGGGGGTGCAAATCTTAGACCGGATTACATGCGGCTTTTGTGCGCCCGCATGTCCTGCAGACACGAATGCTGGACCGACTTGAACCAACCTCGTGCAGAGCCAAATTTTTTGCTACGGTTTTGTTTTTTCGATTTGTAACAGCCGAAATAAATGCAGAAACGGCTTTGTCTGTCATTTATTCACGTTTTAAACTGTACTAACAGTTTTTTCCGCCGTTACAGTAGTGCATTGAAGCTTCTGTCTACCGTTACAGTCAGTGCATTAAAGGAGGAGTATGTCGTTACAGTCGATGCAGTCAATGAGTTGTCTGTCGTTACAATTCTCATCCTGGCTCTATAAATAGAGGCCCACTCTCCCCTGAATCAACACGCCAGAAACTCTTCTCTTCCCCCTCCTCTGTTTTGTGCTTTGAGTTGGGTTCCATTCTTCGGTCGTTCGGTGATAGATTTCAAACGCAGTTCAATTCGAGAGCGTGACGTGGTGTCTGCATCAACTTTTCTGTCGTTGCATCCTAGGAGACTGACGCCTACTCAAATTCCAGCACCCGGATGAGACAAAATCTGTTTTAAGGAGATTGTGTTGTACACAAGCCTCAACACAAATTGATTGGTTTGTAATTTTGTTATTTATTTTCCTTTCTTTTTTTATTTGTTGGTTTTTCCCCTCTTCATCTTCTTCTCCAATTTTATGTATTTCAATCATACTTGATTTTATAACAAACAATATTTTTAATCAAAAAATTGTAACAAGCCTAACTCATTATTCAATGTAGTTTCATCCTGTTATGACACATACAGCTAATCTTAATTCATCAAACGTGTCGGTGTTTGATCAAAGAAAATAGTAACTAATTGGTCTTCGGTCTCCACTGGAATGACCTTGACTACCACAACCTCTTTCAAGTTTTTGCTATTGACATCACAATAACTCCATGTTGATTATAATCCTTGCTATTGGTTTGCACCATATAAGAACGAATTTCAATTTTTCTAGTAATTGTCATCTCTCCAGTTAATTTGGAGGAAGAGAGAAAGAATAGAGTATATACATAAATATATTAGTTTATTTCCACCTTTTCCTAAAAAAAAAAAAAATATTAGTTTATTTTGACTTTGTAAGATTATTTATTTGATTCACTTTGATGCTTAAAAAGAGTTCCACTAATATACGCCCGAAGTATTGGGCTGGCCCATTCGAAGTTTTGATATTGGGTTGTAACAGCCAAACTGGAGAACACTATGATTAGTTGATTACCCCCAATATCAACTATCAAGGTCTTAAAGCACTCCAGCTAATTAGTCATCAAGGTCCCATCTTAATTGAGGGGTGATTATCAGTCAGATTTCAGGTTCAAGAACTAGTAATCCTATCCACCTTGGTATACTTCAATTGTTAACTAACTGTGAGGTTTCTTATATTAGACGTGTATGTCGGGAGGTGAACTCTAGTGCAGACTGTATCTTATGGCTAAGAGCGGTAGAAGTGCTAGGTGTCAATGTCATGTGAGTTCATGATTATTACTCGGATTGATCATGAGTTTCATTGTATCCTTGAGAGTGATGCTAAGGGTTTTAGAGGGTACGGTACTAATCATAATACCCAATTTTACTTTGTTTAGGGTCCCAAAAAAAAGCACCAGAAACAAGGGCAATGAGATTATTTAAGGTTTTGAGTCGGTTTTTATGGTAACATTTTAGGGTCTGTTTGTTTTATTTTATTTTTTTTCTGAATAGTGTATTCTGAGTTGGCGTTTGTTTTGAGTGTTTTTTCCAATAAGTATTCAGAATACTTGATACCCCTCTTTTCGAACTCTCTTCCTAAACCAAACAAAACTACAGAACCCAAACAAAACAACAGAACCCAAACTCTCTTCCTCCATTCCACCGCTCGCAGCCCCTCACCTCAGTCGCCGACCTCGTCGAACCCAACCGAAGCCCCACCTCCTCCACTGCCGCCATTGTGCCACTCTACATCGTCTTCAACATTCGACGCGCCGCCAGCCTCTTCTTCTTCCTCGTCGCCACCATCGAACGAGACCCACAAGTTCCATCATCACCTCGCGCCTCTGTCCTCCCGCTCATCTCCGGTGTGCTCAGTCGCCGCTCCTGTCGACCCCATCACTGGAGCCACCTCCGCTTCTCATTGACAGCCTCGAGCTCCGCCTCAACGACGAGCTCCGCCATCATCGAAGTCCTCCGCCGCGGAAGCCATCGCCAGCCATGCACGCCTTCTGTCATCGTCTTCATCCACTACTTCTCGCCGCACCTTCGAGCCGCCGCCTGAGTAGCACTGGTAACGGGTCGGGTCGGATCGGGTAGCTCAATACCCGGATCCGGACCCGGTCAATGACGGGTCCAAATACTGGACCCGGACTCAGACCCATGAAATTCGGGTCCGGGTCCGGGTCCCCACAAAAAATGTTACCCGTTCGCTTCCGGGTCCGGGTCCGGGTCCGGGTCCGATTTCTAATCACGGGTCCGATTCGGTTCCGGGTCTTTAAAGCATAACACAATATTACTTTTGATATACTGATCATGGACTCTAGTTTCTTCCTTGCTCGACATATTCCAAAGATCCCTTCAACTGGTGCGTATGTCGAACTGGTGGTGTGAAGCCCTAATTTTTGCTTAGTTTGTAGGCAAACATATGCATTTATACACAGGTGAGACTTGATCAAATGTGTGAAACAAGAGGAGGTTCCATCTAATAATGGGAACTAAGTTGGCTACAAACAAGGCAGCCAACATATAATCAGTTCCTTTCAAGTCAACTAAGTTTATTTTATCATACACTGAAATACAAGGTGTCAAGGTTGACCTCTTATTAAATCAAATCAGTACATGTACATCAGTTTACAATGGGAAGTCTACAGTGACTTCAATATAGCAAGGGGTGCTGATAGCAAAGCAAAGCAAAGCGGATTCTCGCTGCTGAAGGCCAGTATTATAGCGACTTTGTGCTTATTAGCGGCGATCCGGCATACCATGGCATGGAAACTGGTTGTTAGTAATCTACTGTAGCTTTGATTGCATCTAATATCTGCAACAGGATCATACCAGCATTTGTCATGCATGATAACTGGCACTGGTAACGGGTAACGGGTCGGATCCGGATCGGGTCCGCTTCGTTTATTGATTAATTCTCTATTGCGGGTCCGGGTCCGGATCCGGGTCGGTTCCATTTTTAGGGGACCCAGACCCGACCCGACCCGAAATTTCAACGGGTAGTTATTTAGGACCCATACTCTACCCAAATTAGATCGGGTCGGTTCCGGTCCAATGCCGGGTCCGGGTCGGGTCCGGGTCGGGTCCGGGTTTCGGGTTTTAGTACCAATGCTACGCCTGAGCCTCCCGCTCGCCTTCTCCATCGCAACCCTCGAGCCATCGTCGTCTTCCTCGCATCCTCCTCGTCTTGCCGCCTTCGCTCCAGTCTCCAGTCGTGACTCCCCAGTCACTCGCTCCCATCGTCGTCGTCAACGCGCCAGCGCCGCCGCCTGAGACTTCCCCTCCAGTCGACATCCGCCAGTCGCTGCTGCTCCCCCTCCAATCGCAAGCCTCCCGCCAGTCCCTGCCATTTCTACTCTCCCGCGCGCTCTCTTTCTCTGTCTGGCTGTGAAGAAGAAGAACAGTATATTGATTGGATGATTGTATTGGTGTTTTGGGATTCAGATTGAAGTTGTTGTTTTGGGGATCTGATTGTAGTGGTGTATTGGTTGTATTGGGGATTGTGTGGTGGGTTGCTGTTGGGTGTTGTATTGGTGTTTGGTGTTTGGGGAGCGGATTGGATTGTTGTTGCTGCCATGGAGTTGTTGAAGGGGTTGTTTTGCTGAAGTGAAGTTGGGTTGTGTATGTGCTGTTCTGATGTGGAGTTGAGATTTGCTGTGTGGTATTTTGGCACGCGTCTCGCACGTGCTCTTGGGATTGCTCCCCGGGATTCTGATCCCGTTATTTTTATTTTATTGAATCGTCTACAAGGAAAAAGGCAAGTCCACTTGAACTCATTTATTTATTCTAGTTCAAGATTAATTGACCTCTTATGCAAGTAGTTCCAATTTATTTATCGTTAACTCTGCCTTGTGTCCCTTCCGTTGGAAAACAGCTTTTAATACTCTCTTTTTCAGGAAAACAGCTTTCAGATAACAGTTTTTAGCAATAAATATAACCAAACAGCTTTTAAACTCTCTTTTCAGAAAAACAGCTTTTAGAAAACAGTTTTCAGCAATAAATATAACAGAACAACTTTTAAACTCTCTTTTTCAGAAAAACAGCTTTTATAAAACAGTTTTCAGCTAGAAATATAACAGAACAGCTTTTAAACTCTCTTTTTCAGAAAAACAGCTTTCAGATAACAGTTTTCAGCTAGAAATATAACATAACAGCTTTTGAACTCTCTTTTTCAGAAAAACAGCTTTCAGATAACAGTTTTCAGCTAGAAATATAACCGAACAGCTTTTAAACTCGTTTTTTCAGAAAAACAGCTTTCAGATAACAGTTTTCAGCTAGAAATATAACAGAACAGCTTTTAAACTCTCTTTTTCAGAAAAACAGCTTTCAGATATCAGTTTTCAGCTAGAAATATAACAGAACAGCTTTTGAACTCTCTTTTTCAGAAAAACAGCTTTCAGATAACAGTTTTCAGCTAGAAATATAACCGAACAGCTTTTAAACTCGTTTTTTCAAAAAAACAACTTTCAGATAATAATTTTCAGCTAGAAATATAACAGAACAGTTTTTAAACTTGTTTTTTCAGAAAAACAGCTTTCAGATAACAGTTTTCAGCTAGAAATATAACCGAACAGCTTTTGAACTCGTTTTTTCAGAAAAACAGCTTTCAGATAACAGTTTTCAGCAAGAAATATAACCGAACAGCTTTTAAACTCGCTTTTTCAGAAAAACAGCTTTCAGATAACAGTTTCCAGCTAGAAATATAACAGCACAGCTTTTAAACTCTCTTTTTCAGAAAAACAGCTTTCAGATAACAGTTTTCAGCAAGAAATATAACAGAACAGCTTTTAAACTCGTTTATTCAGAAAAACAGCTTTCAGATAACAATTTTCAGCAAGAAATATAACAGAACAGCTTTTAAACTCGTTTTTTCAGAAAAACAGCTTTCAGATAACAGTTTTCAGCTAGAAATATAACAGAACAGCTTTTAAACTCGTTTTTTCAGAAAAACAGCTTTCAGATAACAGTTTTCAGCTAGAAATATAACCGAACAGCTTTTAAACTCGTTTTTTCAGAAAAACAGCTTTCAGATAACAGTTTTCAGCTAGAAATATAACAGAACAGCTTCTAAACTCTCTTTTTCAGATAAACAGCTTTCAGAATACAGTTTTCAGAAAAAATATAACCAAACAGCTTTTAAACTCATTTTCAGAATAACTCTATTCAGATTACAGTTTTCAGAAAACTCTATTCAGAAAACTCTTTTCAAAATAACAAAACAAACGGACTCTTACTTTTCGTCTTTTTGATGAACCTTAAAGAGATTAATAAAATTATGACAAATCATTCTCATGAATCAAAGTATATCTTTATATTATGTTTTTTTTTGTTTTTTTTTAAGGAAAAGGTGGAATATGGTCACCCTGTTTCATTAATCAGAGATTAATAAACAAAAGTCAGGGTACTGAGCATACAACAAAATCCTAGAGAGAAAACAGAAAAACATACTCCACACCAAATATGGGGGGTAGGACAAAATACAGACAGAGCATAAGATAGCCAAAACTAATACATCATTCCCCCAACAAGCCCTGGGGAGGTGGGTATCAATGTCCCGCACAGCTTGTGTCTCATTCAATCGTCGGGTCAATCTCGATCTCCTCGTCGTCGAACTCCTGTACCTGGAAGACTGTGGCGATCCTGTCCCTAGGACCTGCTGCTGCCACATTAGCCCAAAATGAAATTAGATGCATAATATGATTCAGATTGCTAGAGATAGTATTGCAAGTTCTATGAAAGTAAAGATTGTTTCTGTCTAGCCATAGCACCCAAATCATTGCGGCAATCGCGATAAACCACGCCTCTCTCACAGCCCCTCTTTCCGTCGCGAATGTGGACCCTACCCATAGGTCTTCGTATGAATTAGGGTATTGAGATATCCCTAGTGCACTGAGAACCTCTACGATAACCGCTTTGCTCCTAGGACAGTGAAGGAACAGATGGTCTCTAGTCTCCGGGTTGGCTTGGCAAAACCCACATTGAGCGTCCAAATTTGGTTGCGCTTAGCTAGGTTTTCCCTAGTCAGGATCACGTCGTTCAGCACCAACCATATGAAAACTTTTATTTTCAGGGGCACTTTTGTTTTCCATACAATGGCCGACCATTTTGGTGAGCATCCCCTAAAATGGATGCGGTTGTACATTGAATGAACCGTGAACTTGCCATTTTTCTCCAGGTCCCATGTTTTCTTGTCAGGCCCCTGAGTACAGCCAATTCCACCGTTTGAGATGTATGTCTGAAGTTCCGTTAGTCTGCGTTGGGAATCCATGTCGAGTGGATGTTTGAACGCTGGGTTCCATGTACCTCTTTTCCAGGCTGCAGCCACCGTGCAATGTGGTTGAGTTGCTTGCTCGTATAAGTCTGGGAATATGGACCTGAGTGGGTGGTCCGCACACAACTTATCCCACCAAAATCTAGTAAGTCTGCCGTTACCTATGACTGACTTAATACAACTGTTGAAGGGTTCGTATGCCTTGGTGATACCCTTCCAGAAGCAGGGTACTCTAGGGCCTATCCTGAAGCCTAGATTTCTAGTTCCATTCCCATGCATATATCCCTGGACAAACTGCTGCCACCCTTCTCCATTAGGGTGAAAGACTTTCCACCACCATTTACCCAGTAGCGCCAAATTCATATCTCGAAGATCAATTATACCCAGGCCTCCATGAATCTTTTTCATACATGCCTTCTCCTACCTAATGAGATGATATCCTCCTCGGTCTTGGTCCGCCCCTTTCCACAGGAAATGTTTCCGTGTTCGGTCAATTCTTTGTATTACCCATCGTGGCATCTGGAAGAAAGAGAGATAATAAGTAGGAAGGTTTGAAAGGACTGCATGATGAGCGTGACTCTCCCTCCCAAGGAGAGGGCTTTTCCTTTCCATCCTGCTAGCCGTTTTTCGATCCTATCAATGATGGGGAGCCAATCCTCCTTTTTGAGTCTTCCGGGTCTCAGTGGCAGTCCAAGGTACTGAATGGGGAACCTCTCGATGGAACAATTGAGGCTAGTGGCGTGCTCCAGCGTCTCTTCTGGAGACAGAACAATGGGAATTAGGGCGCTTTTGTGGAAATTAACTCTGAGTCCCGACCAAACCTCAAAGCAATATAGAATTCCTTTGAAGACGATAGTTTCCCCTGGGTTTCCATTGCCGAATAGTAGAGTGTTGTCAGCATATTGTATATAGAGCAACCTTGCCGTTGTACCCCTTTAGCCACTGGTACAATCCAGCCTGCTCTACTGCATCTGGTCATCATGGATCTAAGCACGTCCGCCACGATGGTGAAGTGGAGGGGTGATAGTGGATCTCCTTGTCTGAGCCCTCGTTTGTAGGTGAATGGGTGTCCTGCTGTGCCATTGACCAAAATAGCCATTTTGCTAGTGGTGAGGCACGTGTGGATCCATCTGATCCATCTGTCCCCGAATCCCCGTCCAGCAAGTGCTTCCAGTAAACAATCCCATTCCACAGAATCATAGGCTTTCTCAAAGTCTAGCTTCAGGAGATAGCTCTTCGCATTGGAAGCGTGACAGTGATGGATAGTCTCTTCAGCTATAGCGATGCTGTCCTAAATGCATCTCCCCTTAATGAAGCCTGTCTGGTCCTGGCTAATGAGGTCGTCCATTACCTTTCCTAGTCTGTTAGCGAGAGTCTTGGTAATGATCTTAACCGAACAATTAAGGAGGCTTATAGGGCGGAAGTCACCGATACGTCGTGAATCCTCTTATTTGGGAATGAGCACCACCTCCGCGTAGTTGAGTCTCCCTAATTTGAGTTTATGCTCATAGAAGTCTTCGAACAGCTTCAGCAGGTCACCTTTTATTTCCTCTTAGAATATATGATAGAACATGATCGGGAAGCTGTCTGGGCCTGGGGCTTTATCTTTACCCAGTTGTTCGACTGCCTTCCATACTTCCTTTTCGGTGAGGGTGCTTCGATGGCTTGCACCCCAGGACCTGGACCGCCTGCTCGGTCCTACCAGAAGTCGTGTCAGAGCGGGGTTCTGAAATCCGCTTTGCGCCCAAAGAGGCGCTTGTAATGGGATTAGAAGGCCAGCTTAATAGCGTCCTCGCCTTGTGTTAAGCCCGACTCCGAGTTGATGGAGTGGATGAGGTTAGTTCTACGCCGGGCACTGGCAACTCGGTGAAAAAATGTTGTGTTCGCGTCTCCTTCTTTGAGCCACGTAACTCTCGACCGTTGTTGCCATCGTTGTTGCCATCTGATTTCCTCCATCCTGTAGAGCTGGTTAATTTCCTGTCTGAGTTGGAGCAATCGCATCCGTTCTTCCTGTAAAAGGTCCCTAGATTCTTCCGTCTTCTCGAGTTCCTCAATTCCATCCAGAATGGACTCCTTTGCTCTCCATATTAGTGCAAATCTGGTCCGGTTCCACTTCCTCAGCTTGCCCCTGAGCCTACCAATCTTTTCACACCATATAGCGGTCGCCTCATTGCCCTTGGTTGGACGAGACCAGCTCTCATTGACCATGTGGTGAAAACCCTGTATTTCTAATCAAGCCTATATATTATGTTAATAGGAGAGAGTTTACTCTCTCCCCTTTCTCTATTTTGAAATAGAGGAAGAAGAACAAAAGAAGATATTTACGTGTAAATCGTATAAAAAATCAATAAAACTTCATCACTGCATCCACGCGCTGCTTCGTCTTCATCCCCACTCAAAAAATAAAAGCAAATTATAATATCGGAGCTTGCTTGTGATGAATTCCTTTTTCTTTTTTTGATAAAAGAAAAAGCAAAATATAATTAAACTCAAATTAAATTTGAAGCAAACCACTTGATTTTTTCTGAATTAAGCCAATACATTGCAACTGTTTTGTTTTTTTTGTTTTTTGTTTTTTTTTGTTTTTTTTAAAGAAAAGGTGACCTCGTCACAGCTTCATTAATAAGAAATTAATGATACAAGTAGTACAGATACAAGTATTACAGATACAATACATCTATTTGTTCCTAAACGGAATAGTGGAGAACAAATACAAAGCAAAACCTACACCTCTAACTAGTCCCTCCCTAGCTAAACTTGTAGACGTTGCCTCCACATCCAGTTCTCCAATCTATCTCTCCCAAATGTAATTTGAATTCCACAAAAATCAAATTTGGAATTCAAAAACCTCCGAGATAACATTCCACCCCTGGAACTCCCTCCACGTTCCCCCAAACGTCTACATTGTTAACAACCATAGCCACTATCTCTTGCGAAAAACTTGCTACTCTTCCCACGACCTTGCTATCGTGTATCCGCCAATCCAACCCCACCGCGACGTCGTCTTTCAAGTGTGTCAAATCCAGCTCTCAACAGTAGTCGTTGTTCTCAACCGAAACTTAGACACTTGAACTCGCCGAACTCACCACAATATGTATTTTGAATTTCAAAATTGAAATTCAAATTACACCAGACACTCTTCTCACACTCCTTACCAAAAATTTGAATTTTAAAAATCTATATTGAAATGCAAAATTCTAGGAAACTCCCCTTCCTCACCTCCAATTCAAATTTGAATTTCGATACCCTAACTCAAAAATCAAATTTGAGCCTCAGAACCCTACACGAAATTCAAATTTGAATTTCAAATTTGACTCCCCATCCCCACTCTGACTCCACGTCGCCCATCATCGGTCTCATGCATATCGGAGGATCTACCCCACAACTCGTAGTGCTAATAGCTGAAACACACCATAAGTAATAGAAACTCCCAAGACTTAGATGAATCAAGAACAAACCACCACAATATATGCAAGATCTCACAAGAACACAATCAATATGCAAATATAACCACTACTTCTTATTCCCCAAGAAGTACAAAGATTTCAAAGAGATTACAACTCTCAATCTCTCTCCCTCACCTTTGCAACACTCGACACAATCCCCTCTTGAAATTGAACAATGATAACGGCTCACATCTTAATTACACAAATTGATTCTAACCCTAGAGTTTACGGTCATATATATAGCTCCCAAGTAAATTCTAAAAGATAAACACAAATCCAGCAATTGGGCCTTTAAACTCGTAAACCAAAAAATAATCAGCCGCCGAAGTCGGTCGAATGCACCCCCAAGGGCGGTCGACCGCAACGTGTAAGTCCAGACCCAAGAGCTGACCGATCGACTGCACCCCCAAGGTCGGTCGACCGTCCTCTCCTCTGTTGGATCTTTACACTCGAAGAACTCTCAGCAGACTAGGTTGGTCGATCGCACCCCCAGGCTACATTCTTCTACTCGCTGCTTGTCTTCTCATGCTTCTTTGTCTCATCCTCTTCTTCTCCAACTTCAAGTATTATGTACCTACGTGTATTTAAGGCCAAAACCCTAATAGTCTCCCACTTGGACCAAATACACTACGCTTCAAAATTATTGCAATCTTCAGATCGCATTTTCTATGCCAATCACCCACTTTCATGGAAGACCCAAGTACTCCCCACTCTCATGAAGAGCACCTCCGCCACTCCACCACGTAGAGTGCACCAACGACCCCTCATCGCCTCATGAAGGATGTGCTCCACCAATCGCATAGAGCACGAATACCGGAGAAACAATCTCCCGTGTCAGATTTCGTATTATGAGACTCCCCAACTCGCAAGATCTCTATCAACACCGGACATGGTTCAAAGCCTCTCAATGCACCCTCTGCACTAGAAACCTCCGTGGACGACACCTCCACAAACTCCGCAGACTGTTCAACCCCTACAGTCCCAATTCGGTTACCCTCATCGACATCACCCCGCATATCGATACCAATGTTCTATCACACATGAGGGAATTGAAGCTTCAATTGCCAATTCGCAAAGTACCATCACCGCAGCAACGTCTTGCCCTCTAGGATCATTTCCATGGCCATCAGCTCCCACTAAATTAGTAACCTCCCCTCCACAACTGAAAAAACTCAGTTGCACCCCACACAACCAACTACTCGATTCTGGCTGAGAGTCAACTACAGGAGAAACGCCCCTCACATCTCTAAGCAAATACAGCGTTCCTTCACACTTTCCTTTTATAATCACCCTTGAACCTACAGCTATATACCACTCCCCATTACCAACTGTAGTAGACAACCCCTTCTTGTCTAGCCTTCCAATCGAGATAAGATTTTTATTCAAGCCTGGAACATGCTTTGTCTCCCGCAAGACAACATTTTGATCATCAATGGTGTTCACGCGAACAGTACCAACCCTACGTACAGGACACCGGTGACCAATCCCTACGATCACAACTCTAAAAGAACCCTCCTCGTAGTCATCAAATATCTCTCTCCTCAGAGTGCAATGAAAAGAAGCTCTCGAATCAATACACCAATCTTGAGTGCCCAACTCCTCCTGAGCTGATAAGCATAGATTCTCAACAAGTCCCACTTGAGCTTCCTTTGGGGTATATTTCTTCGGTTTCTCCTGCTTCTTCATATAAGTCTTGCACATGTGCATCATGTGACCCTTCTTGTGACAATACCAGCACTCAGGCCCATGTCCCCCATCGCTGTCATCAGACTCACTCTCAGATGA
Organism: Hemerocallis citrina; assembly: GCA_017893485.1. Lineage (NCBI taxonomy): Eukaryota > Viridiplantae > Streptophyta > Magnoliopsida > Asparagales > Asphodelaceae > Hemerocallis > Hemerocallis citrina. Next base: position 178,365 of record JACEHZ010000286.1, read on the forward strand.
ACTACTCTGATCCTTTCTTCTTTGACTGCTCTTAGATCTTCCACGTCTCTTCTTAACGTATATGGCGTAATCTATAGAAGATGATGATGGATATCCCCCGTTTCTCACCCTTTTCACCTCCTCATTAAGAATGCTACTCACCACATCCTGTAAAGTCGTCGAATTTGTCATAGGGCCTATAATAGTCTGTTCCACCGTACCATAACTATCGGGTAAAGTAGATAGAAGTAACAATGATTGCCCCCTCTCTGAAAACTTCAAACATGCATCTTCCATCTGGTTGTAAACCATACATTAATTGTTCACATGCTCTGCTACTGAACCCCCTTTCTTCAACTTCATATTAACCAACTTCTTCAGATGAAGAATTTGATTTGATGCCGACGGTTTCTTATACATATCCGTGAAAATCTCTATAGCCACCTTTGTGGTCTTTGCCTTCGAGATATGAAATAATGACTTCCTACTCTGCCCCAACTGAATCTGCCCCAGCGCCTTCTGATCCAAACAATTCTAATCTGCCAAGATCTTCGCATCCTTGTCTGCACCTACCGGCTTCTTATCAAACAATGGACCATCAAGATCTTTTTGACGAAGATACATTATCATCTGAATCTTCCACATCACGAAGTCACTCCATCGAATATCAAGATCTTCATCTTGTTATCGGCTATCTCAAACCAACTGCTCAGATACCACTTGTCAGAGGATCCACCCCACAACTCGTAGTGCTAATAGCAGAAACACACCACAAGCAACAGAAACTCCTAAGACTTAGATGAACCAAGAACAAGCCACCAAAATATATGCAAGATCTCACAAGAACACAATCAATATGTAGAGATAACCAATACTTCTTATTCCCCCAAAAATACAAAGATTACAAAGAGATTACAACTCTTAATCTCTCTCCCTCACCGTTGAAATACTTGGCACAATCCCATCTTGAAGTTGAACAATGATAATGGCTCACCTCTTGATTACACAAATTGATTCTAACCCTAGAGTTTACGGCCATATATATAGCCCCTAAGTAAACCCTAAAAGAGAAACACAAATCTAGCAATTGGGTCTTTAAACTCGTAAGCCCAAAAATAATCAGCCGCTGAAGTTAGTCTACCGCACCCCCAAGGTCGGTCGACTGCAACGTGTATGTCCAGACCCGAGAGCTGACCAATCGACTGTAACCCCAAGGTCGGTTGACCGTTCTCTCCTCTGTTGGACCTTTACACTCGAAGAATTCTCAGCAGACTATGTTGGTCGACCGTAACTCTCCAGGCTGCATTCTTCTACTCGCTGCTTGTCTTCTCTTGCTTCTTTGTCTCATCCTCTTCTTCTCCAACTTTAAGTACTCTGTGCCTACGTGTATTTGAGGCCAAAACCCTAACAATACACACCTCCACTCCTCCAAGAATTCTCGTTGTATGCGTCTGTCATTCATCCGCTCCTCCTCTTCGCCATCAACTAATGGCACCACCCAAATGAACAACAAACCCTTCATTAGCCCTGCCGCATCCTCGATGATGTTACTATAGTCATCACCAAACCAAACCTCCCGATACAGCGATGCTCTCTGCGCCCTCCGTTGATCCTGGCCCGACTCCTCACCTAATTGAGCCCAACTATATTTGGGATCTTGACAAGCAAAGCACAACCACCAGCTATCCACCAAATTGCACTACTCCGACGAACCCCAGTAAGAACCATGATGCGCACTACCCTAACAATAACAGCCCACCACTGTCCCCCTAACACTCCCTCTTCTAATAGTCTTAGGGAATTTCGAAATCTAAGTAGAAATTCCCCAAACACGACAATTTCCCCCTCCGAATCTCAAAATGATCTTGAAAATTGAAATCAAAGACCATTCCAGACCCAACCCACTACTCCAACCACCCCCCAATCACCGTCGCCCTTCTCCACTCATTGGCCTTGCTATCGAGCCACCTCCACTCCAACAGTCCCTACAAACTCCAACAACCCCGCCAACTCCAACAACCCTAACCACACCTTCACAATCGAGCCCTCCCTGTCAGTTGACCCATCTCAGTCGTCCCGTCCCTGACTTTGCACCCTCACCGACGATCTCGACTTGATGCATCACCAGCTCCTCCAACATCTACATATTAGATCCCTTTGCCATTGACAGCCTTCTTTTCTGCCTCGAAGATGCCTCAACTTCCCCCAACAGCTCTCCTCCCTCGACACGTCAGCCACACGACACGTTGTCTTTGCCGCCTCGACGTCGCTGACAGCGTCGCCAAACCCTGAGATCGTGAAACCCCAAATGGGTCTCTAACCCCCTTTACACCGCTCCGAAGCGGGAATGAGGGGGAGGAGGAGGAGGAGGAAGAGATGATGAGGGAGTCCTCCCCCCTCTCGATCAAAACCGTCGTCGCCGCCTGACTGTTGAAGATTTGATTTTGGGAGTTTCTCTCTCTAGGATTTTCTAGAGAGAAACCCTTTTTTTCATTTTTTGTTAATGCATTGCAATTGTGTTAAAAGAAAAAAAGGCATAATGATAAGTTGATTCAATTATTGTCGATAAAATCAAGTAGAACTAATGCACGAATTGATTATACTTGATAGACAGCGTAGTATGAACTGGTATCTTGATTAGGTACTATGATTTACGACATGGCTCCACCATGGGTGGATTTTGTAATTGTAAGTGTTACTATTTTGCTGATTTGGATGATGAACTTAATTTGGACTCAACTTTGATCTATTCAGATCAAAGTGTGGGGTGCCTAGGGTCTCTCTCATGTCAGCATGCTTGGAGGCGTTTGTGGAGCCGTCGGGGGTGACAACAGGCTCCATTGCGAGGTGGCGGTGATAGTCAACTGTGGTCAAGTTAGGGGATGTGAACGACGTCTCAATCTGAAATGGGGATGTCAGATTGGTAGGAACCTGCAGTGTCTCATGTATGATGCTTGAAGTTAACGTAGGGATCATTGCTGGGGGCGACGATGGTGTGGTGGTGAGGGACGACGAGGACAAACGGGGTACAAATGAGGGAATGAGAGAGAACAAGCTCAAATTGACACTAGAAACCTGTTGCGGCGAGGTCGGCTGACTAGTAGGATTAGGTTTTATTGTACTTTTTGTTTGTTGATTGGGGTGTATGAGTTCTATGACACAGATTATTGGGTTTCCTGAACTTTATAAGCCTTATTTTTTATTGTATATTTTGTTAAATCATTTTTAATGAAATAAATTATTTTTAATGAAATGCGGGAGGACTTTCATCCAACCATTAATGACAAAAAAAACAATATAAATTTAAAGGATGATTGGCTGTTGATTCTCTGCAAAGTAAGGGGCAGCGAACTTTTAAGTGAAATGGTGAATGAGTTGGTTTGTAATGAAAATCTTCAGAAGATTGATACAATCAAAGGACAATACTCTGTAGCATCAGTTTTGCCACTGGTAATTGTTTTTCTTCAAGTTTATACATTTATTGGCTGACTTTCTTCTTCTAGTTTCACTTCCATGTATCACTTAACTCAAACGCCCACTGTTGGTTTTTTTGGCTTTCGGGTGTGATTAGGATTTAGGAATTGTTTCTATGAACATGGTTATATTCATAGATCTGCGTATTTAGAGAAGAAAAAGGAAACTTTGATCTTTATCTGAGTCCAAGAGATCTTTGTACGTAGTTTAAAAAGAAGTTAGACCGTATGTCAGTATAGAGAAAAATTATCAGAACAATACGTAACCAAGTAATAGAAAGCGTAATACTACTTCTAGGTAGAGTATTCTTCTGACTATCTAGGACAGCTATATAATGTGCACTAGACATTGATGATGACTGACCCTCACGAACATTTTTTAAAAGAATTTATTAATAACAGTGGGTATAAGCCCCTCCACATTCCATTAATAAGCTTTTAACAAAACATACAACCAAAATAAGGATGTAAAGTTCACGTTTACCAACAGTGAAACGTGATTCTCCACCCCTGCCAATAAGAGAACATGCCCATTACAGAGGTTCCCATGCCCAAGTTACCTAACATACATCGGTTACAAAACATCTGGTACAAGAATTTCCGACCAGCCCCAGAAGACCTCAAGCCGGCCCGAACCGGAGGTAAGCACTCATCCACATGCCGATCACTCATCCTCTGGAGTACCCACCCTAACCTGGGGATCCACCACAGCTGTAGGTGTACCCACATCTACATACACTTAATCCTTTTCGAAGTTTTCACACCGGTGTTTGAGACCAAAATGTGATATTAACAATGATCATGTATAATAGTTGTTGATGCATGCATTATTGGTGTTGCAGTGTAAAAATTTACTATTCCTTTCTAACCATATCGCCCAACAAAAACCCGCTACCCAAATACCCCATATTTTTAAATTTTCCTTTTTAACATTGATATCCCTCCACTCTCCCCAGACACCCTGGACCGTATCCGGAATTGGGCCATCTATACCCAGCCTATGAAGCAAGTCCTCTCATATGGGAGAAACGTATCGGCAGCTAACGAACAGATGGTTGACCATTTTGTTAACCTTTTACACATGACACAATAGCCTGGTCCCTGCCATTTGTGCCTCACAAAGAATTAACTGCACAAATGCACTCTTTTTTGAGATAATACTACTACAAAGGGTTGTTAGACTCTAAAGACTACAAAGTGTTATCCACTGCCATTGAGGACATTAAAGACTACCTAGGATGTGACATCGGGGGGTTTCCACTGAAATATTTGGGTGCACCGATTAGACCAGGGGTGTTACGGAGGGAGGATTGGATGTCGTTAATCGAAAAAGTTGAGAAGCGATAGCTGGGTGGAAGGGCAGATTTCTATCACTAGGGGGAAGAATTACGCTTATCAATTAGGTACTGAGCAGTATACCAATATATCTCATGTCTATCTATGAACTTCCGAAGCGGATCATAAGGAGAGTTGATAAGTGTAGAAGGAGATTCCTATGGAAAGGAGCTACTGAGGACGCCAAAGAATTTTATCTAGTAAACTGGGCTAGGGTGTACAAGCAAAAGGATGCCGGGGGACTATGTAATACCCTGATTTTTGAATATATGAAAGATTATTTATTTTTATATATGGTGTGCATGTGTAATATTGTTGGCTATTATTTACTTTCATGATGAGTAAGAGCATTGCTTTATAAAGTATTTTTCCCTAAAGCCCAAACGTTAATTTACTTATTTACTTCTAAAAATATTTTTTCTTGGCCCAATTAATTTAAGCCCATGAGTTTAATCTTTTCTTATTTTTCTATAACTTGGAGTGTGTAGCATTCCTTTTCTTTTATTTTTGTTTTGATGTACAAAATTTTGTAGGGTGATTTGTGTGTGTACGTGCCCTCTATGTACACCTACAATGCACACTTCCCTAATGGCCGGATCGCTTCTTTTGGAGGGATTTTCAAATGGTTGAATGGAGATCATGGGCGGTTATTTTGAGGTGTGGGTAGTTTTTACAACCCCCTAGTCAATCCTAGCCTTTGATCCTATAACCATCTAATGAATCCTAGCCTTTCATCTCACTCCCCTTGGTGTATAAATACCCCCTTCTCTCATCTATTATTCCTTACACTAAGATTGTTTTATGAGATTATTATTGTAAAGAGAGGTATTTTGTGAGTTGTGTGTGTGTGCTTTTCTGTGGAGGCCGAGTAGCATTCTGAAGACTTCGGTGTGGAGCAAGGAGCAAGGAGCGAGGAGTCATTCACTACATTAAGGAGCTTTTGCTGGATTTCGATTATTTTGTCAAATAAGGTGGGTGTTTCTCAGGACTTCTAGTGTAGAAATTATGCTATAATTATGATGGTTGTTGCTATTGCTTGTGAAGTAAATTCAAACGTACTAGAATTGCTCGAATATATTATGATAATAATTGTGGAAGACAATTAGTGAAATAATGACACTACAAACAATGACGAATTGGGTCGGTACAGTCGACTGCCGTAAGGATAAGTCGACTGGTACGAGACATCTGTTACATGTTTGTTAGAAGTTTCATGACATATATGTGTATCATTAAAATGAAGTAGTAAGGCTAAACTCATATCCTTCATGATGTACATGGCTAAGTAGACATGGGCATGTGGAAAAAGAATTAGGGGATAATTAATAAAACTGAGAATGACTGGTACAGTCGACTGATGTTCGGAGTAGTCGACCGATGCATTGATTAAACTATGAGTATGCCTGAAATTCTATGAAATGAGATATGTTTTCATTGTGATTTTCCTAGTGTAATTGAGAATCATGTTTTATCTTTGCACGAAAGTTATGAATAAGTGTGAATGCATGTTTAAAATATTTCCTCGAAGAAAAGATAATGTTAGTAACTTGAAGTTCCATGTTGCGATGTTACTGAACAGTAAGAAGTTTTGTGTTTTTGAAACATGAATATATGTGTATTATGATTTAACATCATGATGCAAGTGTATGTAAGAGCTGTAAGAAAGATAATCTCTTAATTTGAAATATGAATCTGTCCAGTCGACTGAATGCGCGTAGCAAGTCGACTGAGCTGAACCTGATAATGTACTGTTAAAAATCCCAGGACAGACGACTGATGGATGAACAGTCGACTGTCACGTGGATAATATTTTGAACATGAAAAGTTGCGGGACAGCCGACTGGCCGTGTGCAGCAGTCGACTCTCCCGAGTGTTTATGATGAACTTGTATTGACTGTACGAGTCGACTGGTATCCTTCCAAGTCGACTGTACAGAGTAGATTTTGATATGTCAGAGATTTCATTTTTTGTTGAAAGTTGTGAACTTTATGATTGAGGTCGATGAACTCTTTTTATGGCTGTATGGATTTATGTGAAATGAATCATAGATGTGAATTGAGAATTAAATGAACATGAAAGGCTAGGATCATGATAAGAAAGTCTGTGAGACTCTAAAATGAATTATGAGCTGAAAGTGCTCAATTGGAAATCGTGAATTGGAAATTGAAACCAAGGAGTAGCTAAGTCTCCTCCGGCATTGGAAATGAAATGAAATGAGAATTTGAAAGACCAAGGTTGGTCATGTATTGAAATGAATGAATAAGTCCGGTTGAGTGGAGAGGCTAACTCTAGAGCTTTGATTTTTGTTCATGATTCTAATAAAAACTAAGGATTAGTGCATAGTGAAGATGTGATGAAAGTGAGAGAAAAACACGAGTATGAGAACTAGGATTTACGGTGTGGGTGTGTGAGCCACAGAATGCATGCTTGATGCGTCAAGACATGGCGTGGGCACAACTCAGAATGATCGGACTCTAGTCACGCTTGTGGGATGTTTGGTGACTGCAAGAGGATCGTGTGCCATGAAGGAGGCTGAAATTGCCACAGAATGCATGCTTGATGAGTCAAGACATGGCGTGGGGTTCCCCTCCAGGTTGTCTGTACACGAGCTTGTACTCATAGATCATCTAGGACACTTACCGTACTTACAGTAGTAGATTAAGTCATGGCGAGGGATAGAACCCTACAAAGTTGAAGAACGATTAAGAGGCTTGCCCTCGGACCTATGTAGTATGGGATGCATAGAATCCGAACAAGTGCGTATTAGTGTCATGTAAATTAAATAATTGCATTAAGGATTAAGTGCACAATCACAACACGACATCATTAAGATTTCCCTCTTTTCTTTTATTTTTGAATGTGAACAAGTGTGTGATTTGTTAAGAAATGAGAATCGTTATACTGTTTCTGGCATAGAGAGGATGGCCATGTATAACTATCGTCGGTTGAATAAACTGACGTACCCACAGTTTTGTATGCAGGATAAATGGCATATTACATGTTAAAGAGGAATTGATGCATAAAGATTTTACCATGTTGTTGTACATTTATGTAAATGTTGTAAATTTTTACTTTCGCTGTGCAATGTAAATGTAATATATGATGTAAACTCTGATGTAAAGTGAAAAGTTTAAATTTTCTTGTGAAATTGTACTAAAGAAAGTGAAAAGATCCTGTAGAACATCTCGAATTCAGTGTATGTGGGATTCGGGGCGTTACAGACTACGTATTCTTGACCTGAGAGAGATGAATATAGCTTTGATGAGTAAATAGTGGTGGTAAATGCACGAAAGATGGAATAATTGGTGGTGGAAATCGTGCGGGCTGTATTGGCGAAGGAAAAAATTCAGATAGGGGGAAGAAAAAAACATGGAAAATCCTCCTATTTATGGAAAGGGCTGGCCACAGTAGGAGAGATGTTCCATACCAATACAACGTGCGTTCTAAGGAACAGAAATGACACCCTATTCTGGAAGAACAAGTGGTGCGGAAATAATACTCTACAAGCTCTCTTCCCAGTGGTGGCCAAAAATACAGTTAATGTGGACACCTTAGTTGGAGAAGTTTGGAAAAGTGGAAGAATTAAGGTTAAGTTGCAGAATCTCTCAGGAATGCATTGAGCAACTACAGAAGCTCAAAGAAATTGTTACAACTAATGGTCACCCATGTAATTTATTGGAGGACACTGGTAAATGGAACTTAGACACGAACAACACCTTCACGGTTGGATCTGGGTATAAATGGATTAACGGCGAAGGAATTCAAAGTAGGGAGTCAAACATAATATGGAGGACACTTGCACCCAAAAAAGTTAAGGCGTTTCTTTGGTTTGTTAATTGCGATGCAATCTTATCCAAGGTTAACCTACTTAAGCGCAACATCCCGGTGGATGGGTTGTGCTCGAGATGCATGAGTGAGGATGAGGACACTAAACACATAATATTTTTTTGTCCTAGAGCTAGGTTAGCATGGGAGGTTGTTTGTTTAGGATTTGGGATCTTAGAGGTTCCGAATTCTACTATTGATGTTTGGGGTGAGTGGAGTGATAGAACCGTTGGTAAAGAAAATAAAATTGCTTGGGATATTGCAGTAGCATCTACTTTTTGGGGCCTGTGGCTTGATCGTAATGATTATTGTTTCCGGCATTCTAGCTGTAGATTTTATGTCTTAATACATAAAATTTGTCTTTATCCATTCTTGGGCAGGTCATACAGGTACGAAGAAGCGACTACGAATGGAAGATGAGTAGCTCTAGAAGACAGGGGTCAGTGCTTTTTGTGTTTCATTGACGGTGGGGCTTACAAGAGAGTTCTGGTTGGATCTGTTTGTATAGGGTGCTTCTATGTACTTTCAGTTTAGTAGATGGTGATGTGTGCCTTTATTAGTATTCTCTGGATCGGGTTCTTTATGAACTTTGATCTTGTTTTGTATTCTCTACTATTGTATTTTATTAATTATTTATTAATGAAGCGGTGACGATGTTACATTTTTATCATTAAAAAAAAGAGTTGTCCGACATAAAAGTAAGATCTTATGATTCGAAGGGGAGAATTCAAAGTCTACCATTGATTAGTCCAAGACTAACGAAATTTCCAACAATCACAAATGAAGTTATACCGTATTTCAGTATGAAGAAAAATCCTCAGAGAAATGCACAATGAAAAGTACTAGAATGCGAAAAAACTACTACAATGATAAGTATGTCTGCTCATGGGTAGAATATTCTTCTGACTATGAAAGCTATATCATGTGCACTACACATTTGATGATGGCTGGCCCTCATACGCAAGCAATCATACATATGCACTCCTTTTCTGAGTTAATACTACTAGCGATGAGATATTATACATACAAGTAGGTTTTATGATTCCAAGGGGGGAAACTTCAAAGTCTATCATTGATTAGTCTTGAATGACACAAGACATATTTCAAGTTTGAAGAAAAACTTAATCTTAACTAGCAAACTAGACAAAAAATGATTCACAACAACTTTTGGGCATGGAAAATAGAAACTGACTACATGTGCTAGGTTGGTGACAAAACGAAAGCGTGGTGACACGTTATACTTACTCAGAGAAGGTGATTCAGGTGATATTATTACTACAACATCAGTAGGTAGCGTAACACCCCGAATTCCTAAATAGACTGAATTCGAGTTCCACAGGATCTTTTCACTTCACTTCGTACAATTTTACAAGGAAATTAAAATTTTACTTTATATCAGAGTTACATTTATATTTACACTTTAAAAATGCGGAAGCAATGTTACAACTATTACATAAATGAAATACAACAACACTTGAATAATCTTTAAGCATCAATTCCTCTTTAGTTTTTTTCATGTGCTTTACCCTGCATAGAAACTGTGGGCACGTCAGTTCATTCAACTGACGAAATATTATATACGGTCATCCTCTCTATGCCGAAACAGTATAACAATTCTCAATACTTAACAAACCACAAACTTGTTCACAAACAAAGCTAAATGGACTATCCTATTGATGCCGTGATGTGAATGTGCACTTAGTCCTTAATGCAACTATTTACTTTATATGACACTAATGCGCACTTGTTCAGAGTCTATGCAGCCCATACTACATAGGTCCGAGGGCAAGCCCTTAACAGTTCTTCATCTTGTAGGGTTCAATCCCTCGCCATGATTTAATTTACTTCTGTAACTACGGTAAGTTTCCTAGATGTTCTACGAACTACGAACTCATGTCTAGGCGTCCTGGAGAGAATCCCAACGCACTGACACATGACTCATCATGCAGGCATCCTGTGGTAATTCAACTCCTACCATAGACATGATACCACCTGCAGTCGCCAAACACCCCACAAGCGTCGCCACCGAGACGGTACTCTGGAGCAGTATCCATGTCTTACTTATGACTCATCATGGGACATCCTGTGAATACTCTCACGCCGCCAATCCAATGGCCCACATACTCAATATTTTTCTCTTACTTTCATCACATCTTCACTATGTAACTAATTCTTAATTTAATTAAATCAAGAACAAAATCAATCCTTTAGGGTTAGCACTTCCACTATACTGGTTTTATTCATTCATTTCTCATGACCCAAATCATGGTCTTTTCATTTCAAATATCATTTCAACATTTCTTTCATTGTCGGTATGAGGCTTAGCTACACCCTAGTTCTTAATTTCAACTCATAATTACAACATCGAGTCTTTCATACTCATAAGTTCTCTTTCATGATTAATCATAATTTTCATTTCATGTTCATAACATTTGTGTATTCATATTCATAAGATCTTTTATAACTTATCAAACATTCAATTTCAATTTCATATACAATGTCATGCATAAACAAATAAATTCAATTTCTATCTTGGCACATTTGATAATTTGTGCTTTCCACATAATTCTCTTAATCTTATTTTAATCCATGCTAATTTCACAAATCCATACTTTCAATTAATTTCACAAATCACAATTTCAATTTCCCATTACTAAATCTCATTTTAAATTTCTTTAAACAAACTCATTTATTTTCTTTCTCAAAAGAAAATTTTATTTAACAATTAGACAAGTCCTTTCTTGAAAATAGTCTCAAATCTTCAATTACAATACACCAAAAGTTATAGAAAATTATTTCATAAAAAACTACATAATTTCAGGAATTTTTCTGTATTTTTTTTCAATGTTATTTAATTTCAAAAACTCTCAAAACAATTTAATTTTCCCAAAAAATCAACTTTTTAAATCGAAACCCACGCTCGGAATCGAACCCGCAACCACGTGCCATATGGCACTATAGTACAGCACTGTGGCGCCCCAAAGGCCACTGTGCCAAAGTCCCAAGGTGAAATAAGATGGGTTTTTATCCATGTGTATTAAGTTTCAGTGTTCGGAATTTTTTTTTTTCAAAACGAAAGAAATAAAAGGCTCTTCTCAGGTTTCGAACCCGAAACCTCACAGTCAGCCCACGACTACAGTAAAATGCCACCGCACACTTAACCACTTGGTCTAAGGGACCAGGTTGTCTCAAAGGGAGTTGAGTTGGATTTGTTCTAGTTTCTGTTCAATTCAATTTTTCCATGATTCTCAAACGATTTTGTTTCTTTTTCTTCTCTTTTCACAATAAAAATTTTCAGATTGTAAACTATATAAAATTACAGTAAAACAGTATTTTTATATTCATTATTCACTTTATAAAACATGCATTTGAGTCATATTTTCATGTATTATGTCCATAATTTCGACATTGAGAACAATATCACATTTCTACACAGTCTAGAGCTAGATTTCCACAAAAACTAATTTATTTCTTTGTTCCTTCACTTATTAACAATCTACAACATGTTAGAACGAAATTCTCATCTTTTCTTCAATAGTGTTACTCTAATTTACACAATCAACACTTGCAAGATGTATTTAATCAAAAATTTTCTCCTAAGCACAATTTCCTCTTAAGCATATTTCATAAACAAGAAGCATGGCAATAATGATAGATTCTAGCATTTAAATTTCACGCTTTTATCAATTAACAAACATACTAACAATCATTCTCTAAATTATTATTTCACCTCTAAATAATCAAACATGAGACCACAATTTATCAATTTCTCCTTAACCATTTTATCAAATCATTCCTAGCATGGTATCTAGATTTAGAAGCATGAGAAACACCCACCTAAAGTTGAAGAATTTGTATTCAAAATGAACTCCTAGAATTAGGAGCTCCTAAAGAAAATTCCTTCGAAAGCTCCAAGAAGAACTCCTCGAAATCCGTGCACCAAAGCAAAACCTCCAAGCTCCATTTCCATCTTTCGACAGCATCAGTAGGAGCATCTCAACTCATCTCACTCATAAATGATTATATATACATATATATATACTAAAATGGCATATATATATACATGATTGGATAGGTGAGTAGGAGGGTAGGTTTGCTGGGGTGGTTTTCGGAATGGAAACATAGAGAAAAGAAAGATAGAAATGTGAAGAGGTGATTGGATGAATATGTATATACAAATATACTATATGGGTATATATGTACAAACATACAAATGCATGGTGGATAAAGCAAGCATAAAGCATGCTGGATGTTGCTTGGTTTCGGAAATGAAACCAGAGAAGGAAGATAGGGGGTGATGAAGAAAGAGAGTGTAGGGGTAGTTTTATAAGAGTGTAGTAGAGTAGTTATTATAACTACTCTCCACTAACCCTACCACTAATGTAGCGCCCCGAATTTCTAATATAATATCTTAGAAAATATGTGGCACAATCCCAGCATCAACTTCAATGTAACATTAAACACAACCAACATCAATGAAATTTTCAACTTTTATTACAATAATCTTTTACATAGCACAGCGGAATTTAAAAACATCTCAATTTACAAACTCTTTCTTTTATTTACAACACAGTCTTATTACAACACTGTTCTTACAAATTTACACAAACTCCATTAAATTAATTTATCTCAAAACTATCTCAAGCATCCAAACCTCCAAACTTTAAGCAACAACCTGCGACACATGAGGCTAGAGATGATCCCTAACCCCCAAAACTAAAGGGGTCAGCCATAAATGGTGTGAGTGACATAAAAGCAAACAACATAAATAAACATTAAGCATAGATTCTTAAAAAACATGTAATAAACAAGAAGGCATAAAATATGACGTAGCAAAGAAACATGTAAACAACAAGTGAAACTAAACCAAGTGTCAAGTGTAGAAAACAGGAAAACCACATGCATAAAACCAAGTCAAGAGAACACAAATTCTATATGTGGACTCTCTAATGCGTACTTGTCGAGGTCTATGCATCCCACTCTACATAGGTTCGGTGCAAGCCCTTAACGTCTCCACATTATAGGGTTCAATCCCCGCTATGCAACTAATCTTAACACGATGACTATTACGAGATAAAGATAAACTGTGAGTGTTAGCCCATGCCCCGATAATTCCGGAGATAGGTCCCACATCTCAGGTAATTTACCTGGATAATTCCCGAGATCATCCCACACCGAAACATTGACACATCATCACATGAATACCACATGTGCGTTGCCTCGATCCTGATAATTTCGGAGATCAATCCCACACCGCAAGTAATTACCTGGATAATTCTGGAGATATACCTCACACCGCAGGTAATTTACCTGGATAATTCCGGAGATAGATCCCACACCGCAAGTAAGTTACTTGGATAATTCTGGAGATTAAATCCCACACCGAAAGCCATACTTAGGTACTTGACCCATGTTTCCGTTCATCATATCACCACTAGTGCCTGTCCTTATTATTCTTGGGTTACTTAATTACTCAACGAATCTCCTAGAGTTGGTGTACCCTACCGGACTTAACTCAAAACTGAACAACTGAAATGCCTCAACAGGCCTCAACAAAAGAACTCAACGCCGGTATACTAGGGTCACACACATCCTCTAGAGACCCAAACTCAATGTCTAAACCAACTTTTCACCATAAATAGCTCAACTGAATATCTTAAACTCATATGCTTAACAGAAGACAAAGTATAGACTAAAATATTTGAAGACTAATCATTCGAAAGAACATTCAAGTTTATGAAAACTCATCAGTACTAGTCGACTTATTACTGTAGTAAGTCGACTGTCCAGAGAGAAAATATTCATGATTTTAAGAAAATAAGTTAAGTAATATAAGTTGACTTATAAGAGTCATAAGTCGACTTACCAAAAATATAAGTTGACTTATAAAAGTCGTAAGTCGACTTACCAAAAATATAAGTTGACTTATAAAAGTCATAAGTCGACTTAGCAGAGAGAAATTCCAGAAATCTTTAAGAAAATATTCTAAGTGTTATAAGTCGACTTGCAAAAATCATAAGTCGACTTACCAGAGAAAAATTTACGATAACTTTGAAAAATAAATTCTAATTGTACCAGTCGACTAAAAAGGATCTAAGTCGACTGTCCAGAACGAATTTTCAAGAAAACTAAATACCTAGCAGCTGGGTCGTGCCAGTCGACTGAAAGGTCTGACAGTCTGCCTAATTTTGGTTGTACATGATAATCAAAATTATAGTTTTTCTAAAAGAAATCATTGTTTATGAAAATAATTCATATTCAGGTAAAAATGACAATCTCAAAGTATCCTCAGATTGGATACAATCCTCAAATCAACCAATTTCCTCAAAATCTCAATCTTCATGTTCTAAATTCCTAATTCTTTCATTAGGGTTTCTCAATACTGAATTTTTTTCACAACTCAAAACCAAAATCTGATTTTTATTCACGAGATCCAGATGTTCATCCATTCAATCCCTTGTTATCATAACCATACTCATATCTTAAACATGCTTTCTAGTAATACCAATTCATAAACCAAGATTTACTAAACATTCATGGATATCACATACATAATACGACAACAATCATTTCATTGCTCAAACAAACATGTCAAAACAAACAACTAAACAATCATTCACATAAATCAACAACAATCTGAATTCACATCAGTCACCTAAATCAAACAACAAAACAAATTTCATATCACTCACCTTAGGAATGAAGAGATCCAACGAAAAAGCCTTCCTTTTTGCGAGATCCAAAACTTACTCTTGATCCTCCAAAAATATCACAAAATTCTATACTGTGCAGCGAATGACGGCTGCAAGTTCTTTTTAAATAGCCGGAATGAAGTTTAGGGGTTTACCCACTTTTGCAAAATAATCCCTTCAAAATACAACTTTATATATATAGCTCTATTCTTGGAAATTCAATATAATTCATTTAAATTAGGATTTAAAGGTAAAATATAATCCTAAATCTCAACCGGTACTGTTCAAAACATCCAGAAAATATCTTTTACATTTTAACCCCTAAAAATGACAAATTTGCAAAAAGATCATTCTTTTCTCAAAATTTGCAAATAGATCCAATTAATTTCAGAAAAATCTGAAAAAATACTAAATAAATCCCAAATATTAAATAATGATTTTTCATGAAGAAAACTTGACTTTCAAACTTCTCAAGAAAGTATTTGCACGTGTAAAAAGATAAAATTTTCAGAAAATATTTATAAATTCTCCAAAATCATTTTAATTTATCATAAACTTTTTTAAAAAATAATATTTGAAAAATATGGGGTTCTACAACTAATCCACTCAAAAATTCAAAACTCAAATTTCCCTCTTACTCCAAAAGCAACCAGCCAGCCTACACTTTTCCCTCTCATTTCAAATCCAAAAACACGTGCACGTGTTTTGCACTTATACACACTTCTCAAATTAATTATTTTAAAATATAAATTTTATATATACATAATATGTACGCAAAAATTAGTTTAATTAAAAATTATAATGTTTCATGCACAAATAAAATAAATACACACACTTCATGAAATTTATTTTGAAATAAGAATACGCTTAAACACGTGCACCGAAAATACGTGTGTTGCGCGTGAATTCGCAAAAATACAAAATTGACTTTATTAATGGAAAATTATTAAAATATAATTGAAAACAATATAGGAAAAATATATTTAATATACTCACTCGATAATGTACTCAAAACGTACACTGAAAACACATGTATTGCACGTAGAAAAATTATTTTAATTAAAATAGACGAAAAATTGAATTCCATTTACAAAAAAAATTTAAACATATTATAAAAATAAATAATTGAAACTCATCGAAAACATTGCGCGTAACGGCAAAATACCGAAATTGACACGTGCATCGATAATACGCAAAAGCACGTAAAAACACAAGGATTGAAATTTAGCATTTGAGTTGTCTCAAATGGAATTTTAAGAATATGAGAAATGCATAAATTTTCGGAATCCAAAAATACATATCGAAATACATTACGGATATCACCAGTAATAGTACAAAATGCACGTGCGTAACACCCGAGGGCAAAATTGTCATTTAAATTTTGCGGGGTGTTATAGGTAGTTCATCTTCAATTTTATGGCATGTCTGGTTGGGGCACCTTGGTGAAAACTGTTTCAAGCAGTGTTGTTTTAGGGATCTTTTGTCGGGGCTTAAGAATGTTGAAATGGATTACTGTGAGAACTGCGTGATAGAAAAACAGAAGAGTTAGTTTTCAGATGAGTGGGCGTGTGAAGAAGCTTAGGAAACTAGAGTTGGTACATACAGATGTGTAGGATCCAGCTCAAAATACACTTATGGTGGTAAGAGATACTTCGTTACATTCATCAATGATGCTACAAGGAAAGTTTGGGTTCATGCAATTCACGAGAAATCAGAGGTGTTTGATGCATTCAAAGCTTGGAAAGCCAGAGTTGAGAATGAGACGGGTTGCAAAGTGAAAGTATTAATGTTCGACAATGGAGGTGAGTACACAAGCAAAGAGTTTGTTGACTATCTAGCAAAAGAAGGTATCAAAGGAATCAGGACAGTTCGTAAGACTCCACAAGAGAATGGTGTAGCAGAAAGAATGAATCGCACGATACTCGAAAGGGTGAGATGCATGAGACTTCATGCGGGTCTTCCATTCCATCTTTGGGCTGCTATAGTGGATGCAGCATTGTACTTGATTAACCTTTGCCCGTCTAGTGCCCTTGATGAGGCCATTCTGTAAGAACTATGGTCAGGTAAAACTGGCAATTATTCCCATTTGAAAGTTTTTGGTTGTATTGCATATTCTCTAATTGATAGGGAAGAAAGGAAGAAACTGGATTCTAAATTCAGAAAGTGAGTATTCATTAGCTACACTGGCAATCAGTTAGGTTACAGACTTTGGAATTTTGTGGATGACAAGGTCATTCGCAGCAGGAATGTAGTGTTCAATGAAGATGTCCTATTCAAGGACAGACACAGGTCAAGACAGTACAACCAGTTCAGAGTCAGATTGTTGTTCAGACTTAGATTCAGATTCAGATTCAGAAGGTTGTTTAATGGAGGGAGGCCTATAGTGCAGCAACAGGTACAGGTACCACAGGCAGCACATGAGGCTCATGGTGAGCCTATTGGGAATGAGCATGTTATACAAGATGAACATATATAGCCAGAGCAGTTCGGAGAACCTGAACCGGTCGGTGAACCGATACCCACATTGAGAAGATCTCTACGAGAGAGAAGGACAAACAAGATATTTGATCCATCAGCTAGTATTGTTTATGAGCATATTCCATACACAGATTCAGGAGACCGAGAGACTCATGAGGAGGCTTTGAGAGATGAAGCTCGAATTCAGTAGGAGTTAGCGATGAGGGATGAGATGAACTCCTTGGAACAGAACCAAACTTTGGAGTTGACCAAGATACCTGCAGGGAAACGAGCTCTTATGAACAAATAGATTTTTAGAGTCAAGGATGAGGCAGATGACAGTAAGAGGTACAAGGCGAGGCTCTTTGTGCAAGGATTCTCTCAAAGAGAAGGTGTTGATTATAGTGAAATCTTTGCACCGGTTGTGAAGATGTCTTCAATTAGGGTTCCGCTTAGTATTGTGACAATTGAAGACTTGTACTTAGAGAAGTTGGATGTGAAAACAATATTTCTCCATGGTGATGTCGAAGAAGAGCTGTACTGTAACCCCTGTTCCCGTTAATACGTATTTTTCATGTATTTTTTCGTATGTCAAATTCTTAGTATCTTGTAATTAATTATTCTCAAATTATTATCGATTTTCAACCTGAATTGTATTTCATTCTATGATTTTTGGATATGATACCCAAATGTTGAATCTTTTATTTTCATTAATTATTTAAACCAATTTATTTATTCGATTACTTGTTACATTCTACAATTTTATATATCCTTTTCATTTAATTGTTGCTTGAAGCCTAGGCCCAGTCTAATATTAATATTATTATTCAAACTATTTTATGAAGCACAATATACAATTATTGAATTGTTTAAATAATTAATTTGAAGCTCAAGCCCAATTGTTTAATTTAAGCCCAATCCTATAACTAATTTATTATATTATTTTTGAGCCCATAGACCAAGCCCAAACCCAAACCCAGTACTCATATATATTGTATAGACTCCATCCTATTTGATTATATTCAAATCCCTACATTTTCTAATCCACCTGTATACTTCTCTCACGTTCTCAACTCTTTACCTCCTGTAACCCCATATCCCCCACCACCTCATAACTACCCCACGTTCTCACCCCTATTACTTTATTCCTTATTCATTATTTTATATAAATCTCCCCCCCCCCCCCCCGTACTCTCTGCCTCCCGCTCTCTCTCCATCCTCTGTTCCAAAAACCAAAAAAACAGAGACCCCATTTTCCCCTTCGTCTTCCTCCTCACCCCGACCTCGGCGACTCCACCTCCTGCTCTCACTCAGCTGCGACAGCCATTGCCGACCCCCCTTCTCCTTATCGCCTCATCGTCCTCCGCCCTCCTCATCCTCGAGCTCTCCCCCTCGCCACTCAGTCACCGCACCTCGCAACCCCCTCCCCTCGTCGACACACCCATCGCCTCGCCTGCCTCTTTCGAGCCTTCCGCTCGACTCAGCCACCCCCGAAGCACCTCGACCATCTCCTCGTTGACGCCGCTCGAAGCCCCACCCTCTCGCTTTCCCCTGTGCACCCTCAGCCTTCGAGAACCCATCCGATCTCCTCCAAGCTCCAGCCTCGACACCACCACAGTCAAGAGCCTCCGCCCTGTCGACGCTCCTCTTCCCAATTGCCTACCTGTCTCCCACCGCCCTCGTCGAGCTCCTCCATCTGCCATTGCCGCCTTGTACCCCAGATGCTCTGCTCCCTGCCCGGTCGCTGAGCTCTTCCGCCATCTTCTCCTCGCGAGAGCTTCTCGCTCGCACTGCCACCCTCCTCCTACCTCCAGTCGCGCCACCCATCGCTGCAGTCACAGCTCTCTTTCCTGCCCGTTCTCTCTATTTTTCTCTGTCGAAGGTTGAAGAAGAGGAGATGAAGTGTGGGTGGCTGTTTATGCTGCATGGTGTTCGGGGAGTAGGAGAACCGATATTGCTTTTTGCTGTTTTGCCTAGGGGGGATCCGATCAGTGGCTGTTTTTGGTGTGTGGTTTTTTGGATGTAGTGGATCCGAGTTTGGGTGTTTGCTGCTGGGTGAGTTACGATATGATCTTGGTGTTGCTATGGTGTGCTTGTGTGCTGTTGCTGTTCCGCACGTAGAGCGCACGTGCTTGCATTTCACCATGTTCGTGTTTCATTATCCGAGATTCTGATCCCGTTATTCTCTTGCTCACATCAGAATCGTCTAATCAGGCAAGTATCTTCTTGTACAATTCGTTTGTTCTCGTACAAGCTTCCTCTGAAAAATACCGCAAGTATATTCTTTGACTCTAATTCGTATTCTTCGGTCAAATTGAAATCTGTTTTTTTTTGTTTTGAAATAAAAGGCAAGAGAATTGCCCCTGATACTCATAAATAAACCCAGTCATTACAATGAAAAGTTTCATTGCATCAAAAGGTATGCATAAATAGAACATACATAAAAGGTCTCACAAATGCCTGCTATAACTAACAAGCATCAAAATAACTCCAAGCACCATCAGATCCTACTCAGCCCCTGCGCTACAAACCACCACCACCCCGCCTCCATCCTAGAGACAGTTGTGGCCAGCTTATCACATCAGTTGTTGCCGAATACATTGCCCGCATTAGTGGAGGAGAAAAGAGGACCTGTGCAAGCTTTCTTCATCGATCCTAGGATGGATAACTAAGAAGACGTAAGAGAGAGAATTTTAATCATCATTTGAACAAAACTACTAGAATGATTTCTAAAGCAAACATCGTACCTATCAATCCAAATGACCCATAAGCAAGCAGCCACTAAGCTATCCCACTCCCTGTGACGTCCTCGAACTAACTCTAAATCTCTAAATTCATCCCACAAAAAAGTCACCCGTACGGGGAAAGCGGACAAGCCAAAACCTAAGAGGAGAAAATACCAAATACTTTTACTATACACACATTTTAGAAAAAGGTGACTGATAGGCTCCACCCCGTTCCCGCATCTCGGACAAGGGACCAAGGTGATTAACCCCCTCTTAGCAAGATTTTCTCTAGTTAATATGGCTTCCTTGGATACCAACCACAGGAATGCCTGGATTTTGTTTGGTGCATTCGTATTCCAGATAACTTTATTCACAACACATCTAATCCCCCCGTCAGAGATAGCCGAGTACATGGCTCTGACCGAAATTTTTTTGTTGGATCTGTGCACCATCCCCGTTCATCCTGTTGGTTACTCACAGCAGAGACGAGATTCCCAAGGCAGGCATAGATAGGGGAAAGACTGGCATGGTCGTTGGCATTACTTGAAGGTAATAGTCTAATCTGCCATGAGGCACGAACCCAGTAGTCTGAGACCAATGCAGCTTTATTGCATGACCTCGAAAAAATGTCGGGAAATAAGGAGGCCAGCGTATTGGGACCAACCCACGCGTTGAGCCAAAATCTGGTATTTTCCCCATTCCCCAACCTACTTGGAGAATGACAGTGGAATAGGTTACCCACTCTGTCAATTCCTCTCCAAATCGGGGAGATGCCTCTACGGTGCCCCCCCCCCCCAAAAAAAATTTTTTTTGAAACGTCTCTGTCTTCTATACCGAAGCCAAACGGTCCATTGGGCAGGTGAGCGGAGAGAATGAATCTTCCACCACCATTTGCATAAGAGAGCCTTGTTCATATCTCGAAGATTTAAGATTCCCAGACCTTCAAACTCTTTTTTCCGGCAAACAACGCTCCATCTGACTAATGGCAGGCCTTTACCATCCTCTCAACTCCCCTTCCATAAGAAATCTCTACGAATTCTGTCAATCTTATTGATAACCCAAGTGGAGAATTTATAGATGGACATCCAATATATCGGGAGATTGGACAAAACAGCGTTAATAAGAGTGATTCTGCCTCCCAGCAAAAGATGTTTCCTCTTCCAACCGGGAAGACGCTTGTGGATTCTCTCTATAAGGATCATCCAATCATTCTGCTTGAGTCTACCTGGATGCAGTGGGACTCCTAGGTATCTAATGGGAAACTTCCCAACCTTACAATCCAGTACGCTTGCTAGTAGAGTCGGGACCACCTCTTCACATCTGCCAAGACCAATGATGTTGCTCTTATCATAGTTAACTTTGAGTCCACACCAAGCCTCGAAGAACACCAAGATCCCTTTGTAAATGAGAACCTCGTTAATATCATTTCTCCCGAATAGAAGTGTATCATCGGCATACTGAAGAATAGGAATGCTGTGAGTACCGTCCAGACTTGCGATGCCTCGCAGAAGATTTTGGTTGGTGCTTAGTCATCTTAGAGAGCACATCGGCAACCAAAGAAAAAAGTAAAGGGGACAGAGGGTCACCCTGCCTAAGCCCTCTTTTGCACGCGATTAGGTTGCTAACGGTGCCATTCACCACTACTGACGATTTACCGTCCCTAATGCACTTGTTAATCCAACTAATCCATTTGGAACCAAAACCTCTAGACTCGAGAACCTCTATAACACTATCCCATTCGACCGTATCGTAGGCCTTTTCAAAGTCAAGTTTGAGCAAAAAGCCCTCAACTCTATCTCTATCACACTAAAAGATGGTCTCATGGGCAATAGCGATGCTATCTAGGATGCCATGCCCTTGAATGAATCCACTCTGAGTCGGGTGGATGATGGCATTAAGCCACGGATTCAGTCTAGTAGCCAAAACTTTTGTGATGATCTTAAAGAAACAATTCAGAAGGCTAATGGGTCTTAGATGCCCAACTTCTTTGACCTTGTCAGTTTTGGGAAATAAGACAATGGATGCTTAATTTAACCGATCAATCTGAGCGTTGCTCTCAAATAGTTTGTCAAAAATGCGGAAAATATCCATTTTGATAATATCCCAAAAAGAAGATTAAAAAATACAGGAAAACCATTAGGCCAAGGCGATTTATCCTTCCCTAAATCTTTGATCGCACTTAGAATCTCACTCATCTCAAAAGGTTTCTCTAACTCATCCGGGCTGCCGATATTAGGTCGGGACTAGAAAGACTCATGAAGATGGCACAAACCCTATCTAGAATGCCCAAGAAGGCCTCTAAGGTGATCCTCTATATGAGACAAAATCGAAGTTTGATCTGATTCCCACCTATTGTTAATATTAAGCCTGGAAATAAAGTTGGATCTTCTCCGACCATTGGCTATCTGATGGAAGTATGCCGTGTTGGCATCCCCATTTTGTAGCCATTGTTCTCAAGATCTTTGCCTCCAATAGTCATCCTCTTTTTGGAAAAGCGCGTCAAGTTCTAATCTGGCCCTATGCAAATCCTCTAGCTCCGAAGTGAGTAATCCTTTACCCTCTTCTTGAAGCTCCAGCGCATGGAACTGCCCCGCAATCCTTTTTTTATCCCTCTTATCTTTCCTTCTCTCTTCGCCCGCCCAACGTCTAAGCCTATCTCTAAATCTGCTGATTTTAACGTTCCAAGTGGAAACAACACCCCTACGAACACCTTCCCTACTGTCAATGGGCTCATTCCAAGAGTTCTCAATAATGGGACGTAGGTTACTGTTTCTAAGCCAAGCTTTCTCGAAACGGAACATTTTGGTTTTGGGACGATTCTCTCCACCAGATGACAGAATCAAAGGAACGTGATCAGAGGTTCGTCTAACAGCCGTTGCAGCCGCAGCAAGGGGAAACTGAGCTTCCCAATCATGTGATACAAAAATTCGGTCTAGTTTGGCCAGAATGGGGCAGTTGTGCATATTAGACCACGTAAATTTGCGGTCGGAGAAATGGATCTCTCGTAAATCTAACAAGTCGATGACCCCATTGAAAATAGCTCTCTCAGCCTGGCTACACCCTCTACCTACGTGTTCATCCGCAAAGCGAGTGATATTGAAGTCCCCCCCGATAACCGACGCATTTCCCCAGTGAATGTGAATATCTTCCAGTTCGGTCCAGAACGATGAACGCTCAGCAGCACCGTTCGGCCCATAGACCATGGAAAAAACTCGCACGAAATTATATCTCTTATCTCTGAGTCTCAATGAGACCGAGAAATCTCCGATGAAGAAATCAAGGCATTGAAACAAATCAGCGTTGAACCCCACCGAGATTCCTCCCACCTGACCCCGAGATGGTTTAGAGAACCATGCCCAGCTCCTATACGGGATAAGCCCGTCAAGCAAATCAACTTGAGGGGAGGCCAACTTTGTTTCACACAGTCCTATCACTGTAGGGTGATGGTAAGACAGAGTCTCTCTAACAATTCTACGTTTCTTACTACTATTTAACCCTCTAACATTCCAGAAGACGTATACCATTGATCAACATGACACAGGTCTCTCTGATGGTATGACCATCACTAACAACTGGGGTATTTAACCCAGTCTCTAATTCTCTTAGTGCACTCTAGTTGTGACAACCAATCACTGCCCAAGTCAACTCTACACACCTTAGCTAAACTAATAAGCATTGAATCAGGAATGAAATCAATAATTGCACAATTATAAATAGAACCACCTGCCAAGGCAGAGCTGGGAGCTTTAAGCTTGACTGCAGATGCAATCAGTTCATCTTTTGAGATCGGGCGGTCCCCATGCTTCTCCCTTTGATGCGAGCTGCATCTGAGATCCTCTACCACCTTTTCTTTCCCTTTCCCTTTACCAGAGATTTCTCGCCTGAAAGGAGGGGAGGCCTCTAATTTATCCTCTCTCTCGATGTCCCACGCTCTAGCGGCCACAGAAAGGGGGGACTCCTCTTCAATGTTTTTAAGCGCATCAATCAAGTCTTCATCATTGGGGGAATCAAAACTTGCTTTCACTGAATCACTAACATAGACCCGGTCCACTTCAACACTGACTCTTTCCTCTTCACTCTCATAACTCCTCTTTCTAGACTGAGACGTCAATAAATCCCCTAAGTTAGCCATCCTGACAGCTTGGGATAAAGAAAGCTCATCATCCGACATGGTCAATCTCATAGGTTGTGGATCCTTGTCTCTAGTAATGACTCCCCTATTCAGATTAGACCCGTCGCAATCATCTTTCTCTATAATAGTCCTGGGCGGCCCATGTGAGTAGGCCCTGAGCAAAGAAGCCCATGAGTCGATTTGCTCTCTAGAAAGTGAGCTAACATCTCCCCTCAAAAATTGAACAAAGGCCTCTTGCATAGATTTCTGCATCTTCACGGAGATAGAAGCTCTCTCCCTACCTACTTCCCCCTATCCTGAACTAGATCCTCATACAATCCCTCAGACCTCAACTTTTCGGACTGGACCAAGCGGCGATGTTGCAGACCGTGCGAGACTCGAGGGATACTCTTCTGAGTACAATTGAGCACAGAATAGGCATCAACTTGTACAGCCTCTCCCATCCCACAATTTCCTCTATTCTTCACGTGGCCCAATAGGAGAAGACTATTCGAAATTGGTGACACTCTCTCCTCCACGTCAGACACGTTCGAATTCCTTCTGCATGGGAAATTTCCAATCCTAGCCGTTAATGGTCCCTCATCCAACGACGCCAGATTATCTTAAACCTTCGCAACTTTCTCATCTCTGAACCCATGTTGCTTGATCGCAACCCTGCTGCATGGGTTTCTACCACACTCACCCGATGCACGAACCTCTTGTACTGGCGCTCGCTCGACTTCACCCTTTGCCAACTTCACTTCTCCAAGCCCATCGGTTTGAAGCGACACTGAAGTTCTGACCTTCGACGCTTGATCCACCGGCACGAATCTCTTAATTTCTTCTTCAATAGCAATCAAATAGGTCTTTCCCTTGTAGATAGAAAGAATCGCTAAAGGTATAACCACCCCAGATTTCGAATTAATTCGAATTCTTGCCAAATCTAACCTGTTTAGAAATTTGGTAGCCTGGTCGAGTTCTTCTACCCAGCTGATAGGTTCGATGAGAGCTTGGAAGTCCAGGGAAATTCGAAATTAACAACCACCTGGAAGTAAGCCGCTCCCTGTTGAGCTCCTCGAAATCGAGACTCCACTGTGAGAGCGCAACGGTGTACCCTTCTCCAGAGAAGTACTTCTTACTCAATACCATTTGAACTCTAGATTTCGATGAGCACAGAATAATAAAGGCGTCGTCTCTCAATCTCTTAATGGTCCAATCCCACTCCGACGTTTTCGGCCACCTCGATAGTAATTCTCTTCTGATAATACCCTCGACAGGACTACCAAAAGCCACTATCGCCACCACGCTGAAGTGTAGACGGTTGCCGCGTTCCTCCATATCTGCAGTTGGAAAATGATCGCCCTCCGCATTGTAGCGTCAAGAGCAGTCGCAGATGAGACAACGACCATCTCCTTCTCCGAAGACCCACCATCTCGCCTAGCCCAAGCAGATCGAACCCCTTTTTCTTTCTCTACTAGCCTCTGTTCTTTCAGAGCCTCCGCAGGTTGGCATCTAACTGCATGGTGTCATAAGTTAGAACCGGATCCTAAGTCGCTCCCCTGCGAAGCTCCCTCCCCGCTCTTAGCCGACCAAAATTCACATTCCGTCGATAGGTGGCCTCTACGTATACAAAGAAAGCATTTAGTGCCCTCCTTACAGTCCGCTTTTCAATGTCCCCACTTGCCACAGTTGTAGCAAATTGGTTCAAGCTCCCCATTCGACTTTCGTCTGAAACCCTTTGGTAAACTCTCTTGCAGTGGCTGCTTTTGCTTTGAGCTGGGGACTCGAGTCTGAGTTTTCCATCCGTCTTTCTCGATGAAAACCAACTTACCCCTCACCTTAGGAGCACTCTTAGCCGGTGGACTATTGACCTCCGTGGAGGAGTTGCTTATGACAGCCTCCGAGTCAGGTAAGGTCGCCCTAGCACCTTCATCACCTCCTTAGGAGGAACGGCGTGGGGACCTATCACTAGATATGGAGATGGTTTTCCTCTCACGATGCCCAAGTTCTCCCGCATCCTGAACGACGCTAGCGGAGATAGTGAGTTTATGCTCTCGAGGGATAAATTTGGCCCCCTTCCTCTTCTCACTATGGTCAGCTTTGTGGAACCGGAGAGGACCATGGGCCCTCAAAGAAGCTTGGGCGGGTGCCTTAACAGAGATACCACTATGAAGCTTGCCAGGAAGCTTCGACATGAAGACAGGAAGAAAGGGTAGAGGTGGAATGTATTGGAGCAGGAAAAGGTTGTTGGGTGAGTTAGGGTGTTTTAAGAATTTTTGGTAAAGAGGTTTGGGCTGTAAAAGAAGAAGAAGGTGAGGATGAGAGGAGGGGGTAGGGTGGAGGGAGAGGTGGCTGATGAGGAGGAAGGTGAGGTTTAGAGGTAGTGGTGGGGGTGATGGGGTAGGCAAAGGCCGAAGGTCGAGGAAAGGTTTAGGAGGGGAGAGAGAGTCCACATTTTTAGGGGGGGATTCACTGTCCTTTGTTTACAACATAAGTTGATTTCTTTGTTACCAACCCATTTCTGTGTTGATTACGTCGAATTGAAATCTGTTGCTATACATAATCTGTTGATTCTGTATTCGTACATGATTGCGAATACCTTGTTGCCACATGCATTACCTGAACATGATTGATACACACATATGTACTCTTAGGATTATACATAATTATGTGCATGAATGTTTTACTCGTGATAGTAGTTTAAATATGTTATTTTGTTATTGTTGATTAAAATTAATAAAAGTAACAAGTCGGGGTATAAGGGTAAAGATCTAGTAGTGGGTAATATAGAAGAGCATACTCAGACGGGAACTCGTGGTTTCCCGATGCAAATTGCAAGTTTACAAGTTGCAAGGTTACAAATTACAAGTTTACATGTTTCACGCTACAAGTTTACACTCTACATATTTCACATTGCACGTATCTCGATACAAGATTGAATGTACATGTTTTTCTCGAGTACGTGACCTATAGAATCCACCACTAAGTCTAAACGTTCACTTGATTGCGTGTATCAAACATGTGGTATGGGACGCATGATTTCTGCACTAGTTAGGTTAATAAAAGACATGAGATTAACATGTGCACTTACATAATCCAATTACAAGTTACATATTCTTGTTCTTGTTGACTTGTTTATTTGATTACTTATTTACATGCCACTTGTTTCATGATGTCTTGTTCATGACCCTGTTTACATGTTGTATTTCTCCTATTACACGATTCTTGATTCCTTGCTCTTTTTCCTGCTTCTTGTTTTATTTTTGCACTTGTCTCCTTAGTTTGTACCACTTGCAGGCCTTGACTTACATTACTGGGTATCTTCTTGTTTCTTCTTTTTTGTAATAATGTGCTTGCAGGCCCGGATGGAGAGTTACCCGAAGGTATTGCTGATCAAGTGTGTTAGTCTTGTTAATTATCATGTTGTCTTTAGTTCATGTTTTATTCATGCTACTCTTTATTGTATTCCAGGCATGTTTGACCTGTAACTACTTTGTTTTTTTCCAACTTTTGGTTATGTTATGGACTATGTCATATACTTTTGTTATCCTATTATGATTTTATATGCCTGCGTGGTTTTGTTGTTATCTTGTTGTTGAGTTACCTGTACAGCTTATGAATGGTATATTCGCATTATTTGCTGGACCTCAGTCATGGACTCATATTCCCGTATTTTGGGAAGCGGGGCATGACATGTACATGAAACAACCCACAGGTTTGGAAGCAAAAGAGAAAGAAGACATGGTGTGTCGACTGAGAAATAGTCTTTATAGGCTCAAACAAGCACCGCGGCAATGGTACTTGAAGTTTGTTGCTTTATGAGAAGAAAGTATTTTGATAGATGCAAAACAGATCATTGTGTGTATGTTTGTAGATATGAGGACAATGATATAGTTACCTTGGCATTGTATGTGGATGACATGTTGTTAGCAGGTTCATGTATGGAGAAGATCAAGGAAGTGAAGAAGATGCTAGCTTCGGAGTATTCTATGAAGAACTTGGGTGAAGCAAAGCCTATCCTCGGCATGAAGATTAGTAGATACAGGAAAAGCAGGAAGCTTTGATTATCTCAAGCGGACTATGTGAAGAAGGTATTGAAGAGATTCAATATGGATGGTACGAGGTCAATCACTTGTCCCTTGGCTGCTCACTTCAAGTTATCGATGAACTTGTGTCCTAAAACGGAAGCAGAGATAGAGAAAATGGCTACTATTTCTTATACTTCAACTGTTGGGAGTTTGATGTAGGCGATGGTGTCTACAAGACCAGACATGGCATAAGCAGTGCGAGTTTTCAGCCTTTACATGAAGAATCCAGGTAAACAACATTGGAATGCAGTAAAGTGGATTCTTAGATATCTAGCAGGTACTTCAGATTTTTCTCTTTATTTTGGGGGAGATTCTTTTCAAATATATGGTTATGCGGATGCGTAATTTTTGGGCGATCGTGATGGTTGCAGAAGTACTACAGGTATGTGTTTACAGTTGGAGGAACAACTGTCAGTTGGGTTTTGCAGTTACAAAGGTTGTAGCACTGTCAACCATGGAGTCAGAGTATATGACACTTACAGAAGCAACGAAAGTCATGTTGTGGATTTCGGATCTTATGAAACAGTTGGGCAGAGAGAAACTCATAGGTGAGCTATGGTGTGATAGTCAAAGTGCAGTTTTCGTGGCGAAAAACTCGGCATATCACTCTAGGACCTGACATATTCAAATGTGGTATTATTTTATCAGAATGGCAGTTTAGAAGAAATGGTTGAAGCTATCTAAGATTCTTGGTACTAAGAATCCGGTGGACATGCTCATAAAGGTAGTAGATAGCAGGAAACATTAGTTCTGCTATACTGCTATTAGATTGTCTCCAGGTTAATTGATGAGGAGACTCACAAAGGCACATGCCTAGACTAGGCCAATGGAAGAATGAAGAACAGGTTAGAGATTTCGTGTATATGTCTCCAACTAGGAGATTGTTGGGGTTTGTGGATCCAAATACACGATAATGTGGTTGAAGAAGATAAATAATAAGGAGTATCGTAGTGGGTGCAAACAGGTCAAGAGCAGTCTAAAGCAACAGGCAGAGTTGTGGTCGACCACAGCCCCGACCGACTATGTATAGGCAGTGCACGGTTGACCGTGCAGTCGACCGTCTCGCTCTCTGTTGCAACCATGTATAGTTGAAGGAATGACCGGTCGACCGCACAGTCGACCGACCCACTCTCTGTTAGACCCTGTACAATCGAAGGCATGAACCGGTCGACCGTCTCTGCATTGCAATCGACCGTCGCGACGCTGATTGATGAGCGGCTGATATCAGAAGTTATGTAAACCTATATATATTGTATTGTTTATGATATTAGGGTTAAATGAAAAGAAAGAAAGATCTATCAGCCGTCATTGACAAAGAAGGAGATAGAGAGAAACCCTACACCTTGATGGTGAGTTCTTGAAAAATTTGTAAATTTGTTCTTCATATTTCTAATGGATATCGCAGGAGTGCCTCTGCGCGGGGAAGTAGATACTGCATTGGGTGAACCTCGAAAAAATCTCGCGTATTCTTGTGTGTTGCTTTTGGTTGTTCTTTATTCTCTTGCTCTTGATTTTATTATTCTTGCATCTCGTTGGTGAGTTATTCCGCCGTTAGAACTTAACAGTTAGATTGGTGGGAACCTGCGGTGTCTCATGTATAATGCTTGAAGTTGACATAGGGATCATTGCTAGGGGCGACGACGATGTGGTTGCGAGGGACGACGAGGACAAATAGGGTACAAGCGAGAGAATGAGAGAGAACGAACTCAAATTGGCACGAGACACCTGTTGTGGCGAGGTCTGCCGACCAGTAGGATTAAGTTTTGTTGTACTTTTTGTTAGTTGGTTGGGGTGTATGAGTTCTAGGACCCAGTTTGTTGGATTTCCTAAAATTTATAAGCCTTACTTTTTATTATATATTTTGTTAAATTACTAGGTTTGCCCATTGACACGTGCCTACGGCACGTCTTCGGAATGGTGCACCTTGTTTGATCATATAAAATAGTTTTGGAGATCCAGCAAATTAATTGAAGTAGCAAACATAGAGCAAAAAATATATTATATGATTTTTTTGAATTATTTTTAAAGTTTTTAAATTTAAAATTTTTTAAGTTTTTTAATATTTTAATTTTTTTTAAATTTTTATTTTCTTAATTTTTTGAATAGAAGAGGGAGGGAGAGAGAGAGAGAAAAAAGAAATTAAATAAATATAGGAGTTGTTTTGAGTGGGAGATTTGAATTTGAGTTTTGAGGTGAACTTTTGTAGGGAAAATATGTTTTGTATGGTTAGATCTGGGCCTTTGATTTTTGGGAGATTGAAGGAGAGCCACTTGATAGCTTTCTTTGTGTTTTATTATATAGATTTTTAATCAAAAAGTGAGGGGCTTTCAATCTCCCGTTAACAATATATGAAAAACAATGTAAATTTAAAGGATGATTGGCTGTTCATTATCTGGAAAGTAAAGGGGAGGCGAACTTTTAAGTGAAATGGGGAATGAGTTGGTTTGTAATGAAAATCTTCAGAAGATTGATTAAATCAAAGGACAACACTCTGTAGCATTAGTTTTGCCACTGGTAATTGTTTTTCTTCAAGTTTAAACATTTATTGGCTGACTTTCTTCTTCTAGTGTCACTTCCATGTATCACATAACTCAAACAACCACTGTCGTTTTTTTATTGGCTTTCGGGTGTGATTAGGATTTAGGGATTGTTTCTATGAACATGGTTATATTCATAGATCTACATATTTAGAGAAGAAAAAGGAAACTTTGATCTTTATCTGAGTACAAGAGATCTTTGTGCGTAGTTTAAAAAGAAGTTAGACCGTATGTCAGTATAGAGAAAAATTAGAATTTTTTTTCCAAACTGTCCCACTTTTTGAAAGTTTTTTCCAAACTGTACTATTTTTTTAAAAAAAATTTTAAACTGCCCCACTTGCTTTCTAAAAAAGTAAGTGCGGTTAAAATCTCATCGCTTTTTCAGAAAATGAGTGTGAAACTTTTGATTTTCGAAAGCCTACACTCGCTTTCTGAAAAAACGATTGGGTTTTAACCACACTCGCTTTCTCAAAAAGGGGTGTTACTTAGTTCATATCAATTAGTCACTCAAGCCTTATTGATCAGTAGGTGCGTTTTAGGGCTATTACTGTTCATGGGGCTATTGGGTCTGGGTTCGAATTCGGCATTTCCCACTTTTATTTTTTAATTCGTTTTTTTTTAGTTTTTGGTGAAATAAAAGTTGGAAAAAAATATTATAATTCCTTTTAAATTTTATGTGCCCCTGATTGTAAGTCTTGTATGCTAACCAACCACAGCCTCAAAGATCACCTCTTTCATCAACCATTAAACACGAGGACTTCTGTTAATTTCTACAGTCCATGTCTGCTTAGGTTCATGCACTGCACTCCATTTTTCTTTTTGATCACATCTAAATGCTTCAGAAAAATATCCTAGCATCTTTGCAAATATTGTACATACATTAACTAGAAAAATATCCTAGTGTCTTTTGGTTCATTCAACTTTCTTCCTAAAAAAGTATTATGATCAGAACAAATTGTTTGAAAGGGTTGTAATAGCTGTTAAGAAGACTCTCATGCATGTTTAATACCATTAATTACCAAACACAATATTTGGAAAAATATATATTTCACGTATAGAAAGTCAATCATCTAGTTCATAGGATTCTAATGTAGAAAGCAATTCTTACATCAATTCAACGCAGAGCCTTACACCCTCTATCAAATTAACCAAATAATCTCCATACTTGTATTCCTAATTTCAACTACAACTGCTCAAATTAACCAGAAAAAGTGTTGAATCAAACAATGCAACCTTTGGAAACTCAAACAAAATGCCAAATAAATTCTTCTTATAAGATCTAATTAATTTATAAGGAATTATAATATTTTTTTCCAACTTTTATTTCACCAAAAACTAAAAAAAAACGAATTAAAAAATAAAAGTGGGAAATGTCGAATTCGAACCCAGACCTAACAGGTCCATGAACAGTAACAGCCCTAAAACGCACCCACTGACCAATAAGACTTGAGTGACTAATTGATATGAACTAAGTAACACTCGCTTTTTGAGAAAGCAAGTGTGGTTAAAACTCAATCGCTTTTTCAGAAAGCGAGTGTAGGTTTTCGAAAATCAAAAGCCTCACACTCGCTTTCTCAAAAGCGATGAAGTTTTAACCACACTCGTTTTTTCAGAAAGCGAGTGAGATAGTTTGAAAATTTTTTCAAAAAATAGGACAGTTTGGAAAAAACTTTAAAAAAGTGGGATAGTTTGGGAAAAAAATCGAATTTTTTTTTTTTTTGAGTTAAAAGGTGGAATAACACCACCCTGTTTCATTAATAAGAAATTAATAAACAACCCCGCAGAACCGGGAGAAAACAAAAGTACAGTGCAGGAAATAAAACATAAACCCCCAACAGGACCCTGGGGGGTGGGTTTCATCGTCTAAACCACAAACAACAGGAAATAAAACATAGACCCCCAACAAAGCCCTGGGGGGTGGGTATCAACCTCTATTCCTCAAATAAAGAATAAAGAAAGAGACAACATAAATAGACACAGAGAGTGCCATTGACGCAACTGGGATGTGAGACTGGTGCACTCCTCAGTCCAAAGTCGGCCCAAACTCTATCTCCTCATCGTCGTATTCTTCCACCTGGAAGACCTGTGCAATCCTCCCTCTCGCTCCTGAAGCAGCAGCTGTAGCCCAAAAGGAAATCAGATGCATGATGAGAGTGAGATTACCAGAAATAGAATTACAAGAAGCACGGAAATAAAAATTGTTTCTATCTAGCCATAACACCCATGTGGTAGCCGCAATGGCAATGTACCATGCCTCCTTCATGTCGTGTCGTGTCTTTGCAAATCTAGGGCCAACCCATAGTTCCTCATACTCTCTTGGGTAGTCATTTGTACCTAAGGCTCTTAGAACTTCTGTCATGACGGCCTTGCTTCTTGTGCAGTGAATAAACAAGTGGTTCAGATCTTCCGTATGTGTGTTGCAGAATCCACAGTCAGTCGCAATGTGAGGTTGCCTCTTGGCTAGGTTCTCTCTGGTAAGGATAGCATTGTTGAGCACAAGCCAGAGGAAGACTCTGACTTTAAGAGGTGTTTTTGCCTTCCATAACACCGTTGCCCAGGTGGGTCTGCATCCCCGATAGTGAATTCGGTGGTAAAGGGATCTAACCGAGAACACTCCCTTCTTCTCAAGTCCCCAACGCAACCGGTCTGGGCCTTGTGCACACAACACCCCAGATTGGGTAATTCTCGTCTGTAGTTCCCGCAGTTGCTGGCGCAGCTCTGGTGAAAGCATACCTTGGAACGATGGTCTCCAAGTCCCTCGTTTCCAGGCATCTGCCACCGACAAATTCGGACGGCTCGTTTTTTCATACAGCTCTGGGAAACTGTCCTTAAGGGCGAGTGGACCACACCATTTGTCCCACCAAAACCTGGTGGATCGTCCATTACCAATGATAGAGGTTACTGCTGAGTTGAACGGTCCACTGGCTTTTGTAATACCTTTCCAGAAGCGGGAGGTCTTGGGACCCACTCGGAAGCCTAAACTTCTCGTCCCTTTTCCACGGAGGTAGGGTTGAATAAATTCTTGCCACCCTTCCCCACAGTGGTGAAACACTTTCCACCACCATTTGCCTAGGAGAGCTAGGTTCATATCTCTAAGGTCAATGATACCTAGCCCTCCGTGCCTCTTCTTCATGCAGGCGATATTCCATTTAATAAGATGGTAGCCTCCCTTATTTGACTCTGCCCCTTTCCAAAGGAATCTTTTTTGAATACGGTCAATCCTTTGGATCACTCACTTTGGGAGTTCAAAAAACGACATATAGTAAATGGGCAGGTTGGACAGCACTGAGTTGATGAGTACAACTCTTCCCCCGATTGAGAGCGCTTTGCCCTTCCATCCAGACAGTCTGTCTTCCACCCTGTCTATAATGGGCATCCAGTCAGCCTTAGAGAGTCTCCCTGGTTTGAGCGGGAGCCCTAAATATTTCACCGGGAACTCCTCCGTCGCGCAGTTTAGAATGGTGGCATGCTCCCGTGCTTCTGCTTCTGATAGGGAGATTGGGATCAACGCGCTCTTGTGGAAGTTAATCCTAAGACCTGACCAGGCCTCAAAACAGTACAGGATCCCTTTAAAGCAGATTGTTTCAGATATAGAGCCATTTCCAAAGAGTAGGGTGTCATCAGCATATTGTAGGATCGAGCATCCTTGTTTAGTGGGGCTACTGGCCACAGGCTTAATCCACCTTTTTCTGTGACAGTTATCCATCATTCCTCTAAGCACATCCGCAACAATAGTAAATAATAGTGGGGATAGCGGATCTCCCTACCGGAGTCCCTTCTTGCACGGGAACGATGGACCAGATCTTCCGTTCACCGAGACTGCCGTTTTACTAGAATGCAAACATTGTTTGATCCATCTAATCCATTTGTCTCCGAAACCTCTGCCTCTGAGCGCCTCCAGTAAGCAATCCCAGTCCACGGAATCAT
Organism: Hemerocallis citrina; assembly: GCA_017893485.1. NCBI lineage: Eukaryota > Viridiplantae > Streptophyta > Magnoliopsida > Asparagales > Asphodelaceae > Hemerocallis > Hemerocallis citrina. The sequence goes on from JACEHZ010000286.1 coordinate 213,515, forward strand.
ATGCTTTCTCAAAATCCAACTTTAGGAGGAAGTTCTTGGAATTGCACTTGTGGCAGTGGTGGATAACTTGTTCAGCGGTGGCCACGCAGTCCAGAATACATCTGCCCTTAATGAAACCCGTCTGGGTCTTATCGATAAGGCTGTCCATCACATTACCCAAGCGGATCGCTAGGACCTTAGTGATGATTTTCGCCGAGCAGTTAATCAGGCTAATAGGTCTAAAATCCCCTACGCATTTGGATTCCTCACGTTTGGGGATCAACACCACTTCTGCAAAGTTGAACATTCCCAGTCTCAGACTGTTGTGGTAAAATTCCTCCATTAGATCCATAAAGTCTCCTTTAATTTCTTCCCAGAACACCTGGAAGAACATCATAGGGAAGCCATCTGGACCCGGCGACTTGTCTGCTCCCATCTGATTGACGGTTGATTTGACTTCTAATTCTGAGAAAGGTGCCTCCAAGGAGGACAAGTTTTGACCTGATGCATTCTGATATTCCTGCCAGTAGTCCTCGCTCAGAGGTACCCTATACTCATTCTTCCTCCCAAAGAGGTCCTTATAGAACCTCTGAAAGGTCGTTGAGATGACCTTTTCATCTTGTGCAGTACCAGAGTCTGTCTGAATTGACAGGATAAGATTGGATCTCCTTCTGGCGCTTGCAACATGATGGAAGTAGGCCGTATTCGCGTCTCCCTCTTTGAGCCACGAAATCCTGGACCTTTGTTGCCATTTGATCTCTTCTAGTCTATAAAGATTGGCTAAGTTATCACGGAGTTGTAATAGCCTGTTACACTCATCCTGGGAGAGGACTCTGGACTCTTCAATTCTCTCTAGCTCATCAATACCTTCCAAAAAGGATTCTTTAGCCTGCCAGATAGTAGAGAACCTAGATCGGTTCCATCTTGCAAGCCTCTTTCTCAACCTACGTATTTTTCCACACCAGCGAGATGCCGCGTCCCTGCCAGCTATAGGGAGCGCCCAGTTCTCCATAACCAAGTGATGAAATCCCCGAATTTCCAACCAAGCCTTTTCAAATCTAAATTTCCTGGGCCTGCGTTGTCCTCTAATTCCCGCATCGAGGAGGATTGGCGTGTGATCTGAAGTAGGTCTAGGGATCGTTCTAGCCGACACTAGAGGAAATTTAGCTTCCCAATCCATGGAGACTAAGATCCTGTCCAACTTGGCCATAACCGGGGCCGCCTGCATATTAGACCAGGTAAAAAGTCTGTCATTGATTGGGATATCGATCAGTTCTAGTTCCGTGATCAACCTATTGAACTCCTCTCTGTGCCTGTCACTGGCACCTCTCCCCTTGTGCTCAAAAGCAAATCTTGTGATGTTGAAGTCCCCACCTACAATCCAGGGCCCCGTCCACCATCGTCGAATGTCAACCAGTTCTTGCCAGAAGGCCTCCTGGTCCGTGGCCACATTCGGCCCGTAGACAACAGTAATCGCCTGAGTCCAATCATCGGACCGTCGTTTCAACCGTGCCGTCAGGGAGAACGTTCCTTCGTGTACCTCTAAGCAGGAGAGGATATCCGAATTGAAACCCAAAGCAATCCCCCCTGAGGCGCCAACTGACGGTCGTAGCAGCCATTCCTTGATTCTACTACCTCCAACTCTTTTAAGTTTGAGCCCGTGCTGGAGTTTGGTCTCCTGCAGCCCAACAACTTCCGCCTTGGAGTTGTTAATGATGTCCCTTACCATATCTCTCTTCCCCCTATCCCCCAACCCCCGAACATTCCAGAACAGTGTATTCATTGGGGGATATTGTCAGAAGAGATCGTTGGTGAGAGTGCGGGGCTGGCTACATCCTCGTGAATGATAGTCGGCCCAGTACTCCCACAAGTAATGGAGCCTACAACCTCACAGACACTAGGCTTTTCTCTCTCAGATTCCCAACCCCGCATTTTGTTTAGCAGAAACGCGTTGCGTTCTCTATCACACACTTCCAAACCACAGGTACCAGCTAATATAAAGACTTCAGAATCAGACATGAAATTTAAAATATTAGCAAGAAAAGTTTTTGTACCTCCATTGACGTGTTTTGCCGCTTTGGCGCTCGTCGCTCTCTCTAGAAAGTCATCTAAGGACTCCGCATGAGCCCTCTTTGGTGAGCGGAGAACTCTGCACCCAACTGTCCTCCGAGACACCCCTGAGCATCCTCTGGGGGCTGTATCTGGTAGTGTGGAAAAAACTATCTCTGGTGAGCGCCTCCCCTGGGTGTCTGCAACGAATTCAAGATCCTCAGAGTCCTCGTCTGTAAGAGTGAAGTCAACCTCCAGGTTCAACCGCTGTTCTGAGTCATCGTCACTAACTGCTAATGTGGACTCCTCTACAAGCCCAACCATCGCTGTCTGCCCCACTTCAAGAACTTTATTTCCACCGGTGGACCCCTCACTGGGCCCACACTCTAAAAATTTCGGCGCGCTGATATTATCTGACCCAAGTATAGTAACAGTCTCTATGGGCCCCTCTTTGGGCCCAATAGATCCTGTCTCAAGCCCAGTAGAAGCTTTCGGAGTCAAACCCCTCTCAGATGACACAATGAACTTGTTGTACCCGCGGGGCATCGTACCGTGTGCCTTGAGAACGACGCTGCCTGTTAATTCGCAGCTGTCGAAGCTGCCAGCTGTCGCTGCCCCATTAGCGAGCGCAGCGGCACAGACAGCTGTCTGCGACTGCTTCGAGGCATTTGAACTGCCATCTGTCGCTGCCCCATTAGCTAGCGCAGCGGCACCGACAGCTATCTTCGATTTCTTCGATGCACTTGAAGCTTTCACAGAGGAGGCAAGAGGCATTTCAGCTTCTTCTCCTTCTCTATCACCCACGCTCCTCCCTTCCTCCTCAGAACCCCTGTCAAATTTCCCCAAATCGCTTCCTTCCAAAAGCACCTTCCTCCTACCAACTCCACCTTTGCTCAACTCGAGCGACAAAGCACCCTCTGTCTGATCTGGGTTCACCACTTTAACCAGTGGTAGCTCTGGCTCCCGGCGCAGCAACTCCACAGAAGGTTCTTTTGCTTTTTCTGGTGCATGCCACAGCCTTTCGACCCACTCCTTGGTCGAAAGCTTACCAACTTCTGTCGTCTTCCTCAGTTTTGTCGCCTCGCTCGCCGTTGGCATTTTCTGCCTGGCACTGCAGTCTGTAGCCCAGCCACTTTTGGGGCCTGTCTCTGTCCCGCCCCTCTGACCACCTGCGCTTTCCACCCATGATGAGGGACCCGTTGGCACCACCGAACGATCCACCATGTTGAAGGCCCCACAGGGTTTTTGACCGTTGGGTTGGACGGCGCGCTCCCTTCGAGGGGGTTCTCTGAGCGGTGGGACAGGTTCCGGTCGCTCGAGACTCTTTTGAGCTCTCGCAGCCATGAGGATTTCTCGATGGGCTCGTTCAACTTCGTGCGAGCCGTCAATCGTGAGGCAGTCAGATGGCGAGACGACTTGTTTGTAAGTCCGGTGATCTGTGAGGGCTTTGGTTGTTTTGGGGGAGAGAGCAGGCGCCGTTGTCTTCGCTGCCTCAATCTTTTTTACAAGCACAAACCTGATCAAGTAAGCTTCCTCAAATGAGTGAACTTTGGCAAACCGCGGCATCGCCTCGATGTCGCAGCTCCTGATCAGGATCTTTGCGGAGACCAAATCCGATCGTCTAACTGTCTTCTCATCAATTTCTTCAATACTCCTAAAGTCGGCGACCATTTCTTGGAGCGCCTCCTTCTTCCAAAAATGCATGGGTACGTTGTGTACCCATACCCAATACAGGTCTCCTTGCGGTGGTTCGGCTCCGAAGTTTGGGGTCCAGGCAGTGAACTCAACTTGGAAGTGACCAAACTCTATGGTCCCCAAGCTAACCGTTGCCTCCACTTTCGCCGGTGAGGGGAACGACAGAAGAAATTGCATGTGACACAACTTTTTGGCCACCCAATCTCTATCGGCCCCCGCTGGCCATTTTTCATTGAGAGCTTGCAATAGGTGCGCTTCCGAAGGCCTACCAGACTTCACCTTGGCAATCGCACACCAGCTCCTCAACCATTTTTCTTCATTTTTGACTATATCCAGGCTCTTTGCCAGACGAATGATGGTGGGGTGGTCGGGGGATCTTCCCCGTGTCACTTGCCGTTCTTCGTCGCTCTTGGATTCCACCACGTTGGTGCAAACGTATGACAAGTGTCCCCACATCAAACACTTAAGGCACCGCACTTCTTTCGTACACTCACTTCTAAAGTGGTCGAGGTCGCCACAGTTAAAGCAGGGGACTGGTTTCCGTTTACCCTTCCATTGCCTTTTATGGATCTTGGGGTACCCTTCCGCATCAATCTGGTGAGTGTCCAAAGTCTCTCCTCTTTTCTTTTTACTCCGCACAACTTCCCATTGTCCCCCGCCTTCTTCATCTACGGGATGTACCTCCATCAAGTTTCCGCCCTGCGAAACCCCCCCCGGGTCTCGCTTGGCTTTGGAGACAGGTGCTGGGCACTCCGGAGCTGTCGCAATGGCGTGTTGGATGGTGGATGGTTTTGGGGAGTTGGGGGGGATTTGGCTATGGGACTAGACGTCTGTATAGGACTAGTGTGAACGTTGTGGGTTTTTGGAATCATGGGGTGGGTTTTTTGGTGATTGTGGACTTCAAGATGCCCATGCTGTTGTGGTTGTATTGGCTGTGGTGGACCTGGTGGTTGTCTCAGCACCTGTTTTTGGTTATAACTGCTATGCCTGTAGTGCTTATGCGGTTGTGGTTGTCTGTGCTTCAAAGCTGCTGAAGCATCCTGGTAGTGACCCCTGTACGGAGGTGGCTGATGCTGATGCGGTGGGGAACTCTTCCGCCTATAATGGCCTGGAGGAGGACCCCATCGTTGGGCCCTACCTCCGACAGACTCCCCTCGCTGGTGATGGGAATAGGGGCGATGATGATCGTGCGTCCTTCCTGCATTGCGATGCCGTGCACTCTGATGTGCACGCATCGGGGAGCGATCACGCCTGAGCCCGCTATCTCTACTCTCCACCAGGGGCAAGGTCGCAAGTCTAGGATCTTTCAAGTGATTGTCCACAGCGCACACTGCAGCGGGCTCCACCACATTGAGAGACGCTTGATCATGGACGTTGGTAGCAGCTGTGGTTGTATTTGGTGCTGCAGTGGTATAGTTAGCCTCGCCGACGATGGAGGAGGGGGTGATCGGTGGGTAGCGGACCCCTTCATTGGGCCCGCACCCACTGAGTTCAAGGACAGATAGCGAATAAGGTGTCATGGAAGTGAATCAGGGTTGAGAGCAAAGATTGAAGCTCGAAGCAGGAACTGGGGCCAGAGGAGAGGGGATGAGGAACAAAGGGTTCAAAGGGAGGAGAGGGAGAGGATAGGCTGTGACAAAGGGCGGGGGAGTAGATGCTAGGGGTCAGCGATGCAGGGGTTGGGAGGGGTAGAGATCCTGAGAAAGATGGCCGGAGCTGGGGAGTTGGGGGAATGGGGGGGGGGGGGTAGTTGGTAGGAGACATTTTCTTCATGATCTAAAAAAAAAAAAAAAAAAAAAATCGAAAAATTAGCGTAGCGGCGTAGCGATACATAACTAAGTAATAGAAAGCGTAATGCTATTCCTATGTAGAGTATTCTTCTGACTATCTAGGACAGCTATATAATGTGCACTAGACATTGATTATGACTCGCACTCACGAACATTTTTATTTTTTTGGGATCAATTAATAACGGTGGGTATAAACCCTCCATGTTCCATTAATAAGTTTTTAACGAAACATACAACTAAAATAAGGATGTGAAATTCACGTTTCCCAACAGTGGAACATGATCCACCACTCCCGCCAACAAGAGACCCCGCCCAATACAAAGGTTCCCATGTCCAAGTTACCTAACATACATCGGTTACAAAAGATTTGGTCCCAGAATTACCAGCCAGCTCCAGCAGACCTCAAGCCCGAACCGGAGGTACACTCATCCACATGTCGATCACTCATCCTCTGGAGTACCCACCCTATCCTCGGGATCCACTACAGTTGTAGGTGTACCCACATCTGCATACACTTAATCATTTTCGAAGGTTTCACACCTGCTATTTGAAATCAGAATGTGATATTAGCAATGATCATGTATAATAGTTGTTGATGCATGCGTTGTTTTGTGTTGCAGTGTAAAAATTCTACTATTCTTTTCTATCGCTCAACAAATAGTCGCTACCCCAATACCCCATATTTTTAAATTGACATTGTTAACATTGATATCCCTCCACTCTCCCCAGATACCCTGGACCGTATCCGGAATTGGGCCATCTATACCCAGCCTGTGAAGCAAGTCCTCCCATATGGGAGCAAATCGGTAGCTAACGAAGAGATGATTGACCGTTTCGTTATCTCTTTTACACATGACACAATAGCCTGGTCACTGCCATTTGCGCCTCATCAAGAATTAACCGCACAAATGCAATTTTTTATAGATAATACTGTTAGGTTTTGTGAGAAATTAACAATTGGGAAATTAGGGTTTATCTCTAGATCTAAGTTGCTTGAGATATTCACCCTAGGTATCAAAATTGGAATACCTAGACTGCTATCACAAGCCAGTATTTATTCCTAAATACTGGTTTGGGTATCGGGTTATAAGCCCACAAACCCGCGTTCCAATATCCAATCAATTGTACGTTCATTACACGTGTTACACATATGCACGTGCTATATTTATATAGAGAGAATATACCAATATATCCAACAATCTCCTCCTATATTCTCAATATATAAAGTACAGGATTATCTCATCAGATCAGTATACAACTGACTGGCTGATAGCAGTCCATAAAGGAAAAGCATCATAAAGGTATAGTTTCATAAGAACCAATAGAATTATAAAACTGAATAGTTCAATCAAGACTAAACCAATATAATTAACTAGTTCCAAACCATATCCAATTCAGAATAGTTCACAAAGACTAAACCAACTGGAATAATCTGTCATAGTTTCAAAATCAAACAGAGCAAATAAACTTCAAGAACAAAATATGAGTTTTAAGCTCATGAACACAAGAGTCTTAAACTCAATAGAATTTTACCAAGCAAGTGACTAATTTATTCTCAAAAGAAATAAATTGAAATTCTATCCTTGCACACTGCTTTATGTTTACTCCTCCATTTGAGCAAATCATTATTTTTGAAATCTATGTTGACAGATTCAACTCCTCCATCTTTGCTAGCTTATTGAAAACAAGAATATCAAGAGACACATCTCTAAGAATTCCAACAATTTCACAAAGTATCTAGTTCCACAAAAGAACTTAGTACAATTCATAATTAGCTTAGCAAAAATGTAACGCAAGCATCACAATCAAGTATCTTTAATAAGTAAAGTACATGAACTTTATAGTTTCTACACAAGAACCATACTATGTTTCATATTGGAATGAAAAGACTGCCGTTTCAATCATGGTTTAACATTGAATCATCAAAATTGGAATGAAACATGTATCCATAAAAGACATATCATCAAAATTGGAATGATATTTAGGACAATTTAATCATCGGAAATACATCGACAAGTTTTCATGTTTCGTATTGGAATAATATGATCATTCTAAGTAAATTTCCTAGATATATAATACCATCAAAATTGGAATGACATTATATATCTGTGGAATTTATGTCGAATCATCAAAATTATCTAAAACATGTCAACTGCCTAAAATTGATGCTTAAGTTTGAACTTCTCTATGGCTCCAATTGGATTCTAAATTTCAAAACAACTTGGATGTTAAAGCTTTTTACTCAATAGCTTTCAACTCCACTTTCCCCCACAGTTTTGATAATTAGATCACTTTCAAGTCTCTTAACAAGAGCATTAACCATACTTGTCGCAATTGCACTTTATCTATGAGAAAGTTCAACTAGGCTTCTTTAAGCCTTAATATACTACTCTTACTATTATAGAGTGAGTTATGAGCTACAGTGCATTGTAGCTTAATAGTCGCATAACAGAATTAGAGAGTTACTTAAACTTCTTAATGGATAATTAGCAACATTTCTTCAATCCACTCAGCCTTTTCCCCTGCAGAGGATTACACATAGAGGTCTGATTACATGGATGATAGCACAGTGCCCGTTTGCTTTTTATTTCCATAACATTTCTGTTTCTCCTAGTGTAAATACATATCTACTAGTTATCGACTTTCACTAAATTCTGAGCATCTAATGCATCAGATCAGCCATTCATTCAAAGAATGACTAGAGTAGCACAAAGCAAACTCTTGAATACCACTCAGGTATCTCATTAGCCTCTTAAGGGCACTCAAATGTGTATGGGATTATTAGTGAATCTGCAGATCATACCTACCTCAAAGGCTATGTCTATTCTAGTGCAGATCTTTGTATACATGAGACTGTCAATTCCTTTAGAATGATCTACCCGTCTCATAGTTGCACCATCATTAGGTGTCAACCTTTTATCATAATCATAAGGTGTTTCAAAACACACTTTCAATCACTATATCCCCACTTTTGAAACACATTTTGATTCGATGAGTTTGACTAAGAGTTATCCCTTGCCAACTGAAAACTTACCCTTATACCTATGGTGTCCACAGTACCTAGGTTTTCGTGTTGAATTCTTTGGATAGCATAATTTTAACTTCATTTATAATAGAGAGGTCACTTCCAAGAACTTGCATGTCAACAAAACAAGCAAATAATAGCCACTATATTTGACACACCACAAAGTTGAAGGCACTGATCTGAATTACTTGATTCATATACTAGGCTCTTTCAAAAAAATTGTCAAATTATTTATCTGTTGGCTATACATGTTTTAAGAACATACAATGATTTTACTATATTGTAAATCTTGTTCACTAAACATATTAGTTCAAAGCTTTCTAGTACAAAACTGTTCAGTACAAAACATCAAGTACAAAGCCTTTTAATTATCCTTTATGAATGACAAAATTGTCAAAAGATGTAAGGGTAAGAAGAATACTTATTGCAGCAATATGACAAACATGTGAGTAGACATCAAATAAATCTACCCCATTTTTCTCAGTCAATCTGTTAGCTACTAAAAAGCATTAAAATTGCTACTGAACAATCAAAATTAAGTTTCTTCTACAAAACCCCACTTACTTACTATAGTTTTAGCCCCTTTCGGCAGATCAACTAAATTAAAGTATTATTGTATGACACAGAATCATCTCATTGTCTACTAAAGACTCTTCTTAGCTCATTTGTCATTCAAGTTTTCAAGTGTCAGTAAGGCTAGTTCTTGATTCCAACTGTGAATCATTGAACATGTCTGTAGGACTAGATTATTTCATACATTTATCTTTGATGAACATATCCTCAAAGAACTTTGCAAGTCTAGATTCTTCTAACACAAATTAGATAGATACAACATCTGTCCACAGAGCAACATTCTGCACTTTCTAAGCACACAAATATTTGTTATAGGTCCTACTTTAGGCCTTCTAGGGTCATGTACTCTAACAAAAGTATCACAACACACATTTTCACTTTAACAAAACTCATTTGTGTTTTCATACCATGATTTACAAAGTGTATTCAATTTAGAGTGTAGTAGCACATTAGAGATATGATTAACACTACAACATCACTCATAATTACACAAGACAAACAACAGTCAATAATATAGAATTCAACATTTTACTCAGTGTTTGATTCTAACTTTTATCAATATCGTTTGACTGTTGTAAGTAGAGTGCACTAGAGATTATGCCCAATGCAAACTTCTCTAAAGTTGTTAAAACATATTCACTACCTCTATCAAAACTGAACCCTTGATTTTTAGCATTTAACTATAAATTTTTTTTTTTAATTCATTAAGAATAATATGTGCTTCATTCTTCATATATATGACAGACTTATATTAATCATCTACAAAAGCGATTAAATACTTCTGACCAACAATCGTCTCATCTAGTCACAAAGCTACTGAGATGACAAATATCAGAATGTATTGACTCAAGAAGTTGTGTGTTCCTAGAGACCATACTAAATGATTTTCTAGTGATCATAATCTAAGCACAACTTTCATATTTGTCATATTTAATGAAGTGTCATTTAGTAGAGTTATGAGTTTTAACAATTTAATATATAGTTCATAGTGATTCTAAATTTCAAAACAACTTAGATGTTAAAGCTTTGACTCAATAGCTTTTAACTCCATTTCTCCACAGTTTTGATATTTAGATCACATTTCCTCACAAACAATTGAATATATAGTTCTCAAATCTTAGCCAATTATGCTATGTTCAAGAACACAATTAGAACTATTATTATTAATTGTCTCATTTGTTAAACTCAACTTATACATACGATTGACAATATATGCACTTTATAAGAGTTAATACAAAATTACTCTATCACATTTTTCAAAAGTTATTTGCTTTCTCTAATGGTTTTAACAATGTCCACTAGCTCAAACACATTGAGCAAAGAGTTCTTTCCTTTACTCGTTCTTCATCATCTTCATAACGCTAAATGAGATAATGACTAATATATTATATTTCAACTTTGCACACACAGTACAATGAACGAGAGGGAACACAACGTAACTAGTAAAGTCATATTCTACATTAAGAGATGCTCTCTCCTAAGTTACAGACATTTGTTATACATCTCATACAATTTTATTTTAAATTTTAGAGATGCAAATATGTAATCTCACACAAACTGCAAACAATGGATTTGTCAAAATATCTATACACGTAGTATGATAAAACACTTAACAACCCTAAACATGCTAGTTTTCCAGAGCGAGAATAACTATGATCTAAATCTCTCAATCATATGATTAAACGCACAAAACGTTAACACATTCATCACATGAAAAATACTGAGAAAATTAAAGTAGATCATACCGACACTTCAAGTTAGAAGTGGTTTTCCAAATTCGATGGAGAAGCCTGCGTAGTGCAGACTTATCATACCATGATGCAAATCTATCGTCTCCAACATACACAATTTGTAGGTAACAATAAAGTTCCTACATTCATCAAATTGTTAAAGATTAGCCAATTAAACAAATTATTAGCACAATCTAATTCTAGCAACAATTTAATTGGAGATCCGAATTTTATAGTCAAAACATATAGTTTAACTTATCAAAATAGATATTTTGTTTTAGCACATAGCCAAAACAATTGTTCAACTTGTATTTAATTAAACAAAAGATTAATACAGTCTTGAACTTAACCACTTAGCATCACAGTAATTCTATAATTCAAAACATAAACTTAAAATAAATGTTTTTGAACTTCCAGCACACAGCAAAATATTTAACAGAATTTAATACGAGAAAAGTAAAGAACTTATCTTTCACTGTCTCTCCCCCTTTAATTGATTAAGGTCAAATCTGTTTCGGAACACATCCAATCTATCCCGTGTTGCACCCAAAACTCCACGATGAGCCAATCAACAAATCAAATCAAAACAGATCTGATCTCAAAGTAGACCTGCTTCTTCGTCAACAATGGTTCCTTTCGGGTATCATCAGAATCCGTCATTGCTGCTCAAACTCAAACCCAAATGGACAAACCTCCCAACACCTGAGAAAGCTGCCTCCTTTCCGGGTTTTGAAGCAAACCCAGATAGAGATCACGACCGAAATCAATCGGGAATAAATAGGGTTGGGTGAACGTGACGGCGGAGGATCTGATCGACGCGCTCCGGGAAGTGGACTGGTCGTCGCCGCCTCGACCGTTCTCGGAGATCTTCTCGCGGTTCACGGCAGTGGCTGGCGACAGCGGGATGGTCTGCGTCGACAGGTGCGCCTTTGGCCTGCGACGGCACCAACGACGAAGGAGGAGGCGTCTCTGGTCAGAGACGGTGGTGGCCCATTGCGGCGGCGACGGCGGCCTCCGACGACGGTGGCGATTGGCGGCTGTGACGACGACGACGAAATCCAACAGAGGTCCGTTTTCCCTCTTGATTAATCTCACGAATTGATTAATAATATCTCAAGATTGTTAGGTTTTGTGAGAAATTAACAATTGGGAAATTAGGGTTTATCTCTAGATCTAAGTTGCTTGAGATATTCACCCTAGGTATCAAAATTGGAATACCTAGACTGCTATCACAAGCCAGTATTTATTCCTAAATACTGGTTTGGGTATCGGGTTATAAGCCCACAAACCCGCGTTCCAATATCCAATCAATTGTACGTTCATTACACGTGTTACACATATGCACGTGCTATATTTATATAGAGAGAATATACCAATATATCCAACAAATACTACTACAAAGAGTTGTCAAACATAAAAGTAAGATCTTATGATTCCAAGGGGAGAATTCAAAGTTTTCCATTGATTATTCCAAGAGTAACGAAATTTCCAACAGTCACAAATGAAGCTAGTATGAAGAAAAATTATCAGAGAAATGCACAACGAAAAGTACTAGAATGCGAAAAAACTACTATAATGGTAAGTATGTCTGCTCATGAGTAGAATATTCTTCTGACTATGATAGCTATATAATGTGCACTACACATTTGATGATGGCTGGCCCTCATAAGCAAGCAATCATACATATCCACTCCTTTTCTGAGTTAATACTACTAGCGATGAGATATTATATATACAAGTAGGTTTTATGATTCCAAGGGCCGGGGAGAATTCAAAGTCTATCATTGATTAGTCTCATAGTACCAAAATTTCCAACGAAGACCATGCATCAAGTCTTCCCCCAACCGATACTAATCATGCAGAGGCTTCTTTTCTTTCTGAGCTGATTGTGTGTTACCCATGGCTGCTCCACGAACTCTGAAGCTCTCCCTCAAAATCGCAGCCACTCTACTCTTCCTTCTACTCTTCCCTCTCAACCTCTCTTATGCTGTTGACTCTATCGCTCCCAGCCAATCTCTCTCCGGTTCAGATATTCTAGTCTCAGAAGGCTACAAATTTGAGTTAGGGTTCTTCCAACCAGGTAACTCTCCTTACTACTACTTAGGCATCTGGTACAGTCAAGCCAATGTCTCTGGATTGACTCCGGTTTGGGTAGCCAACAGAGATTCTCCAATCACTGATCCTCGAACAGCAGAGCTTAAGATCGACAGTTATGGCAATGTCGTCCTCTCAAATGATTCCAATCCTTTAATCTGGTCTACTAACTGTACAACTATAACATCTAAATCTACTGTTGCTTCCCTCCTTGACACTGGGAACTTTGTGTTGAGAAATGGGTCAAACCGCAACTCACACATATTGTGGCAGAGCTTTGATCACCCAACTCACACATGGCTCCCTGGAGCCAAGATTGGGTGGAATAAAGTCACGGGAGAGGTTCGACGCTTGATTTCATGGAGGAATGAAGATGATCCTGCACCTGGGACTTTCTCTTTTGCTATTGATCCAAATGAGACTGGCCAGTTCTTTATATCATGGAACTGTTCTTATGACTATTGGACCAGTGGTGTTTGGGATGGGCAAAAATTCAACTCGACCACCGACATGACGGCCAGCAACATCTACGATTACCAATATGTATCCGAAGCTACGGAGGAGTACTTCAGTTACTCTATGAAGAATGGGAGCTCTCTCGTCACTAGGTTCGTAATGAATTTCTCTGGACAAATCGAGCAGTTAACTTGGGTTCCGAACTACAACCGATGGATCTCCTATTGGTCTCTACCAAGAGGACAATGCCAAGTTCATGCTCTCTGTGGGCCTTTCGGTAGCTGCAATGAGAATGCAAAGTTGTCCTGTAACTGCGTTAAAGGGTTCAGCGCGAAGTCGCCATCAGAGTGGAATACCAGTGATTGGAGTGGTGGCTGTGTGAGGGACACTCCATTGCAGTGTGGTAAGTACAGCTCATCTGGGGTGAAGCAGGATGGATTCTATGAAATGGCGAACGTGAGATTTCCGGATAATTCTCTCAATTTAAATGTTTCAAGTGCTTCAAACTGTGAGCTAACATGCTTGAACAATTGCTCTTGCACTGCTTTTTCTTATGGTGACACCAGTGGTTGTTCAGTGTGGTATGGAGATTTACTTGATCTCCAAGAACAGTATCTTGGGACTGATGGAGGAACTATATTCCTCCGACTCGCAGCTTCAGAGCCATCACATTCTGGAAATAACAAAGGAGTTATTATTGGACTTGTCATAGGTGGTGTTACCTGTTCTGTAATCATATTGATTGTAATCTTATTATTCATTCGTCCAAGGAGAAAAAGCAAACAAATTCTAAAGACACAGGAAAGTGGTCTAGTTGCATTTAGATATAGCGATTTGCAGCGAATGACAAACAACTTTTCAGACAAATTGGGAGGAGGGGGATTTGGGACAGTGTTCAAAGGTGTTTTTCCTGACTCGACCTACATAGCTGTGAAGAAGCTCGAAGGGATTAAACAAGGAGAGAAACAGTTCTGGGCAGAGGTGAGAACAATCGGTACAACTCAACATGTCAACCTCGTGCGGCTTCATGGCTTTTGTTCTGAAGGGAATAAGAAGCTATTAGTCTATGAGTACATGCCTAATGGTTCTTTACAGTCTCAGCTATTTCAAAATGATACCAGCGAAGTCTTGAACTGGGAGACAAGATATCAAATTGCTCTTGGAATGGCTCAAGGTCTGACTTACCTCCATGATCACTGCAGAGATTGCATTATTCATTGTGACATCAAGCCAGAGAATATACTCTTAGATGATTCTTTTGTTCCGAAAATTGGTGATTTTGGCCTAGCTAAGCTTCTTGGCCGAGACTTCAGCAGCATCCTTACTACTATGAGAGGAACAATTGGGTATCTCGCCCCTGAATGGATTTCGGGTTCAGCCATCACAGCCAAGGCCGATGTCTACAGCTACGGGATGATGCTCTTTGAGATAATTTCGGGGAAGAGAAATGTTGATACCATAGAAGCGAATCCTGGGTTTATCCCTACTTTGGCAGCCAGCAAACTCATTGAAGGTGATATAACTGGGCTAGTGGATCATAGAATTGCGGGTGATGCTAACTTGGAAGAGATTACTAGACTATGCAAGGTTGCCTGTTGGTGCATTCAGGATCATGTGAATTCGAGGCCTACAATGAGACAGGTTGTTCACATTTTGGAGGGGATTCTCCCAGTTAACATGCCTCCAGTTCCAAAAATTCTTCAGATACTTACAGATCACTCAGGGATAGTCTCCTTTTCTGAGTTGCCTTCAAATAGTAGCCAACAGACGGAAATAACCTCTAGTAGTTCTGAAACTTGTACACGTTTATGAGATGTATAGATTGAAGATGAAGGGATGCAAACATCCCAATTCTGTAAGCATAATGTATTATGGTTGGATAGAGTTTAAAAATGTAAGCTTATTTGTTAGATATTGTATTATATATATTTAGTCCCATATCGGATATGTATTAGTTTAGTGTTTGGTTCTCTCCTCTATATAGGAGTCATTGTACTCAGCTCTATTCATCTCTTAATAATTCAATGATATTTTCCAATCTTTCTGTTAACCTTATCATGGTATCGGAGCATAAATTTACCGCTCTCACTAATTCCTAACCCTAATCCACAACAACGACAAGAGCGGCTATACCAACAACTTCGGCAACAACATCATCAAACCCATCTCTAACTTCTCAACAGCAACGCCATCATCTTCGTCATCACCACCGGTCAGCAACTTCTCCAACCTTCCTTCTCCAGATCATCTACCTCCGGCGACTTTCCAATAACCAACAATACTCCGGCAACAACTCCGGCGACTCACCCCCGACGACCCAACCTTCCTTCTCCGACCATCAACTTCGGCGACCCAATCCTACCAAACCCGAACCCATCTCCGCCGACGTCTCAACCTCCGACGTCGTCAGCTCGAAATCCAACTCCATACCTCCATAACTCCCGTCGACGAACTTCGCAACACCCCCTCTTCAATCCTAACCTCAAAACCCCAGTTGCCACCACTCCTCGCCGAACCCTAGCCTCCACCACTCCTTTACAATCCTAACTCCAAAACCCCCTTCTGTAATCTTCGAAAACCACATCCAAACCCAAAACCCTAACCTATCCAAACCCGCAACCCGCAACCTGACCCGTTTTTGTGTTCCAAAAAAAAACCCTATTCCTCATACTATATTACTCCCAAACCCGTCCGCAACCCAAAACAAATACACACATCCTATATCCCAATCACCATCCAAACCTAATATCCAACTCTCCTACCCAAACCCAATATACTTGCTATTTGCTGCTGTCGCAGTCGCCGTCATCGTCACCGCTAGTCTTCAAAAAATCAAAAAGAAATATATATATATATATAAATATCAATAAAAAATCAATAAAAAAATCAATAAAAAAACCCCAAAATTATAAATTAAAAATAATTTTTTTTTTTGCATATACTCTTTCTTCTCCAATGGAACCTCAATCTCACGGGTCTCTTTCGTTCTCCACCAGCTTCCCCATTGCTACATCTCCCTCTTCACTTTCCCTCACATCCCCATCTCCATCTACATTCAGACAAATGCAGCGCTGGAATCATCCAGATTCCGGCCTCCTCCCTTCTCCTCTTAACGTCATGCTTAACACTACCCCACCTCTTCCGCAGTCGGTAGCACCTTCCAGCTTCCTATCCCGATCCCGATCCCGACACCAGCAGCAGTTCCACGCTCATTTTGATCCCTGCCACAGTGACATCCATCTTATTCCTCCTCACATCACCTCTTCCCTTACATCCTCGGTCATGACCGTTACTTCAGCCTTGCAGACTCCTGCTAATTGGGGTAATCTCAAGCATCGCTTCGCTCAGCTGGAACTCCAGCTCTTAGGTCAGTATATCACTACTGGTCCCTCTGCCCCTACATTCTCTATTACTGTAATGCCCCGATTTTCATACACTGGGAAACCGTGATATAAGCCAGAATCTTTCCTTCAATTAGCTACATTACACAGAAAAACAGAAAAATTTAAAACTTTTTATTCAACACAAATGTATTACAAGTCTGAATATTATAAAACTGCAATATATTACATCAGGTACAATAAATAAAGAACAATACTTGGTACTTCACTTGGATGCTTCCCAACAATTACAACAATTGTTACAAATGGAACAATAGTAAACAACATATATTACAGCGGAAAATAAAATCGACTCCTGCTTCTCTTGTCTTGAGTCCTCCTGAATCCTGTACCTATACTTCTGCAATCCAGTACCTATTGAAGTGGGGACGTCAGTACATATACTGATGCTTTAAGGCTGATGACTAGCAGCGATTCTCAACTTTGAGCAAACAGATTGATAAAAAGAGAAACGTGTATATAGTTGATGTGTCAGTGTATGCTATGACTTAGACTTTAATGCAGGATTAACTAATGCAAGGATGCTCTTATTCTAATGCAAGCAAGACTCTGGAACAGTATGCAGCCCATACTACATACGCCCCGTATCAAGCCGTTTCTCCATATATAGGGATTTGAACCCGCGCCATGAATTCTACTTTTGTACCCATCCTGTTCCTGACACAATACTACATAACTGATGAGGTTGCAGGTATGATCTAGTTCCGCTACTGCAGTACAATAGTGGTGTCCCTATTTCCCACTATTACCCAGCGAACCGGACCTCGTTCAAATACCAACACGAACCACAAGATACTCGTCAACCTTCCTTTTCAACTCGTCATGAGAAGGCATAGAACCTGATGGAATCGTAGGGTCTATTTCCCTAGGAAAACCTCCCATTCTTATCATGGCACATTCAGGAATTAACAGGCGAGATACGGATCCCGTGCTCCCAACTCGTCATGAAAAAGCACCGCCCGTATCCCTTTGACAGGGAGATATATCCCAATAACACCTCCTAGTGTTACCCTATAGGAGAAGTCGGACTATAGAGCATCACCCCTAACACCAACTCTCACCCTTCGGTAATTTATAGATAAAAATGGTTAACTGTTACTAGCCTAACGATGTCACTAACCCTAACCAAACAAGCGAGACATGCCATTGTGCTTCCAACTCGTCATGAAAAAGCACCGTACGTGTCCTTCTTCTAATCAAACAAGCGGGACATGTCACTATGCTTCCAACTCGTCATGAAAAAGTACCGTACGTGTCCCTCTTCTAGAGAATGTAACATTACTAGTGACTTTCCCAATCATTATTACCCATATATTGAAGACGAAGCATGTTCACATTATATGGTCCAATTTCAATTAGAACCGCATACAACTAGAATTCATGGGTTCTTTTTCCCAAATTTGAACTAGGACAACATGCAACTAGGCTCGGGGTTCTTTCTCAAGGTTGAGCTAGAACTACCTAGAACCTAAATGCATTGGTACCTCGCCAAATCGAGCTAGAACAATCATGAAGCTAGTTTCATCGCTTGCTTCTTAAAAATCGAACTAGACAAATATGGAACATGGGTTCATTTCCTTAGTTCAATTGGATTAGCATGCAAGCTAAACTCATGGGTTCCTTTTAGAAATTTAACTAAACCACTACAACATACAACTTAAGCATGCATGGGTTCTTCAGCAACATATAACTTAAGCATGGTTTCTTTAATGCAACAACCTACAACAACTCAAGCATGGGTTTCTTACTACAACAACTCAAGCATGAATTCTTCACTACAACAACCTACAACAACTAAAGCATGGGTTTCTTTCTAAGACAATTCAAGCATGAGTTTCTTTCTACAACAACTTAAAACAACATAAGCATGGTTTCTTTAGAACATACAAAACTTAATCATGGGTTTCTTACTACAACTCAAGCATGGGTTCTACATATAACTCAAGCATGGGTTCATTACTACAACAACCTACAACAACTTAAGAATGGGTTTCTTTCTACAACAACTCAAGTATGAGTTTCTTTCTACAACAACTCCAGCATGGTTTCATTACTACAACAACCTACAACAACTCAAGCATGGGTTTCTTTCTACAACAACTCAAGCATGGTTTCAATAATACAATAATTAACAACTCAAAAATGATGGATTCTTTACTAGCAACTCAAGCATGGTTCTTTACTACAACTCAAGCATGAGTTTCTTTCTACAATAGCTCAAGCATGGGTTTCTTTCTACAAATCAAGCATGGTTTCATTACTACAACAACCTACAACAACTCAAGCATAGTTTCATTACTACAATAATTAGCAACTCAAACATGATGGGTTCTTTACTAGCAAATCAAGCATGATTCTTTACTAGCAACTCAAACATGGTTCTTTACTACAACTCAAGCATGGGTTTCTTTCTACAACAACTCAAGCATGGGTTTCTTTCTACAACTCAAGCATGGGTTTCTTTCTACAACAACTCAAGCATGGTTTCATTACTACAATAATTAGCAACTCAAACATGATGGGTACTTTACTAGTAACTGAAGCATGGTACATTACTAGCAACTCAAGCATGGTTCTTTACTACAACTCAAGCATGTGTTTCTTTCTACAACAACTCAAGCATGGGTTTTTTTCTACAACAACTCAAGCATGGTTTCATTACTACAATAATTATCAACTCAAACATGATGGGTTATTTACTAGCAACTCAAGCATGATTCTTTACTACAACTCAAGCATGGATTTCTTACTACAACTCAAGCATGGGTTCATTACTACAACAACCTACAACAACTTAAGCATGAGTTTCTTTCTACAACAACTCAAGCATGGGTTTCTTTCTAAAATAACTCAAGTATGGTTTCATTACTACAACAGCATACAACAACTCAAGCATGAGTTTCTTTCTACAACAACTCAAGCATGGTTTCATTACTACAATAATTAGCAACTCAAACATGATGGGTTCTTTACTAGCAACTCAAGCATGGTTCTTTACTACAACTCAAGCATGAGTTTCTTTCTACAACAACTCAAACACGGTTTTGTACAACTCAAGCATGGTTTCATTACTACAACAACCTATAACAACTCAAGCATGGTTTCTTTCTACAACAACTCGAGCATGGTTTCATTACTACAATTAGCAACTCAAACATGATGGGTTCTTTACTAGTAACTCAAGCACGATGGGTTCTTTACTAGAAACTCAAGCATGGTTCTTTACTAGTAACTCAAGCATGGTTCTTTACTAGCAACTCAAGCAAGGTTATTTACTACAACAAAAGCATGGGTTTCTTTCTACAACAACTCAAGCATGGGTTTCTTTCTACAAATCAAGCATGGGTTTCTTTCTATAACAACTCAAGCATGGGTTTCTTTCTACAACTCAAGCATGGTTCTTTTACTATCTATTACAAAGACTGCTTTAAGAATTTCTACATATTACAAAGACTTCTCCTTCTAGTAATTTCAAGTATTTCATATTACAAAAAAATCTAATTTTATTGAATCTACAAATCCTACATATTACAAAACCTACCTTCCTTCAATCTACTAGTTTCTACACATAACAAGATCAACTTTTTATGAACTAAGGTTAGTAAAGATTGATTTTTAACAAAGTAGAGAGCAACATACAGCAAAAGGCTTATCTTTTAATAGGTAGATGAGTTCTACAACCTCAAAAATGGGTATGTAAGTATTTTTACTACCTTAATCTTTATATGCTCATAGTTTTGGTCCAAGTTATCATAGTTTGTGTTAACAAAAAATAACCATAATAACAAAAATAAACATACTAAGCTAAAGATTCCATCTTTATGGGTTCTTTAGTGAGTTCTTCCTTTCAAACTTTGCATGTGATCTTCCTAGACTCACACTACTCATATGCCCAAACCATTTAGTCCAAGTAATTAGTTTAGCAAAATAACCATAACAAAAGTATAAATATTACACCTTTATATTGTTTTGGTTAAGTTCTACCATCCATCTTTCTCATGGAATCATTTTGATCCCTACTACCATGTTTATACTTAAGATTTAGTCATTTTTAGAACATACAACAACTACATACAACAACCATACATCATAAAGTGAGTTATTTCTCACATACAACAAGTTATAAATAAAAGATAACAAAAAACACAAATAAGAGAAGTAGAGAACCCCCACCTTTGATTCTTTGTAGGGAAGGACTAGCCTAGCAAACCTTCTCCTTCCTCAGCTCCTATGGAAAGCTCCGATGGAAAACCCCCAAATGAAGAACACTTATTAGGGTTTCTTCTCTTTCTTTTCCTCTTTATTTTTTTCTTGTAAATGAAACAAAGGGTGAAGGAGAGGGGTATTTATAGAAGGAATGAGAAGGGGGAGAGTGCAAATGCACTAGGGTTTTTTTTTGCAAAATACCCCTTGGGGTAAGGTTGGCCGGCCATTTACTTGGTGAGGTGGAGGGTGAGGTGGAGGGGTGAGGTGGAGGAGAGAGTTCTAGTAGAAAATACACATATTCAACTCTTATGTATCTTATTAATCCTAAACCCTAGGTTTAAGCCTCCAAACAAATCCTAGCCATCCAATTTTGATTAATCATGACAAAAATAAGATATTTTTGTCCAAAACACATACTACATGATTTGTACAAACGTACGAAATCAGTACAATACGCATACATATGTATTTATACATACCGATAATTTTCGTTTGTTAAACCGCACAATCCGCATAAAAATAAATTAATTCCGAAAATAATAATAAAATAAATTTTATTATCAGCTCGGAAGATTCCAGTATCAATTTCATACAATACAGATGTATACAGACTGATATATACACACAGATAATGTTTATTAACAAAATCGGGTAATATCCACCAAACATATTTCAATTCTGAAAATAAAAATAAAATAATAGTTTTTTATATCTGGCCGGGATTTTTCAGGCATTTTTCTCAAAAACGCATTTTACAGGATTTTTTATAAGTGCACAAAACTGATACAATACATATATATACTTACTAGTATATATTCACAAGTAAGTTTTTATTTAGAAAAACTAAGAAATTTCCATAAAAATATTTTAATTAAAAAAATAATTATTATACAAATATAATATCCGACCGGGATATTACAATACTCCCTCCTTAGAATAGTTCTGTCTTCAGAACTATGTTAAGTCAGGAGAAATGAAAACAGCACATACAGAATAACACAGACATAGGGAATGTGATAAACTATTATTGAACAAACCGTTGCACGGATTCCATACACACACACATATATATCACTACAACATATATGCCATTTGATAGCATTTTGTAAATGCTATTAAAGACATATGACAGCATTTTGCAAACGCTGTCAATACCCCCACTATGGTATGTTTATAGCGTTTCCTCAAAACGCTATAAAAAGCACAGCATTTCGAAAATGCTATAAATACGATAGCATTTTCGAAATGCTATCGTATATATAGCATTTGGAAAATGCTATCGTATATATAGCGTTTTCGAAACGCTATAAATATGATAGCGTTTCGACAAACGTTATCGTATATATAGCATTTTCGAAACGCTATAAATACCATAGCGTTTGTCGAAACGCTATGGTTTTTATAGTGTTTTAAAAATGCTACAAATACCATAGTGTTTGTCGAAACGCTATTGTATTTTTAGTGTTTTCCAAACGCTATGCCTTTAATAACGTTTCGGAAATGCTATCGTTTGTAAGAGTGGTGTTTTTTTTTCGCAGCGTTTTAAAACGCTATTTATTTTGACCTGTATGCAAAAAAAATCTACAGATGCATAGAAAAGTTTTGAAAATTCTCCAGATGCATATATATAAAACATCAATAACACCATTCAACTTATACATGTTTTGAAAAGTTGTGTATCAAAATCTAACATCATAAAACAATTCCGCACAATGAACTTGAATCCGTACAATAAACAAATAAAAAGGTACATCTAATAAACTTAAAACTGGCGATAAAAAATCCTTGAGTGATTAACATCAAAACAATTCGCATTCTTCGTTTCATTCACAGCATCTCCCACCTATAAATGGAGATGAAAAAATGTGAGTGTGGTTAATAATTTCAAAGTGAAAAAATATCAAAATAAGTTCATGAAAAGTTCTACCAACGAAAAATAAGTTCATGATAAGTTCTACCAACCATGGTAGTAAAGTGAACAAATATCAAAATAAGTCCACGGTAGTTAGTGGTTACCCTGAACTAATAAACATATAGTCATGAACAGACTAGAACTTATGAATGATATAACTTCCAATCCCAAGTTAACTAAGTTGTTAAGTTGCTGACAGCATAATTTCTTTCTTTGAATTTCAATGTAGGCAGTCTCTTATATTTGACGTTCCCCTCCCCCAAAACCCCCTCCCCTCAAGCGGTTCTTAAACTTTGGATATGGGATAACATTTGTGATAAGAGACGCTTCAGCAAGAATAAGTAATCCTATAGAACCTAAACCATAAACAGACTACCCTTAACGCTTCTACAAAATTTAGAAAGACAACATCATGATAATTCAACATGAGAGCTAGATACTCATTTTGCTATTTTATACTCCAGATGGTGTAAACAATCAATGATGTATTTATGTCCAGCAACATAGATATATACTATAAACAGAAAACACGATACTAGTAAAGTCTTTGCTCAAATGCTTCTAAGCACCGAGTAGGAGAATTGTCAGATTGAGCATAGCTCATTCTACAGTTCAGTCAAACTTTTCAATATACCTCTATTTCAATGAGGCTTAGCTTATCCAATTGAATAACACAGAAAAAAAAAATAGTTATGCCATATTTCCTGAGAAGGTGAAATGAGTTTACATAGTAAAGGCTGGCACAACAGTCTGAACTTCTCCATTTTACATGTCATATGCTTCATTGCTTATGTTCAATTTAGGCATTCATTACCTCATGGCAGGTAAAGAAAAGAAACAAGATACACAAGAAATAAGATAGAGAGGAAATAATAAAGATGGAATGAGATCTGCAAGAAATTGAAACATACCTTACAGCTCGCACCAAAGTCTGTGGGTTGCAATTCAGGAAACAGTAACCAAATAAGAAAAATCATAAACACTTTACAGAAGTATAATAATAAAAATGTATACTGTATGAAAAACATAGAAAGAAAGTCAACTAAATTAATATTTAACTGATGTTACTGAACTAACAGAGATAGCAGGTATGGACATCATACCTCCCACATCCTAGCAGAACTATGCAGATTAGCACAATTAAACCCACAGGGTAAAAAAAAAGGAGGGAGGAGTTCCTAGTGCAATTTCAAACAATCACTGAATACACTTTGAAGTAGTAGAAAATGTCTAGAAATAAGGATTGCCAACAATTTCTTTTGGTTAAACTACCTGGATGATACCCTACAACATTAGAAAAATGACAGAACAGGAAAGAATGAAAGAAAAAGCATTTCCAGTCTTTAGCATGAACAAGAAATCAGAATGGTTAAAAGGTGCTAAGTCAGTTTAGCCAACCTTCAGTGTTGTATTCAAGTTGTTTCTCACATTGCTAAAAAAATTTATTCTGTCATGATTTTCAATCAGTGTTTGACATTCTTGGTACAACCTAACAAACCGTCGTAAATTAAATTGTGTTAAACACAACCTTACAGCTAAGGACATCCGATAACACGAAATATGTGCTCCGTTACATATTGTATATATATTTGATGCAATGAACAGAATAATTCCCAAACAGAGACTGAGGGCATACTTTTCAATGGACAAGAAGTTTCCACGAAGTTGGCTTATTGTTTTCTGAGACAAATTGAGAGCATCAATACTAAGATGAGCTTTCTCAACCTACAAACACATTTAATTTGTGAATATATGTATATGTAAAGATGTTAGGAAACATGAACATCTTCAGAAAGAAAAGAAGAACAAAATTTAAAAAATTATGTACAAGACTGTTTAATTGGAATCATGTATGGTTATATTAGTCACTTAACAACAACAAAGTTCATCCTTCAAATCCTTTCAGCAATCAGTAGAATGACTGACTATAAGTTGTAAGCCGAATTATTAGCATTTAATTGCAAGACAGAGGTAATTTTACCTGCTCTGCAACCATTGTGCTGAGCTGTGCATCATTTGCCTGGAAACAGTACGAAATTTTTTTTACATGTTACACCTTAAAATTCAATATACAAAATCAAAAATCAATAAAATCAAAAACTTTGGCATAAAGAAAAAATTTATTTTTCATCAGAATTATCAAAAACAACACAGGACTGCTTAAATTTCCCATCTTGGAAGTTGATGATGGTATGCTAATTAGTTAACATGTTTATGCTACAGTATATGCAACACAAAGTTATGTATTGATAGATGAGGAGATCCTAAGATTATTAACACAACCCATTGTTTCTCAAATGGGAGTAATGCGAGAGTTTGAAGTTTCACAAAAAGTTAGATAGGAGAAGATATCAGAATTTAAAGGATCTTCTTGATTTAACTTATATGATACTACAGGCAAATGACTGTTGTAAGAGTGAGAATGATAATCTCTCAATCAGGAGTTGTCTCTTTCATTGGCAGTTATACATACTGAGGGTTCATTTGGATGCACTCATCAGAAAATAATTAGTTCTGATATTTTCATTGATTTGGCTTCAAAATAGTTATATTTGTACATAAACAGTTATTTGATTTCTACAAAAGATCATTCTTAAGAGATTTTGAGATTCCTACATCATGCTCCTTGCATTACAAATAAAAAAATTAGTTTACCACAACTACAAGATTAGCATCATTACCAGTTCCTCGGACTCGTCTTTTTTTATCTCAGTCAGGTGGACTCCTCTAATATACAATAATTAGGCATAAAAAGGTAACTAAAAAGACAAAGAAAAATAAGTTACTTTAGAAAGGGAGATTACCTTATTTGCTTAAGCCACTGCGAACTAAACTTTATATAGACAATGCCTATAAAACTCCACACTAAGCTCATTAATATCGTGAAAAGTAAATAGATAGCTATGAGAACGTCATAATAATAATAGTTACTAAAGTAAATTTGGATTAAAAGTATTACCAATATTATTGTTAAATCACTCATATATGCAAAAAACACAGCTGCTATACTCCCACTCACGGATTTGTAGTTGATCCCCGTGACAGTCCACCATGTAGGTAAAAACAAAATAATAAGTCATACTAGAAAGGATCTCTATACACTACAACATAAATGTGTAACAAGTGAATTCTATAATGGAGTATATGGAGTAAAACATATCATGTTTCCCTTAAATCACATATATGGAGTAAAATGTGAAGTGTAAGGAATGATGCACTAGTTACTAATAGAAGCTATAGGAAATAGAAATCAAGCTAATTATATAGGAGGGCATTGTTAGCGACATAGTGATTGACTCTTTTTATGTCGCGATCCACTGAGAATATACTCTTATTCTAAGAAGGAGAAAACAAACCCATTTCATCTTACATTTCCAGAAGCCAATGTAAGCTGATAGTATATCAAATCAATAGGAGTCGACACAACATGCACTCCAAAAATGACCCCCTATTCCTAAAACTCATCTTCACCGTCGAATTCAGCGTGGCCAGCGACGTCAGCACCAGCGAAGCATCCGTCCCGGCTTGTACAATAAAATTCTAAAACGTAATACTCTGCAAATCAACCAACCAAACAAACAAACCTAAATCCTCAACAACCCACCAAAATCTTTCTTTCAGAATACTCTCAGGAGCAACTATATGTATTTGCTGGTTAATATTATGTGTTTGTCTCCAATATTCAGATTCTTGATGCTACAAGCAATGAACCTTGGGGCCCTCATGGAACAATAACAAAACCATACAAAGCACAAGCATGAGATCCAGCAATTCCAAGATTTCAGTAATATATGTTAATGAAGTATTGGCACATTGGGAAGGTGATATAATTTAGTACTTTAAAAAAATGATAACAGAAAACACAATCTGTATTAAAGAAAAAAAAGAAAGAGCAAGATGTTGTAGCACCTTAAAAACATGACGCCAATTTTTCCCAGTATCATTCAGCCGCTTCCATGATATGTTGGCATTCGATACTGCATCATGGTCAAGTAACCATGTGTACAACAGAATAAAAGGGAAAGAAGAGTGAAGCAAAAAAAAAAACTTACTTGTTTCGAGACGCCTGTGCAAGCTTTTCCTGATATTGAGATGGAGGAGATGGACGAGAATGGAGAGTGGTGGTGATCGGAGGTGAGGTAAGGTTTGGGGGTGGGTTTAGAGCGGTAGGGGAGGAGAATTGGGGCAGGGGATTTTCAAGCATTGGGGGCAGCCAATGGAGCTAGGATTTCGATTTGGGGGTGAATTAGAGTTCTGGAATGAGTGAGGGTTTCGATTTGGGGGCGAATTAGAGTTCGGGAATGAGCAATGGTTTCGATTTGGAGCGTGAGAGAAGAAAGGGGAAGAAATGAAGGGGACGAAGTAGGTGATTTAGGGGGCGAATTAGGGTTTGGAAATGAGCGAGGGTTTTGCTTTGGAGCGTGAAAGAAGGAAAAGAAATGAAGGGGACACAGTAGGTTGGAAGAAGTGAAATCCCCAAAAGGCCCTCCAAGCTATGGCATTTGGGCGGAGAAGATCTCAGCCATCAGAACATGATCCAACGGCTGATCGCTTTTTCTTAGGATAAGGGCCTCTTCTCACCATCTCATAATAATAGACTCACTCTATATACTAGTAATTTCCACGTGCGATGCACGTCTTAATAAATATATTTTTATTAATAGTGAAAACTTCAATGTAGTCTATCCTTAAATCTAATACTTCCTTTATATTAGATTAGATATGCCCGGGCAACACACGGATTTGTTTGTCTACAA
Source organism: Hemerocallis citrina (assembly GCA_017893485.1). Lineage (NCBI taxonomy): Eukaryota > Viridiplantae > Streptophyta > Magnoliopsida > Asparagales > Asphodelaceae > Hemerocallis > Hemerocallis citrina. The sequence goes on from JACEHZ010000286.1 coordinate 241,182, forward strand.
ATGTTTCTATTAATTGAATTTAATTTGGACGTATATTGCACGGGTTTGCTCAGTTACAAAATTAGGGTTTGTTTGTTTACAACCCCAACTCTCCCATTAAAATAGTAGAGATTTATATATTTGCGGATATCTGTATCCGAATTCGCTATTTTAAGGGATATCCGCATCCGTATCCGTATCTGAAATTTTTTGGATTTGGATATCTGAATTCGTATCTGTATCCGCTCGGATATAAATTTCTTATATCCGTATCCGCAAAATTTTCGGATTCAGATATGGATCGGATCGAATATATTCTTATCCAAAAGCATCCCTAATTTTACCCCTATCTATTCAATTTATTTTTGGATACTACAACATTTTTAAAACACTGTAAAAAGTATAGCATTTCAAAAATGCTGTCTTAGCTAACAGTAAATTTTAAAATTACTGAAGATAGCATTTTATTTAGAAATTCTATTATTGATCACTTTCAACAGCATTAACACTTAAATGCTATAATAAATCCACTGTAGAAAGCCATATATGTTGCAGTGTATATATATCCATTCGGTTACAAAAAGTGTTATATCATACATTACTTAAAGTCCAAAATAAAATTCAAAAAAAAATGCAACTTCAAACTTAGTTGCACCCCCTTCCTTGCACACCGGTGATGACTTTTTCGCCTTCATTGGTATCATCTTCTACAAGTGCGAACACTCGCCCTTGGCGAAGCAGCTCCTTCCTTTTGTGGTTCATCTCTGGAGTTGATCTGCTGCTACTCTTATGGAACTGGGGACAATCTGGTCGGATATTACCAATCTTCCCATATTTGTAACAAACACGGGTATCCATCTGAGTGTCCTTCCTTGGGCACCGGCTCATGAAATGACCTTGCTCTCCACATAGGAAACAGCTCCCTGGCTTGGTGCCTCCAAGTTTGCCGTATGGTTTCTGAATCTTCTGCTTCCGACCTTGGTTCTCGAGCCCTGATGCTGGTGCAGAACTCTTTCCCTCGTTCCACCTTCCAGTGTTCGCCTGCAGTTCTTGTCTTCGGTTCATATCAAGCTCCATCGTGGCCGCAGGGCGGACCAACTTCTCGAACATCCGAATGCAAAAAGTTACCATCCTGTTTCTGAGTGCAGGTCTGAGCCCTTTGCTCGAATCTCTTGGCCTTCTTGACCTCATCTTCTACCATCTTTGGAGCATATCAGGACAGTTGTGTGAACTTGGTCTCGTACTCACGAACTATCAAGCTTCCCTGCTTCAAGTTGAAGAACTCCATGGCCTTGTCCTCCTACACATCTAATGGAAAGTAATGCGTCCTGAACTCCTCCAAGAAGTCTTCCCAGGTAATGGGTCCTTCGCCCATGCCCCTCTTCACCGACTACCACCAGACCCCGACGTCTTTTTCAAGTAGAATGCTTGCCAATCTGAACTTGTTGTCATCCAGTGTCAGCATCACCTCAAACACTGTCTCGACTTGACGAATCCAGTCGTAAGCTGCCATTCGGTCTGCCTTGCCCTCAAAAATAGGTGGCCTCATCCTTCGGAAAGATTCGAAGATCTTGATAGGGTCGGTAGCTGCTACTCCCCGGTTACCTGCGGGTGCTCCTTGTTGCTACACATTATTTCGGCTTGTCTCTGCCAGGTCTCCGAATGCCTAGTACATACGGGCGAATTCTGCCCCTATATCCAGACCTGCGTCATTGCCTCCACTACCCTCGCCCTCATTCGGGTCACTCCTACCACTCTTGGTTCCGCGAGACATCTGGTAGAAAGCAATAAACATGGGTATTAACCCAGATATAGAGAAATTATAAAACATAAGTTGAAAGAAATAACAATATGAATTATAATTGTCTACAACTAGCTAAAAAACCGACTCCTATAAGGCATCCAAGTTTAATTTTCCTACTGTGTTGGACTGTAAATTGAATTCGGCTCTGATACCACTCTGTAACGCCCCGATTTCCATACACTGGAAAACCATGACATAAGCCAGAATCTTTTCTTCAATTAGCCACAATACATAGAAAAATAGGAAAATTTAAAACTTTTTATTGAACACAAATATATTACAAGTCCGAATGTTATAAAACTGCAATACATTACATCAGTGTACAATGAATAAAGATTAACACTTGGTACTTCACTTGGATGCTTCCCAACAATTACAACAATTGTTACAAAATGGAACAATATTAAACAACAAATATTACAGCAAAAAATAAAATCGACTCCTGCTTCTCTTGCCTTGAGTCCTCTTGAATCCTGTACCTGTACTTCTGCAATCTAGTACCTATTGAAGTAGAGACGTCAGTATATATACTGATGCTTTCAGGCTGATGACTAGCAGAGATTCTCAACTTTAAACAAACAGATTGATGAAAAGAGAAGCGTGTATATCTAGTTGATGTGCCAGTGTATGCTATGACCTAGACTCTAATGCAGGATTAACTAATGCAAGGATGCTCTTATTCCAATACAAGTGAGACTCTGGAACAGTATGCAGCCCATACTACATATACCCCGTATCAAGCCATTTCTCCATATATAGAGATTTGAACCCGCACCAAGAATTCTACTCTTGTTTGTACCCATCCTGTTCCTGACACAATACTACATGACTGATGAGGTTGCAGGTACGGTCTAGTTCCGCTACTGCAGTACAATAGTGGTGTCCCCGTTTTCCACTATTGCTCGGCGAACCGGACCTCGCTAAAAAACTAACACGAACCACAAGATACTCGTCAACCTTCTTCCGTGCCCTCAACTCGTCATGAGAAGGCATAGATACTGATGGAATCGTAGGGTCTATTTTCCTAGGAAAACCTCCCATTCTTATCATGGCACATTCAGGAATTAACAGACGAGATACGGATCCCGTACTCCCAACTCGTCATAAAAAAACACTGTCTGTATCCCTTTGACAGGGGGATACATCCCAATAACACATAGTGACAGCCTATAAGAGAATTCAGATTATAGGGTATCAGCCCTAACACTAACTCTCATCTTTCAGCAATTTATAGATAAAAATAGTTAAGTAACTGTTACTACCCTAACGATGTCACTAACCCTAACCAAACAAGCGAGACATGCTACTGTGCTTCCAACTCGTCATGAAAAAGCACCGTACGTGTCCTTCTAACCAAATAAGCGAGACATGTCACTGTGCTTCCAACTCGTCATGAAAAAGCACCGTACGTGTCTCTCTTCTAGAGAGTGTAACAATACTAGTGACTTCCCAATCATTATTACCCATACATTGAAGATGAAGTATGTTCACATTATATGGTCCAATTTCAATTAGAACCGCATACAACTAGAATTCATGGGTTCTTTTTTCCAAATTTGAACTAGGACAACATGCGACTAGGTTCATGGGTTCTTTCTCATGGTTGATCTAGAACTACCTAGAACCTAAATGCATGGGTTCCTCGTCAAATTGAGCTAGAACTATCATGGAGCTAGTTTCATGGGTTGCTTTTTAAAAATCGAACTAGACAAATATGGAACATGGGTTCATTTCAATTGTTCAATTGGATTAGCATGCAAGCTAAGCCCATGGGATCCTTTTAGAAATTTAACTAAAACCACTACAACATACAACTTAAGCATGCATAGGTTCTTGAGCAACATATAACTTAAGCATGGTTTCTTTAATACAACAACCTACAACAACTCAAGCATGGGTTTCTTACTACAACAACTCAAGCATGAATTCTACACTACAACAACCTACAACAACTCAAGCATGGGTTTCTTTCTACAACAACTCAAGCTTGAGTTTCTTTCTACAACAACTTACAACAACTTAAGCATGGTTTCTTTAGAACATACACAACTTAAGCATGGGTTTCTTACTATAACTCAAGTATGGGTTCTACATATAACTCAAGCATGGGTTCATTACTACAACAACCTACAACAACTTAAGCATGAGTTTCTTTCTACAACAACTCAAGCATGGGTTTTTTTTTACAACAACTCAAGCCTGGTTTCATTAGTACAAAAACCTACAACAGCTCAAGCAGGAGTTTCTTTCTACAACAACTCAAGCATGGTTTCATTACTACAATAATTAGCAACTCAAACATGATGGGTTCTTTACTAGCAACTCAAGCATGGTTCTTTACTACAACTCAAGCATGGGTTTCTTTCTACAACAACTCAAGCATAGGTTTCTTTCTACAACTCAAGCACAGTTTCATTACTACAACAACCTACAACAACTCAAGCATGAGTTTCTTTCTACAACAACTCAAGCATGGTTTCATTACTATAATAATTAGCAACTCAAACATGATGGGTTCTTTACTAGCAACTCAAGCATGATTTTTTACTAGAAACTCAAGCATGGTTCTTTACTACAAGTCAAGCATGGGTTATTTCTTTCTACAACAACTCAAGCAGGGGTTTCTTTCTACAACAACTCAAGCATGGTTTCATTACTACAATAATTAGCAACTCAAACAAGCATGGTTCTTTACTAGCAACGCAAGCATGGTTCTTTACTACAACTCAAGCATGGGTTTCTTTCTACAACAACTCAAGCATGGTTTAATTACTACAATAATTAGCAACTCAAACATGATGGGTTCTTTACTAGCAACTCAAGCATGATTCTTTACTACAACTCAAGCATGGGTTTCTTACTACAACTCAAGCATGGGTTCTACATATAACTCAAGCATGGGTTCATTACTACAACAACCTACAACAACTTAAGCATGAGTTTCTTTCTACAACAACTCAAGCATGGATTTCTTTCTACAACAACTTAAACATGGTTTCATTACTACAACAACCTACAACAACTCAAGCATGAGTTTCTTTCTACAACAACTCAAGCATGGTTTCATTACTACAATAATTAGCAACTCAAACATGATGGGTTCTTTACTAGTAACTCAAGCATGGTTCTTTACTAGCAACTCAAGCATGGCTCTTTACTACAACTCAAGCTTGGGTTTCTTTCTACAACAACTCTAGCATGGGTTTCTTTCCATAACTCAAGCATGGTTTCATTACTACAACAACCTACAACAACTCAAGCATGTGTCTCTTTCTACAACAACTCAAGCATGGTTTCATTACTACAATAATTAGCAACTCAAACATGATGGGTTCTTTACTAGCAACTGAAGCCTGGTTCTTTACTACAACTCAAGCATGGGTTTCTTTCTACAACAACTCAAGCATGGTTCTTTTACTATCTATTACAAAGACTACTTTAAGAATTTATACATATTACAAAGACTACTCCTTCCATGAATTTCAAGTCTTTCATATTACAAAAAAATCTAATTTTATTGAATCTACAAATTCTACATATTACAAAACCTACCTTCCTTTAATCTACAAGTTCCTACACATAACAAGATCAACTTTTTATGAACTAGGGTTAGTAAAGATTGATTTTTAACAAAGTAGAGAGCAACATACAACAAAAGGCTTCTTTTAATAGCTAGATGAGTTCTACAACTCCAAAAATGGGTATGTAAGTATTTTTACTACCTTAATCTTTATATGCTCATAGTCTTGGTCCAAGTTGTCATAGTTTGTGTTAACAAAAAATAACCATATTAACAACAATAAACATACTAAGCTAAAGATTCCATCTTTATGGGTTTTTTAGTGTGTTCTTCCTTTAGAACTTTTCATGTGATCTTCCTAAACTCACACTACTCATATGTCCAAACCGTTTAGTCCAAGTTATTAGTTTAGCAAAATAACCATAACAAAAGTCTAAATATTACACCTTTATGTTGTTTTGGTTAATTTCTACAATCCATCTTTCTCATGGGGTCATTTAGATCCCTACTACCATGTTTATGCTTAAGATTTAGTCCAACTTGTTTTTAGAACATACAAAAACTAAATACAACAACCATACATCATGAAGATGAGTTCTTTCTCACATACAACAAGTTATAAATAAAAGAGAACAAAAAACACAAATAAGAGAAGTAGAGAACCCCCACCTTTGAATCTTTGTAGAAAGGACTAGCCTAGCAAACCTTCTCTTTCCTCCTTAGGTCCTATGGAAAGCTCCGATGGAAAACCCTCAAATGAAGAACACTTTGGGTTTCTTTTCTTTCTTTTCCTCTCTATTTTTTTTTTTCATGTAAATGAAACAAAGGGTGAAGGGGAGGGGTATTTATAGAAGGAATGAGAAGGGGGAGAGTGCAAATGCAATAGGGTTTTTTTGCAAAATACCCCTTGGGGTATGGTTGGCTGGCCACTTACTTGGTGAGGTGGAGGGTGAGGTGGAGGGGTGAGGTGGAGGGGAGAGTTCTAGTAGAAAATACACATATTCAACTCTTATGTATCTTATTAATCCTAAACCCTAGGTTTAAGCCTCCAAATAAATCCTAGCCATCCAATTTTTATTAATCATGACAAAAATAAGATATTTTTGTCCAAAATACATACTACATGATTTGTACAAACGTATGAAATTGGTACAATACGCATACATATATATTTATATATATACCGATAATTTTCGTTTGTTAAACCGCACAATCCGCATAAAAATAAATTAATTCCGAAAATAGTAATAAAATAAATTTTATTATCAGCTCGGAAGATTTCAGCATCAATTTAATACAATTTAGATGTATAGAGACTGATATATACACACAGATAATGTTTATTAACAAAACCGGGTGATATCCAACAAACATATTTCTATTCTGAAAATAAAAATAAATTAATAATTTTTTATATCTGCTCGGGATTTTTCAGACATTTTTTCTCAAAAATGCATTTTACAGAATTTTGTATAAGTACACAAAACTGATACAATACATATATATAATTTCTAGTATATATTCACAAGTAAGTTTTTATTTAGTAAAACAAAAAAAATTCCATAAAAATATTTTAATTAAAAAATTATTATTATTATACAAATATAATATCCAACCGGGATATTACAATTACTCCCGGTATGAATTCTTCCTGGATTTTAGATTCTGGTGCTTCACATCTTCTTACTAGTAATTATATACTGATCACCACTAGCACTACATTTTCCTCTCACTCTTTATCCTTATACACTGTCGATGGCTCAGAACTTCTCACTACACACTCAGGGTCTATCAGCTCTTCCTCTCTCACGCTGTCCTATGTTCTTTATGTTCCTCATTTATCCATGAACCCTATTTCCATTAGTGCACTGTGCAATAGTGGCATTGTCGTTACATTTGCTTCTTTCGGTTGTTCTATTACTAATTCTCACACTGGTCAAGAGTTTGTGCATGCTAGTTGACAGGATCGTCTATATCACCCAGATTTTTTTCATGCACATAAATCTCATCCACACTTTTCTGTTGTTGGGCACTCTGATGCTGATCTGTAGCATAAACGTTTAGGACATATTAGCGAGTCTCGACTCAAGACTTTAGCCAATAGTGGTGCCCTTGGTCCTTTTTTTGTCACGCCCCGCTTACCAAAAAGAGAATACGGAATACAGATACGTGACTAAGCCCAGCGAATGACTTTCATCATTCATAAGCTATTCAGAATCTTTATAACATCTCACAGGAATAATCAGAGTCGGAAGCAAGAAAAGTCAACCAAGCATGCATATATGAATTAAAATACCAACAGGAATACTTGAAACAAAATATATTAATCTCAAATAAACTAGATCTGAACAAGTCAAAAATCCTGGATCACATTGCCCAAATCTCATATCACCTACACCATCTGGCAGCTGATCTCCAAAATTTGCAATTTTATAAATTGCAGAAAGAGAAAAAAGAAAACAAAATGCTCGTCAATACAAGTTACGGGCCGTTTGTAGTGCAGGATACAAGTATATGAAAAAGATAAACAAATATAGCATGGTATAGGCATGTCAACAGACGATGATAAATAACATGAATCAAGAAGCAAAATCAGGTAACATGATATACTAACAGGTACAGATAACATGTATCAAGTGTCATGTAAGCAGGTAAATAGGTAACAGGTGTATATAACATGTAACAGGTAACATGCATCATGCAAGCAGGTAAACATGTGTAACAGGTGTTAAGTAGCATGTACAGGTATCATGTAACAGGTATCACGTAACATGTATCAAGTTATGTCAAGTCTTGTATTATTACTATCTAGGTAGCACTTCATGCGCCCCAGATTTTTATCACATGGTTGCTACATTCAAACAAATTACGTTTAGATTTCATAGTGGCATCCATATGGCAGTGTACTCAGGGGTCAGGATAACAGGAAAAACAAGAATAGGTAGAACCTAGTGGTTCTCTTCTGAGTACACCTTCCTATAGGGAAGTGTGCAGTCAGGTAATCAGGTAAACAGGTACAGGTAGAACCTAGTGGTTCCCTTCCGAGTACACCTTCCTATAGGGAAGCATGTAGTCAAGTAACAGAATCGTGAATCATGTAGTCATGAACACGTAACAGGCAGGACACGGGTCCTCTTCTCAGTACACATTTCTATATCTTCCACAGCTAGATCTTTTTCTTAACTCCGGCTTGGTTATTTTTTATTATTATCAAACAGGCATGTATGTGTCACAAGTAGAGCAAGAATATCATGATATAAATAAATAACAGGTTTTGGATGAAGAATAAGAATGTTCAGGTGAAAGATAACTTATAACATGATAATATAACGAAAATTCTAGTTCAGGACAGCAAGACAGTACTGCACAAAACTGGGATTCCCGTTTCTACAAATATACAAATCTGAATCCGTCAAAGAATCTGGAAAATAGACTCCCGAATGAATTCAGCGAATATATATAAGTCATATAGTATTTCACAAAAACATGAGTCAAATCTGAATTGAAACTCGAAAATATGTTCAGTCAGAAATCAGTAGTTTGTATTCGAAGTCAGGAAAATAGCATGAAAACTCATTAGTTAAATCCACAAAAAATCTGGGGTATTTCCCTATATGTGCAGCATCAGAATATAAAGTTTCAGAATTTTTCAATATAAATAGTTTAGTCAACAAAAATCAGAAAACTTCAAGTTGCAGTGGTTTTGTAAATATGGAGTTATAAACACTGCAGTACGAAAACAACAATATCTCACAAACCATAAATCCAAATCCAAATTCGCCAAAAGGTTGATAAAATAGAAACAGTAAGCTAACTTTCATATTCACAAATATTTTACAAAAAGCAAGTATAATTAGGTCGAAAATCAGGTTCTTTTCTGAATAGTATGAAAATTCTACATGTATAATAATTGTTTGGAAACATAGAACGGTTTGTAAAACTCATCAAATAAATTCAAAAAAAATCAGGGTTAAACCCAATTAGGTCTAGTTATACTGTGCAAAATATTGGATCAAAATAATACTTTTAACATCATGATAAAAGTATATTACTCTTCAGAATTCATTGAAAACAAAATATGGAAATCTCTCTACACCTCTGTAGTAAAATAGACATAACTCACAACTCATAAATCCAAACTGAGATCTGTCAGAATGGTTGGAAAATAGACAGAATTCTCTGCGGTTCATGTTCACAAAATATTTTCATATAGACCTTAATAGGGTCTAAAATACTGAACAACAGTAAGGTAACAGAAAATACAGAATTGTCCCTTATGCATAAATCAACATAGATCATACAGAATTTGTCCAAATCATAACCAAACATGAAATATGGTGTACTAAATGTCTTAACAAAATGATATAGGGTATTTTACAAGTCCACGACAAGTATACAATGAATAGCACATCAAGCACACGGTATCACAAAATAACGTGCATATATACATCCAAAAAGTGGTCATCCCTAGTTGTTTCATGCCATGTATGTCGTGAGGCAAATATGGTCAAATCAACACAATAGAGACAATATATAACAGAGAATTCACACACGATTTGTCTCTAGAATCCAACTACACTACAAGCGGTATTTAGTACTTGTATTACACAAAAAAAAAGAGTACAAGTTAATTGCCTGAGAGACGATGACAGAACAAAGCAAAGAGCGAGAATAACAAGAACGAGCCTGGGAATGAACTCAACGAATGAATGAACCCATGAACAAGATGAAGACGATCGAGATCATGAACACAATCGGATGGCTGAGATCGAAGATCAAGAGATCCAATGGCTAAATCCAAGAGATCAAGATAATCGGATCAGATCGGACGGCCAGATCAAGACTGATGATGATGGAGACGATGATCACAATCAGATCAGATGGCCCAGATCTCCCTGATGATGAAGATAATGATGATGATAAAGATCGATCGATCGAACAACTGCGATCAAAGGAAGTTGATGATCATCATAATCGTGATGATCAAGAGGAGATTGGACGGCCCACAACAAAGATGATCAAACCAACAACAACTGCAGTGCTCGGTTCTGGAGACGATCGACGACAGTGACCAAGGGGACAGCCGACGGGACGATGGTGTTGCGGTTGCTGCTATCGTCGGAGAGGAAATATAGGTGGCGGAACACAGGCCGAGAGGGGCTATGTCGCTATCGGTGCAGCCACTGAGAGAAGGAGCACGGTAGGGAGGGGGCCAGGGGACGGCAGGGTTATGCACAGTGCAGGGGTACGCGCTGTGTGTCGCCGCTGGCGGCAGTCACAGGCTGAGCGTGACACAAAAGGAGACAAGGGGGATGCAGGGCATCACTGATCTGGTGGAGCACCAGGGAGACAAGGCAGTTACGATGCTGCTGACGGGAGTTCTGGCGCCGAGGAGGGGCGCTGGTGCGAGCGGTAGGAGGCTGGCGAGGAGCGGGAAAGCAGAAGACTAGGGGGTGAGGTGTTGCAGGGAGGCGCACCGCACATGGAGAGAGAACGGAAGAGACGGAGGGCGGAGGGTGAAGCATAGGGGAAAGGAGGAGAGAGCAGGAGAACGGAACGATGGGTTTAGAGGATGAGGAAGGAGGTTGGGGTGATAGGGTTGGGGAAAGAACAAGGATAGGTTTATATAGGGGAGAAGAAGGGTTTTAGGTGAAAATAGGTATTAGGGTATATACAGGGTAACAAATGGGTTATTGGGTTGGGTTAATGGGCAATAGGGTAAATGGGTATATATAATAGGTTTGGGGTTTATTTAAATGCAGATTGGGTTGATGGGTAAAAGATAATGGGTTATAGGGTTTAATAGAAAATAGGGTTTAATAAAATCCAATAGGAAAATTAAAATAACCAATAAAAGTAGGTTTATATAATAAAAATATATTTTGTACTACAATATGGAAATAATTTGAAATTACTACTAATATAATTAACAATATAAATGGATTTTTAAATAGACAATCAAAGTTATAGTAATAATAACAATAATAATAATAATAATAAATAAAAATAACAGTAATGATAATAGTATTGAACAATAATAATAACAACAACATTAAGAGGATTTATATTATAATATAAGAATCGTTTGAAAATAACAATAAATACCATTAATGAAAAAATGAATTTTAACAGGAGATACAAAATATTTTTGAAATAAATGAATTTAAGAAAATGAATTTTTTTTAATAAAGAACCCAAACCCAGATAATATAGAGAAAAAAATACACCCAAAATACAAAAAAACGGAAAACAGGGGTTACATTTTTCTTTTACCCATTTGTTTGATTATCAGGGTTGTCATTTGGCCAAACACATAGCTAGCATTCCTTTTTAATTACTAAAGCATTTCTCAAGCCACCGATCCTGTTCAGCTTATTCACTCTGATATATGGGAACTATCACCCACACCTTCTCACAAAGGTTATCTTTATTATGTTAGTTTCATAGATGACCATACTTGTTACACATGGGTGTGTCTTATGCGCCAACGCTCTGAGATACCTGACATTTACCAGTTCTTTACGAACATGGTTCACACTCAGTTTGGTGTGCGTATCAAAATTTTTCGTTCAGACGGTGCTCGTGAGTATACTTCCACTGCTATGAGATCAATCTTTCAATCTCATGGTACACTCTTTCAGCAATCTTGCCCTCCTACTTATGAACAGAATGGTGTAGCTGAACGCAAACATCGTCACATCCTTAAGATAGCTCACGCTCTTCTACTCTCATCTTTTGTTCCTTGTTCTTTCTGGGCTAAAGCTATCATGACGTCTTTCAGTCTCATTAACATCACTCCCTCGTCATCCCTATCTGGCATGTCACCTTATGAGGCTCTTCGATACTCACCTCCGGACTACAGTATGCTCTGTACTTTTGGGTTCACCTGTTATGTCCTTCTCCCTTCCAATGAGCGCATGAAACTCACCGCCCGTTCTACTAAGTGCATTCACCTAGGTCTCAGTCCTGAACATAAAGGATATCGTTGTTTTGATCCTTTGGTAGGTCGTATTCGTATTTCCCGACATGTCACCTTTGTGGAAGACTCTCCTTACTATTTGACCTTTCCTGAAGATGCTAGTTTTCTTAACTCCTTTGTTTTTGGGCCTTCTTTCCTTGCCAGACTTTCACCCATTCCATTTGATCCCACTCCTTTAGCTCCTTTCCCACCTCATACTAATGTTCCACCTATTGGTCCTCCTACGGAAACACCCCTTGCATCTCCACAGCATCATGCCCCCTCACTACCTACATCCCCACAAGTGCATGCACACACACAACCTATCCCACCTCCCCACTCTGTTCATGCTCAACCAGTCCGTCAGTCTACACGTTCTACCTCGGGCATCCCACTGTCTCGTTACACACCTGATGTCACTGGTCCTTCTGATCAGTTTGGTTTTGCCACCCTAGCCTCCTACTCACCACAGTTTCATGCATATCTCACTGTCATACACGCCACATGTGAACCTAGAACTTACCAGGAAGCTATTCAATATCCAGAGTGGCGAAAAGCTATTGCAGAGAAGTTCATGATCAGAATGGCAATTGGGATGTTGTTCCACTGCCTGTCGGCGTCCAGCCCGTTAGCTGCAAATGGGTTTTCAAGATCAAATATCGACCTGATAACTCCATTAAGCGGCACAAGGCTCGTCTTGTTGCCCGAGGATTTACTCAGGAGTATGGTATTGATTATGATGAGACTTTTGCTCTGGTTGTACAAATGACTACAGTTCGCACTCTCCTTGCCGTTGCCACCATTCGTCAGTGGCCGTTATACTAGATGGACGTGAAGATTGCTTTTCTTCATGGTACCTTATCTGAGGTTGTTTATATGCATCCTCCTTCTAGCCTTACCACTCCTCGTCATGTTTACCGTTTGCGTCGGGCTATATATTGTCTGAAACAAGCCCCTCGAGCCTGGTTTGACTGTTTTCGCAGTGTTATCACCCAGGCTGGTTTCCGTCAGAGTTCACATGACCATTCTATGTTTATGCATTCATCACCGCAAGGGAGAGTCATTCTATTATTATATGTTGATGATATGATTATCACTGGAGATGAATCTGTAGGTATTGTCTCTACACAAAAGTACCTTCACCAACAGTTCCATATGATCTTGGCAGGTTACGCTACTTTCTGGGCCTAGAGATTGCCCATGGATCTCGAGGGATACTTATTTCTCAGCAGGAATACACATCAGATGTTATCTCCGCTGCTTGTCTATCTGACAGTTGATCGACCGACACTCCCTTAGAGCTTCATTTGAAACTTCGTCCCACAGATGGTGAGCTCCTTCTTGACCCCACTATATATAGACAGATTGTTGGACAGCATGTCTACTTATGTATGATTAGACCCGATATTGCTCATGCAGTTAGTATTATTAGTCAGTTTGTTTCCGCTCCTACATCAATTCACTATGGTGCTCTTCTTCGGATCCTCAGATATCTTCGGGGCACTATCACTCGCTCATTATTCATGCCTTCCACATCCACCCTAGATCTCTGTGTGTAGTCTGATTCAGATTGGGCGGGTGATCCTACCACCATAAGGTCTACAACAGGTTTCTGTCTATTTCTTGGTGATTCACTTATCTCGTAGCGAAGTAAGAAACAGGCAGTTGTAGCATGTTCTTTAACTGAAGCTGAATACAGAGCAATGACAACCACTACTAGAGAAATTGTTCATATTCGTTGGTTGTTATCAGATATGAGTATAACTTTCACAGATGCTACTCATTTTCATTATGATAACCGAAGTGCATTACACATTGCAAGCAACCCGGTTTTTCATGAGCGAACAAAGCACATAGAGATAGATTGCCACTATGTTCGTGAGCGCTTTGAAACAGAGACCATTTCACTTCACTCTGTTACTTCTTCACAACAGACAGCAGACTTCTTCACCAAGTCTCATACTGTCCAGAGATTTCGTTACTTGGTGGGCAAACTCACACTGTTCGACCCATCGTGAGTTTGAGAGGGGGTGTTAGATATTTTATTATATAATATATATAGTCTCATATCAGATATGTATCAGTTTAGTGTTTGGTTCTCTCATGTATATAGGAATCATTGTACTCAGTTGTTTTCATCTCTCAATAATTCAATAATATTTTCCAATCTCTCTGTTAATCTTATCATTATTATTTGATCTAATCACGAATGATTGGTAATTTTATGAATTTGTTTATAATTTAACGGTTTTCTGAAAATATACTTTTATTGTGATTAATTTGTTTCATTTATTCGTAATGTATATTTTGCGTATAACCCCAGTGTATTTTCTTGTATAAACCACTTAAGCCCAAGTCGTCCTATATTGAAATAGAAAACCTGAATGAAATACAACGTCGTAAAGGCGCAGTTAGCGTGCAACTTGCTAAGTGGGTGTAATGGCTCCTCCTTCAATCCAGTTTATCTGCTGAAGAGCCTTAAAGCAATGAGAAAACATGCAAAAGGGCTCAACTCATGGACTTCGATACTATGTTGTTACATGCGCAAGAGGGTGGGAGTTCGAGGCTTGCTTGCACCTTTGATTCTCATTTATGTTGGGCGAGATTGACTGAGTTGGTGTGTTTTTACCAGGTTAATGCACTTATGCTTATGCTATTGTTCAAAGAAAAAAAAAATTAAGTTGTTTGCAATAAGTAGGTTCAAAAATAATTATGCTATTGTTCAAAAAAAGAAATTTAAGTTGTTTGCAATAAGTAGGTTCAACAATAATTGGACTAAAAGGGATATGATTGGGTAATTGAATTAAAACAAATTGCCTGACATAATTCATGTGGGTTGAGGATGTCATTTGTAGACAACCTATAATTTGTAGTCGTTCAACCATTAAACTCAATCATTCAATTTTAATTGGGAGTTATATAAACAAATTATTTACTCAACTGTTGTTAATTACAATAATACTCTCAAAGTTCTAATTTATTTACAACATAATTATTTACAAAAGTGTCACTCATATAAAATAAAAGTTTGTGCGACTAGGGTAATTTGTAAAGAGTATGTGATGAGTAAAGTGAGGTCTTAGGTTCGAAGCCAGATTACGTCTTATTATTTACTATGTATAAAAATATTAATTAAAAAGTGCATCGCAAGTGCATATTACTAGTTCTCTTAAATTCTTTCATAGGCTCGTAGCCTTTCCTATAAGTTTTTTGAAATGAAACTGATTTCGGCAAGTGTTATCTCTAATAATATAATGGGAGAAAGACTTAGTGTCATTTGTCAATCTACCAATACTTGCATTGCACGTGCATAACTAATATAAAGAAGATCTTAGGTTCGAGTCCTCACTACGTCATATTTTTTACTTTAAATTTTTTAAATATATTAAATCTGCATCACGCGTTTAAATTATATATCAATATGTATCTATCTATAATATAATATATAATAACTATTATAATGGAAGAGTTGGAGTTGTAAATCTACCTACTTACATGCAACACACGTGCAACTCCAACTCTCCCATTATAGTCTTCATATTTGCATCGCACATGTAAATCAGAGTTATTACTTTAATATTTTAAACAAATTAATATGTGCATCGCACGTGTATATTACTAGTTTAAAATAATGGTAAAACTTCTTAACAGTGGATAAGATGTCTCCAGTTCAAATCTCACTTACATCATGCTATGAACTATTTTCAAAAAAAAAAAAAAAAAAATTCTCAAACTTATTCAACCACCTATTCTTTAACTAAGGGCAAAAACTAAATTACCCTCAACGTTTTGCCCGGGTACAAAATGTCCATACAATATTTGAAAAAATACATTATACACATTCATTCGTTAACTTAACCTATTCCATTAACTTTGAATTATTAAATTACATTTCTACCATTACCCTTTCATATCTCATTCTCTTTTTTCCTTTCTCCCTTTTCTTCGTTAAACAGTTAGAAATTGTGATGCATAACATAAGTGCATAACCTTACTAGTAATAATCAGTATTTGGCTATTTGCAACTATCTCCCGTATTTGGTTTCAGTGCCTTGTCAATTCGAGCAACAAATTTTCCATTGCAAATCCTGTATATTTAAATACTTGAATGTTGGATCATCTTGCACATGAACTAGAATCTTAACTACATCTTAGTTTTATTTGTATTGGACTCTCAGCTGCACAAGAGCATACATACCACATCCACAAGGATATCAGTCTTAGCGAAATACGCATGCATTGAGATATATGAGATGTGTTTAATCATTCATTGCCTAGTTACAGAGACATTCAATACATGTCAATCATGCAAAATCATAGCCTAAGTTTGTTGGAATTATGATGACTATATTTACAGAGAGTTTCTTAAATTTCTTTTTTCTTGGCGTAAATTCACTTAAATATCGAAGGCCAAGATGAATAAGCTCATGATATACCCGTAGTATTGAGCTTGGAGAGTCCTTTCAGTTTTCACCAACAATGTCAGCAAAGGAAAAAAATTTACTTGAGAGGACACTACATAATTAAAAATATTATGATTGAGAATAAAATTCATGAAACTGGATACCAAGGTTAAAACCAGAATCTATTGAAAAAATAACAGTAACTTAACGTTGACATGGATTACATCCAGCTAATTATAAAATAGAACTTAATTCTAAATATAACAAAAGAAAATATGTAAAATATCTGAAGAATAACTTTAGCTTTCATAATCCATTTTGATACCCATCCTAGTACTGATTATATTTTCGGATCGGATAAGAGTTAACAGATATCAACAATAAATTTTAGCCAGAAATCTGATATAACAATGAGTCAATGAATGATGTAGAAACAGAGAAGAAAAAAATATCATACTTGCATTTGATTTGGGAAATTTTTTTTGCAACTTGACTCAATTTCAGAAATATGAATGAGATATAAGTTGTTTGCATAATCTGAAATTAATTACATAATCTGAAAAAGAATTAAGAAAGAAGAAACAGAAGAAGAGATTTGATTATAAAAGGGTAAGGGTAAAATGGTAATTCAATAATTCTGACTTAACGGATGGGGTTAAGTTAACAGTAGAATGGATTAAATATACTTTTTCAAACATTATATGGGCATATTGTATTAAGCCCAAACGTTGGGAGGGTACTTTGTTTTTTGCCCTTTATTCAATTGTGGTTGTTGAATCTTTTATTAATCGTTTGCTATACCCTCACGTGTATTTGGTGCGAATTTTTGGGACAAATATACCCTCATAAGTATTCCATGTGAATTTTTTTGGACGAAAAACCTCAAACCTTTATATTTACATTTGTAACCTTCTTCCTTCGAAGCTTGCATAATCGTAGCTCCTAAAAAGCCATCAATATGTCAAAGCGATTCCCGAAGTAATATTCAGCCATCAACCTCAACTCTCAGCGATCGATGACTAAGAGAAGACAGGACGAGGAAGGTGACCGACGTCCAGAACATGGAAGAAGTTCCGGAGTTGAAATCGGCGACCAGTCCAGTGGAAGAGGACGACTAGGGACCAGAGAGATGACCATAAAACCATAGAGGGCTTTCGAATAGAGGTGGAGGAGAGAAGGGTCAGAGACTCAGAGATGAGAGGGCGTCGTGACTCACCAGAGGTGGATAGAAGAGGTCTTGCCCTCCATCGACCTATAGAAGGTCTTATCTAGAAGTGACTAGGAAGGGTCAGGATGGACCTGGTTGGTTAGACCAAGGTAAGGGGAGACTCTCGATGGAAATGGAAATGGAAATGGTGAAGAAGAAGGAAGATGATGAAGGAGAGTGGATTTTGGTTAAACCAAAGAGGGTTAAAATGGCTGAGAAAAGAGCTGAAAAAGCTTTATCATCGTCGTCGTCGATTGATTGGGGTACGGCGAAGAAGAACGCGCAATGTCACAAGTGTGCGGAGAGAGGCCATATGATCCATGAGTGCACCACCGACTGGTTTTGCTATGCGTGTAAGAAATTTGGGAACATCTCGCTAGACTGCCCTAGAAACAAACCGACGAGTAGTGTTCCTTCCTAGTCATCTGCTCTGAGTGCCCCTGTTGAGCCTTCCATCAGCGTCGAAAGCAAGAAAGTTTTGAATGTGTCGGAAGAGAGCCACGACGCGGGGAGAAAGATCATCAAAGCAGTGATCAACCCCACTCCGATCATGGCAGACTTCGAGAATCGCTTGCAACGGTGTATTATGATCAAAATCCATATTGGAAACCCGTCGATGGAAACGATTGCTGAGCTTCTTATTGAAGGTCTTAGGCCGGTGGCGGACTGGGTCTGAGACATTCAAAAAGTGGCAAAATGTGTTTATGGTTTTCTGCAAAATGGAAGAGAGGACTAGAGAGGTGCTAGAGTTGGGGAGCCTAGAGGGAGATGAGAACTTTGTGACTATGAGTAGATGGTCGAAGAATTTCGATGCTATGAAGGTTGACACACTGCCGGCGGTTTGGATTCGGATATTCAACTTGCCATTTCACTGTTGGGTTCGATCGGCATTCCAAAATGTTGTTAACAGGTTTGGTTACTTGATCTCCATTGATAAGAATACTAACTTACAAACCCATAGAGAGTATGCGAGAATCCAAATCGGTGCGGAGGATCTGAGCCTCATACCGTCGGTTATAATTGCTGAATTCGAAGAAGATAGACACAAGATTAAAGTCAATGTAGAACAGAAAAAGAGGGTTTCATTTTGAGGGTCACCGGAGCGATCGGGTTCGATGTCAGAGGCTCGCTTCAACAGGGATCTAGAGGTAGAAGATGACCTACAGTCGTCAGATCCATTGCCTCATCGCAAACGTTCGATGATGGGAAAAGCTGCGAAAGAGCAATACAAAGTGCAACTATCTGATCAACCAAGAACTGATCAGAGCCCTCCATCACAACCAACTCAGGATCACCACAATACAGCGAATCAGTTTGAAAAGTGGGGGACAGCGGTTTTGAACAGAGGGGGGGCACGTCAATACTACGGATCAGTGGGGACAAGACAGGAAATTAGAAGACTTTCGGCATGAAATTTAAAGAAGAGAATGTCCAATCGACGGTGTTGTCTTCAGCTTTTGTGGAAGGTAGGGGTAAGGCCAAGTCAGATGCAATGACCCTAGCTACGGGGTCCCACTCATTCATAAGCTAAACTCTTGATGTTATCTAGAGACGAATTTCAAGAGGTGGTTCAGATGGCTGTTAGAGCGATTTCAAAAAATATCCAGTTTGGGTCGGGCCTTCTATTAGGAAAGAGTGGGAATTCTTTACTTTCGAAAGGAGAGTCTAAACTGGGCTTGCAAGCCACTGCATTAGAGGGCCAATGCTCCCACAGTAATATTCAGAATATTAACGTTGGTAATCATGATCAGCCACCTCAGCTGCTCGGGATTTTGGATGATGAAGAAGAAGAAGATAAGAAGGAGGGTGAACTTGACGGAATAGATCTTCTTGGTGTTGATTGAGGGAGACGAAATTAGAATGCAGCAGGACAAAGGAGGGTCTCCGGGGAAGGAGGTAAGGATCAAAGCTTTAGATGGAGTGGGGGATGAGTCCATTGATTCTTTTAATGAAAATGAAAAGTGGGAGCAAAGTGTGAAAGCTTTAACACCGGGGGTAGAGGACAGTATTGAGGAGGTTTTCGTGGAACAAAACTTACAAAACTCGGGGAAGTGCCTAGAAGAAGCAAAGAGAAAAAGCAAAAGACAAAGTGACAAATGGGGTTCTAAGGGGCCAAGTGAAGATGATCTTATCAGATCAACAACTAAAGCAAAGGAACCAAAGTCGGCATGCGGAGGTTCATTTTAAATTTTGAGATTTATTTTTGATAATATGCTCCTTTACTATGCCATCATTCTAGGGTTAGACATGGGGTCCACTAGAGATGTACAAACTCAAAGGGTAATTGATATGAGAGAAGAAGCTTATAGACTTAGTCTATAAAGCGACCCTAAGTCAGGATAGAGATGGGGAAGGGATTTTTATTATTTGTTTATGTTATACATCTTCTGGAATGTTAGAGGGATGCGCTCTAGAGTTATGATTAGATTGGTTAACGATACTATTGCTAATATAAAACCGACGGTATGCGCTTTTCAAGAAACGAGGATTATCAATCTGCAGATGAAGGACTTTGAGGGAGTGCGTTCATTAAGAGACTTTGATTGGCGATTTAAGACGTCTAGAGAAATGTCAGGAGGTATTGCTTTAGGTTTTGATTCTAAAGTTTTTGACTTCATGGAAGACTTTGTTGGATGTTTATCCATCACTATTAAATTAAAACGTAAAAATGACAGGTGGGAACATATGGTTACCTCAGTCTATGGTCTGTATAACTCTAATCTTAGAGATAGCTTATGGCTTGAATTAAGGAACATATGAGGTAGATGGGATGGCCCGTGGATGGTAGGAGGGGACTTTAATATCACTAGACTTCTTTCTGAACATCGTAGGAGGGAGAGTAACAGTAGAGACATGCTAGAGTTCAATCGGTTGATCAGTAAGGTTGGACCTCATTGATTTTCAGGCTTCTGATAGGAGATTCACCTGGACGAATATGCAAACTAACCCGACTTTAGCTAAACTGGATAGAATTCTGGTCTCTATAGATTGGGAAGAGTTGTTCCCACTTGCAACTGTTACATCTATTCCTAGGTTGACTTCAGATCATACTCCACTTATTCTCGACTGTGGAATTGTTAGACGATTTACCCCACGTCAATTTAGATTTGAGAAAGCTTGGACCCATTCCAATAACTGTAAGAAGATCATAGAGGATTCGTAAGAGGCTCCTACCGGCGCAACAGATGCGGTATCCAATTGGAACATCAAACTCATACGACTGTGTAAGTGCCTAAAGATCTGGGCCAAAGAGGAGCATGGGGTCCTCAATAGATTGAAAGTTACATTGGGGACCAGAACACAGGAATTAGAAACTACTGAAGAGGATAGAATACTAGAAAGAAGCGAAGTCGAGGAACTGGCAGCCAACAGATCGGAGATGCACCGAATTGGGGAGATGGAAGAGTGCTATTGGAGGTAAAGATCAAGGATCCAATGGCTTAAAGAAGGAGAATCCAACACGGCCTTCTTTCATAAAGTGGCTAATGGTAGAAGACGTCTGTTATCGCTAAATCTGGTGTGGGGGTAAACCGACAGTATTTGTGGATTCTTAGGAAAACTGAATAGCAAACCTGAAACCTGTTCCACCAGAGTTTGACCATTGACTCCCACCGTTCACGTACAAAAAGTGCGAGACACTGGGGTTGATCCCGGCGACGCACCCTCCGACGCCCAAGTCAGTAATCAGGAATGATTATGAGAGAGCATAAATTGGCAAAAGATTGATTACCTCTTATTGGTGGTGGATGGGGGGTATTTATAGCCGCCTTTGGGATCGGATTAGGAATGCAATCCCTATGACTAGATAAGGAATTTAATCCCTAATTCTCAGTGAAAGGATAGATGTGAATCAGGGCCGTTGATTAGGATGAATCAGAAACCCTAATTCTATCTAGGTGAACCAGGTCTCATGCGGGTTGGGACCCGCACCCAGTTGAGCTGGATCTGTTCATGGGTTGTAGGGCCTTTTTTGGAAAGAAGACCCTGGACCCATTTCAGACCCGTTTATAAGTGAAATTACCATTTTGCCCCCAAGCGTTAAGATTCGTGCTCGATTTGGGAGGTTCCGATTTAACTCTATTTTTAGACATATCACGAGCCCCCCACTCCTGAAGACTGAGTTTGATCAGCCTTTGAGGAGTAGTTTTACGGTTTCAATGGCTTTCGGAGTTGTATCGGAGTCCAAACGAGGATTGAATCTTTGTATGAGGTACTATGGTGATTTTCAAAGCTATTTGCGCGCTCAAGGTTGTTCTTGAGCTCTCTTGGACTTCTGGTGATTTTTCCTAACTTTGCGAAGTGGTGATTTGTCATTCGGGAGTCTTAATTAACCTTTCTAAGCTATAATTATCTACCCAGTGTTTCAAAAAATATTTCCCCGGACTTATAATTATTTTTTAGAATTTTAAATCACTTTTTTGCAGTATTTAGGTAGATGATTTAAGGTTATTTACGTCGTTTCACAGCTTAGACGCTTCGATCTCGTAGCCGACCCCTTCCGAACCCATGCCACGAAGAAGTCCGAGGTCCATGGGGGTTCGGCACCTTCTGCTGAAGCGCACAGGTACTTCGGCCAGGCCTTTGGTGCGTTCGGCGGATCGTTGCCGAAGTCCATGGCGCTTCTTCCTTATGTAAGAGGGTCGGTGGCAGGGACATTCGGCAGCGTGTGCCGAGGTCCAACTTTTCCATGTAACATGGTCGGTGGCAAGTACGCTCGGCAGCATGTGCCGAGGTCCAATTTTTCCATGTAACATGGTCGGTGGCAAGAACGCTCGGCAGCATGTGCCGAGGTCCAATTTTTCCATGTAACATGGTCGGTGGCAAGAACGCTCGGTAGCATGTGCCGAGGTCCAATTTTTCCATGTAAATTAGTCTGTGGAAAGAACGCTCGGCAGCGTGTGCCGAGGTCCAATTTTTCCATGTAACATGGTCGGTGGCAAGAACGCTCGGTAGCATGTGCCGAGGTCCAATTTTTCTATGTAACATGGTTGGTGGCAAGAACGCTCGGCAGCGTGTGCCGAGGTCCAATTTTTCCATGTAACATGGTCGGTGGCAAGAACGCTCGGCAGCGTGTGCCGAGGTCTAATTTTTCCACGTAACATGGTCGGTGGCAAGAACGCTCGGCAGCATGTGCCGAGGTCCAATTTTTCCACGTAACATGGTCGGTGGTAAGAACGCTCGGCAGCGTGTGCCGAGGTCCAATTTTTCCACGTAACATGGTCGGTGGAAAGAACGCTCGACAGCATGTGCCGAAGTCTTGGGGCGCAATTTTGGAACATAGGAAACGTCAGGCTGAGTTGGCGGCTGCTGAACTTCTGACAGATGTGACAGTCATTTAATGCGATGGCTGCTGATTTTCTAATGACTCTAACAGATATGCCAGTCATTAATGTGATGGTACAGCTAGGCGCGGTAAACAATGTGACGGTTCAAGTCGTTTTGTCGTCTTGTGTAAATGGGCTGGCTCTTGTGGGCCCATTAACCTCGTTTAGGGTGCCTGGCTCTATAAAACTTCACCCCCCCTCCTCTCATTTCTCACTTCTTCGAATTTTCACTCAGGCAGTAATTTCTACTACTGAGAGCTCACGGCGATCGTCGATTGTTTCTCCGGTGAATATTCTGACCGTTCCCACCAATTCAATGGTAATTTATACTTAGTCATTTTTAGGTATAAATATGTCTCTTTCTCCTATATCCGAGCCCTCCCCTTCTGCCGCCGAAGTCCCTTCTCCGCGTCACCAAGATAAAGGCAAGAAGGTATTCTGTCGAGACAGTGTAGTGGAAGATCCAAAGCGTATGGGGCCGTTCGGAAGGTATCCAGGACAACTGACGGGGCTTCAGCGGGTCCGAGAGCGTCCTGAGAAGCATGCCGAGCGTATCACTCATGGGAGGGGAAGAGCCTTCGAGGAGAATGAGGCGAGAGAGACCTCCGAGGCCGATGAGACTGTCTCTATTCTCAGCCAGGAGGAGTTGGTAGTGATCCGGGGTTGCTTCCAGATTCCAGAGGAGTACGAGCTCATGCTGCCGGGTCCCGGGGTTAGGGCGAATTTGCCGATGCCAGTGAACATGTGTTTCTGGCCGGTCGACGCCTTCATCGCTGGGACTCAGCTACCTCTCCACCTGTTCGCGATCAAGGTGCTGAGGTGGTTTGGGGTAAGCCGCATTCAACTGATGCCGAACGCGTGGAGAGTTATCAATGGGTTCGTACTTTACTGCCAAGCGGCTGGGATCGAGCCGGAGCTTAGGGTACTTCGAACTATCTACCGACATCATCGGCAGAATAGGTCGGAGTTCCGGTACTACCTTGCTCCGAGGCACGGACGTCGGCTCGTCGTCTGTCCCGACTCCATCAAGCACTGGCGAGACAAATACTTGATAGTGCGGGGCATTGAGGTGTGGCCCATTCCCACCAGTTTTGTGGAGGAGGTGTCGAGGCAAGTAAAGGAGTTGCCGGCGCTCCACCCTCAAGAAGAGGAGGCAGTGCAGACTCTTCTTGACCGGCCGAAGTATGATTGGAGGGAGCTTACCGAGGACATTCTCTTCAGGGGAGGGCTCTGCCGTGTAGATCCCAGTACGCGGCTCTTTCAATGCTTTCATTTTCTCTCCCCCCCTTTTTTTTCTCATTCTAACTTGTCTCTATCTGGCTTCTTATTTGATGCAGAGGCAATGGACTTCGACGCGGTGATGGCACAGAGGGCTGCCCTCAGAAGCAAGGTGCCGAGGACACTTCTCAATTTGCCGGTTTGGGGATGAGTACCGGGGTCAAGCGTCGCCGCCCTCGGGTGTCTTTGAAGCGGAACATCCCTGCGCCAAGGAAGCGCTAAATTTTTTTTTTTGGTTTTCAAGCTTTGTATTTCGTCTAAGTGTAATGAGTCGGCGTTGTAGTTTTTGCTTTTTGGACGTCTTGTAGCTCGTTGTAGAGAAGGTACCGCTTTGTAATCGTCCGCCCGTACTTAATCGAAATGACACTTTTTCTCTCTTTACCTTGTGCATTTTTGAACCCCTTCTATTGTTGTGTTACTCGCGACTGTCTTTAGCATGGCGAGGTCCGGGGATAAACTTTCGCTCGTTTGGACCTCGGGGGCGCCGGTGCTAAGAGCGCTCGACAATGTGTGTCGAAGTCCGAAGCAAGGTTTTTCGCTTGTTTGGGCGTCGGTGCCAAGAGCGCTCGGCAATGTGTGCCGAAGTCCAAAGCAAGGTTTTTTGCTTGTTTGAGCGTCGGTGCCAAAAGCGCTCGGCAATGTGTGCCGAAGCCCAAAGCAAGGTGTAATATCCCGGACGGATATTACCGTATATAAATTATTATTTTATTATTATTTTATTATTATTCTGTTTTAATTCCAAAATTAGAATATTTTGGTGATTTTTACCCGGTTTGCTCCTAGACATTATCTGTATCCAGATATCGGCCAGTATATATCCGTATTGTATCAAATTGATACCGTGATCTTCCGAACTAATAATAAAATTTATTTTATTATTATTTCCAAGATTTAATTATTTTTATGCGGATTATGCGAAAATTTTCCGGTATACAGACATATACGCGCACATACGAGTAGTATGTCGATTAGTGCGTTATACGAATTATGTGTTGTATATTTTGGACAACACTTATTTTGCTATAACCTAATTAGAGGGTTAGGGTTTGATTAGGAGGCTTAATCTAGGGTTTTGTATGCATAAGAAGCCTAAGTAAAAACCCTTACTAGAAAACTTCTCCTCCATATCAACCTCCACCACATACACCTCCCTCCACCTCACCCCTACATCTCCTATGGGTATGGCCGGCCCCCTCTTTAGGGAAGGGCTCTTTTGCACTTTTGTATGTGCACAATTGCACTTTCCACCCTCCTCTCCTTCTATAAATAGCCCTTCATTCTCCTCCTTCTCTCATTTTAGAAAGATCAAAAAGAAAGAAAGAAAGAAAGATAGAAAGAAAGAAAGAAAGAAAGAAAGAAAGAAAGAAAGGAAAAGAAAGAGAGGTTTCATACTAACAAAAGAGAGTTTTATTGTAGGGTTCTTAGAAGCTTTCAAAAAGCTAGGGGAAGGAGAAGGAAAAAGCAAGCTAGTCCTTCCTATAGAAAAAAAATAAGGTGGGGGTTTCTTCATGCCTTGTTTGTATGTTTGTTTGTTGTTTGTTTGTTTATTGGATGATGGTTTTTGATGTTCTTCTTCTTCTTACCCTCTTGTTTACCCTTTCTTTTTGGTATGGTTATTATGTGGTATGTGGTAGTAGGAATCATCTAAAAATAGTTCTTTTGGTTGTTGTTGTATGATAAAAAGTAAACTACTTGGACTAAAGGAACACATGCACATAAACTTTTGCATACAACCATGTAAGGTTGTAGGACTTGATATGGAACCATACATATTGCATATTGTTGAACAATACAACCATTGTTGGTTGTAGGACTTGATTGAACTAATGTAATAATTAAAAAGATCTTTCCTTTCTTTACTAAACACTAGTGGTAGAAATAATTAAAAAGGATCTTTTCTTTCTTTTAATCACTAGTTGTAGAAACTAATAAAAAGATCTTTCTTTCTTTTTAAATCACTAGTTGTAATTTATTAAAAAGATCTTTCTTTTATTTTAAATCACTAGTTGTAATTTATTAAAAAGATCTTTCTTTTATTTTAAATCACTAGTTGCAATTAATTAGAAAGATCTTTCTTTCTTTTTAAATCACTAGTTGTAATTTATTAAAAAGATCTTTCTTCACTAGTTGTAATTAATTAAATCTTTTCTTTAGTAAAGTAAAGTAAAATAAAATAATCCTCTCTTTATCACTAGTAATAAATAAGGTTAGTAAGTAACTAATTAGTAGTAAAGCTAAAATAATAAGTAGTAGTATATAACAAGATGAAGTAGTAGTAGCATGTATGTTGATTAATAAGGTAGTAGTAATAGTAGTAAGTTGTATGTTGTGATTTTATGAGAATGAAGTAGTAGTAATAATAGTAAGTTGTATGTTGTAGTAATAGTAGTAGATAGTTATGTGTTGATCAAAATAGAAGTAGTAGTAGTAGTAGAATGTTGTAGGATATTTTCTAAAAATATTCCTTTATGTTTTGTGCTTAGAACATTGTAGGATTGCTTCTAAAAATAATTAGGAGCCATATCCATGCTTAGTTAGTTGTAGCTTTGCTTCTAAAAATAATTAGAAGCCATATCCATGCTTAGTTAGTTGTAGCTTTGCTTCTAAAAATAATTAGAAGCCATATCCATGCTTAGTTAGTTGTAGCTTTGCTTCTAAAAATAATTAGGAGCCATATCCATGCTTAGTTAGTTGTAGCTTTGCTTCTAAAAATAATTAGAAGCCATATCCATGCTTAGTTAGTTGTAGCTTGCTTCTAAAAATAATTAGAAGCCATATCCATGTTTAGTTAGTTGTAGGATTGCTTCTAAAAATAATTAGGAGCCATATCCATGCTTAGTTAGTTGTAGCTTTGCTTCTAAAAATAATTAGAAGCCATATCCATGCTTAGTTAGTTGTAGCTTTGCTTCTAAAAATAATTAGAAGCCATATCCATGCTTAGTTAGTTGTAGCTTTGCTTCTAAAAATAATTAGAAGCCATATTCATGCTTAGTTAGTTGTAGCTTTGCTTCTAAAAATAATTAGAAGCCATATCCATGCTTAGTTAGTTGTAGCTTTGCTTCTAAAAATAATTAGAAACCATATTCATGCTACTTATGTTGTAGGATCATTTCTAAAATGATTAGAAGACTCATTCATGCTTCACATGTTGTAGGATTATTCCTAAAAATGATTAGAAGCTATGGAAGCCATATTTATGCTACTTATGTTGTAGGATCATTTCTAAAGATGATTAGAAGCCATATTCATGCTACTTATGTTGTAGGATCTTTTCTAAAAATGATTAGAAGCCTCATTCATGCTTCACATGTTGTAGGATCATTTCTAAAAATGTTTAGAAGCCATATTCATGCTTAATAAGTTGTAGGATTACCTCTAAAAATATCCTACCATGTTTCCATGCTTAGAATGTTGTAGGATTGTTTATAAAAATATTCCTATCATGTTTTAGGCTTAAGAGGTTGTAGGATGCTTTCTAAGAAATTCTATCATGCTTATGTTTAGAAAATCGTAGGATTCATCCCTAAAGCTCCTACCATGTTTAGTGATTTATTTTATGATTAGGAAATTGTAGGATTCATCCTAGGAATTTCCTACCATGGTTAGTAGTCATTTACGCTTAATGAAGATTCATGCTAGATAAGTGGTAAAAGAATTGTATGCCATGCTAGCTAAATTGTAAGTAAGTTGTATGTCATGCTAATCTAGATTGTGAGTAAGTTGTATACCATGCTAAAGTTCAAATACTTGCTTAGAATGATTGTAGGAGTAGTGGTAGAACTACCTACTATGCCTTAGAATGTTGCTTGTTTATACTAATAGGGTTGCGGTGATTAGTCATGATAAGTAGTAAGCTTTCATGATCAAATTATAACCCATGCTTGACTATAGTGGACTTCATGTCTAGGTCGTAAGTGATTTTCATGCTTAAGCTCGATGAAAGCGTAAGCATTAATCCCATTCATACATAAGAGTATCATGGTGGTTGAGTTATACGATTAGATTGTCGTAGGGAGATGCTTGTAGTTGTATGCCATACTTAAGGCGCTATAAGTTGAGGTAATAAGGATTGGGAAGACCACTAGTGATGGTTGGTCCGATAAAGGCCGTTAGGTCGCCTTCGGATTCTTCCTTAGTGGAATACCGACCATAAAATATTAGTAGACTCTTTTGTTGCTTCTAATATTAGATGACCAAGTTTGTTAGTAAGCACGTTTGGTTGCTTCTAGGATTGATTACCTGTATGGTTGTTTGCACACGGTTGTGCTCGTACGTGGCTCGACTGGCCCGTATGTAGCTGTGGGTCTCATACGTAGCTTAGTCGGCTCGTATGTAGGTGGTTGTCTCGTACGCGGCCCGACCGGCCCGTACGTAGCTATGGGTCTCATACGCGGCTTATTTGGCTGGTATGTACGTTGTTGTCTCCTACGAGGCCCGCCTGGCTCGTGGGTAGTTATCGTTTCATACGTAGCATATTAGCTCGTATGTGGTTGTTACTCGTGTATAGCTGTTAGCTAGTACACAGTTCGTTGTGGGCTATCGACCATCAAGACATAGCGGCATGCATGTATATTCGCACGACCGAGGTCTTGGATCGATGAGCCACGAACCAGATCCGGAGGGGTTCTGGTAAGTCTAGGTTGAGCAGCCTAGTAGAGTTGTCTTGCGAAGCCTAATTTAAGGCCTAGCACGTTATGTTATAATATTATCGTCCCTAGGATCGTCGAGTCAGGGACATCACTAGGGTAGTGACTTATAAAGGTCATTTTGCTTAGACCCTTGCCGAAGAGAGAGGAGTTTGGTTGTAGGGGGCACCTTACGACCAACTTGTCCCTTGAGGGAGGCCTTAGGTGGTGTACTGGGTTGTACCTTCCCGTCAAAGGGATACGCACGGTGCCATCTCACAGGTTGAGGACACGGGTTGCGTATCTCGCTCTGTTAATTCCTGAAATACCGTGGCTGGGGTGCCACAGGATGCATGGTGCAGTCCTGCGCTTGCTATACCCCAGAGAGTGCCACAGGGTAGGCTTCGCGCTGCCCTGCGCTTGCGAAACTCTATGGTTTAATTTTGGAACGATGCCCGATATACTGGGATCGAGTGAGGTCCGGCTTGCCGGGTAGTAGTGGAAAACGGAGACACCATAAGCAGACTGCAGGGAGGGCACTTGACCCTTCTGCAACCTCACAGAGTCATGGAGTATTGTCAGGAACAGGTCGTGTACAATTAGAATGCGTAACGTGGGTTCAAATCCCTATACATGGAGAAACGGCTTGAGATGGAGTCGCATGTAGTATGGGCTGCATGTTGCTTTCGGAGACTTGCTGACATTAGAATAGGAAGCCTCCCGTCAAAGGGATACGTACGGTGCCATCTCACAGGTTGAGGACACGGGTTACGTATCTCGCTCTGTTAATTCCTGAAATACCGTGGCTGGGGTGCCACAGGATGCATGGTGCAGTCCTGCGCTTGCTATACCCCAGAGAGTGCCACAGGGTAGGCTTCGCGCTGCCCTGCGCTTGCGAAACTCTATGGTTTAATTTTGGAACGATGCCCGATATACCGGGATCGAGTGAGGTCCGGCTTGCCGGGTAGTAGTGGAAAACGGAGACACCATAAGCAGACTGCATGGGGGGCACTTGACCCCTTCTGCAACCTCACAGAGTCATGGAGTATTGTCAGGAACGGGCTATGTATAATTAGAATTCATAATGCGAGGAAGCATTCTAGTTCTACTTAAATATCGCATTAGAGTCTAGTCCTAGCACTCACGAACACTTAAACTACACCAACACAATTGCTATGTTTGTATATTTTGTATATTGTTTGGAAGATTCGCTGCTATATGATCAGCCTTTAAGCGTCAGTGAATACTGACGTCCCCACTTCCATAGGTACTGGGTAGCAGAAGTACAGGTGCGAAATTCAGGAGGACTCAAGGCAAGGGAAGCAAGGAGTCAGTGTTATGTTTAGTTCCGCTGCAGCATATGTATTGATTACCTATTTAGTTGAGAGGTACTCAAGTGAGAGTTACCAAGTGTTGTTCTTCATTTCTCGTACTTTGATGTAAGATGTTGAAGGTTGTAATACTTGGGATTGTAAAGGTATTATTGTAACTCTATTGTAATGTATTGCAGTTGTATAATGTTCAGACTTGTAATACATTGGGTATTGAATAAAAAAGTTTTAAATTCTCCTGTTTTTCTGTGTATTGTGACTAATTGAAGAAAAGGTCTTGGCTCGTGTCACGGTTTCCCAATGTTCGGAAATCGGGGCGCTACACAAGGTTTTTTGCTTGTTTGGACGGGTCGAGCACTGCTTCGAGCCTCTTGGCTCGTGAATCCGTGAGAGCGAGTTTCTTGCAGTGGAGAGCCACCTATCGGGGGATTACTTTTAACTTTAAACGAACTATAAGAACCAAAGGTTGGCTCCTCAGGGTCCTGGGCGTGGGTTGACAATATACGAGGTTCTGGAGGTGATTTCATAGTCCAGTATTTGATCAAAGGACTAGGGTTTTCGCGGTCCTTCGACTTTGCCTTGAAAAAAAATTGAGGACTGTCCAGGCTGGGAAGCCTCTAACAAGTTCACGTTTGAAGCTGATATCTTTTCTTGAGGAAACACAAAGAATTTAACAACTTCATATTAATGACCTTCCAACCGTGGGGATCAAGAGATGCAGTGTGCCGAGGCCTGGTAGACCTAGCGTCAGATTCACCCATGTTTAGTTTAGTTGTAAGGATTTCGTGCGCGGTGGCGAAACGAGATTATATTTCAACGGTTGTGGGAGCAATTCCGAATGACGAACCACTTATGGCTCGCTTAAGAGCGAGCTTGCGAAGGGGAGTCGAGCTAAGTGTTGGACTCCGAACTCTTCGTTAGAGTATGTTTCAATGGTTGTGGGAGCAATTCCGAATGGCGAGCCACTTCTAGCTCGCTTAAGAGCGAGCTTGCGAAGCGGAGTCGAGCCAAGTGTTGGACTCCGAACTCGTCGTTTGAGTATGTTTCAATGGTTGTGGGAGCAATTCCGAATGGCGAACCACTTCTAGCTCGCTTAAGAGCGAGCTTGCGAAACGGAGTCTAGCCAAGTGTTGGACTCCGAACTCGTCGTTTGAGTATGTTTCAATGGTTGTGGGAGCAATTCCGAATGGCGAACCACTTCTGGCTCGCTTAAGAGTGAGCTTGCGAAGGGGAGTCGAGCCAAGTGTTGGACTCCGAACTCGTCGTTAGAGTATGTTTCAACGGTTGTGGGAGAAATTCCGAATGGCGAACCACTTCTGGCTCGCTTAAGAGCGAGCTTGCGAAAGGGAGTCGAGCCAAGTGTTGGACTCTGAACTCGTCGTTAGAGTATGTTTCAACGGTTGTGGGAGCAATTCCGAATGGCGAACCACTTCTAGCTCGTTTAAGAGCGAGCTTGCGAAGCGGAGTCGAGCCAAGTGTTGGACTCCGAACTCGTCGTTTGAGTATAAAGAAGGTAAAAACAGAGAGATGCAATCAATTCACAAGTAAGATATAAGGAAAAATGTTCTTTATTGAAAACTAACAGTCGGCTGCTTCTAAGTTGCAAGCCGTTATTACATTGGAGAAATAAAGAAGCAAAAGTAAAATTACAAGTGAAGGGAAAGGAACGTTTCGACATCTGACGGTACTCGGAGAGGCGTTCATGTGCTCTCTTGGTACTTCAAGAGATGGTCGGCATTCCAAGTCCTGGGAATCTCTCTTCCTTCGAGGTCTTCTTGACGGTAAGTTCCGGGTCGAACCACCTTGGTGATTGATATGGCTAAAAATGGGGGTTAATCGGAACCGTCCAAATCGGGTACGAATCTTGGGACCCAGGGGTAAAACGGTAATTTCGCCTACAAGAGGGTCCAAAATGGGTATTGGATTTTCTCCCCAAGGACCCAATTATCCACGAATGGATCCACCAACAAGAGGGTGCGGGTTTTAAACCGCGGCACACCCAATCCAACAAGATAAAATCAGGGTCCCTGACTAATCTTGATCAACGGCCCTGAATGTACATCTAACTTTTCACTGGGACTTGGGGATTAAATTCCTTATCTGATTACAGGGAATATGCCTTATCAGATTACATCCCTAATCTGTTTACAAGGAGAATATTCCTTATCAGATCACGGGGATTACATTCCTAATTCGTTCCCTAAGACGCCTATAAATACCCCCCATCCATCTCCATTAAGAGGTAATCAATCTTTCACCAGTTTTTGCGCTCATTCATAGTCTTCCTAGATCACTGACTTGAGCGTCGGAGGGTGCGTCGCCGGGAAAAACCCCGGTGTCTCGCACTTTTTTGCAGGTCTACGGCGGGATCGACGATCGAAGCCCGACGGAACAGGTATACAGGTTTACTATTCAGTTTCCCTAAGAATCCACAAATTCATCTGTTTGCCCCCACACCAAATTTAGCGGCAACAGATTGGCGCCTTCTGTGGGAAACTAACGAATAGAGATCTCTCCTCTTCCCGGTGAACAGGTCTTCTCCAGCCATGCCACCTCGGAAAGTCAGGTCAAGGGGGTCCAACCGAGGACCCAACCCTGATCAGCAGCAGGAAGTCCCCCCTAATCCCGCTCAACAGCAAGGGCAACTCGCCCCCGCAGTAGAAGAACCGCTCCAACAAGACCTTCCTCCTCCTAATCAGCCACTTCCTAAAGGTCCTAATCCTCAAAAGCAGCCTCTTCACCAAGACCACGTCTCCATCCACAATGCCTCTTCGGACTCTATGGCCTCACATCATCCCCGAGCTTCTGGTCTCCACAAAACCGCCCTCAACCGCCAGAAGGAAGACGATCTTCGCCGTCATTTGGATGAAAAGAGGGCCCGAGAGGGAGCCTCCCGCCAACACCATCCAGGTGAACGGTCTCCTCGCCACCGGTACTACAGGTCCCCCGTCCGAAGAGGACGGAAAGAATCCCCCGAGCATTACCGAAGAAGGCACTCCCCTACAGGTCGGCAACAACCTAGGAACAATGAGGCACCCATCACACGTGCCGAGTTCCAGCAGTTCCAAGCAAACCATCCTCCAAGCTCTCAACAACCGTCCCAACACCGACGCACCGAAGGTCCCATCTCCTCCCTCGGTCCGAAGCCCTCGCCGACGGTCCCCCTCTCCTCGTCTTGCTCCTACCAACTCCCGGCGCACCCCCAGTCCTCGTCGTTCCCGAAGTTACCATCGCCGCAGCCCTCGCTCTCCCTCATACGAAGACGAGTCTCGAGGCTCGGCAGATTACCGTCGGAGAGATGACATCATGAACCGCCGTCTTCATGAAGTAGAAAGGCGCCTGGGTCAGATAAACCGAGAAGAGGAGCTCAGGGGGAGGACCCTACGTCCTAGCCGACCCCCTTTCTCCCGAACCATAGTGGATGCACCTGTGCCGTTCGGTTTCAAACCTCCCCAATTTGAAACTTACACCGGGGAGACCGATCCAGTTGATCACATCGAAAGCTTTAAGACTTTGATGCTCCTCCATCAAGCTTCCGATGCCCTCCTCTGCAAAACCTTCCCCGCAACTCTCAAAGGACCAGCTCGAGAATGGTACTCTCACCTCGCCCCCTCCTCAATATTCTCCTTCGAGCAGTTCGAAACCCTCTTTGTCACACATTTTGTAAGCAGCCGTAGGGCTGAGAAGACCAGCATCTCCCTATTGCACCTCCACCAGAAGAAGGGGGAGAAATTAAGAGACTATGTGAAGAGGTTCACAGCCGAAGCCAGGTCCATAGCATCCCTCGACCAGTCGGTCGCTACGGCAGCATTCCAATCTAACGTCCTCAATTCCAACCTCCGCTCCTCCCTCGCCAAGAAGCCTCCACAGAACTTTTCCGACCTCCTCCTTCGCAGTGAAAAGTATATCCGGGCCGAAGAGGCCGAGCAACGACCCAACTGGGAGGGGTCTTCCTCCGGGTTTAAGAGAAAGGGAACAGAGGAGGAAGGAGCCAAGAAGCTCCAGAAGGACAATGCCGGCCAACGCCGAACTCCCCCCAGGTTCGAGAAGTTCACTCCCCTCACCACTAACGTCGTGACTATTCTGATGGAAGTTGAGAAAGAAGGGGTCTTGCCCCCTGCTCCGAGGATGAACACCCCCGCCAAGAAAAGAGATAAAGAAAAGTGGTGCCGTTATCACCGGGACCATGGGCATGACACCAACGATTGTCGTGCCCTAAAGAACGAGATCGAAGCCCTTATCTAGAGAGGGCAGCTGACCAGGTTTGTAAGAAAGGACCGAGCCGAACTTCCTCCCCCGCCTCGGGGGGCTAACAAGCATCCGGAACGAGAAGAGACACCAGACTTCGAGGAAGAGCGAGTCCAGCGAGTCCTCCACCTCATTCACGGGGGCCCAATGGGGGGCTCCTCAAACTCCTCTCGGAAGGCATTTATAAGAGAAGTCAACTCGGTCCAAACCACCCCTCCCCCCAAAGGCCTCGGAGTGCCAGTCACGTTTTCCGACGAAGATCTTGAAGGAGTTCGTACCCCACATTGTGACGCACTCGTCATTAGCCTCCACATGGCGAATTTCAAAGTGGAAAGGATCTTAGTAGACAACGGCAGCTCCGTCAACATCCTCTTCCTCTCCGCTTTTAAAGGCCTAAAGCTCTCCAGAGACAGACTCAAGCCCGCCGGCTACACTCTCCATGGGTTCACGGGGGTTCCGGTAACTATTGAAGGGGTGATCACCCTCGATGTAACTGCCGGTCAAACTTCTACCACCCGAACAGAGCCAATGGACTTCATGGTGGTGGATGTTCCCGCCGCCTACAACGTCATTTTGGGTCGGCCTGGCCTCGCAGCTCTGGAAGCTGTCCCCTCAGCGTACCATCTTAAGATGAAGTTCCCCACCCGGTCCGAGGTCAGGGAAGTAAGAGGCAATCAGGAGACGGCTAGAAAGTGCTACATGACCTCAACCCTTGGACCCATCCTCTCCTTAGAAACTCTGGAAATTCCTCAAGATACTGCAAGACCGACCTCCGAACCGGTGGATGAACTGGAGGAGGTGCTTTTCTCTGAACGAGAGCCGACCCGCAAGTTCTTTGTTAGCAAGACCCTCCCGTCCGCCCTATACTCAGACATCGTACAATGCATCCGGAAGAACCAAGACCTCTTCGCTTGGTCAGCTGCAGATATGCCCGGTATCTCCGAAGAGCTTCTGGTCCACCGCCTAAGTGTCGATCCGGGGTCCAAACCGGTCCAGCAGAAGAGGCGCAAGTTCGCCCCCGAGCGTCAGCTCGCTATAAAAGAGGAGGTAGACAAGCTCTTGAGGGCCCGATTCATACAGGAAGTAAACTACCCTGAGTGGTTGTCGAACGTAGTAATGGTGAAGAAGTCCAATGGGACTTGGAGAATTTGTATTGATTTCACCGACCTCAACAAGGCCTGCCCCAAAGATCCCTTCCCTCTGCCGAGCATCGACACTCTGATTGACGCAACCTCAGGGCATGAGCTCCTCAGCTTCATGGACGCTTTCTCGAGTTACAATCAGATAAGAATGTTCCCCCCGGATATCCCGAAGACATCTTTTGTGACCGACCAAGGCCTTTATTGCTACAGAGTCATGCCATTCGGCCTAAAGAATGCAGGGGCGACGTACCAACGCCTCGTCAACAAGGTTTTCCAGGCCCAGATCGGCCGGAACATGGAAGTGTACGTCGATGACATGCTTGTGAAGAGCATCCGAGGCGTTGATCATGTGACCGACCTCCAAGAAGCATTTGATGTTTTAAGAAAGCACAATATGAGACTCAACCCGAACAAGTGTGCGTTCGGCGTCTCATCAGGGAAGTTCCTCGGCTTCATGGTTAGCCAACGAGGAATTGAAGCAAATCCGAAGAAGATCAAGGCCATATTGGACATGGCCCCTCCTAGAAATGTCAAAGAAGTTCAGAGGTTGACCGGTCGCCTAGCCGCCACAGGGCACTTTCTGTCTAAGTCCGGGGAGAAGTGCCTCCCGTTCTTCAAAGCCCTCAGGGGGGCTAAAGGATTCGAGTGGGGACAGCAGCAACAAGACTCCTTTGACCAGCTTAAAGCTTACCTCGTCAATCCACCTCTTCTCAGCAAACCAGTACCTGGCGAACCGCTTTACCTCTACCTGGCAGCTTCCGAACAGACGCTTAGTGCGGTATTAGTTAGAGAAGAAGAAAGGGCTCAGAAGCCCATCTACTACGTCAGCAAGGTGCTTCGGGACGCCGAACTTCGGTACCCGAAGATCGAGAAAATGGCCTATGCCCTGGTAACGGCCGCGAGAAAGCTTCGCCCGTACTTCCAGTCACATTCGGTGGTCGTTCTTACCGACCAGCCGCTAAAGCAGGTTCTTCACAAACCCGAGACTTCCGGTCGCCTTATGAAATGGTCGATCGAGCTGAGCCAACATGACATATCTTATCAGCCTCGGACCGCGATCAAGGCTCAGGCGCTGGCCGAATTCATAGTTGAGAGTACTATCCCCGAGCCCTGCCAAACAGTAAGGGGACCGCCGGTTTGGTCGGTTTATGTTGATGGATCCTCCTGCAACGAGGGAAGCGGGGCAGGAGTCATTCTGGCAGGCCCAGACGACTTCATCCTCCAATACTCCCTCCGTATAAACTTCAAGGCCTCGAACAACGAAGCCGAATACGAGGCGCTAATAGCCGGTCTTGGAATGGCCCGAAATGCAGGGGCACAATGCCTACGGATCAGCGACTCTAAGTTAGTCGTTAATCAGGTCCTCGGCGAGTATGAAGCCCGGGATGATAGGATGATCAAATACTTGGCCAAAGTTAAGAGCCTCATGGTGCTGTTTGAAGAGGCCCTCATCCAAAGGATCCCCCGAGAAGAAAATGCTCAGGCCGACACCCTATCCAAATTAGCCTCCTCTTCCCTTCAAGGTCTGGAGCAGACCGTATTGATAGAAGTCCTCCTGAAGCCGAGCATAGAGGACGAGACACCGGACTCCGTTGAAACATTGCCCGTCCTCCTCGAAGACAACTAGATGAAACCCCTCGTCGAGTTCCTAAGGGACGGACTCCTCCCCGAAGATCCGAGGGAAGCAAGAAGAATCAGGACCCGAGCCGAGCGATATACATTGATCGAAGGTATCCTATATAAACACTCCTTCACCCAGGTGGACGGTCGCCCTTACCTGAGGTGTCTTTCCCCCGGGCAAGCCGACTACGCCCTGCAAGAGCTCCACGAGGGCATCGGCGGGGCCCATTCTGGGTCCAGGGCTCTAGCGCGCAAAGTGTTGAACTACGGGTATTACTGGCCCACTCTCCTACGGGACGCCGAACGACACGTTCGGCAATGCAGCTCCTGTCAAAAGTATTCCGACATCCGACGCCTTCCACAAGCACCGCTCGCCTCCCTATCAAGTCCGATCCTCTTCGCTATGTGGGGGATGGATTTACTAGGGCCGTTTCCACCAGCCCCCGGACAGCTAAAGTTCCTAGTCGTGGCAATTGACTATTTCTCGAAATGGATAGAGGCCGAGCCCCTGGCTACAATCACCGAGCATAGGGTCGTTCAATTCTTCTGGAAAAATGTGATTTGCCGATTCGGCGTTCCCCGGGTCATAGTCACGGATAATGGAACACAGTTCACTGGGGCCGCCTTCCGAGCCTTATGTGAGGACCTCGCCATACAACACCGATTCTCCTCCGTCTCCCATCCTCAGTCGAATGGCCAGGCCGAGAATGCCAACCGACAGATCCTTTCAGGCATCAAGAAGAGGTTAGACAAGTGTTCCAAAGGACTGTGGGTCGATCAATTGCCTAACGTGCTCTGGAATCACCGCACCACCAAGTGGACCCCAACAGGCGAGAGCCCATTTAATCTCACCTATGGGGCCGAGGCCATCATCCCCCTAGAAGTCGGGATACCCTCTCCTCGTCTGATAGCTTACGAAGAGGAACAGAACGCTAGAGAACTCAGAGCAAGCCTAGATCTGATAGATGAAATCCGAGAGAGAGCTGCCATACGCCAGCAAGCTTACCGAAGGAGGATCGAGCTAGCATACAACAAAAGAGTCCGCCCAACGGACCTCAAAGAAGGGGACCTAGTACTCCGAAAATTGGCCATCTCGTTCCCCGGACAGAAGAGCAAACTGGCCCCGAATTGGGAGGGACCATACAAAATCTCAAAAGTAATCCGCCCCGGTGCATACAAGCTAGAAGATCTCGAAGGCAGAGAAATTCCCAGGACTTGGAACGCTGACCATCTTTTGAAATACCAAGAGAAAGCAACTACGCCTCTCTAAGTAACTCGAGATGTCGAACCATTCCCTTCCTGTTACTAGTAGTGATTTTTCCTTTATTTTTTTCATTGTAATAACGGCTAGCAACTTTAGAAGCAGCCGACCATTGGATATTAATAAATAAAGTTTTCCATATTTTCGATACTATTATATCTCTCTGCTTTTTATTCCTTAATCTAACAATGGTTCCGGAGTCCAACACTTGGCTTGATTCTACTTCGCAAGTTCGCTCCTAAGCGAACTAGAAGTAGCTCGCCATTCGGAACTGCTCCCCCAGCCGTTGAATGGTTCGGAGTCCAACACTTGGTTCGACTCTACTTTGCAAGTTCGCTTCTAAGCGAGCTAGGGATAGTTCGCCATTCGGAAATGCTCCCACAACCCTAAACTAATCTAACAATGGTTCCGGAGTCCAACACTTGGCTCGATTCTACTTCGCAAGTTCGCTCCTAAGCGAACTAGAAGTAGCTCGCCATTCGGAACTGCTCCCACAGCCGTTGAATGGTTCGGAGTCCAACACTTGGTTCGATTCTACTTTGCAAGCTCGCTCCTAAGCGAGCTAGGGGTAGTTCGCCATTCGGAAATGCTCCCACAACCCTAAACTAATCTAACAATGGTTCTGGAGTCCAACACTTGGCTCGATTCTACTTCGCAAGTTCGCTCCTAAGCGAACTAGAAGTAGCTCGCCATTCAGAACTGCTCCCACAGCCGTTGAATGGTTCGGAGTCCAACACTTGGTTCGATTCTACTTCGCAAGCTCGCTCCTAAGCGAGCTTGGGGTAGTTCGCCATTCGGAAATGCTTCCACAACCCTAAACTAATCTAACAATGGTTCCGGAGTCCAACACTTGGCTCGATTCTACTTCGCAAGTTCGCTCCTAAGCGAACTAGAAGTAGCTCGCCATTCGGAACTGCTCCCACAACCGTTGAATGGTTCGGAGTCCAACACCTGGTTCGATTCTACTTTGCAAGCTCGCTCCTAAGCGAGCTAGGGGTAGTTCGCCATTCGGAAATGCTCCCACAACCCTAAACTAATCTAACAATGGTTTCGGAGTTCAACACTTGGCTCGATTCTACTTCGCAGGTTCGCTCCTAAGCGATCTAGAAGTAGCTCGCCATTCGGAACTGCTCCCACAGCCGTTGAATGGTTCGGAGTCCAACACTTGGTTCGACTCTACTTCGCAAGTTCGCTTCTAAGCGAGCTAGGGTTAGTTCGCCATTCGGAAATGCTCCCACAACCCTAAACTAATCTAACAATGGTTCCAGAGTCCAGCACTTGGCTCGATTCTACTTCGCAAGTTCGCTCCTAAGCGAACTAGAAGTAGCTCGCCATTCAGAACTGCTCCCACAGCCGTTGAATGGTTCGGAGTCCAACACTTGGTTCGATTCTACTTCGCAAGCTCGCTCCTAAGCAAGCTAGGGGTAGTTCGCCATTCGGAAATGCTCCCACAACCCTCAAACTAACCTAACGATGGTTCGGAGCCCGTCTCCTGGATCGATCACACTTCACATGATCACTCCCAAGCGGGCTAGGGGTAGTTCGCCGTTCAGGACCACGGTCATAGCTGCCGAACTACTCCAGCAACGATCCGAGGCCCAGCACTTGCGCTGTGACGCAGCTTGAGAGGCAGTTGCCGAACTTGCCTCACAAGACGGCATGATTGGGCAATAGAGACGAGGCTCGGCACCACTGGCCGAACGTTCCCTTCGCCCATCGACGGAAAAGTATGCGAAAGTAAAAACACACAAGTTCGGCAACAACACTTTTATTGATGAAACAGATGCGGTACAAAGACAAACACAGCAGGATTACAACTCGTCAAAGAAAAAGTTACAATGCTGACTTATTACACTTAGCAAAAAACAAAAAATACACAAAAACTTGCGGAGTCGACGACTTTAGCGCTTTTTTGGAGCCGGAGCGTTCCGCTTCAAAGACACTCGAGAGTGACGACGCTTGTCTCCGGAGCGCGACCCCAAGCCGGCGAATTGAGACGTATCCTCGGCACCACTTCTAGTAGCTACTCTGATGGACGCTCCGCTCGACGAAATTGCCACCGAGCTCTGCGCGTCCCCCGGACTAGGTTGGCCGATCCGCTGACGGGTCGCCATCTCATAGAAGGTAATGCCCCGCTCACTCTCAGCACGAGTGCACGACGTGCTTCGAACGTTGATCGGTCCTGAATGCGGCTTAAGATGGGCCACTTCTGCCTCCAACTCCGAGATTCGATCCCGCAACGAGTCGTCTTTGACATCGACTTCGAAACGTGGGGGTATCACGGAGTCCGGAACTCCTGATCGGCTGGCAATGAGGCGCCGAAGGTGGGTGACCTCGATGCTTTTATCCACCGTCGCTCTCTTGAGCGCTTCGACTTCGGCAGTCAATTGTACCCGTTCGGTCGTCAACTTGGCCACTTCGGCCGTGAGCCCCTCCCCCTCGCTCCGAAGCTTCGTCTCAACGGACTGCAGATGCTGTATCTCAGAAAGCAAGTCATCCCTCTCCGCTGTTATTTTGGACAGGTTATGACGGATGCACTGAATCCGAATCTCATTACTGAAATCAGTTGGCGAATATTCACCTTCACCCGCGGGGGTAAGCTCGGCGATCCTACTTTCCAAGCGGCGAATCTCGATATCTCGCCGGCCGAGGACGAGCTGGAGATGGTTCCTCTCGCTTTCAGCTCGGCGCAATCCAAGCTCGACTTCGTAGAGCCGCCCTCGACACCTTGCCAGACACAGCCTCGTTGCACCTAGGCCGGCCTCGGCTCGAGCCTCTTCATCCGAGCGCGAAGGCTCGACGTCTTGGGTGATCACCATCAGCTGCAAAGAGATCGAAGTAATCAGCAAAAAGATAGAACACTGCCGGAGCGCCACACTTGGCCAGAAGTGAGACAAGAAAAATCAGAAAAGAAGCAGGAAACTCTCGAGGCCATGAGAGGACGTTCGGCGAAAAAGGGGGGCGAAAGACAAAGACTCGAACACCAACACTTGCAAAAATTTTCTTTTCATTCATTTCCAAAAGTAGCGGTGGCCAGTCCTCTATTAGGCGTTACAATGATTGAAAAGAAAAACAAAAAAACAAACAGACAAACGAAATAAGAAAATGAGGAGCGGAGTCAAGGCTCGACCTCTTTCCCCGGGCGACGAGGTGGGGTGGGGGTTGACTTCGCCGAAGGGGACACCACCGACAGCGGAGTGACCTCAGTGTTAGGGACCTCGCCAGTGATCCCGTCCCCGGCATCAGCTTCATCGTCCCCTTCATCCTTCTCCCCCTCGGACTCAGGGTCGAAACCCTCGACGTGGCCGGGGAACAGCCTCCACCCCGAAACGTCCACGTCGGGGTACTCCTTCGACACCCGTTCGAGGGCTGCGGCGAAGGCCTTCGCCATGTTCTGGGCGAGGAACCCCTGCACCTTCTCCAGGGTTGCATCCCCCGCCGCCTTTACAGCCGCAGCGTTGGCAGCCTCGACCTCGGCCAGCTGCTTGGCCGACCCCTCCTTCTGACGAAGGAGCTCGCCCTCCAGTCTCGTCACCTCGGCCTCGAGGTGCTGGATCCTCGCCGACCTGCTCTCATGCTCGACGCGGAGTTTGTCCAGCTCGTTCGACATCCAAGCTTTTTCGTTCCGAGCTTGGTAGGACTCCTGCTTCAGCTCCTTCTCCAGAGTTGTCAACCTCTCCGTGAGGTGGCCGAAGTGGACGATGATCTGCAGCGAAGAAGAACTAAAAGAGTTAGAAAAATTTCTTGTTACAAGAAAGTGCAACAAACGAAGGAAACTCGGAGCTTACCGACACCGCCGAACAAGCGATCTCGATCACGTCGTCGCCTTCTCTCCCTGCCTCCATGGCGGCTCGGTCCTTCGGGGTGGCGAGGTGCTTGACGGCCTGCATGCTCGCCAACGAGTTCCTGAGGAACCCATCATGCCTCCGGACTTGCCAGTCCGGGATGTGAATCCGCTTGTGCTCCTCCGTCAGGAGCTCCTCGCCTGCCACAGTCAGCGGCGACGTCGGCATGGCGAGGGCGGCAGCAATGGGGAACTCGCCCACGGATGCTGGGGCCGGAGTCCCCGCCACAGTGACGGCCGGACTGTCAAGGGCCTCCACCTCCTCGATAGAGGCCCCAATCCTCGGCGCCTTCGAGGTCGAGGGAAGCTTCGATGCGACCCTCTTGCGCTTCTTCGGTGCCTTGCTGGCGAGCCCTGCCCTGAGCGCCAATACTGCATCGTAGTCCATGGATTCTGCATCAAAAGCGAAGATTGGTTAGCACACAAAAAACAACAAGGAAGAAGGTACGGGAAAAAAGAACTTGACGAGAGCCGCGTACTAGGGTCTACGCGGCAGAGCCCTCCCTTGTAGAGGACGTCCTCCGTCAGCTCCCTCCAATCATACTTCGGCCGATCAAGGAGAATCCGGACCGCCTCTTCTTCCTCAACTGAGAGCTTCGGCATCGCCTTCGCCCTCTTCGGCACCCCTTCGACCCAATCCGAAGGGATCGGCCATTCCTCTCGACTCCGCACAACCAGCCACTTCTCTCGCCAGTTCTTAATGGAGTCGGGGCATATGACGAGCCTGCCGCCGTGCCTCGGAGTCAAGTAATACCGGTACTCCGACTTATTCCCTTGGTGGAGCCGGTATAACGTCCGAAGCACATTCAGCTGCGGCTCGATCCCTGCGGCCTGGCAGTGGAGAACAAATCCATTTATCACTCGCCACGCATTCGGCATGAGTTGGATGGGGCTGACCCCGAACCAACTCACCACGGCAACAGCGAACGCGTGGAGAGGTAGCCGAGCACCGGCGATAAAGGCGTCGACCTGCCAGTAACACATCGTCACTGGCAGCGGCGAGTTCGCCCTAACTCCGGGGCCTGGCAACATGATTTCGTACTCCTCTGGGATGAAAAAAGAATCCCGGATCACTGCCAGATCCTCCTCGCGCAGGATCGACGCCGCATCGTCTGCCTCCGTCGTCTCCCTCGCGGCATTCTCCTCGAAGGACCTCCCCCTCCCATGAACGATTCGCTCGGCCTGATCCTCCGGGAGCTGCCTGACTCTGTGGAGCCCCGTCAACGGCCCTGGCAGTTGTCCGAACTCCCCCATCCTCTTCGGATCCACAACGATCGAATCCTTGCCGAACACCTTCTGGCCTTTGGTCGGGGTCGGAGTCGAATCCTCGACGACCTCAAGGGAGGGCTCGGACCAAGAGATTTCTTCGGAGACAGAAGCTACAGACATAATTGATGATAAATTACCTTAAGAGAGATAGCCGCCGGAAAACTTCGCCTGAATCAACACCGACCACCGGAATAATTCGCCTGAGCACAAGAAACCGTCTGAGCAAAAAAGAGGAGAAATGAGAAATGGGAGAGGGGGATGAGGATTTATAGAGAGGGGCGCTCCAAACGAGGTTAATGGGCTCGTACGACCGGCCCATCTAAACGAAACGGCAGAGCAACCCCAAACGTCACCTTGCTAATCGCGCCAAATCATGAGTCGAATTTAATGCGCGCCCCATCTGATAGAAGCCCAGGGGTCACTGCAATTAATGCACGTCCCATTTGTCAGAGTTGTCAGAGCTGTCAGAGTTGTCAGAAGTTCAGAAGGCACACAGAGGATACAAACCCCTATATCGAGACAAAAAACGACAAGTCTAGGAGTTCGGCACCCACTGCCGAGCGTTCGTGACACCGACCTTGTCACGGGGGAAAAATCAAGCTCGGCACCCAACGCCGAGCGTTCGTGACACCGATCTCGTTACGGGGAAAAAATCAAGTTCGGCACCCAACGCCGAGCGTTCGTGACACCGACCTCGTTACGGGGAAAAAACCAAGTTCGGCACCCAACGCCGAGCGTTCGTGACACCGACCTTGTTACGGGGGAAAAATCAACCTCGGCACCCAACGCCGAGCGTTCGTGACACCGACCTCGTTACGGAGAAAAAAATCAACCTCGGCACCCAACGCCGAGCGTTCGTGACA
The DNA here is from genome assembly GCA_017893485.1 of Hemerocallis citrina. NCBI lineage: Eukaryota > Viridiplantae > Streptophyta > Magnoliopsida > Asparagales > Asphodelaceae > Hemerocallis > Hemerocallis citrina. Next base: position 285,858 of record JACEHZ010000286.1, read on the forward strand.
CCGACCTCGTTACGGGGAAAAAATCAAGTTCGGCACCTAACGCCGAGCGTTCGCGACACCGACCTTGTTACGGGGGAAAAATCAACCTCGGCACCCAACGCCGAGCGTTCGTGACACCGACCTCGTTACGGGGAAAAAATCAAGCTCGCCACCCAACGCCGAGCGTTCGTGACACCGATCTCGTTACGGGGGAAAAATCAAGTTCGGCACCCAACGCCGAGCGTTCGTGACACCGACCTCGTTACGGGGAAAAAATCAAGTTCGGCACCCAACGCCGAGCATTCGTGACACCGACCTTGTTACGGGGGAAAAATCAACCTCGGCACCCAACGCCGAGCGTTCGTGACACCGACCTCGTTACGGAGAAAAAAATCAACCTCGGCACCCAACGCCGAGCGTTCGTGACACCGACCTCGTTACAGGGAAAAAACCAAGTTCGGCACCCAACGCCGAGCGTTCGTGACACCGACCTTGTTACGGGGGAAAAATCAACCTCGGCACCCAACGCCGAGCGTTCGTGACACCGACCTCGTTACGGAGAAAAAAATCAACCTCGGCACCCAACGCCGAGCGTTCGTGACACCGACCTCGTTACGGGGAAAAAATCAAGTTCGGCACCCAACGCCGAGCGTTCGCGACACCGACCTTGTTACGGGGGAAAAATCAACCTCGGCACCCAATGCCGAGCGTTCGTGACACCGACCTCGTTACGGGGAAAAAATCAAGCTCGGCACCCAATGCCGAGCGTTCGTGACACCGACCTCGTTACGGGGGAAAAATCAAGTTCGGCACCCAACGCCGAGCGTTCGTGACACCGACCTCGTTACGGGGAAAAAACCAAGTTCGGCACCCAACGCCGAGCGTTCGTGACACCGACCTTGTTATGGGAGAAAAATCAACCTCGGCACCCAACGCCGAGCGTTCGTGACACCGACCTCGTTACGGGGAAACAAATCAACCTCGGCACCCAACGCCGAGCGTTCGTGACACCGACCTCGTTACGGGGAAAAAATCAAGTTCGGCACCCAACGCCGAGCGTTCGTGACATCGACCTTGTTACGGGGGAAAAATCAATCTCGGCACCCAACGCCGAGCGTTCGTGACACCGACCTCGTTACGGGAAAAAAATCAAGCTCGGCACCCAACGCCGAGCGTTCGTGACACCGACCTCGTTACGGGGAAAAAATCAAGTTCGGCACCTAACGCCGAGCGTTCGCGACACCGACCTCGTTACGGGGAAAAAATCAAGCTCGGCACCCAACGCCGAGCGTTCGTGACACCGACCTCGTTACGGGGAAAAAATCAAGTTCGGCACCCAACGCCGAGCGTTCGTGACACCGACCTCGTTACGGGAAAAAACCAAGTTCGGCACCCAACGCCGAGCGTTCGTGACACCGACCTTGTTACGGGGGAAAAATCAACCTCGGCACCCAACGCCGAGCGTTCGTGACACCGACCTCATTACGGGGAAAAAAAATCAACCTCGGCACCCAACGCCGAGCGTTCGTGACACCGACCTCGTTACGGGGAAAAAATCAAGTTCGGCACCCAACGCCGAGCGTTCGTGACACCGACCTTGTTACGGGGGAAAAATCAACCTCGGCACCCAACGCCGAGCGTTCGTGACACCGACCTCGTTACGGGAAAAAGAAATCAAGTTCGGCACCCAACACCGAGCGTTCGTGACACCGACCTCGTTACGGGGAAAAAATCAAGTTCGGCACTCACTGCCGAGCGTTCGTGACACCGACCTTGTTACGGGGAAAAATCAAGCTCGGCACCCACTTCTGAGGGTTCGTGACGCCGACCTCGTTATGGGCAAAAACCAGGTTCGGCAGATTGCCAGACTCCCTCCAAGTGCTCGCAGCTACGCCGAACTCGCTTTCCTCTTCGGAAAAACTTGCCGAACCGCATATGGACCTCGGCCCCCTAGCCAGCGAGCCCTAGGGGGAGTCTAAGGCGTGATACAAATGTATAAGACCCCCGAACGACGAATTGACGCTTCGCGAAGGTAAAGAGGATATCCCTACAAGAACACCACATGACCATCAGAGCTCATGAGCAACTCAGAGCTCAACCCACTTGGAAAATACCTCACTACCCCTTCAAGATTCAAAACCCTCCATTTGAACTCCGATACATCTCCGCTAGCCATTAAAACAGTTAAACTACTCCTCAAAGGCCGATCAAATTTAGCCTTTAGGAGTGGGGGACTCGTGATATGGCTAAAAATGGAGGTTAATCGGAACCGTCCAAATCGGGTACGAATCTTGGGACCCAGGGGTAAAATGGTAATTTCGCCTACAAGAGGGTCCAAAATGGGTATTGGATTTTCTCCCCAAGGACCCAATTACCCACGAATGGATCCACCAACAAGAGGGTGCGGGTTTTAAACCGCGGCACACCCAATCCAACAAGATAAAATTAGGGTCCCTGATTAATCTTGATCAACGGCCCTGAATGTACATCTATCTTTTCACTGGGACTTGGGGATTAAATTCCTTATCTGATTACGGGGAATATGCCTTATCAGATTACATCCCTAATCTGTTTACAAGGAGAATATTCCTTATCAGATCACGGGGATTACATTCCTAATTCGTTCCCTAAGACACCTATAAATACCCCCCATCCATCTCCATTAAGAGGTAATCAATCTTTCACCAGTTTTTGCGCTCATTCATAGTCTTCCTAGATCACTGACTTGAGCGTCGGAGGGTGCGTCGCCGGGAACAACCCCGGTGTCTCGCACTTTTTTGCAGGTCTACGGCGGGATCGACGATCGAAGCCCGACGGAACAGGTATACAGGTTTACTATTCAGTTTCCCTAAGAATCCACAAATTCATCTGTTTGCCCCCACACCAAATTTAGCGGCAACAGTGATCTTGTAAGGTCCTTCCCAATTTGGAGCCAGCTTACTCTTCTGACTGGGGAATGAGATAGCTAACTTTCTGAGGACCAAGTCCCCTTCTTTGAGGTCGGTGGGACAGACTTTCTTATTGTAGGCCAGCTCGATCCTCCTTCGGTAGCTGTGTTGGCGAATCGAGGCTCTTTCACGAAGCTCATCAATTAGATCCAGGTTTGCCCGAAGTTCCCTCGCATTCTGCTCTTCTTCATAGGCAATGAGGCGGGGAGAGGGTACACCGACTTCCAAGGGGATCACAGCTTCCGACCCATAGGTGAGATTAAATGGCGACTCTCCTGGAGGGGTCCGTTTGGTAGTGTGGTAATTCCACCGTACGTTTGGGAGCTGGTCGACCCATAAACTCTTAGCGGACATATCCAGCCTCTTCTTGATACCGGAGAGAATTTGTCGATTAGCATTTTCCATTTGACCATTTGACTGCGGGTGGGAGACGAAGGAGAAGCATTGTTGGATGGCGAGGTCTTCACATAGAGCTCGGAATGCGGCCCTTGTAAACTGTGTTCCATTGTCGGTTATGAGGACTCGAGGGACACCGAACCTGCAGATGATGCTCCTTCAGAAGAACTGAAGGACTTTGTTCTCGGTGATTGTAGCCAAGGGCTCGGCCTCTATCCATTTTGAAAAGTATTCGATCGCCACGACTAAGAATTTGAGCTGGCCAGGAGCTGGGGAAAACGGCCCTAGTAAATCCATTCCCCACATTGCAAAGGGGATCGGGCTTGATAGGGAGATGAGCTGAGCTTGAGGGAGGCAACGAATGTTGGAATGCTTTTGACAAGGGCTGCATTGCCAAACGTGTCGTTCGGCATCTTGGAGGAGGGTAGGCCAGAAGTATCCATAATTCAGCACCTTTCGGACAAGTGATCTGGAACCTGAATGTGCTCCGCCTATGCCTTCATGAAGTTCTTGCAAGGCGTATGTGGCTTGTTCGGGGGAGAGGCACCTCAGATAAGGTCTACCGTCAACTTGTGTGAAGGAGCGTTTGTACAAGACCCCCCCAATAATGATGTATCACTCTGCTCTGGTCCTGACTCGGCGAACTTCTTTAGGGTCTTCGGGGAGGAGCCCGTCCCTTAGGAATTCTACTAAGGGTTTCATCCAGTTATCTTAAAGTTGTACAGGTAGCGACTCTATGGAGTGGGGAGTTTCTTCTTCTATGCTCGGCTTCAGGAGCACTTCGATCAAGACGGTCTGCTCGAGACCTTGGAGGGAGGATGAGGCTGTAATACCCTAATTTTTCTAATTTATGAAAAACTATTTATTTCGCACGTAGTGTGCACGTGTGATATTTTGACTATTATTTTCAACATGATGAGTAAGAATATTGTTTTCTATAAAGCATTTTTTTTCTAAAGCCCAAATGTTAGTTTACTTATTTTCTTCTAAAATAATTATCTTGGCCCAATTAATTTAAGCCCATGGATTTAATCCCTTCTCTTATTTTCTACAACTTGTAAGGTGTAACATTTTTTTTTTAAAAGACTTGTTATGTGTGTACAAGTTTTGTTAGGGTGACTTGTGCTTACACGTGCACTTCATGTACACGTGCATAAGCACACACTCTTGGCTGGATTGGGTAAAGAAGTGGGTGTGAGTCATGGGTAGTTATTGGGGTGTGGGTAGTTTTTACAACTCCCTAGTCCATCCTAGCCTTTGATCCTATAACTATCTACTGAATCCTAGCCCTCCATCTCACCCAAATTGGTGTATAAATATCCCCTCTCATCCCTTGTTCTTTTACACTAAGATCATTTTTGTAAGAGAGCTATATTGTGAGAGAGTTGTGTGTGTTATTCTGTGGAGGCCGGGCAGCACTTCTGAAGCTTTCGGTGTGGAGCAAGGAGCAAGGAGCAAGGAGCCGCGCATTACATTAAGGAGCTTTTGCTGGATTTTAATTATTTCGTCAATAAGGTGGGTGTTTCTCAGGACTTCTAATGTAGGAAACATGCCATGATTATGATGATTGTTACTATGCTTATGAAAAGTAAATTCAAACGTATTAGATTGCTCTGGGTATGCTTATGATGAAAGTTGTGAAGGAAAAAAAATGAAGTAATGACACTGTGAATAAGGCCAAAATAGGTCTGTACAGTCGACTGTCGTATGTACAAGTCGACTGGTACAAGGTGAATAATTTCCTGATTTAATAATGTACATGTATGCAAAACAGAAGTGATAGTATGATTGCTAAATTCATATTCCCCCATGTTATATATGATGGAGGAGACATGAACGTATGAAAAGAAACTAGGATAATTAGTAAAACTGAGATTAGCCTGTGCAGTCGACTGTTAATATGAACAGCCGACTGATGTATTGAGTAAAATTATGAATGGTTCAGAATTCTATGAAATGAGATATTTCCATTGTGCTGTCCTAGTGTAATAAATTGAGATTAATGTTTCATCTCTACAAGAAAGTTATGAACAAGTGTAAACGCATGTTTAACACTCCCTTGAAGAAAAGACAATATTAGTTATTTGAAATTCCATGATTGTGATGTTACTGAACAGTTAAGAAATTATGTGTTTATGAAGCATGAATATGTGTATATTGTAATTTGACACCATGATGCATGTGCATGTAAGAACTGATGGAAAGGTAATCCCTTAATTTGAAATGTGAACCTATCCAGTCGACCTAATGCGAGTAGCAAGTCGACTGAGCTGAACATGAATATGTACTGTTAAAACCCGGGACAGACGACTGATTTATTGACAGTCGACTGTCACGTGAATGACATTTTGAGTATAGAAATTTGCGGAATAGCCGACTGGCCCTATGCAGCAGTCGACTCTCCCGAGTGTTTATGAAGAACTTGATTTGACTGAACAAGTCGACTGGGCTTTCTCTAAGTCGACTGTCCAGAGTATATTTTGATATGTCAGATATTTCGTTTGATTTCTGTTAAAAGTTGTGAATCCTGTGATTGATGTTGGTAATTCTATTTGCTGTTGCATGAATTTACATGAAATGGATCATAGCTTTAAATTGAGAATTTACATGAAAGGAATCATAGATTGAAATGAGAATTAAATGAATATGAAAGCTAAGATCATGATAAAGAAAGTCTGTGAGACTATTAAATGAATTATGAGCTGGAAATGCTCAATTTGGAAGTTGTGAATTGGAAATTGAAACAAAAGAGTAGCTAAGTCTCCCCCGGTAATGGAAATGAAATGAGAATTGAAAGACCAAGGTTGGTCATGTATTGAAATGAATGAATAAGTCCGGTTTAGTGGAGAGGCTAACTCTAGAGCTTTGATTTTTGTTCATGATTCTATAAAAATAAGGACTAGTACATAGTGAAGATGTGATGAAAGTAAGAGAAAAACATTGAGTATGAGGGCTATTGGGTAGCGGCGAGAGCGTATCCCAGGAATTCCCATGATGAGTCTGGATGAGGATGCTGCTCCAGAGTACCGTCCCAGTGGTGACGCTCGTGGGATGTTTGAAGACTACGGATGGTGTCGTGTCTATGGTGAGAGATGAATTACCACAGGATGTCTGCATGATGAGTCATGTCAGCGATGGGATTCCCTCCAGAGTGCCTAGACATGAGTTCGTAGGTCAGAAAACATCTAGGATACTTACCGGAGTTACAGTAGTAGATTAAGTCATAACGAGGGATTGAACCCTACCAAGATGAAGAACGATTAAGAGGCTTGCCCTCTGGCCTATGTAGTATGGGATGCATAGAATCCGAACAAGTGTGCATTAGTGTCATGTAAATTAACTAATTGCATTAAGGATTAAGTGCACAATCACAACACGACATCATTAAGATTTTCCCCTTTGATTTACATTTTTATTGTGAACAAGTTTGTGATCTGTTAAGAAATGAGAATCGTTATACTGTTTCTGGCTTAGAGAGGATGGCCATGTATAATTATCGTCGGTTGAATAAACTGACGTACCCACAGTTTTGTATGCAGGATAAATGACATGTTAAAGGTTAAAGAGGAATGGATGCATAAAGATTTTACCATGTTGTTGTACCTTTATTTAAATGTTCTAAGATTTTACTTCCGCTGTGCAAATGTAAATGTAATATATGATGTAAACTCTGATGTAAAGTGAAAGTTTGAATTTTCTTGTAAGATTGTACTAAAGAAAGTGAAAAGATCCTGTAGAACATCTCGAATTCAGTGTATTTGGGATTCGGGGCGTTACAGAGTGGTATTAGAGCCACGCTTTTCTACGCTTTCGCCATTGGTACAAATTTATAAGGAACGACACCCTAGAAGTGGACATTAGAGTGTGTGTCTGAGTGTAGAGATTTAAATGTAAGTGACTCACATTTGTGTTGCTCTATGACTTATGCTTCCTCCTCTCTATTTCTAAGATGGCTGACCACTTCGACCCTGCTGGAGACGACGACTGGCATATCATTGAGGAAGAGTACCATCCTGGACAGGCTGATTCCGAGGACGAGTACCACCCAGGGCAAGAAGATTCTAATGAGGAGGAATGGCCTGAATCCCGAGAGATCACCCCACCTCCGGATTCATCTGACGATTCTTCTTCCGATGAAGAAGAGGGACCAGTTTTGAGTAGTCTTGTGACCTCTCTTCAGAGGCAGGTGGAAACCCTACGAGAGAGAGTTGGAATATTGGAGGCTCAGCTGGCAAAGCGGAAGGACGACTTTTCAGTTCTCAGTCATCGGGTATGGGAACTTGAGAAGAGAAAGAACCTGACAGATGTGCTGAAAGATGAAGTTGATGAAGTACGGGGAGAACTTCGAGAAGCGAAGAGGAACCGTAGGAGTTAGATTGTTGTAGCTTCTATTTCTTTCATTTCTGATGTCAAAAATGTTTTAATTCGAATGTATAAAGTTTGGAATTCAAATGAAATGCAAGTTGATTTAAATTACATGTCTTATACTTCGAATTGATGGATCTTTTGCATCAGAATATGTCGAGAATAGGAGCTAGGAATGGGGAAGGGTTGGATCTGGAGACCGAACTTGCAAGGGTCTACCAGACGCTTAATGCAGTGGCTATGCACCAAGGAAGAGGGCCTGCGAATCCAGTGCCCGAGGCGATTAAGCTAGTGGAATCATTCAAGAGAATGAAACCACCAGTATTCGAGGGAAAGTCAGACCCAGATGCGTCTGACAACTGGATTCGGCAAGTGGAGACAATCTTTGAGGTGTTGGAGACACTGGAAGGCAGTAAGGTGAAGTTGGCGACCTTGCAATTCGAGAAGGACGCGGCTGTTTGGTGGCAGTCGATGAAGAGGACCATGGGAGGTATAGTGCTTGGCTGGGAGGAATTTCTGAAAGAATTCCGCAGTCACTATTTCCCCTCTGATGTTCAAGAGAAGAAGGCAATGGAGTTTCTGTCACTTCAGCAAGGTGGCATGTCAGTGAGGGAGTATGAGACTAAGTTTACTCAGCTCTCCAGGTATGCTCCTGAACTGGTGATGGATGAGGCTAAGAAGGCTCGTAAGTTCGAGCATGGGCTGAGACCAAGCTTGAGATCCCGGATGATACCTCTTGGTATTAGGCGATTTGACAAGTTGGTCAAGAGGGCAGCAGCGACGGAGGCGGATATGGAGCAGTTCCATGTTGTTCAGAACCAGAGGAACAACTGGCAGTCTGGGAAGAGGCCTGCACATTTTGGGAGTTTCAAGGGGCAACCATCTGCACAAAGGTTCAAACCGACAGGGGCGAACGCCATTAGTGTGGCTGGAGGACCTGGGAACAATGTGGTGAGACCTCCTGCGGTGACTTGCTACAACTGTGGTGAGACGGGACATTTTAAATCCCAATGTCTCAAGCCACGGAATGGTAATAGCAATGCACCAACGCAGCAGACTGGAAAGAGGCCGTACCAGCCAGGGCGAGTATTTGCCTTGACGGAAGCTGATGCTGATGAGGTCGATCATGTCATCACTGGTACGAGGGCTGATGTTTAGTGGTTTTTGTCATTTCTTCTTCCCGTTCATATTGTGAAACTGTTATGTAATGGTGTGTATTATGTAACAGGCGAACTTTATCTTAATGCAATGAAAGCTGTTGTATTGTTCGACACTGGATCCTCTCATACTTTTGTGTCTCCTAGATTTGCTAAAGTGTTGGGAGTTGAACCGAAGATTTTTCCAGGCAAGATCTTAGCAGTAGCTACTCCATCAGGAGAAACTTTGACCACTGATCGGTATTATGCTGATTGCGAGATTGTGATTGGAGATCGAATCTTTGGCATTGATCTGATCGAGCTGACTATCTTGGGAGTCGATGTTATCATTGGCATTGATTGGATGTCGGTGTACAGTGCAAGCATCGAGTGCAAGACCAAGACGGTAACAGTGAAGGCTCCAGGTGGACCTGAAGTCACTTTCCAAGGGAAGCAGAAGTGTTCTAAGCTGGTGGAAACTATCCGCAAGGAAGAGACTCCTGTGGAAGTGCAAGGGATTCCTGTGGTTCGGGACTATCCGACTGTGTTCTTGGATGATTTCCCTGGGTTACCCCCGCATCGTGATGTAGAGTTCAGCATCACTGTTCAACCGGGAAGTGCACCCATTTCTAAGGCACTGTATAGGATGGCTCTAGTGGAACAGGATGAAGTGAAACAACAGATTGAGGAACTGTTGGAGAAAGGCTTTATTCAACCTAGTGCGTCACCTTGGGGAGCACCAGTGCTTTTGGTAAAGAAGAAGGATGGATCGATGAGAATGTGTATCGATTACCGGGAGCTGAATAAGGTCACTGTTCAGAATAAGTATCATATTCCTCGAATTGATGACTTGTTCGATCGTCTACAAGGAGCAGCTGTATTCTCCAAAATAGATCTTCGATCAGGATATCACCAAGTTCGAGTGAAAGCTGAAGATGTGCACAAAACTGCATTTAGAACTCGACATGGGCATTACGAATTCTTAGTTATGCCATTCGGAGTGACGAATGCACCCACAATCTTCATGGATTTGATGAACAGAGTTCTGAGGCCGTTTATTGATTCTTTCGTCGTGGTGTTTATCGACGATATTCTCGTGTACTCCAAGTCATAGGAGGAGCACACTGAGCATCTGGCAGCAGTTTTGAAGAAGCTGGAAGAGCAGAAGTTGTATGCCAAGTTATCCAAGTGTGATTTCTGGAAATCTGAAGTGGCATTCCTAGGTCACATCCTTTCTAAGGAGGGAGTGGCAACTGACCCTCAGAAAATAGAGGCAGTGAGAGATTAGGCTAGGCCTACTACAGTGAAGGAAGTCAGAAGTTTTCTTGGGATGACTGGATACTACAGGAGATTCATTCGAGGTTATGCTCAGATAGCCGTGCCGCTTACTGGACTAACCAAGAAGAATGTGAGCTTCAAGTGGACTGAGCAATGTGAGGCAAGCTTTCAGGAGTTGAAAGAGAAGCTGACTACTGCACCTATTTTGGTTTTGCCTAGAGCAGGTGTTGAGTATGATGTTTATAGCGATGCTTCACATTGTGGGCTTGGCTGTGTCTTAATGCAAGAAGGAAGAGTAATCGCTTATGGGTCTAGGCAACTACGACCACATGAGAAGAATTATCCGACTCATGATCTGGAGTTGGCTGCGATTATCTTTGCCCTGAAGCAGTGGAGGCACTACGTGTACGGTGAGAAATTGAACATGTACACGGACCATAAGAGCTTGAAGTATATATACCAGCAGAGGGATCTGAATCTGAGGCAGCGGAGATGGTTGGAAGTGCTCGAGGACATGTGACCTGAGATCAAGTATCATTCTGGAAAGGCTAATGTTGTTGCTGATGCACTTAGTCGCAAGAGCAGTTTGGCCAGTTTGATTACAACTCAGAAGCATCTGATTGAGGAGTTGGATCGGGCAGGCATTGAGGTTGTCTTGCAAGGATTGGGAGCATCTTTGGCTCATTTGAGGCTTCAGCCTACTCTGAAGGCAAGGATCATTGCAAGTCAGGAGGTTGATGCTGATATTTTGGAGATGAAGGAGCAGGTTAATGCTGGCAGGTTGCCCGGATTTCAAATCAGGGATGGAGTGCTGTGGTTCGGAGATAGGCTATGTGTTCCAAATCAGGCGGACCTGAAAGAGAGTATTCTTCAGGAGGCGCATGCTACTCTTTTGTCGGTACATCCTGGAAGTACTAAGATGTACAAAGACATCAAACAGCATTTCTGGTGGTCAGGTTTGAAGCGGGATGTGGCTGAATTTGTTGCGAAGTGTGAGGTTTGTCAGCAAGTCAAAGCCGAAAATCAGAGACCCGGAGGTCTATTACAGCCGTTACCTATTCCGGAATGGAAGTGGGATAACATCAGTATGGATTTCATCACGGGATTGCCTAAGAGTCCTAAAGGCAATGATGCGTTTGGGTCATAGTCGATCGACTGACCAAGTCCGCTCACTTTTTGGCGATGAAACTCACTGCTTCGATGGACAAGTTGGCTGAGATGTATGTTGGCGAGATTTTCCGGCTTCATAGTGTTCCGTCAACTATTGTGTCTGATCGAGATGCGCGGTTTACTTCGCATTTCTGGAGGAGTCTTCAGACAGCTTTGGGTACCAAGACAGATTTCAGCACTGCTTTTCATCCACAAACCAATGGGCAGACCGAGAGAGTCAACCGTATTGTTGAGGATATGCTTCGGTGTTGTATACTAGACTTTGGAGGCAGTTGGGAAAGGCATTTACCTTTGGTAGAGTTTGCTTACAACAACAGTTTTCAGACTAGCATCGGGATGGCGCCGTACGAAGCTTTGTATGGCAGGAAGTGCAGGACTCCTGTTTGTTGGTATGAAGTTGGGGAGCGTTAGTTGTTTGGTCCTGAGCTTGTGCAGCAAACTTCTGAGAAGATTGATCTGATCAGAAAAAGGTTGGTAGAAGCTCAGAGCAGGAAGAAAAGCTATGCAAACAACCGGAGAAGGGACCTTGAGTTTGAGGTTGGTGACTTCGTCTTTCTGAAGGTATCACCCAGTAAAGGTGTGGTTCGTTTTGGCAAAGGCGGGAAGTTAGTCCCGAGGTTTATAGGCCCGTATAAGATATTGAAAAGGATCGGGAAAACTGCTTACCGGCTTGAATTACCGGAAGAGTTGTCTCAGGTGCACAATGTCTTTCATGTGTCTATGCTGAGAGGTTACATTCCAGATCCAAGTCATCATTTGCCTGAAGTGCCGGAAGGTTTGCAGTTGGATCTGAATTACATCGAGTCTCCTGTAGAGATTGTTGACCGTAGGGAGAAAGTCTTGAGGAATAAGACGATACCGATGGTCAAGGTAGTCTGGAGAAACCATTTGGTTGAAGAGGCTACTTGGGAATCCGAGGAGAGGATGTTGAAGGACTATCCTGAGCTTTTTGCTTGATTGTATCTTTGTATCTTTTGTTCTTGTTGTTGTGTTGTATTTTCTGTTTCTCTCACTCTTGATCGTAGTTCCGGGGACGGAACTATTCTAAGGAGGGAGTGTTGTAATACCCTAATTTTTCTAATTTATGAAAAACTATTTATTTCGCACGTAGTGTGCACGTGTGATATTTTGACTATTATTTTCAACATGATGAGTAAGAATATTGTTTTCTATAAAGCATTTTTTTTCTAAAGCCCAAATGTTAGTTTACTTATTTTCTTCTAAAATAATTATCTTGGCCCAATTAATTTAAGCCCATGGATTTAATCCCTTCTCTTATTTTCTACAACTTGTAAGGTGTAACATTTTTTTTTAAAAAAGACTTGTTATGTGTGTACAAGTTTTGTTAGGGTGACTTGTGCTTACACGTGCACTTCATGTACACGTGCATAAGCAAACACTCTTGGCCGGATTGGGTAAAGAAGTGGATGTGAGTCATGGGTAGTTATTGGGGTGTGGGTAGTTTTTACAACTCCCTAGTCCATCCTAGCCTTTGATCCTATAACTATCTACTGAATCCTAGCCCTCCATCTCACCCAAATTGGTGTATAAATACCCCCTCTCATCCATTGTTCTTTTACACTAAGATCATTTTTGTAAGAGAGCTATATTGTGAGAGAGTTGTGTGTGTTATTCTGTGGAGGCCGGGCAGCACTTCTGAAGCTTTCGGTGTGGAGCAAGGAGCAAGGAGCAAGGAGCCGCGCATTACATTAAGGAGCTTTTGCTGGATTTTAATTATTTCGTCAATAAGGTGGGTGTTTCTCAGGACTTCTAATGTAGGAAACATGCCATGATTATGATGATTGTTACTATGCTTATGAAAAGTAAATTCAAACGTATTAGATTGCTCTGGGTATGCTTATGATGAAAGTTGTGAAGGACAAAAAAATGAAGTAATGACACTGTGAATAAGGCCAAAATAGGTCTGTACAGTCGACTGTCGTATGTACAAGTCGACTGGTACAAGGTGAATAATTTCTTGATTTAATAATGTACATGTATGCAAAACAGAAGTGATAGTATGATTGCTAAATTCATATTCCCCCATGTTATATATGATGGAGGAGACATGAACGTATGAAAAGAAACTAGGATAATTAGTAAAACTGAGATTAGCCTGTGCAGTCGACTGTTAATATGAACAGCCGACTGATGTATTGAGTAAAATTATGAATGGTTCAGAATTCTATGAAATGAGATATTTCCATTGTGCTGTCCTAGTGTAATAAATTGAGATTAATGTTTCATCTCTACAAGAAAGTTATGAACAAGTGTAAACGCATGTTTAACACTCCCTTGAAGAAAAGACAATATTAGTTATTTGAAATTCCATGATTGTGATGTTACTGAACAGTTAAGAAATTATGTGTTTATGAAGCATGAATATGTGTATATTGTAATTTGACACCATGATGCATGTGCATGTAAGAACTGATGGAAAGGTAATCCCTTAATTTGAAATGTGAACCTATCCAGTCGACCTAATGCGAGTAGCAAGTCGACTGAGCTGAACATGAATATGTACTGTTAAAACCCGGGACAGACGACTGATTTATTGACAGTCGACTGTCACGTGAATGACATTTTGAGTATAGAAATTTGCGGAACAGCCGACTGGCCCTATGCAGCAGTCGACTCTCCCGAGTGTTTATGAAGAACTTGATTTGACTGAACAAGTCGACTGGGCTTTCTCTAAGTCGACTGTCCAGAGTATATTTTGATATGTCAGATATTTCGTTTGATTTCTGTTAAAAGTTGTGAATCCTGTGATTGATGTTAGTAATTCTATTTGCGGTTGCATGAATTTACATGAAATGGATCATAGCTTTAAATTGAGAATTTACATGAAAGGAATCATAGATTGAAATGAGAATTAAATGAATATGAAAGCTAAGATCATGATAAAGAAAGTCTGTGAGACTATTAAATGAATTATGAGCTGGAAATGCTCAATTTGGAAGTTGTGAATTGGAAATTGAAACAAAAGAGTAGTTAAGTCTCCCCCGGCAATGGAAATGAAATGAGAATTGAAAGACCAAGGTTGGTCATGTATTGAAATGAATGAATAAGTCCGGTTTAGTGGAGAGGCTAACTCTAGAGCTTTGATTTTTGTTCATGATTCTAGTAAAATAAGGACTCTTACATAGTGAAGATGTGATGAAAGTAAGAGAAAAACATTGAGTATGAGGGCTATTAGGTAGCGGCAAGAGCGTATCCCAGGAATTCCCATGATGAGTCTGGGTGAGGATGCTGCTCCAGAGTACCGTCCCAGTGGCGACGCTCGTGTGATGTTTGAAGACTACGGGTGGTGTCGTGTCTATGGTGAGAGCTGAATTACCACAGGATGTCTGCATGATGAGTCATGTCAGCGATGGGATTCCCTCCAGAGTGCCTAGACATGAGTTCGTAGGTCAGAAAACATCTAGGATACTTACCGGAATTACAGTAGTAGATTAAGTCATAACGAGGGATTGAACCCTACCAAGATGAAGAACGATTAAGAGGCTTGCCCTCAGGCCTATGTAGTATGGGATGCATAGAACCCGAACAAGTGTGCATTAGTGTCATTTAAATTAACTAATTGCATTAAGGATTAAGTGCACAATCATAACACGACATCATTAAGATTTTCCCCTTTGATTTACATTTTTATTGTGAACAAGTTTGTGATCTGTTAAGAAATGAGAATCGTTATACTGTTTCTGGCATAGAGAGGATGACCATGTATAATTATCATCGGTTGAATAAACTGACGTACCCACAATTTTGTATGCAGGATAAATGACATGTTAAAGGTTAAAGAGGAATGGATGCATAAAGATTTTACCATGTTGTTGTACCTTTATTTAAATGTTGTAAGATTTTACTTCCGCTGTGCAAATGTAAATGTAATATATGATGTAAACTCTGATGTAAAGTGAAAGTTTGAATTTCCTTGTAAGATTGTACTAAAGAAAGTAAAAAGATCATGTAGAACATCTCGAATTCAGTGTATTTGGGATTCGGGGCGTTACAGAGGCTAACTTGGAGAGAGCATCTGCTTGGACATTTTCCTCCCTGGGGATCCGTCGAATAAGTGCCTCTTCGAAGAGAGCCATGAGATTTTGGACCTTGGCTAGATACTTAGCCATTCGGTCATCTCGCGCTTCATACTCGCCCAAGACTTGATTCACGACCAGCTGAGAGTCACTAAATATGCGGAGGTGTTGTGCCCCTGCCTTGCAGGCCATCCCGAGACCGGCTATAAGAGCTTCATATTCCGCTTCATTGTTGGAGGCCTTGAAGTTGATGCGGAGGGAGTACTGGAGGATGAAGTCATTTGGGCCCGCCAGAATGACCCCGGCCCTGCTCCCTTCGGTGCAAGAGGACCCATCCACATATACCATCCAGATAGGAGGTCCGTTCGCCGCTTGGCTGGCCTCTGAAATGGTGCTTTCAACTATGAATTCGGCTAAGGCCTGAGCTTTGATCGCGGTCCGAGACTGGTATGATAGATCATGATGGCTCAGCTCGATCGACCACTTCATGAGACGGCGAGAGGTCTCTATTTTGTGCAGAACTTGCTTCAGCAGTTGGTCGGTAAGAACGACCACCGAGTGAGATTGGAAATATGGACGAAGCTTCCTAGCTGCCATGACCAAGGTGTATGCCATCTTCTCTAGCCTTGGATAACGAAGCTCGGCGTCCCGAAGTACCTTGCTTACGTAATAGATGGGCTTCTGAGCCTTGTCTTCTTTCCTTACCAAGATAGCACCGAGGGCTTGTTCGGAGACAGCTAAGTAGAGGTAGAGTGTTTCCCCGGGGATAGGCTTGCTGAGGAGGGGGGTTAACTAGGTAGGCTTTAAGCTGATCGAACGATTCCTGCTGTTGCTGACCCCATTCGAAGCCCTTAGCCCCCCTGAGAGCCATGAAGAAGGGAAGACACTTCTGCCCTGACTTGGAAAGGAAGTGCCCTATAGCTACGAGGCACCCGGTTAGCTTCTGAACTTCTTTTACGTTTTTGGGAGGAGCCATGTCCAGTATGGCTTTGATCTTCTCGGGGTTGGCCTTGATTCCTCTTTGGCTGACCATGAAGCCTAGGAATTTCCCCGACGAGACTCCAAACGCACACTTGTTCGGATTAAGCATCATATCATGTTTCCTTAATACATCGAATGCCTCCTGTAGGTCGATGACATGGTCGGCCCCATGGATGCTATTCACAAGCATATCATCAACATACACCTCCATGTTACGGCCGATCTGATTTTGGAAGACCTTGTTGACGAAGCGTTGATAGGTGGCACCTGCATTTTTCAATCCGAAAGGCATCACTCTGTAGCAGTAGAGGCCCTGATCGGTAACAAAGGAAGTCTTCGGGATATCCGGGGGAAACATGTGGATTTGATTGTATCCAAAGAAAGCATCCATGAAGCTGAGAAGCTCGTGGCCCGAAGTGGCATCAATCAGAGTATCTATGCTTGGAAGAGGGAATGGATCTTTAGGGCATGCTTTATTTAGGTCGGTAAAATCGATGCAGATCCTCCAGCTCCCGTTGGCCTTCTTTACCATTACAATATTTGAGAGCCATTCGGGATAATTGACCTCCTGTATGAACTGAGCCTTAAGGAGCTTGTACACCTCTTCTTTTATAGCTTGTTGGCGCTCGGGAGCAAATTTGCACCTCTTCTGTTGAACCGGTCTGGACCCCGGTGCAACACTCAGGTGGTGAATGAGAAGCTCTTCGGAAATTCCAGGCATGTCGGCGGCTGACCAGGCGAAGAGGTCGCGGTTCTTTCTAATACATTGAACTATGTCTGAGCTTAGGGCAGATGGGAGGGTTTTGCTAATAAAGAAATCGCGGCTCTGATCTTGCCCGGAGAAGAGCACTTCCTCCAATTCATCTACCAGCTCGGACGTTGTCCGGACACCATCTTGGGGGATTTCAAGAGTTTTGAGGGAGAGGACTGGACCCCCAGTAGAAGTCATATAGCATTTGCGGGCCATTTCCTGACTGCCTCTGACCTCCCCTACTCCTACCCGAGTGGCGAATTTCATCTTGAGGTGATAAGCGGAAGGGATGGCTTCGAGAGCAGCTAGACCGGGTCGGCCTAGGATCACATTATAAGCAGCGGGGACATCGACGACCATGAAGTCCATTGGTTCCGTTCGGGTGGTAGGAGTTTTGCCAGCGGTTACGTCGAGGGTGATCACCCCTTCAATAGTCACTGGCACTCCCGTGAACCCGTGGAGTATGTAGTCGGCGGGCTTAAGTCTGTCCCGGGATAGTTTGAGCCCCTTGAAAGCAGCAAGGAAGAGGATGTTAACGGAGCTGCCATTGTCCACCAGGATCCTCTCCACTTTGAAATTCGCCATATGGAGGTTGATGACTAGTGCGTCACAATGGGGGGTTCAGACTCCCTCAAAGTCTTCATCTGAAAAGGTGACCAGTACTCCGAGGTCTTTGGGAGGGGGCATGCCATGTACTGAGTTGACTTCCCTTATGAAAGCCTTTCGCGAGGTGTTGGAGGTGCCTCCCATGGGGCCTCCATGGATAAGATGTAGGATGCGTTCCTCTTCGAACTCTGGAGTTTCATCGCATTCGGGACGCTTGTTAGCCCCCCGAGGGGTGGGAGGAAGGTCGGTTCGGTCCTTTCTCACGAACTTGGCCAGCTTCCTCCTCTGGATTAGGGCTTCTATCTCATTCTTCAGGGCCCGATAATCATTGGTGTCGTGGTCGTGGTCCCGGTGATAGCGGCACCATTTCTCTTTGTCCCTCTTCTTGCCAGGGGTGTTCATTTTCGGGGTAGGAGGTATCACCCCTTCCTTCTCAACTTCCATGAGAATAGTGAAAATGTTGGCGTTAAGAGGAGTGAATTTTTTGAATCTGGGAGGAGGGCGGCGCTGGCCGCTATTATCCTTTTGGAGCTTCTTGGCTCCTTCTTCTGTTCCCTTCCTCTTGGATCCTGAGGAAGACCCCTCAAATTTGGGGCGGTGCTCAACTTCCTTAGCTCGAATATACTTCTCGCTTCGGAGAAGGAGGTCGGAGAAGTTATGCGGGGGCTTCTTGGCGAGGGAGGATCGAAGACTGGAGTTAAGGACATTCGACTGGAATGCCGCTGCAGCAACCGACTGGTCGAGGGAAGCGATGGACCTGGCTTTCGCGGTGAACCTTTTCACATAGTCTCTCAGCTTTTCACCCTTCTTCTGGTTGAGATAGAGTAGCGAAATACTGGTCTTCTCAGTTCGGTGGCTACTCACGAAGTGGGTGACGAAGAGGATCTCGAATTGCTCGAAGGAGAATATTGAGGATGGGGCGAGGCGAGAGTACCATTCCCGGGCCGGACCCTTAAGGGTAGCGGGGAAGGTCTTGCACAGCAGCGCATCGGAAGCTTGGTAGATTAGCATGAGGGTCTTAAAGCTTTCGATGTGGTCCACGGGGTCGGACTCCCCGGAATAAGTCTCGAATTGTGGAGGCTTGAAGCCCACTGGAACAGGTGCCTCCACGATGGTTCGAGAGAAAGGGGGTTGGCTTGGTCGGAGGGTCCTTCCTCTACGCTCTTCTTCCCGGTCTAGCTGACCCAAGCACCTCTCCATCTCGTGGAGACGACAGTAAACGGCATCGTCCCTTCGATGGTAGCCGAATGAGTCTCTGGACTCGTCTTCATATGAAGGGGAGCAGGGGCTATGACGGCGGTAGCTCTGGGAGTGGCGAGGGCTAGGAATGCGTTGGTAATTGCTAGGAGCTGGGGGAGGAGTTAAGGACCGATGGCGAGGACTATGGACCCGGGGAGGAGTAGGAACCCTCTGGGTATTGTTGTTGTTGGGATGGAGATTAAGGGCCTGCAAGATGGTGTCTTGGAACTGCTGGAACTCAGCACGGGTGATGGGTGCCTCATTGTTCCTCGGAGGTTGCCGACCAGCAGGAGACTGGGGTCTTCTCCTATGGTGGCCTGGGGACTCTCTTCGCCCTCGGCGAGGGGGGACCTTCTGTATTCCCGACGATGAGGAGATCGCTCATACGGACGGTGTTGGCAGGAGGCTCCCTCTCGGGCCCGCCTTTCATCCAAATGGTGGCGAAAATCCTCTTCTTTGCACCGGTTGTCGAGGGTGTTGTGGAGGTCGTCTGATGCTCTGGGATTGTGAGATCCCATGGAATCAGTAGAGGGATTGTGCACGGAGACGTGATCGTGTTGGAGGGGTTGTTTCTGAGGATTGGGACGGGAGCCCCCCGTGCCGGCATTCTGGAGGCCGGTTTGGCCGTGAGGGGGTTGAAGATTCTGAGGAGGAAGTTGGTCCTGCTGTGGGGCCTAGTTAGGTTGAGGAGTAGGTCCTGCTGGCTGGACTGTTTGGAGGGGGATCTCCTGTTGTGGTTGAGGAGGAATGGGTCCACGGTTGGACCCTCTAGATCTTAGCTTTCGGGGAGGCATGGCTGGGCGGATCTGACCAACGGGAAGGGGAAGGGCTGCTATTCGCTGTTTCCCACAGACGGAGCCAATATGTTACCGCTAAATCTGGTGTGGGGGTAAACAGACAGTATTTGTGGATTCTTAGGAAAACTGAATAGCAAACATGAAACCTATTCCGCCAGAGTTTGAACGTTGACTCCCGCCGTTCACCTGCAAAAAGTGCGAGACACCGGGGTTGATCCCGGCGACGCACCCTCTGACGCCCAAGTCAGTAATCAGGAATGATTATGAGAGAGCGTAAATTGGCAAAAGATTGATTACCTCTTAATGGTGGTGGATGGGGGGTATTTATAGCCGTCTTTGGGATCAGATTGGGAATACAATCCCTATGACTAGATAAGGAATGTAATCCCTAATTCCCAGTGAAAGGATAGATGTGAATCAGGGCCATTGATTAGGATGAATCAGAAACCCTAATTCTATCTAGGTGAACTGGGTCTCATGCAAGTTGGGACCCGCACCCAGTTGAGCTGGATCCGTTCATGGGTTGTAGGGCCTTTTTTGGAAAGAAGACCCTGGACCCATTTCAGACCCGTTTGTAAGTGAAATTACCATTTTGCCCCCAAGCGTTAAGATTCGTGCCCGATTTGGGCGGTTCCGATTTAACTCTATTTTTAGCCATATCAACGTCAAAATAATATTCCGGGCTTATTTATAGGGGATAACTGGTCAGAGGATGCAACACAAATTAGACAGCATGTAGATGGAAAATTTAGAGATTTGCTTGGAAAGACGAGAGCATACAGATGCAGATTGCAACACGATATATGGAGTGAGTCGAGAATTGATGGGAGCGAATGATTGGAAGGGACCTTCTTTGAAGAAGAGGTTCTTAAAGCAATCAACCTTTTGGGCCAAGACAAGGCGCTGGGGCCTGACGGCTTTCCGATTTTGTTCCATAAACTATACTGGATGATTATCTAGAAGGACTTGTTAGAAAATTTTCAAGAACTTTTTATGGGAAAGGCCCAGATCGAAAGACCAAATTATGCAAATGTTACTTTAATCCCTAAGATGGCTAAAGTTCTTAGGGTGACAGATCTTAGACCCATTAGTCTTTTGAACGGGTCTTTTAAAGTCATCACTAAAGTGCTAGCTAACAGATTGTCGCCGCACTTATCGGATATTATTGATAAATCTAAGAGCGGGTTTGTTAAAAAAAGAGATATTTTAGATAGTATTGCCTCAGCCCACGAACTAGTTTTCAGAGGAAATAAGGATAAAGTGGATGGTTTTCTTCTGAAACTAGATTTTGAAAAAGTATATGATTCTGTAAAATGGGATTGTGTGGACGATGCATTACAACTCAAAGAATTTGGGACAAAATGGAGAATGTGGATGAAGATGTGTGTTAGAAATAGAAAATTCTTCATTCAGATGAATGGGGACCTGGGAAAAGAAATCTGATGTCCCAGAGGATTGAGGCAAGGAGATCCTCTCTCACCCTGATCTTTGCAATCATTGCCAATGGGTTGGAAGAAATGGCTAAGAGAGGCAGTCAGGAAGGAATTATCAAAGGGGTGAAGATGAAAGGAGTAGCAGTGCCATTGTCGACCTTATGCAGACGACACTCTGATGTTCAGCACTGCTAAGGCGGAGGAAATCTTTTCTATTAGAGTAGTATTAAGATGTTTTGAATATTGGTCAGGATTGGCAGTAAACTTATACAAGAGCTGTGTGGTGGCCCTTTGCAACGAGTTTGCGTCTACGAATGAGATGATCCCAACATTACTCTATTATGAGAAAGGGGAATTTTCCTTGAATTATTTGGGGACACTAATCAGACCTGGAAAATTGCTTAAGGAGGACTGGATTCCTTTGGTGGAAAAAATATAGAAAAAACTGGAGGGCCGGAAAGAAAAATTTCTGTCGCTGGGTGGCAGAATCACACTTATCAACTCGGTCCTTAGCATTTTACCGACATATATGATGTCTATTTATGAGATTCCAAAGTGGGTTATTGATAGAATCGACAAATGCAGGAGGCGCTTCCTGTGGAAAAGAACACAGGAGGATAACAAAGGTTTCCACTTGGTGCGGTGTGGCAAGGTGTGTAGAAAGAAGGAGTTCGGAGGACTTGGAATAGTGAATCTCCGGGACATGAATAATGCACGACTGGCCAAATGGTGGTGGAAAATGCACAAACGGCACAAGGCATGGTGGGGAAACTTGTTTGTGATGTTCCGAAGATCAAAAAGATTTAGATTTGGAGGAAGAAGCAAACACGGGAAAGTATCGTTCATGTGGAAAGGTATTGCTAAGGTGGGAGAGTCTTCCACGCTAATACTAGATGCAGATTAGGTAACGGGAAAAATACTAGGTTCTGGTTGGATAAATGGGCAGGAGAGAACACCTTGCAATCTCTTTTCCCATTATTGGCGATGGAAGCTACAAAGAAGGAAGCTATTGTGGCAGAAATCTGGAAAAACGGAAGATTGTGGTTAGAGGTCGATGGACCCTTATCCCAAGAAAGTCAAGGACAATTGCAATAACTCAAAACACAACTGGAGCATGGAGTGCGGCTGGTAAGGGGAGAGGAGGACGAGAGATTATGGAGATTAGAGACTAATAGCTTTTTCTCGGTGAGATCCATGTACGGCCTCTTCAATGATGGGGGGGGGGGGGGGTTAGAACCTCAGATGCAATAATTATATGGAAACCTAATGCCCCTCAGAAAGTGAAAGCAAACAATGCTATACTCTCCAAAAAGAACCTTAAGAAACGTAACCTCCCGATCGATGTAAAATGCCCTAGATGCAACAGAGACGAGGAAGACACTAACCATATCTTCTTGTTCTGTCCTAAAGCTACATTAACTTGGGAAATTATGGATCTAGGTTTTGGTATCATAGAGAAACCGACACATATTAACGACATGTGGGGGAAATGGAGATCGACTTAGATTAGAAAAGAGTACAGGGTCATATGGGATATTACGGTAGCGGTTATTATGTGGACTCTATGGTTAGATAGAAATGATGCTTGCTTTCGTAACATTCATAGTAGATTTCAATGTTTATTGCATAAAACTCTGGTACTAATAAAGCCTGGCAGATCAGACATGGGCAAGAAAGAAACTCAGGTTGGAGGGAGCAGACTAGCTGAGAGGGTGATGGTAGCCGCATCCTATTACAATCCGGTGGTGCGTGCTGATGGTCATGGAGGTTTTTGTACTTTTGGGTTGAAGTTTTGTTGTATTTTGGACAGTGTATTTTGTTGCCCTTTACTTTCTTGATGTTGAAGACTTGATTAGATTATACTTGTAAAATTTGCTACTCAATGTTTCGTTAATCTTTCATTAATGAAATCGGTGACGTCAAGTTACTTTTAACTTAAAAGAAAAACCTTCTTCCTTCTTCCCTCTTGCACCACCTTATTACCTGTCCAGTCTTAGAGTTTGTCCGCGTAATAATTAGAGTAATTAAAACACAGATAAAAAGGTAAATTTGAAGGGACAAGCTTGCAAACAGTCTGATGCTTGAAAAAACGCATTTTGAAACTTCTCAAAGCTAATGCGCGTAACTTATTCGACGAAATGCCTCAACGATCGAGATCAATGATTTTGCTGATCAAGAAGGACCGGATTCTTCTTTTTCACTTATTATTGTTGTTGAGGTACTTTCAATCATTTATCTGATTTAAAGTTCGTTTTTTAATTTGTTTTGGGATAGTTTAGAGAAGTTTTTAAATTTATTTATTTAATCTGTTTAGTATTTGATTGCATTTTTTTTTGTTGATGGAGAAAGATGATGACATTTATGAGAACAACGACGGATATATTGTAAGCTCGTGACTAATGATGTAAGTTGTTTTCCCTATAAAAAAAAAAGAATTTTTTTGCCCTAATAGGCCACTTTTTGAAAATATTTGCGATTATGGGTCAATTTCGAAACTATTAGCGCTCGTGGATTACTTTGTGCCATATCAGCAGCAGCCGCTTTTCTTATTAGCGATCTCTCGATTTTGAAAGTCGCTAATGAAAATAGCGACCTCTGTTTTAAAATATTTGTAATTTTTTGTTTGCCGTCGCTATTCCTACTAGCGACCAAAGCATATATGAAGTCACTAATGGGATTAGGCACCTTTAATGAACTGTATTCTAACACTTAGCAAAATCTAGAGAGTTTTTGCTATCCGAAAAAATAAAATCAATTTATTTTTGAAACTGAGATCACTATTCCGATCTTAATTGTACAAAGGTCGCTATTCGAAATAGAGGCATTTATTTTACTAAGGTCGTTATTCCGAATAGAGATCTTAGTTATGTGATTATTTTGCAAATTTTACAAAGAACAAGGAGACTGAGTTTCCTACTGAGGTCGCTATTGCGAATAATGACCGAAGTTTCCTACTGAGGAGATTGAGTTTCCTACCCGAGCTCGCCCCCTCCCCGGCATGCCCGGTGGGTTGGGGCACGGCCCGACCTGCACAACCCAATTGCCATATGCATGCCTTCGGGTGCTTCGAAAAATGTGCAAGGGGCATTGCACCGGCACCCGGGTTCAGTGGAAAATGGGCAAAAGTTTCCGCACCATTCTGGACGTATGCAGGTAAAGAAGCTAGTTCAGGATAGTAGGCTTAGGTTAGTGACTTGGAATATAGGAATATTGA
Organism: Hemerocallis citrina; assembly: GCA_017893485.1. NCBI lineage: Eukaryota > Viridiplantae > Streptophyta > Magnoliopsida > Asparagales > Asphodelaceae > Hemerocallis > Hemerocallis citrina. The sequence continues at coordinate 310,188 of JACEHZ010000286.1, forward strand.
CAGGAAAATGCATAGAACTAATAGATATCATGATTAGAAGGAATATTAATATTGCTTGTTTACAAGAAACAAAGTGGGTAGGGGAGAAAGCTAAAGAGACTAATGGTTTAAAATTATATTATACCAGTGAAATTAGAAATAGAAATGGGGTAGGAATTTTAGCAGATAAGAAACTCAAAAGAGATGTAGTAGGTGTTAATAGGAAAAGAGAGAGAATAATAATACAAATAAGCTTGTATTAGGAGAAAACATAAGGAATATCATTAGTGCCTATGCACCCCAAGTAGGATTAGACACGCATGCTAAAAATAAATTTTGGAAAGATATGGATGAGATAATTAGGAGTACCCATATGTGATAAATTATTTATAGGAGATTTCAAAGAATATGTAGGAGAAGATAATATGAGATATATATATGAGAGGGTGCATGGAGGACATAGATTTGGACATAAGAACGATGGTGGAGAGGTTGTCTTGGATTTAACGGCGTCGTATGATCTCATACTAGCAAATACTTATTATAGGAAGAGGGAGGAATATTTGATAACCTTTAAAAGTGTGGCAAAATGAGCCAAATTGATTTTGTATTATTAGGAAGGTGGATCATTTGACGTATAAAGATTGTAAACTTATACCGGGAGAGCTTAATCGCACAACATAAATTAATGGTGTTGAATGTTAAGATCGGAAAACATATATGTGCGAGGAAGGAGACTAGGAACCCAAGAACTAGGTGGTGGAACTTGAAGGGAGAGAAACTAGAGGTTTTTAGAGATAAAGTCCTTAAAGGAGCGACATGAAATTGGGAAGGGAAAGCTAATATGATGTAAAGTAAAATGGCTACGTGTATAAGAGAAATCACAAATGAAGTAATTGAAAAATCTAAGGTAGAGAGCTTCAAACTAAAGGAATATGGTGGTGGCAAGAAGAAGTACAAAATATTGTGAGAAAAAAAGATCAACCTTCAAAATACGGCAAAATAGTAGAAATGAGGAGGATTTAAAAAAATATAAGACCGTTAGAAAGATGTTAAGAAAGAGGTAAGAGATGCAAAAGAAAAAGCTTACAATAATTTATATACTAAATTAGGAACAAAAGGAGAAAATAATATATATAAGTTTGCTAAACAAAAAGATAGAAAAACAAAAGATTTTGATACAATTATGTATATTAAGAGCGAGGATTCAAGAGTCTTAGTAAAATATGAGGAAATTAACGAAAGATGGCAAAGTTACTTTGAAAAGTTATTAAATGAAAAGGTTGTGGGTAACTTAAATATAGAAGATCGAGAGAGAGTCGAGAACATATATATTTCCGTAGAATTAGGAACTCGAAGGTTCGAAATGCTCTAAGTTGATGACAATAGAAAAAGCTTTAGAATCAAATATCCCATTGAAGTTTGGAAGTATCTTGGGATGTAGGAGTGGATTAGCTGACAAGATTGTTTAATAAGATTTTGAGGACCAAGAATATGCCTGATGAATGGAGGGAGAGTATTTTAGTACCAATATATAAAAATAAAGGAGATATGCAAAGTTGCTCCAACTACCAAGGCATTAAATTAATAAGCCATATGATGAAACTTTAGGAAATAGTTATCGAACATAGACTGAGGCTAGAAACTATAGTGTCTGAGAATCAGTTTGGATTTATGTCTGGGTGGTCAATAATTGAAGTAATTTATATACTGAGGAGACTTATGAAAAAATATAGAGAGAATAAAAAAGATCTACATATGGTATTTCTATATCTAGAAAAAAACTTATGATAAAGTCCCTAGAGACATAGTATGGTGGGTGTCAAATAACAAAAGAGTAACTATTCGGTATATTGAGGTGATTAAAAATATGTATGAAGGGGCAATGACCACAATTAGACAAACGCAGAAGAAACTAATGAATTTCCTACAGTAGATTTACACTAAGGTTTGGATTTAAGTCCCTATCTCTTTGCTCTGGTGATGGTTGAATTGACGCGAGGAATACAAGATGAGGTGCCTTGGTGTATGCTTTTGTCGATGACACCATCTTAGAGCCTAGAGCAGGAATCAATGCCAAATTAGAATTGTGGAAAGAAACTTTGGAAGGTAGATTCTTTAGAATAAGTAGAACTAAAACAGAGTATATGGAGTGTAATTTTACAATATTCAGAAAACAAATGAGGAAGTAGTAAAGCTTGATGGTCAAGATATACCTAAGAGAGACCAGTTCTAATATCTAGGCTCGATCATACAAAGAGATGGGGAGATTTGTGAAGATGTTATGCATAAGATCCAAACTAGGTGGCTTAAGTGGAGAAGCACTAGTGGTGTTTTGTGTGACAAACGCATACCTTTGAAGCTAAAAAAAAAAATTTAGAGGACAACTATTAGACTAGCAATGAAGAGTGTGCAACAAAGAAACTACAGGTCCAAAAAATGAGTGTAGCAGAGATGAGGATGCTAAGATGGATGTGTGGTAAAACTAGGAATGATAGAATTAAAAACAAGCATATACGAGAGTAAAGGTAGGTTATAACCAAGATAAAGTAAGAGAGAACCACATCAGGTGGTTTGGACATGTCACATATAGACCTAGTAGTGCCCCATTAGAAAGAGTGACTTGATAAATGTTGAGGGTAGAGTTAGGGGTAGGGGAAGACCTAAACTTATTTGGGTGAAAATTGTGAGAAAATATATAATAACTTGTAGTCTTACAAAAGATAATGTGCTAAACCGAACAGAATGGAAAACTAGGATTCATGTAGCCCACCCCAATTAGTTGAAAAAAATGTTGTGTGTGTGTGTGTATATATATAGGTTTCTTCTATTGCAAACGCAAATGTTGTGCAAACACGTGCAAACCACTTAACCCGTTATTGGCACGTGCCTCCGGCACGTCTTCGAAACGATACAGCATATAAAAAGCCTTGTAAACAGTAAAACAACAATTATGTAGCTCAATTTTGAATAGTATGACAATAATTTGTTGTAAATAAAAGTTCGTGTTTCCATTAGTATATGTTGAAAAATAATTATAAATGAGGGTATAAAATTCAACTTCTTTGCACTTTGAGGGTGGAAAATTATGAAATTTAACTATTGAAGAGATATTTGCTATTTTCAATGTAATATGAACAATAAAAAAAACATAAAAAATCTGAAAATTTACAAACCTGAAATATGAAAATCTAAATTTTTGTGTAAATAGGGAGAGAATGAGAGAGAGAGAGAGAGAGAGAGAGAGAAATAATTAAATAAATGAATGAGTTGTTTTTGTGTGTGTGTGTGGGGGGCGGCAGGGGGGGTGGTTGTGGGGGAAAGATGTGTTTTGTGAGGTTAGATTTGGGCCTTTAATTTTGAGGGGATTGATGGAGAGCCACTTGATAGCTTTCTTTGTGTTTTATTATATACTAGGTTTGCCCGTTAACACGTGCCTACGGTACGTCTTCGGAACGGTGCACCTGGTTTGATTATATAAAATAGTTTTGAAGCTCCAGCAAATTAATTGAAGTAGCAAACATATTATATGAGGAAGCAGTATATCTACCTTTAAGCTCAACCATCGCCTTCTTGAACATTAGCTTGAACTTACCTGGAATGCATATAGTTTGTTACAAACACTGCATAAAGCTTTTTTTAACTTCAACATCACTTTTAGATGCTTGTAACAGTTATGCAAGGACATTATCATATAGGTTTTATAGAGCTTACTCTAATACCATAACCACTATGAGCATATGTAAATACAATGGTAACGCAAATGCAGGTGTGAAGATATCTATAATACCAATAATCTAAATATTTGTTTATCTGAGATTCAGATTGCAATTTAAATACCTCTTATTATTATTTCAACCAAAATGAAATACATGAAGTTCTCAAAACTCTAAACCAAGCTAATCATTTCTTTTATCTCCACTTTGTCTCCCTATTGCACCTTTCTAAAAAAAATCAAAATGAATAAATAATAAATTTACTTTAGCTGTCTTTCTTGAGTGGAGAGTTTGCACCCTTCACCGGTAAACTCCAGTCATCCAATCCTATATATCCAAACATACACTAAAAGTTCTTATATGTTATGTTATTCATGGTTTCTAATAACCAAATAAGAGAACACTTCACGATAGTATTTTTTCTTGTAGTAAAGAAATTAATGTTGCATATTTGTCAAGTTATTTTAGGTTGCTGGTTAGCTTACCTGTCCTGCTATGGTTTAGATGCCCAAATTGAGGCCACCAAATAATCCATCTCTCACTTGCGTACACCTTAAATCAAAACCGATAAAAAAAATCATCAAATAAGTCACCAAATTAAAAAAAAATTAACCCAAAAATAAAACAAACATACATCTCTGAACTTAGATCTCATGCACATACAAAATTCGAGTCAGCAAAAAACTGACTAATCATTTGCACACACAAAATTAAAAATTAGAATGAGAATTCGGTTAATGAGATGAAATTAGAGTCGTCGCATCGCATATAGAGGCTCTCGATTCGGTGGAGGGAGTTGTCGATATGGAGTCGTTTTGATATTCGCGCTCGATTTGGTGGAGGGGAGTCACTGATACGGAATCAGCAGCGGATCAGATATCGGTGACGACCTCTTGATTGGGGTTCGACATTGGATTTGCTTTGAGATTTTCAAAATTTCAAAATTTCAAAATTTCAAAGTTTTCAAAATTTTAAAATTTTAACATTGTAAATTTTAAATTTTTTTAAAATTTTAAAATTTTTTTAATTTTTTTTAATTTTTTTTTAATTTTAAATTTTTTATTAATTTATTAATTTTTAATAATTTTTTATAAGTTTTTTTATTTTTTAAATTATTTTTAAAGTTTTAAAGTTTTAAAGTTTTAATTTTTTTAAAAATTTAATTTGATTTTTTTGAATTATTTTTAAAGTTTTTAAATTTTAAATTTTAAATTTTTTTAAATTTTTTAATTTTTATATTCTTCATTTTTTGAATAGGAGAGAGGGAGAGAAAAATAAATAAATAAATAAAAGAGTTGTTTTGGATTGAGGGGATTTGAATTTGAGTGTTGGGGAGGAACTTTTGGGGGGGGGGGGGGGGGGAATGTGTTTTGTGAGGTTAGATATGGGCCTTTGATTTTTGGAGGATTGAAGGAGAGCCACTTGATAGCTTTCTTTGTGTTTTATTATATACAGATTTGCCCGTGGGCACGTGCCTACGGTACGTCTTCGGAACGATACAAAATACGAAAAGTCATGTAAACAGTAAAACAATAATTATGTAGCTCAAGTTTGAATAGTATGACAATAATTAGTTATAAATAAAAGTCTATATTGAAAATTAATTATAAATGGGGGTATAAAATCTAACTTCTTAGAACTTTAACTGTGGAAAATAATGAAATTTAATTGTTGAAGAGATATTTGCTATTAAAATTTCTGAATTTTACAAAACCGAAATCTTAAAATCAAAATTTCTAAGTAAATAAAGAAAGAATGGGAGAGAGAGAGAGAGAGAGGGAAAGAGAAATATGAAAAAGTAAAGAGAGGAGAGAGATAGTAATAAAGTAATGAGTTTTTTAGGGGGGAAAATTTAATTTTGGGGTTTGAAATTTTGGAGGAAAAATGTGTTTTGTGAGGTTTGATATGGGCCTTTGATTTTGGGGGGATTGATTGTGAGCCACTTGATAGCTTTCTTTGTAATTTATTATATATATATATATATATATATATATATATATATATATATATATATATAATCCTATGGCAATGTAGGAAATTACCTCCTATGGTGCACTAGAAACTCAATCCCCGGTATCGAAATCCACAATCTACAACGTTCAGTTGACCATCATACCCTAAAACATAGAGTAATGTAAAATCACTGCATTTGAACATGTTTTTCACATTCATCAATGAGGTTGCAAAATGAATGGTTTTCAGCAATAGAACAATTGCGACCACTTAATGCATGAGAAAACTATTCAACTTTGATAATATCTATTCCTCTTATGTTTTATGACATGTTCACCACTTTGAATGGTGTGGAACATGCATTTAGGAAGAGGGGGCAGAATTTTTAGGGTGTCATAGGAGGAAATTTTCTCCTATGCCACATTTCCTTCCTCTCTCTCTATATATATGTGTGTGTGCGCACGGCGCGCCGATTTTTAATTTATATATATTGAAGTTAAAAGCTTTAGATTCAAACTACATATTGTTTAATTCAGCGTATGGTTCTCATTATGTAATACTTTGTCCTTAGTCATTAGTGGTCTTATGTGTCCAGTATGAAGCTGTATGTTTCGAGAAGATATATTAAATGTGATTGCTGGATTGAAATGTTTATAGAAAATTTTGCCGTACTACCCCACTTATTGAAAATATTTGGCGCCTTGCCCCACTTCTGAAAACAATTAGCGATATGCCCTTGTTTAGGACACGTCAGCAAAAAATGTTATTGGGGAAAACGGCATAGGTTATTTCGATGCCGTTCTTCTCAATAACGGCATCTGTTTGAAAAAAAAGTTTCATGCCGTTATTTGAAATAACGACATCTGTTGCTTTTTGTCCAAAGATCTAATAGTCTCAATTGTGAACTGACAGAGAGTTGTAAAAGTAAATTAACCTATGCCATTCTCTGAGAGAACGACAACGATTATACTGAAACGGCATCAGTTATTTTCGTTTTGCACAGTTACCTATATTCAGAAATCCTTCTCCTTCCCCCTTTGTCTTTCGATTTGTTCTCTCTTTCTCTTCACTCCCGTATTTACAAATCTCAACTATTGGAGTGATTTGTAAGTTGCCAATCAACAATTAAACATAGACTAGTTTTGATTCTCTCATTTCTTTTCGAAATCATCCGCAATCCGAATTTGTGTTAAGTTTTCAAAATCCCTAATTTTTTTTACAATGTTGATTTTGATGTATGAGAGCTGTATACATTGGTAGTATAGTACAAGTGCTGTAGATTTGTTTTATCTAAGTAGTAATTATGGAAATGTACTTATGGATTGTTGTTGATCTAGGGTTCATGAAATGTTGATTGTTGATCTAGGGTTTGTGAAATTATTGTTGCTTAGTAAGAGTTATATTGGTAGTATAGTAAAATCGATGTAGATTAGATCCACGTAACTAATAGATATGTGAAGTGATTTTCATAGGAGATTGAGATGTGGATGACCTATATTACTATCTATGCGAACTTAGATTCATCTATTTGTAGTGTGTGGAGATGTTGTGGTGGTGACTGTTTGTTAATGTTTAGTAATATTTTAGTACAAATTTTAGTATCTCTAGTCTCGTAATGTTTATTAATATTGTAGTTGACACATTATATTTAATGTTGACAGACAAATGGATCCTACACAACCATCTTCTTCCCATGATGTGGGTGCTTCATCTGGTACTTCTCATGGACCACGGGAACATCCGGGTCCTGTAGATCATACCGTGCTTTATCTGCAAGAAGATCATAGGTCGCAGGCGGTTTGGACTGGAGATGTCGAAAAAATGAGTTTCCGAATGTACACCATCATGGCGACGCACCCTCGTATTCAAAATTATTTGGTAAGTAGCGGATTTTATGGAATGCCGAAGTTGGCGAAAGTAAAATGTGACCACACACTACTTACCGCTCTTATGGAGCGATGGAGGCCGGAGACACACACATTTCACTTACCAATTGGGGAGATGACGGTCACCCTACAAGATATAGCCGTCATATCGGGTCTTCCAATCGATGGGGTGGCCGTCACCGGCAACTTGATGTTCAATAAAGTGGCATTGTTAAGAGATTATCTTGGGCACGAGGTGGATGAAGATGATAAGGGTGTATTCGTTGGGGAATCAGTATGACGTTCTTAGCTGTATACGGAGTTCAATAATCAACTGCCAGACGTACCTACGGACTACCAACTCCAATGTTATACACGGGCTTATCTTTTGTCGGTGATTAGAGGTAGTCTATTCCCTAATTCTTCTGGTGATGTAGTGTATTTGATGTACCTTCCATTGATCGCCGACCTACAAAGAGCCGGCCGATATAGTTGGGGAAGTGCGGCTCTGGCCTCCCTCTACCGTGCCCTGTGCAATTGTTCGATGGGGTCGATCCAAATGACTGGGCCGATATCGATATTGCAAATATGGTGTTGGGAACGAATACATCTCGGCCGGCCCAGGGTAACGGTACTTTCAAATAGTTGGAGTGTGCAACATGAAAATCCAGTGTTAAGAGCTCCTCTTGGTGCGTACTGGACGGGTAACATGAAAATCAGTAAAGAATGCTGTTATCTTGAATTATGGCATCTCCTAAGAATGCCGTTATCTTGAATAACGACATCTCTTAGGTTTCATAAATCAGAATTTTTGGGACTTCTGCAATTCTTTCTGTCTTCACAGTCGTTCCTCTGAATAACGGCATCTTCTGAATATGCCGTTATTCAGGAGAACGACATCTGTTATATGAATAGCAGTGCATGTTTTTTGTGCATGTTTTGTAGAGTTAAATTACTAAAACCAAATTTACTCAAATTCAACAACCATTCATTCCTCAAATCTCATGCTTAACTATTTAAACTTGAATTACTCAGGATTAAACAAAAGCTCTCTAATTCATACTAACTTAACGATAGATTTTACAACATTAATACAATAACCGAATACAAGTTCAAGTGCCGATAGACTGTGAAGTCCCCACACTCTGTACATTCTTATAACTCCGTATATTGTGTCCACTCACTCCGGATTTCGAACAAACTTTCCCAGTGCTCCCACATTCTCGAGCATCCATGTCATTGCGAATGCAAGTACTTTTTGGTCGCCCTTTTACTCGACGAAGACTTGAATCGGCTATGAGCACCGGTCCACTTTGTATCGGCCAATAAGATTCGTCTGGTATAGGATTGAAAGTTGGTGCCCACGTTTTTTCTAACGAACCGGTAGAGTAAAAGGCATCGATGTATGGTTGATAATCAAGCGCATGGGAAGCACATGCCGCTAACACATGAGAGCATGGAATGTGACATAGTTGGAATTTGCCACAAGTACAAGTTCGGCTCTCGAGGTCTACCGTGTGCCAATGTCCACCCTTTTGATATCCACTATCCATTCTAATGCCCGTTTTCACCCCCAAAACACCTGACCGATTATTAAACATTATTGCCTCATGTAAATTGAATTTTTCACGGCGTACATCAATAAGATCCTGAATGCGTGGTGCCCATAATTTACCTTCACTGATAAGCGTCTGCGCGGCTTCACGGCGATCAGTGAAATACATGTTTAGACAAAAAAATATATGTTCTACAATTGTGGTGATAGGCAAGCTACGAACACCTTTTAGAACCAAATTGAAAACTTCCGATAGATTTGTTGTCATTATACCATATCTATGACCTCCATCGGCAGTAAGTGCCCACTTCTCAATCGCTTTCTCCTTCAACCAATTAGCCCCATCAGCATTGCTCACTTCAAGTTGTGCCATCTTTTTCTCAAACTTCTTCCACTGATTTTGACACGCGATCACCTTCAACTTACTCATAAAAAATTTGCAACCAATTTTTTTATGGAAATTGCTAGCAAAATGCCTCATACAGAACCGATGATATGCAAATGGTTCCTTCCATGTACCGAACTCATTTTGCATTGCTGATAAAATACCGGCATGCCGATCAGAAATGTCACACAGACCTGCACGATCTGTGATGAAGCACTAAATACAGTTCATGAACCATGTCCACGTCTCATTCTTTCACCGTCAACTAGTGAAAACGCAAATGGAAACAACCTACCGTTTGCATCTGGTGAAACAACAATCAACAAACAACCTTTATATTTTCCGTACAAATGAGTGCCGTCTACACTTATAACTGGTCTACATGCCTGAAATCCTTCGATGGAAGGACCGAATGCCCAAAAAACACCCTTAAAAGTTTCTTTTCCAGGACCGGACGCAATCTTCGTCCAATGTACAGCCGTTCCCAGATTTGAAGCTTGAATTGCATTGAGTAGATATGGTAATTCAGTGTAAGCTTTTTCAAAAGAACCACATAGTCGCTCAATTGCTTTATGTTTAGCCTTCCAAGCTTTCCAGTATGAAATTGTTTAATGGAACCTACCCTTCACTATTCCAATTATGGCTCTTGGTGTTATTGCGAGTTGTTCCTTCACAACATCCAATATGATCATCGATACAACCGTGGAATCAATTTTGCTGTGATCCTGAGTCAATGTAGGATTCACACATGTGTGTGCACCTTCAAGCTTCTTTACCACAAAATAATTATGGCCTTTTGGAACAATTGCACGCAACCGCCATGGACAACCAACTACATTTTGAAGTGACGGATTTTTTGCAATGTCCTCGGCTGAATAGTTGATGGGTGCGTATTTACATTTCACATGGTATAGACCACGATCTAATTTTACTGTCACGAATTCTCTGTGGTTCTTCACGGCGTACATCTTCACTTGATGTTGTAGAGCATCTTTGGTTGGAAATCTTTGACCTATGAAGATTTCATCCAAGTTGGAAGAGCCAACGGAAGACTGTCCATGTTCATGTATGGTGGCACGAGACATCCATTGATTGGATTAAGATCCATGCATAGCTGCACTTGTGTCCTGACTTGGCAACACGTGGGCATTGTTAACCGGCACATCAACATTGACATCAACAACCGGAGCTTCAACGGCAACCTCCTCATCATCATCTTCAAGACCGCATTCCTCATCTTCTTCCTCTTCGACCAAATTGTTATTTATAACGGCATTGTCAAAGTCTTCCATTGCCATGCCGGCTACCAAAATATTTTGTGACAATATCAGTGGATGTACCTGCTCGTATTCGGAGTAAACAGGTTCCATTGGAGTTGTGCTAGTATCTTCTTCTGTATTTGAAATTCTAGCATGTGACTCGGCAGATGGTTTCAATGTCCGTGCGGGCCTTGGACTTTCAATAACAACCCATCTAGTATTTGGAAGCCTCGTTTGGTCGATATATAACTCAACTGCGTTCCAACTATAATTTGGATCAAGTGTCCTACCCATCATGGACCTCAAAGAATTGTCATTGTCTACGGGTACCAACATGAAATATTGCACATCCCCTTTACCAGCAGCATAACGGGTTCTAATTTTCACACTCATTTCACTTCTATCCCAATTGGTGACTTCATATATCTTATCTATTAATTCTGAGTACATAAAGTTGCGGGGAGCCCAAATAATTACCGGTTCAACATCACTATAAGAATATCCAATCTTGAAATTTTTAATTACTTCACCCCCAAAATAAGGCTTTTCAGATTCAGTAACTGGTACCATTACTCTGTAACAGCAGAGTAATGGCTCACCAGTTATGAATCTGAAGAGTCTCCATTACTCTGCTGTTACAGAGTAATGGGCCTCTGAAGAGTCTCCAGTCTCCATCTTCTTTTATAAAAGACTACTGAATCTAGACAGAGTCTTTTACACAGTCAGAATTTTATTCTTCTTCTTCCTCTTCTTCTCCTCTGAGTCAACTGAGAGTACATCACAGAAAGAAGTTCGCTGAATCTCTGAAGCAAGGGTGCTGCTCTTCAGAGAAGGTACAGTTGTATCCTGGGAAGCAATTCGTCAGCCACCGTCACACTACGGGGTGAATTCTGCTTTAAGGAGAGAGATTCTCAATCTCGACTCTGTGCAAAGTCTTTCGTTTCCTGTTTTCATTTCCTGTATTTCAGTTCTTCGCAATTGTTGTTGGGTTTTTTCATATTTATAAAATTGGGTTCTAACAATCTTAAAGCAGAATTTTTTTCTCACTGATTCTAACAGTTTTTGTGAAGTTTCATTTACAAGTGCTGTTATCGATTCGGAAAAAAACAACTAACAAGTTCTGTTTCAAACTATTTCTGATAAGAACATGGAGAACACACAAAGTTATATTGCCAGTGGGCTTATCAGTACTGAAACACCGGTGACCCAAAATATGACTGCACAATCAGTTGCGGCACATTCGGTCGTTCTGCCCACGCACATAATCGTGGGAAAAAACCGGAGAAGTTCAATGGAACTGGATTCAAGAAGTGGCAAAGGAAGATGCAGTTCTACCTTACCACATTGAAGCTGAACAGATTCCTCACTGAATCTGTCCCGATGCTGGTGCCAATGGATGCACATTCCGTTTCTGCAGTTGATGCGTGGACTCAGGATGACTACCTCTACAGGAACTACATCCTGAATGGCTTGGTAGACCCTCTGTACAACGTCTACTGTGCTTCAAGATGTCCAAACTCCTGTGGGGGTCCTTGGAAAAGATGTACAAAACAGAAGACGCCGGGTCCAAGAAGTTCGTAGTAGGCAAATTTCTGGACTACAAGATGATTGACTCCAAAATTGTTGTAAGTCAAGTCCAAGAACTACAGGTTATAATGCACGACATTGCTGCAGAGAACATGACGCTGTGCGAACCATTCCAGGTTGCAGCGTTCATTGAAAAACTTTCACCTGGATAGAAAGACTTCAAGAACTATCTTAAACACAATCGAAAGGAGATGTCTCTAGAAGACCTAATTGTCAAGTTGCGGATCGAAGAGGATAATCACAAGACTGACAGGTCCTATGGAAATCAGTCCATAGAAAAGGCCAACGTGGTGCAGCACGAACAGAAGGGCAAGAAGAAAAAATTTCTACCACAGGCCTCAAACAAAAAACCTCTTGCAAAGAGGTTTGTTGGGAAATGCCACAAGTGTGGTAAGCTGGGGCACAAAATTTTTGAATGCCGCAGCAAGGACAGTAATCGTTCAGGAACAGGACATGTAAAAGGGAATGAAAAATCCCACGCACACATAGCTGAGAACTTGTCCACTGGTCTCTCTGACCTGGACCTCTGTGCTGTAGTATCAGAGGTAAATCTTGTGGGTAGCAATCCTCGTGAATGGTGGTACAATACTGGGGCCACCAAGCATCTCTGCTCGGACAAGGAAATGTTCACTTCATACCAGAAGTGCAACAAAGATGAAAAGTTGTTCATGAGAAACTCTTCCACCTCCAAAATTGAAGGAACAGGAAAGATAATGCTGAAAATGACTTCAGGCAAAGAACTAACACTCACAAATGTGCTGCATGTTCCAGATATTAGAAAGAACTTGATATCAGGTTCTTTGCTAAGCAAGAATGGATTTAAGGTTGTTCTTATTTCTGATAATTTTGTATTTTCTAAGAATGGGGTATATTTGGATAAAGGATATGTAAAGAATGGACTGTTCAAGTTTAATGTAATGACAGTCATCCCTAAAACTATTGTTCTTGCTGTTCTCAATGTTAATGAAATAACTCCTATTGCCTATGTTGTTGAGTCTTCTTCTGTTTGGCACGAAAGACTAGGCCATGTTAATGTCAATTCTATGCGTAGATTAATTAACATGAATTTGCTACCAAAATTTAAGGTAAATAACTCCAAAAAATGTGAAGTTTGCACGGAGGCCAAACTCACTAAAACGCCATCACATTCTGTAGAAAGAAACACAGAAACTCTAGGTCTAATTCACACGGATCTGTGTGATTTAAAATATGTGCAAACCAGAGGTGGCAAAAAGTACTTTGTGACATTCATAGACGATTGCACAAAATTCTACTATGTATATTTGTTACATAGCAAAAATGAGGCTTTGGATAAATTCAAAGAATATAAACTTGAGTTTGAGAATCAACTTAGCAAAATGATTAAAATCGTTAAAAGTGATAGAGGAGGAGAATATGATGCACCATTTAACATGTTCTGCTCAGAATATGGAATAGTTCATCAGACAACTGCTCCTTACTCACCCATATCAAACGGTACTGCCGAGCGCAAGAACCGAACTCTGAAGGAGATGATGAATGCCTTGTTGTTGAATTCTGGCTTACCCCAAAACATGTGGAGGGAAGCGTTGCTGACTACCAACTACATTCTCAATAAAATACCTCACAAGAAAACCAGCAAGACACCATATGAACTGTGGAAAGGTAACTTACCTTCGTATAAATACCTCAAAGTGTGGGGGTGTCTAGTAAAAGTGGCAGTACCTAACCCAAAACAGGTCCCCATCGGACCAAAGACGATTGATTGCATATTCATAGGCTATGCACACAACAGTAGTGCATATCGGTTCTTGGTATACAAATCAGAGATACCGGATATCCATGTGAATGCAATAATGGAATCAAGGAATGCTTCCTTCTTTGAACACGTATTTTCGTGCAATGATACTATGTACCCCAAACGTACACGTGAACAAGGAAATGCAAGCACTTCCGTTGATGAATCTGAACATGATACTGATGAGCCTAGACGAAGTAAACGTGCTAGAACATCAAAATCATTTGGTCCTGACTTTGTGACGGTCTTTCTGTTAGAGAATGAACCCAGAACTTTCAAGGAAGCCATGTCTATGCCTGATGTTCCTATGTGGAAGGAAGCAATCAAAAGTGAAATAGACTCCATTATGCAAAATCATACATGGGAGTTAGTCGACTTGCCTTCTAGATGTAAAGCTCTAGGATGCAAATAGATTTTCAAACAAAAATTGAAACCAGATGGTTCAATAGAGAAGCATAAGGCAAGACTTGTGGTACAAGGATTTAGGCAAAAGGAAGGCCTAGATTTCTTTGATACATATTCTCCAGTTACAAGAATAACATCCATAAGAATGTTGATAGCTATTGCATCTTTATGTAACCTGGAAATACATCAAATGGATGTTAAAACTGCATTTCTAAATGGGGACTTACAAGAAGAAATATACATGAAACAACCTGAGGGTTACGTAGTTCCTGGACAGGAAAACAAGGTGTGCAGGCTTGTAAAATCTCTGTACGGCCTAAAACAAGCTCCAAAGCAGTGGCATGCAAAATTTGACAATGTTATGATGTCAAATGGTTTCAAAATAAATGAATGTGATAAGTGTATCTACATCAAAAATACTCCAAATGGATACATTCTGGTCTGTCTGTACATAGACGATATGCTCATTATTGGAAGCAATAACGACATTATCAAACAAACTAAGAGCATGCTTAGTGGCAAGTTTGACATGAAAGATTGGGAGTTGCAGATTGTCATACTAGGAATCAAAGTTTCCAGGACATCTGAGGGAATTATTTTGTCTCAAGCTCATTATGCTGAGAAAGTACTTGAAAGATTCAAAAATTACTCCAATGGGACAGCAAAAAGTCTCGTCGATCCAAGTCTTCACTTGTTCAAAAACACAGGTGAAAGCATATCACAACTGGAATATGCATGTGTAATCGGTAGTCTGATGTACCTAACAAATTGTACAAGACCGGACCTAGCACATTCGGTAAATGTACTGAGCCGATACACAAGTAATCCAGGACGAAGTCACTGGAAAGGAATAACTAGAGTATTGAACTACTTGAGACATACTCAGAGTTATGCACTGCATTACACCAGATATCCAGCAGTACTAGAAGGCTTCAGTGATGCCAACTGGATATCGGACTCCAAGAACTCAAAATCCACAAGTGGATATGTCTTCACACTTGGTGGTGCAGCTGTGTCATGGAAATCCTCTAAACAAACGCTATTGGCCAGATCCACCATGGAATCTAAGTTTATTGCTTTGGACAAAGCAGCAGAGGAAGCAAAATGGCTTCGAAACTTTTTAGAGGATATTCCTATGTGGGAAAAACCAGTACATGCTTTATGTGTACACTATGATAGCCAATCGGCTATAACACGGGCACTAAGTTGTATGTATAATGGCAAGTCTCGTCATATCAGAAGGCGACACAAAACCATTAGACAACTGCTCCCAAATGGAGTAATCTCTATAGAATATATAAAATCGGCCGACAACCTAGCGGATCCATTTACTAAAGGTCTGTCGCGAGAGCAGGTTGTGCGATCATCAAGAGGAATGGGTTAAAGCCTATGACGAAAGAGGATACTTGATGGAAACCTTACCTAGGAATTGGAGATCCCAAGATCTAGGTTCAAATGGATAACTAAATCTTGTTGAATCGACGGGAGCACTGAGAGATTAAAATCTCATACCCACTCTTACGATGATAAAACAGTGCTGCATGCAAAGAGTAGGATAAGCTTGGCTTTTAATGATTCTCATAGCTTTGAAATAAAAGTGGGGTATAGCATGATACTCTTTATGGGCAATCACCTTGTGAGTGTGAAATGGGGCCGTTTCTAGGAGAATGAAGAGAGGCTACATTCTCCAAGTTCACTCACGATTAACCAGGGATGTTCAAGGCCAAAATGAACACAACAAGAGAACTTAGTTCTGTGAGGAGATGAAACTGTGTGATAGTTATTGTCTATGTTCACATCAAAGCCCGGGTAGTTCAAGACATCATGATCACTACCTGGTCAAGTGAATCCGATAGCTACTTACTAAGGGTGGTTCAAAGTTGAAAAATTACTACCATTCCTGATGCAGTGATTTTTCGATTGTACTCTCAGAGTTTTTCTGTCATGTTTTTTTGTTTTTCTGTCGTGTTTGGATTACATAGTCTGGTAATTTCTATTCATGTGGGGGATTGTTGGAATTAATTTTTGCAGTTTTCCGGGCCGGATTTCGGTAGGCTCCGGCCATCGGCGGTGCCGAAAAATGAGTGGATTACGATCCTCTCGACGAATACTATTCTGTGGTGTACTCACTTGCCAAAAACGAATTCTGTATGAATGAGAAATGTTGGTCCAAAGTTGGGTACTTGAAATGTACTAACTTGGCAACTTGGAGAAAATGGATAGTCCCATATCGGAAATTGGGAAAGATTTTTTCTAGTATATATACTAGAAAACTGGACTAAAGGGCGTAGCCCGGAGGTTACCACTAACGTGTAGTAGAGAGAGGACTTAGCCAAAATGACAAACACAAACACGCGCGCGCACGTCCGGCCCGGCCCCGGCCCGGCCTCGGTTTGGTCTGGCTCTGGCTCTGGCTTAATTTTTTTTTGCCCAGACAATAACTTTTTCCCTACTGAACTGATAAGGATTTTCAGATTCAGTAACTGGTACCATTACTCTGTAACAGCAGAGTAATGGCTCACCAGTTATGAATCTGAAGAGTCTCCATTACTCTGCTGTTACAGAGTAATGAGCCTCAGAAGAGTCTCCAGTCTCCATCTTCTTTTATAAAAGACTACTGAATCCAGACAGAGTCTTTTACACAGTCAGAGTTTTATTCTTCTTCTTCCTCTTCTTCTCTTCTGAGTCAACTGAGAGTACATCATAGACAGCAGTTCGCTGAATCTCTGAAGCAAGAGTGCTGCTCTTCAGAGAAGGTACAGTTGTATCCTGGGAAGCAATTCGCCAGCCACCGTCACACTACGAGGCGAATTCTGCTTTAAGAAGAGAGATTCTCAATCTCGACTCTGTGCAAAGTCTTTCGTTTCCTGTTTTCATTTCCTGTATTTCAGTTCTTCGCAATTGCTGTTGGGTTTTTTCATATTTATAAAATTGGGTTCTAACAAAAATAACTGATGCCGTTTTTTGAATAACGGCATCAGTATAATCGTTGTCGTTCTCTCAGAGAACGGTATAGGTTAATTTACTTTTACAACTCTCTGTCAGCTCACAATTGAGACTGTTAGATCTTTGGACAAAAAGCAACAAATGTCGTTATTTCAAATAACGGCATGAAACTTTTTTTTCAAACAGATGCCGTTATTGGGAAGAACGGCATCGAAATAACCTATGCTGTTTTTCCCAATAACGTTTTTTACTGACGTGTCCTAAACAAGGGCATATCGCTAATTGTTTTCGGAAGTGGGGCAAGGCGCCAAATATTTTCAAAAAGTGGGGCAGTACGGCAAATTTTCATGTTTATATCCCTGTGTCAGAAGTAATATAGATGGTATTACACTGCATATGGATTGACAGAGTTAAATTGATAATGTACAGATGTTTAAATATCTCACGGTTCTTCCTATTATTAATATAGATGTCTATATTGATTGTTGCCTTACTGGTCCTTCAGTCTTTTGAGTTCTATTGATCATCTTCAGGTGCATGCTATTAAATTGTAGCCGGCATTCAGGTCTTACTGGTTTCGCAAGATTGTCGCAAAACTGCTCTTTTCTTTGTGGACTGAGGCAAAATGGTAGCAGGCTTTGAGATCTGAACTGATCATGCAGTAAGGCTCAAGTGGGTGACAGTGCAACTCCTGAGTTGGTACCAGCACATTAGCCTGAAATTGGAATACCTTTGACATGGTAATAAAGTGTATTCAATTTTTATTCTCATTTAAATTTGCTTGTACCTCGTTATTGATTTGTACGATCAAGGGTAAACTGCAGTAGACCGCCCAGTACTATAGCTCAATTGTAGATAATTCATCCTTTACTAAATAATGTTACAGATTACCCTATGAACTTCTTCTGTTCTCATTTAGAACCTGTATTTCTTATTGCTTGCAGCCCCTGCCCTCACCCACCCCAATTTTATTTGAAGATACCCAGTATTTAATATGTAATTTCTCTATAAAAATTACCGTAGAGGGTGTTTTTGTCATTTAAGAAATGGAGAATATTTATTCATGTAACTCTTCTTTAACAAAAAATTTGTTGTGTATTCCGTGGTAAACAAAGTTTGAGAAATGATAGCATGCCACATTGTCACTCCAATTGCGCAACTCCATTTGCAACTTTCTGTGGCCAGTCCACATACAAAAGGTAATTGCTCCCAATTAACTGCACTTTTATTTTTTCCCTCTTTTTATATTTGGACCGATCATGTGAGAGAGTTGCATTTGGTGTGGCATGCTATCATTTCAACAGGCTTTTAATCATGGGCGGAGCATAGTGAGGGCCCGGGGGTGCCCGGGCCCCCCCAAAATTTTCACAAACCCCCTTCACACTATTGAAAATTTTATAAACCCTTAAAAAATTATATTTTGGCCCCCCTGAATTCTAAGTTTTCTTGTTTGGCCCCTCTAAAAATTATGAAAAAATCTCTATATTTTTACATGTAGTCATAGAATTTTTCCTTGGCCCTCCCGATAAATTTGTTCTGGCTTCGCCCCTGCTTTTAATGTTGAATTGCCTAGAACAAAATTCAAAGATTTACTTAAATCTTTTGGCAGAATGAAGTTTTTTAAAACTGAGGAGGCTGTGAGAGAGGTACTTACTTTACCGTACCACATATGCGTCTTCCACCAATTCATAACTAGAGGAATAAGTTATGTTCTCGGAAATTGTTGACCTGATTTTTTTATCAAGTCTAGTTATCAGACTAAAGACTAACTGTAATATCTAAAGAAGGGTGCTTTAGCTTTCGATAATATAGAAGCTGAAGCTTCCTAGTAAACAATGCCTCTGAAGGCAAAGACGAATGATTACATAGCCCATCCTTGTCTATGTAGATTCTTCCACATCTAAGTTTGAGCATGTAGTAGAGTAATGACTCCAGCCTGTTTTACATTGATTGTTTTTTGGTCGGACAGAAACTTAGGCTCAAACTACTTTAGTTTGGAGCTTATGATTATTAACTGTGACTTTTCTTCTTTATTCTGTTTCATATTATGTCAAGTTCCTCAGTTTATAGATTACGTATATCCTATATATTCTGTCAAGTTCCTCATCTTCCTGCACGGGTATTTTGTTGTGCACTAACTCTGTTCAAGCTATCAGACTTGGCCACAATAAACAGACGCAATCAAATGTATTTTTTTGTGGTGCTCGTCTTTGAAGTATTAGTTTTGTTATTCTCCCCCCCCAAAAAAAAAAAGAGGTTTTACCTCTTTCAATTAATGTCTCCTTTTTCAGAAATAAACCTTTCTTTTTTTGTTCTTCTACTAGTCCTGAGAAATTTTTACAGTTTTCCATTACCAGTAGTTGAGTTGTTAATTTAGTTTGTACATGCCCAGTTCCCAAAATTTTCTTCTTTTTTCCTTTTTCTTTGGCGTTCCATTAAAAACATATTGACCAAATACCCCCCACCTCCCTTTCGGCGTTCCATTAAAAACATTTTGACGGAGTACAATCAATGATACCATGATAATCATGCAACCCACAGGCCGGGCTCATGATCATCATACCACCAAAATATGACTATGTCCAGAATAGCTAAAATGACAGAAAGGAAATACATAATAGCCAGATGAGAGGCATCACTCTCCTACTGGGGAAGCTCCCAAAAGGGCACACATTTAAGGGTTGTGGCCGACCTATGACAAATCTGTGCACGTCTCCTCCCTCCGTTCTGGATCCTCCTCCTCGTCTTCCACCTCATTGGTGGATGTGGTGTAGTCCGCAAACCTCTCTTTCACCTTCTTTTTTAGTATGTTCCGCACCTAGACGGGACCAAAATAGAGTATTAGAAATGATGATGCCCAGAACTTGTGTAGGATGCATATGAGTGTGTCTAAAATTTGTCATTGCGCTCCACCTAGATGGCCCAACAAGCGGCTCCCACCCTGATATCACCCAACTGCATGTCAGGTTTGGGAACATTATCTGTTCGCCAGGTGCCCCATAGATCCATGAGGTTCTCGGGGAGAGGTTGATAAGTGCTTGATCTAGTGAGCAGGACTTGCCATATCTGACTTGTAAATTTGCAATTCAAAAAAAGATGATTAACAGTCTCGTAACTATTATTGCACATTTCACACCCGTCCGGCCCGAATTCATGTTGGTATGTGCGAGGAAATGCAAAAAAAAACAAAAGCATCTGTGAATGGTGATCTCCATGTGGCTGTTTGCTTGCAGCAACTACCCAGTCCAGAGCAACTGAGAGAGAATCTTGTAAGTTCGCTCAAAAGGGGACCCAAGTACATCTTGATTCTTCTGGTTTATTGTGGTTATCTAAAGATTGGTTAATCATTTTCTCATTGATTCTCCCCAAAACCTGAGATTGCATGCTTAAGTTTCTGTGAAACGATGGATTGATGGCACCAAAGGTCAACGAAATCAATGACATTCACTTACACAGTATAATTGATTGCCAAGCCAGGGCCAATATGGAACAACATACCCATGGTAGCTAGAGTTGTTAGACTTCAACCTCAATCTCTCCAATCTCATTGAAGGGATGAAGAAAGAGAGAACGATATCATCGTCACATTATTCCTCTAAGAAGAATAGTTCGGAGCCAAATTGTTCTTGCAATTCTGACCTTGTTATAAATCTTAGCAGGGGCGGATGCACATGCAGCCCGTCACTCACCTTGGATTTTGATTATACAGCCTATAATTTTGATTATATAGTCTAATTTTAAAGTCTCTCTCCAAGGCCGCTCCCCCCTGTAATGAAGCCCGCCCCTCATGGGCCTCGAAAATACTCATTCTCAAGCCCAAAACTCAAGTAACTCTTATTTCTCCCTCTGTGGTTACTCTCGCCCAAGCCCGAAACCCTAGCTCCCATCTCCCAATCCCAAGTCTTCTATCGTCTTCTCAATCCCACGACCTCCACCCCTATCCTGGCTCTCCGTCTCCACCTTGGCATCTTCGCGAGCTTCCTCCACCGATGCTGACGACTCTCCATCTCCACCTTCCTCCACCATCGTCCATCTCTATGCCACGACCTCCATGGCTCCATCCCTCTCCTGTCTCTCCATCTCCACCTTGGCAATTGACACCTTCCTGAGCTTCCTCCACCTTTCTGAGCTTTCTCCACCTTTGCACAATTTTGAGGTATTTATAATTCCATTAATTCCATAAACCATAGTTTATAATATTTTGTTGATTGTTATGAATTAAGGGTTAGAGACATCAAAAATTAGGTTTATGTTTGGAGGTTAGAGACATAAGAAATTAATGGAAATAGAAATTAGGTTTCTATTTATAAATTAGGGGTTTATAAATTAGGTTTTCATATTCTTGCCATATTCTTCAATTTAATTACAAAATTGTGCAATATTGTTGGAGCTTCAGCAAAATGGCATGACATTCTTGGGGATAAACAGTTTGAGATATTGGTGGCTGGAATAAGTAGTGGTAAAAAATTGAAACGGGGCGAGGATTGAATCAAGAAGCTACATTAAAACGCTCCGGAGACAGTTGTGGATCTCACTTTAATGCTCTTTTGAGTTTTAATTCACTTGTTTCCCTCAATAGTTGAGGTGCTTCGAGTTATTGATGAGGATGATCTACATGGAGATGCAAATATGCTATTGAATTTATTTTATTTTGAACTTGTATTCCTTTTGCATTTGATGAGAACTGTATTGAGAATCACTAATGAGGTGTCTCAAGATGAGAAGGGATCAAGATATTCTAAATGAGATAAATCTTGTTAGTGTAACTAAAAGG
The DNA here is from genome assembly GCA_017893485.1 of Hemerocallis citrina. Taxonomy (NCBI): domain Eukaryota; kingdom Viridiplantae; phylum Streptophyta; class Magnoliopsida; order Asparagales; family Asphodelaceae; genus Hemerocallis; species Hemerocallis citrina. The sequence continues at coordinate 332,389 of JACEHZ010000286.1, forward strand.
AAATAGCAGAAATTGAGCGAAAGCAAATGGGTGTCTGTCTTAGCAGAAGTTTGTGAGTTTTGCAGGAAGAATGAAATTGCATCTCCTAACATGGATGAAACTTTTGTAGCCACTGAGAGATACGTCATCGAGCTGAGGAATTCACAAACCTTCATTATTACCGTGTTGAAATATTTTATGCGGTGATCGACGTACAACTTCAAGAGTTGAATAACCGCTTTGATGAAGTGAATACCCAATTAGTCTTGTGCATTGTTTGTCTTGATCCAAAAAATCCATTCTCTGCTTTTGATAAGGTAAAACTACTACAATTTGCAGAGTTTTATCCAGTTGATTCCCCCCCCCTCCCCCTGATTTGATGGCTGAGTTTCCAACTTGATACATATCATGGAGATGTCACATGTGCCGACGAGTTTTCTAATCTGATTAGGATTAGTGACTTGGCTAAAAAAATGGTTGAGACTAGAAAACTTATTGTTTATCCATTGGTGTATTCACTTATGAAGTTGCATTACTCCTACCAGTAGCAACAGCGACCTGTGAAAGAGCATTTTCAGCTATGAAGTCTTGTAAAGACTTCGCTTCGAAACCAAATGGGAGATGAGTGGTTTAATGATTGTGTAACCCCTATTTCTCAAATTCTGTATTTTCTGTGTATTTTTGGTATTTTAAATTTTTGTAAATTATTTTCCTGCTTTCAAATTTTTTTCTTAAAATGTATTGTCGGACCTCCTATTAAAGTTTATTTTTAATCAATAATTTTATTTGTAACTATTCACTATGATTCTCATATTGTAATACAAACCCTATTTATGTCGTTATTATTATTATTGATATCAGTATTATTATTATTACTTTTATTCTTATTTTATTAATATTATTATGATTATTGTTATTATTGTTATTATTACTATTACCCTTGATTGATAAAGTAAAAATCTATTTATATTGTTAATTGTATTTGTAGTATTCAAATAAATTCTATATTGTAATGCAAAGTTCATTTTATTATAGATTATATTTTATTGGTTATCCTAATTGTTTTCCCATCAAATTTTAAACCCAAACCCTTTTGCTTATTGGATCATACCCTATTCAAACCCATTAACCCTATATATATAAACCCTATCACTCTAACCTAACCCTAGCTAAACTCTAACCCCAATACTGTTCTACCCCCATCCAGCCGCCTCTTCACCTTCCCTCCCCCCCCCCCTCTCTCTCTCCCTTCCCGTCTACCCAAAACTCATCCCCTGCCTCCCTCGCGTCTCCGCAAACAATAGCAGCAGCACGCAGCTTCTCCCCGCTGTGCGCCGCTCCCCCTATGCACGCCTTTCCTCCATTGAAAGTACAACTGCATCGCGATCCCCCTGTGTCTCCCGTGCTCCTCCCCTTGAGTGACACCCACGCCTCCTATCCCTGTGCTGCTCCTATCGAGTGCCGCACGACTACAATGCCTCCCTGCTAGCGATCCCCCTATAGTGCAACGCCGTCGCCAGCCTTCTCCCCGTCGTGCCGCAGCGAACCAGCTCCTTCCCCTGTGTTCCTTCGTCGACAGTTCTGCAGAACCCCGACAGCACCCCACAGTCACGGTGCCCCTCTCGATCGTTCCCTGTTCACCGGTGTCTTCCCCTTGGCCACCGCCGGTCATCACCAAGCCAGAGCCGAAACCACTGCATGTTACTATTGTTGTTGGGTTTTGGGTCACTTTGGTTGTGGGCCGTCGGATCTTCCTTGATCATCATGATCATGATCTCCATCATCGCCTTCGATTGTGGACCGCCTGATCTCTTCCCGGTCCGATTAGACCATCATCATCATCAGAAGCTTTCGATCTCAGTCGTCCAATACTCCATTTGATCATCACCAAGCCATTGGATCTAGGCCGTCCGATCGTTGATCATCGCGAACGTGATCAACGTCTCCATCATCATCAAGATCTTGATCTCAACCATCAGATCTCTTTTTGATTATCGCGATCGTGATCATCATCCTGATCTTGATCTTGATATTCAATCTCAGCCGTCCGTTTGACCGATCACACTTGATCTCGGCCCTTGATCATCTCGATCGTCTTGTTCGTCTTCTACTTGGTGAGTTAAACATTTGATCCACCTTTTGTTCTCATTCATCAAATTGTCAATCATGGTATATTTACTCTTTTAGTACTCTTCTAATTCTTATATATTTTATGTTCGATCTCGGCCATTGGATTCGCTTGATCTTCATCTTGATCACCATCTTGATTAACGAGATCCGTGCCCGATCGTGATCATCGTGATCGTTTGCACATCGCCGTGTCGCCGGGATTCTAATCCCGTTATTCTCAATATATCGGATCTAACGTCATCTAAAGACAAGTCATCTTACTCTCGAATTGTATTGTATCGTATTCGAGATTATTTATTGAATCCCGCAAGTAGATCCATATTGAATATCGTATATTGTTATTGTTATCTATCGTTGAGATACTACGGATTTACATGAGCGAATCCAAGTAGTAGTCTTGACTTCGTGCCGTCTTTTCGCCTCTAATGTATAGAGATCTTACATGCATTCATATAGTTAGTTATTGAATATAAGAATAGGAAACTATTATTGCATTTCATCTCATGACATTATACACAACTATTGTAGATTGTATATTAGGTTGATTGTTCATGTGATTGATAATGATAAATTAGATAATTGTAATTAGTAGGGTTATGGACATTATATATCATAATATCATGTTCACATAGGAGTAACTTGTTGTGATTTATGATTGTTAACCTCTAAATCACCATTCATAACATCCTAATTTTTTTTATGCATGAAAAATTATATTGAGACCCTGAATTTACTGCCAACCTGAACATTGTCGTACTGTTTCAACCTAGATAATGTCATTAAAATCAATAAATTTCTGAATATGAAATGTAGCCCTAAGTGTCTAATTGCCAATAACATCCAGAATTTTCAAATTCCGAGTTACGGTTTGTGAGATATCGCAGTTTTACTGTTGTTGTGTCATACAATTTCAGATCCTAAAAACTGCTGCCACACTTTGATTCACAGTTAATTTAACCATGCTACCTGTAAGATAATGACTCAAAATATTGCATGCTTATACTAGACACGTTAGAGAACATTCTCTAATTTTCCTGGAAATAGTTAATGCTGTTTCAGTCCTGTTCCATATGTATAAACATAATTTTACAAATTTTGGCTGAATACAAATTCTGTATAGTTTGCTGTTTGGACACATATTACGACAACTTTTATGTACCTTAATTATATGCATTGGAATCGATAAGAAGTCTAGTTTCTAGACATTCTGACGGATCCACATTTGCTATCCTATAGCAACGGGAATTCTGATTTTGGTACAGCAACCTACTGCTGTCCAGAATTGGGTTTCTATATTTAATAAGATACAATTGAATCAATAATGTTTTATTTGGTGCATTTAATTGTATAGAGTATATTGCATGATCTTAGGATTGTGTTGCCATCTTTTCTAGTGTCCCTTATTAATTGTATTATTGTATGGTAATTGAATAAAGAATATTAATCAAGCTAGGGTTAAGGGTTGACCAAGGTAGTTGATAATGTAGTGACTGTACTCGGATGATGGCCAGTAATTATTACCGTTATCAGTATCGTGTAAGAAATTACACATGTTCACTGTTTTTACCGTTATCGGCATCGTGTGAGAAATTACACATGTCCAGTGTTTCTATCGTTATCGACATCATGTAAGAAATTATACATGTCCAGTGTTATTACCGTTATCGTCATCATACCCAGTACATGAACTATAGAATCTACCACCTTAGTCTAAACAAAATTGATTGTATGCATGGAGCCTGTAGAATGGGATGCAGTAGTACGTGCATTAGCTAGGATTAAAAATGAATAATAGACTTAAAACTTTCATCACATTGTCATTGCATATTGCCATCTTTATTGAACAGTGTTATCGTTATTATTACCATTATTGTTATTATTTATCGTTATCGTGATAAATCATCGTTATTGCATATTGTACTGTTACCGCTTTGTCACTGTTCAACACTATTGATTTCATCGTTCATTGAATTCATTGTTATACCGTTATTGTCATTGTTCTCTGTTTCTTTACTTGCTGTCCGCGACTTGTTCTAAGGACATTTTTCCTCTCTTTAGATGAACAACTTACAGGTAATCAAAGAGATTTACCTGATGGACTCGGGGAGCAACAATTGTGAAAGAAAGGATTCGTTGTGTCGCTTAAATAAATGTTGCCTTATTTGAGAACTTTAATAAAATTGAACAAATGTTGTTTTCTTTGTATTGTGGGCTTTGACCCAAATGTTGTTTGTTAAATTCCAGATATTGGGTTATTTGATGTTGGTTATTTTATGCTTAAATTCCAATGTTGTTATTTATGTGATTATTCGTTAATTGCATGCGTGGGTGTATTACTTCTTGTTTATATTGTTGAGTAGAATCAATAACAGCCTATGGGTGACGCAAGTCATTCGCTGGACCGTGTCACGTGCTCGCATTCCGTATTTTTGGTAAGCGGGATGTGACAGATTGTGTGATTGCATATATCGAGAAAAGGACATTGAAGTCAATAAAAAATGAGGATATCATGAAAATATTTCAAAATAAGAAGTCGTGTAGGGGAGTTTTGTAATCATAACAGTGCTTGCTTAATTGCTTTTGTAATATAATTGTGGATGTTTAAAGACTTATGAATTTTTAGTTCTTGTGATTTCGCTCTCGGTGGATAAAAATCCTGGCTCCGCCACTGGATCTAAGACTTACCTTAGGCATACTTTGGCTAGTTCTAGCTAGTCTCCTTTACCAAATTAATCCCATGGCCCTGTTCCACTGTGGTAGTTCACTGTATGTTAAATATATTGCATACTATTTGTAGTATATGATCATAAAAAACCTAAAATATTGATGCAAGAATCTTAGGAGATGGCTACATGAGAAACTATTCTCTATGGACTAGAATATTTGGAAATGAAGGGATAACTGAATCAAGAAAATAAGTATGATCGAAGTGTGAACGTGGAGATGGATAAGTGTCTCTACATTAAACAATGTTTGATAACTGAATATTAACATTTGAAATTATATCCAGCAACCCCATCCCCGTCCCCCTCTCCTTCTCCTTCACCAAACAGAGCTCAAAACCCACTAAACTTACAAACACCCAACTTAATTTCTGATTGAGGAGCGGAGGAGGTTGCATGGCTCTTTCATCCTCCCTACCCCCCACCAAAATTTTTCCCTAAATCCAAAGGATCGTGCCGGATCTTGCCTCGGATCTTGCCGGATCTGGCCATATCCGGCCAGGTCTGAGTTAAATCTTCTCGGCCCTTACTCCGGCCAGTCCACTCCCCCGACCATCGGCGACTATGAGGCCCAGCGTGATACATCCCCAAATCTGATCGGGGGTGGATCCCTCGCAGATCGAGTGATCGCCATGACAACAACTTGCGATTGGTTGTATAGCAATAGCAATAAGGAAAACAAGATGAGCAAATCAATTCATATTCATAAAAACCCATTTAAAACGTTGACTCCTTTTGTAGATACGAGAGCTCTGATCTCCTTTTGATATGCTACTAAGGTGTCGACACGTTAGTACGTGCAACACACGGATTCCAAAAGACACCACAGTAAAAACTGCCATAATAGTGGCAGGGCCCACCCACTGTCCCTACCCTATCCTACACTGCCTTAGCCCGTGCTCTGCACATAACAACTAAAACCAACAGGGAGTTTTATTACAAAATTTCCGACCTTTTACATAAAACACCAACAAAAAAAGAAAATAACTGAGAGACTGATACGCAACTCCAAGGACTGATACGCAAGGGATCTCTTCAACTAAGTTGCCAACAGATACAACTTTAGAGAGCTATATCATTCATTCCCTCTTGAAGAGGAGCTTCCATGGCTCTCTGAAAACCTAGGAAGTAATTGTAGTTGTGCCAAAACTCCTCCCATGTCGCCTCTTCCCGACCTCCTTCCTTCCCTTGTTCACCATCCTCTTGGAGAGGATTTGCAGAGGCTCAAGTTAATCTTCATGAAAGTAGGTGGGATGAACTGTTTGTAGCTTGTTTGAATCCCCAATGAGCTTCTTACGTTGGGATATATAGACAATGTCGTGGATCCTTGCCATAGGAGGAAGGTGCAGCTTGTAAGCCACCACACCCACTTTCCGAGTAATCAAGTAAGGGCCATAGTACAAGTGGGATAGTTAGTGAACTCTCCTACCTCCAATCGAGAGTTGCCTATAGGGTTGCAGCTTGAGGTATGCATAATCCCCAATCTCGAACACCCTGTCAGCCCTATGTTTGTCTGTAGCTTGCTTCACCCTTCTCTGAGATTTGAGCAGATTATCTTTGAGTATCTGCAAGGCATTATTCCTCTCAATTAAGCAGTTCTCAACCTCTTGGGATCTAGAGGTGTAGGGAGTGTAAGTGAGGAGAGTTGGAGGAGCTTTTTCATATAGCACTTGATAAGGAGAGATCCGAGTGCTACTGTTCACGTTGGTATTGTGCCAATATCAGCCTATGGAAGTAAACTTGCCCACCTAGATGGCTTATAGGCACAAAAACACCTCAAATAAGTTTCGAGAATTGTGTTAGTTACCTCTGTTTGGTCGTCAGTTTGTGGGCGAACTGAGGTACTCATACAAAGTTGAGTTCCTTGTAAGAAGAATATATTACCCTCCAGAATGTGCTTGTGAAAATGGGGTCGATCACTGACAATTGATTTAGGCACCCTATAAAGTTTGATAATATTGCTCACAAAGACCTTTGCAACTTGCCTTGCTGTGTATGGGTGCCTGATTGCGAGGAAGTGGCTGTATTTGGTGAGTCAATCTACTACGACTAAGATCGTTGTCTTTCCTAGACTCTTAGGTAATCCCTCTATGAAATCCATGCTTAGAACTTCCCAAGCTGCGGCGGGAATGGGGAGTGGTTGGAGTAACCCCGCAGGAGATTGGTTCAAATATTTTCTTATATGACAAAGATCACATTCTCGAATATACTGCTTGAGACTCTTCTTCATTCCTTGCTAGTATGCAACCTGATTTACCCTAGCCCAAGTTTTGTCGTACCCTGAATGCCCTCCTTGCAAGGTATCATGATGTAAAGCTATAAGCTTTTTCACTGTTGGTGATGCAGGGTTGAGCAAGGCTCTTCCCTTGTAACATGTTAAGCCATGCTTGGCGCTGTACAAAAGTGGAGATAGCTCACCTGCAGATAGCTTAGTCTTGATGTTGGCGTAAAATGGGTCACACTGCACTTCTTCTCTGAGTGTATCCAACCATTTGGGGTGCACTATGGATAAGCTTGCAACTGTGGATCTTCAAAAATTTTGGACAAGCCATCTGCCCCCACATTTTCACTGCCCTTCTTGTATTCAACTGTATACTGATACCCGTGTAATTTCCATAACCAAGTGTGCTGCGCTTCTGTCTCCAATTGTTGGTCCAAGAGGTGTTTGAGGGGCTTGTGGTTTGTTTTGATCACAAACTCTCGGCCAAGCAAATAATGTCTCCACTTACTAACAACGAGAAAAATTGCTAACATTTGTTTCTCGTATTTAGAGATGTATTTGTTCCTTCCCTTCAACTCGAGACTCGGGTAAGATATGGGATGTCTTTGCTGCATCAATATGGCCCCAATACCCGTATCTGCCGCATCATACTTTAACAAAAAATTCTCTTCATAATTGGGTATTTGAAGGACTGGCGGAGTGGTGAGAACATGTTTCAAATCTTCAAAAGCTTCCTGCGCAGTATTCCCCCATTTGAATGCACCCTTCTTGGTTAATGCTACTAAGGGAGCTGCAATTGTGGCATAGTTAGCAATGAATCTTCGATGATATCTTGTGAGACCCATAAATCCTCTTAGTGCTTTGAGTGATTTTGGCCTTGGCCATGACTGTACTGATGTGATCTTCTTAGGATTGACTGCCACCCCCTGTTAGAGACTATGGCCTAAGTAAGCAACTTCCCGTACTTCAAAAACACATTTGCTAAATTTGGCTGATAGAGATTTACTTTGCAGTAGCTGTAGTATCAGTTCCAAGTGATGCAAGTGCTCAGTCCAAGTCTTGCTATATACAAGGATCATCAAAGAACACCAATACACATTTTCTCAAGTAGGGTTTGAAAATTTCATTAACTCCGCCATTGTCTGTCCAAAGCCAGGAATCCGACCACAAATTGGATAAAGAGGAGGGTTGCGTTAAGCAGTTGACAGTTAGCATAAAATTCTGTCAAATCTTATGAACATGAATACTAATAATATACGCACAAATACTAGGGCATTCCATGGAAGCGTGCGTTGTGCTTGCCTCTGGGTGCTTCAAAAAATGTGCAAGGGCATCGCATTGGCACCCGGGTGCAAATAGAAGTCAAAATAATTTTTTCATCACTAGAAAGGTAGATCGCTTGACATGTAAAGATTGTAAAGTTATACTGGGAGAGTGTTTAACCTCACAACATAGATTAATGATATTGGATGTTAAGATTGGAAAACACATATGTGCAAGGAAGGAGACTAGGATCCCAAGAATTAGGCCGTGGAACTTGAAGGGAGATAAACTAAAAGTTTTTAGAGATAAAGTCCTTAAAGGAGCATCATGGAATTGGGAAGGGTAGAAAAATATGATGTGGACAAAAATGGCTACGTACATAAGAGAAATTTCAAATGAGGTACTTGGAGAATCTAAATGTGGAAGGTTGTTAAATAAAGAAACATGGTGGTGGCAAGAAAAACTTCAAAATATTGTGAGAGAAAAAAAATCAACCTTCAAAATTTGGCAAAAGAATAGAAATGAATAAGATTTGGAGAGATATAAGACCATTAGAAAAAAAATTAAAAAAGCAGTAAGAGATGCAAAAGAAAAAACTTATGATGATTTATACACAAAATTAGAAACAAAAGAAGGAGAAAATAATGTTTATAAGCTTGCTAAACAAAGGGATAGAAAAACAAAAGATCTGGATATAATTAGGTGAATTGAGAGCGAGGATTCAAAAGTCTTAGTAAAAGATGAGGAAATTAAGGAAAGATGGAGAAATTACTTTGAGAAGTTATTAAATGAAAAGGTTATTGGCAACTTAAGTATAGAGAACTCGAGGGAGAGTTGAGAGCATATGTTTTTCCATAGAATTAAGACCTTGGAGGTTCAAAAATGCTATAGGAAGGATGAAAATAAGAAAAGCTTTCGGACCAGATGATAAACCCATTGAAGTTTGGTAGTGTCTTGGGGATGTAGGAGTGGGTTGGCTAATTATTTAATAAAATTTTGAGGACTAAGAAAATGCACGATAAATGGAGAAATAGTATTTTAGTACCTATATATAAAAATAAAGGAGATATACAAAGTTGCTCAAACTACTGAGGAATTAAATTAACAAGTCATATGATGAAAATTTGGAAGAGAGTGATCAAATATAGACTGAGACTAGAAACTACAATGTCTGAGAATAAATTTGGGTTTATGCCTGGGAGGTCAACAATGGAAGTTATGTACTGAGGAGCTTATGGAAAAATATAGGGAGAATAAGAAAGATCTACATAAGATTTTTATAGATCTAGAAAAAACATATGATAAAGTCCCTAGAGACATAGTATGGTGGGTGTTAAATAATAAAAGAGTAACTATTCGGTATATTGAGATAATTAAGGATATGTATGAAGGGAAACGACCACAAGTAGAACAACCACAGGAGAGACCAGTAATTTTCCTATTAGAGCATCAAGGTTCGGCTTTAAGCCCCTACCTCTTTACTTTGGTTATGGATGAATTGACGTGAGGAATACAAGATGAGGTTCCTTGGTGTATGCTTTTTACCGATGACATCATCTTAGTGGACGAGACTAGAGCAGGAGTCAATGATAAATTAGAATTGTGGAGAAAAACTTTGGAAGCTAGAGGCTTTAGGAAAGTAGAACTCAAACAGAGTATATAGAGTGTAATTTTAGTGATATTCGGAACACAACTGAGGAAGTAGTGAAGCTTGATGGCCAAGAGATACCTAACAGAGACCGTTTCTGATATTTGGGCTCAATTATACAAAGAGATAAGGAGATTTGTGAAGATGTTATACATAGGATCCAAGTAGAGTGACTTAAGTGGAGAAGTGCCAGTGGTGTTTTGTGTGACAAACATATACCTTTGAAGTTGAAAGAAAAATTTTATAGAACGGATGTTAGCCCAGTAATGGTTTATGGAGCAGTGTTGGGCAACAAAGAAACATGTCCAAAAAATGAGTGTAGCGGAGTTGAAGATGCTAAGATGGATGTGTGGTAAAACAAGGAAGGATAGAATTAGAAATGAGCATATACGGGAAATGCTAAAGGTAGCTCCAATCTATGATAATTTAAGAGAGAATCACCTCAGGTGGTTTGGACATGTCACACGTAGACCTAGTAGTGTCCTCGTTAGAAAGAGTGATTTGATAAGTATTGAGGGTAGAGTTTGGGGTAGAGGAAGACCTAAACTAACTTGGGTGGAAACGGTGAAAAAAGATATGATAGCTTGTGACCTTACAGAAGATATTGTGCTAAACCGAGCAGAATGGAAAACCAGGATTCATGTAGCTGACCCCAACTAGTTGAGAAAAGGCTCTATTGTTGTTGTTGGTGGTGGTGTTGTAGGGTTTGAAATTTTCATTCATGAGGAATTGGAAAGTGGAGGGGGCATTGGTCAAGCCAAAGAGCATGACAGTGTATTTGTAGTGGCCTTCATGGGTTTTGAATGCGGTTTTGGGAATATCAGCTTCATGCATATGGATTTGATGATAACCACTCATTAGATCCATTTTGCTGAAGAATTTGGCACCATGAAGCTCATCAAGCAGCTCATCAATCATGGGAATGGGAAACTTGTTTTTGATTGTCATCTTGTTAAAAGCTCTATAGTCGATGCATATCCTCCATGTACCATCATTTTTCTTCACCATAACTACGAGAGAAGCAAAAGAACTAGAGCTTGGCCTGATCACCCCTGTCTGTAGAATCTCTTTCTCCAACCTTTCAATCTCATTCTTTTGGTGTCATGGATGTTTATAGGGTCTCAAACTTATGGGATGAACATCATTATAGAGGTTAATTTTGTGGTCATGGGATCTAAGAGGAGGGAGGGAGCTACTCTCCTTAGACACCCCTTCATATGTCTTCAAAATATGGGAGAGATCATGAGGGTATTTGAGAGTCTTAGCATTATCTGCAGTGGCAGCAGACACCTACAGCAAATATCCTTGCTTCACATAGGAGGTAGTCTTCAGCATGGCCTTAGTGTCAGTTAACTCCACACTTCCCCAAGTAATCCCCTTTGTGAAATTCCCTGCCACTATGCTAAAACTTCAAAGTTGTAGAAGTATTGTGGAAAATTGCACTTGTATTCTAACACACCTCCTCAGGTCGAGAGTTCATTTTTTTAATGGGCCAAAGAAACGAGATAAATGCCCAACAAATTGTGGGCAGAGACTTGAACTATACATAGCAGTATTTTTTTTGAATCTGCATTTAAATTACGTAGCCAATGATATTTGAACATGAGTTTCTCTAATACCATTTAAAATTCCCCGCCACTATGCTAAGACTTTGAAGTAGTAGAAGAGTTGAGGAAAATTGCACTTGTATTCTAACATGTATTAAAGTAGTCTTAATTATAATCTCGCATCTGAAATAAACTTAGAATTAATCCCTGTACTCTTATATATATAGGAGGCAATGTATTCAGTTATAATAATCTAATAAAGTATTATTTTCAGTCTTTATATAATACTTCAACATGGTATCAGAGCTGGAAATGTATACACAAAAGTTCTCCACAAAAAATTAGGGTTTCTCCCCCCCCCTCTCTCTCTCTCTCTCTCTCTCTCTCTCTCTCTATATATATATATATATATATATATATATATAATACTATTCATCTTCCTCTTCTGAAACCTTAATCCTCTTCCCTTCCTCCTCTGCCTTCCTTCATACCGCCCTCATCTCCGAAACCCTCTTCCGATCCCAACGATGCCCTCCTCTTTCGCTCCCAACGTCGCCCTCCTCTTCCGATCATGACTCCGCTGCCCACCCTCTCTACTCAACACTCCAACTCTGAAACACATCGACACCGCTACCCATCGAACTCGTCGCCTACCGAATCCCATCACCCTCCATCGCCAACCCCCCAGTCCTGCCACTGCCGTCGCCGCCGCCTCCACTGCCCACCCAGCCATTATAAATCTCTTCTTTCTCTCATCTTGTTTTTGAAAAAAGGGAAAAAAAACTCAATGAAGCTCTGTGATGCGCGTTGTTCTGGATTGCGTGCCAGTGTTTAATGTCCTCTTCAATCCTCATTTATCCCCTCACTCATTCTCTCATTCATATCTAATCTAGGTCTGCTCATATGACGACCTTCGAGAATTCAACGCTAACCTCTCCTCCTCCTCCTCAACAGATGACTGATTCCCCTTCTATCTTGAAGGCAAAACGCATGACCACTGAGAACCTTTCCGGACGTAGAAACATCATGACATGGTTCCGTTCTGTCATGTGTTTTCTCAAAGAGCATGTACCATCACCTTACTGACCCAGCTCCTCTGTTTACGATCCCACATTTAAAGTCTGGGATCGTGATGATAACTTGATTGTCAATATGATTACTAACTGTATGGACCGGAACATCTACACATCCATCACTTTCCTCGACATAGCTAAGGAGATCTGGGATACCCTTCATAATATATACTCTTCCAATAGCATGCAGCGCCTGTATGATATTTTTCGTGATTCCATCGAGACCAAGCAAGGTGACGACATTCATGCATATCTATCCCGCTTTAATCAGTTTTTAAAAGAATGGAAGATCTATCACTTATACTCTGTCGATTTTGCTGTCTAGCAGTAGCAACGTGAGACCCTTCTTGCCGTTCTTGCTTTGCGAAATATTCGCTCATATCTTGAAGGTGTTCGCTCCCATATCATCGCCACCAATGCTAGTCCCTCTCTACGTGATCTCCATGTTCAACTACCCCGAGTACCCCCTCATACTTTTATTGAAATCCCAACACCGTCTGCACTCTTCTTTGGCCGTGGCCGTGGTTTTTCTGATCCCTCACAACTATTATCATCATCCTCCAGGGTTCCCGGTTCTTATTCTTCATGTGGCTGTGGTGATCGTGATCGTGGTGTTGGTGACAGTCATCGCAACACTAAGTATTGTATCTATTGTCAGGGTTGGTTTCATGAATATACATGTTGGAAACGCATTGGTTGTCCTTCTGCTGCTCATCAGTCTTCCACTGTAGGATTTTCTTCTTGCCTTACTACTCCTACAAATGTGCCAACCTCCTCCCAGTATACCCTCTCTGCTAGAGAGTATCAGGCATTCCGCAATTTGCTGTCTCCTTCTCCTGGTAATTCTGTTCACTCAGGTATTGCTTGTCATGTTTCTTCACATCAATGGATTATTGATTCAGGTGCTTATGAACATATATCTCCTTAACTGTTTTCTTCTTTTTCTTTTCTTTCCAATTATCATGTACGTATTGCTGATGGCTCTCCTGTTCCTGTTGAAGGGAATGGTGATATCTCTCTTTCTCCAGAACTCTCTCTTATATCTGCTTTACGTGTTCCTACATTTCCTAACAGCCTATTATTAGTTCCTGAATTTTCTTAGGATTTAAAATGTTCAGTAACATTTTTTCCTTCTCGGTGTGTTTCAGGATATTACGACGAGAAAGGTGATTGGCACAGCTCGTAAACAACAAGGGTTATACCTCTTGGATTCTTCTGACTCGGCTTTTCATTGTTCTACTAATCCTACATTATGGCATCGACATCTGGGGCATCCCTCCCTTCCTACTCTCAAACATTTAGTTTATGGTTGTGAGTCTTCTTTTCAACTATCTTGTGAGTCATGTGAGTTAGGTAAACATCATCGAGTTTCCTACCCAGGACGCATCAATAAACGTAGTGAACATTTATTTGATTTAGTACATTCTGATATTTAGGGATCTATTGGTTTTTTCACGTTTAATAAATATTGTTATTTTGCTACGTTTATTAATGATTTCTCCCGCATGACGTGGTTGTTTCTCTTTAAAAATCGTTCTGGAGTATTTACAATTTTTCAAGAATTTTTCTTTGAGATAAAAACACAATTTGGTACTACTCTTAAATATTTTTGTTCTGATAATGCAAAGGAATATGTGAGTTATGATTTTCAAAAATTCTTTTTTCAACATGGAATTATACACCAATAATCTTGTGCATATACTCCTTAACAAAATGGTGTGACAGAACGCAAAAAACACATTTACTTAGCATCGCTCACTCTTTGATGTTTGAAATGAAAGTCCTCAAGTTTTATTGTGGTTTTGTGTTTCTCACTGCCTGTTTTCTTATTAACTGTATGCCTACTCTTCTTCTTCAAAATTGGTCACCTTTCCACCTTGTATTTCCATCTAAAGATCAATTTTCCTTACCACCTCGTATTTTTTTTATACTTGTTTTGTCCAAAACCTCCAACCGGGCATTGATAAACTTGACCCACGTGCTACTAAATGTGTGTTTTTGGCTATTCACAATTTTCGAAACGTTATCTTTGCCATTGCCCTTCACAACAGAAAATGTTTACCTCGGTAGATGTCTCATTTTTTGAACATAAACCTTTTTTTGAACAAATTTCTTCTAAAATTCCCAATTTACCAAGGGCTGTTGTTGAGAGTCCTGATTTTCCACTACCACCACCACCACCACTTTCAACACCGTCACCACCACCACCATCACCATCACCATCACCATCACCACCACTACCACCACCATCGCCACCACCACTGCATAGGTAAATTCAGGTTTATGTCAGAAGATGTACGAATCATTCTGACTCGACCTTCCAAGCTATACCCTCTATTTTTCAACCAGTGCCAACCCCTTCTATCGGTAATATTACTACCACAGATGATCTACCTATTGCTTAACGTAAGGCTAAGCGTTCTTGTGCTCACTATCCTACTATCCAGTTTGTTTTTTCTTCTAAACTGAACAGATCTTTCGAGCCTTTACCTCTTCCTTGGATTCCATCTCTATTCCTAACAATTTTCAGGAAGCACTCAAGCACCCTGGTTGGACAATAGCTATGATAGAGAAAATGCAGGCTCTTCAGCAGAATGGTACTTGGTAGTTGGTTCGCCTCCCTATAGGTGGTAGGTAAGTTGGTTGTAAGTGGGTATTTACTGTCAAACACAATCCTGATGGTACAGTTGAACGACTTAAAGCTTGCCTTGTCGCTAAAGGATATTCCCAGGAATTTGGGGTTAACTATGCCGTGACTTTTTCTCCGATTGTAAAGCTCACATCTGTTCATGTTTTTATCTCTCTTGTATCTAATTGTTCTTGGCCTCTTCATCAGCTTGATGTCAAGAATACATTTCTCAATGGAGACTTGAAAGAAGTTGTGTATATGCAGCAACCTCTTGGTTTTGAGCGACAGGAGGAGAATTTGTATGTTCGCTCAAAAAGTCTATTTATGGCCTCAAATAGTCTCCTCGAGCTTGGTTTGAAAAGTTCGGCAAAGTTGTGTGCTCTTATGGGTTCTCAAGAAGTATGACAGATCATTCTCTCTTCACAAAGAAAGGAAGTAAAGGAATTATTATTCTATTCATCTACATTGATGATATCATTATCACAGGCAGTGATTCCTAAGAAATTACAGACATCAAGCTGCAGTTTGCTTCGATATTTTCTTGGCATCGAGGTTGCACGCACAAAGGATGATATCTTTCTATCTCAGAGAAAGTATGTCCTTGATATTCTTACCGAGATAGGATTGTTGGGATGTCGTCCTAGTGACACACCTATGGATCCCAATATTAAGCTACCCTCCTTCTCCAATGATACATTGTTCTCTGATCCAGGACAATATTATAGGCTGGTTGGCAAACTCATGCATCTTTCATTGACTAGACCAGATATTGTATTTGCAGTTAGTAGAGTCAGTCAGTTTATGCATGCACCGACTATCACTCATTGGGAAGAAGTGGTTCACATTCTTCGTTATCTTAAGAAATCCCCAGGGCAAGGACTTCTCTAGGCCTGGTGAATCTTTCTTTACGAGAATATTTTGATGCTGACTGGGCAGGGTCGATTGATGACAAGTGATTTACTAGTTGATACTTTTTGTTCTGTAGAGGAAATCCAGTATCTTGGAATAGCAAGAAGCAACCTGTTGTAGCTAAATCAAGTGCAAAAGTTGAATACCGAGCTAGTGGGCATTTGGTTTCTGAAGTTTTATAGCTCAAATCTCTCCTTCGAGACTTGGCAATTCCAGTATCTTATCTAGTTCCACTGTATTGTGATAACCAAGCTGCTATGCATATTTGTAAAAATCCAATGTTTCATAAGCGCACAAAACACATCGAGGTCGATTGTCATTACGTTCTTGGTGAGTGGGAGGAGAAAGTAATCTCATTTTCATATGTCTGATCTGGTGAACAACTTGCTGATATCCTCACTAAAGCATTACCGCCTAAGCCTTTCAAATTTTCTTGAGTAAGCTTGGCTTCAATAATATCTACGCACCAGCTTGAGGAGGAGTGTTAAAGTAGTCTTAATTTTAGTTCCACATCTGAAATAAACTATATATAAGAGGCAGTGTATTCAGTTATAATAATCTAATAAAGTATTCTTTTCAGTCTCTATATAATACTTCAACACCCCGATTTTCCCTTCATGCTCGAAGTGTAGAGAGTAGTCCACATCCCTACTAGAGTCCTGATCCATTCAGCCCCCAATATCAGTTGGCTAGTGCCCAAAGCAAGCACATGAAAGTTGGCTGTTATTTTCACCCCTTGACACAAAAACTCCACATCTTCGCAAACCCCTTCACATTGTAACTTCTCCCCACCATCTACCGTGACTGCGAAGGGTATCCCTTTGTTAATAGGCAGCTTGGCTCTTCTAACTAGCAAGAAATCAACAAAGTTGTGTGTAGACCCCGTATCAAATAATGCAAAGACTTCTTTGTTGGCGATAGTGCCTTGAAATGTAACCCCTATTGCTCATATTTGTATTTTTAATTATATTTAATAAAATTATTGATTATTTTATTTTACTTTTGGTTGTATTTATTTTATTCCCTTGTATGGCGTGTTGTTCTTCTCTCTTGTGATTCATTTTGCATGGATTCAGCTTTTTATTCTCATTTATTTGTCCTACAATTTGTCTTTGATCTCGTTGATGCTGTTTATTTCTGGGAGACATGTGGATGCACCAGGTGTGAGTTCGGACTCAATTTGTATTGAAGGAGAATGCCGCTCGTCTGCCGACCTTCGGTTGACCTTCTGGGGCCTACGATGAGCTCGGAAAGATGTTGAAGGCTGGGCTCGGATCGGAAGGGTCGGATCCGAGGTCTTGTGTACCTGCAGACGGTCCTGAAACACCGGGGTTTATCCCGGCGGCGGACCCTCCGACGCTCTAGTCAGTCTCTGTGAGAGAGTAGCAATAACTAGGTATATTTAAGTGGCAAAAGATTGATTACCTCAAAAGGTGGGTGTGGGTCTAGTATTTATAGAGAATCCCAACCGGGTTTGGTTCCACTTGGGGGCCGGGTCTGGATCCGAAAGCCCGTGGGCCTGACGTGGCAGAAGGCCCAGGGGGTTTAGGGCGGACGTGGCAATACCAGGAGTGGTATAGGGCTGACGTGGCGAAACCCTTGGCGGTATTTGGAGCTGACGTGGCCCATCGTGGGCCTCCTGTGCTTCTGGGGGGGATCGGAGGGCCTAGGTTGCGCCAGGTCATCCTTCTGCCCCGCCAGAGAGGGGGGACGGCCTGTGGGACTGTCCCGGATCGGACTCCGAGGGCTACTGAGGCTCGTCGGTACGAGGAGGTCAGTACTGTGAGGGCAAACACGAGGTTCGGCGCCGACCCTGAAGTGGTTCGGAGCCGAACCATATTGCTATCTTTACCTTTCTGAGTGGGAATTGTATTGGGCCCTGGTTGGGCCTCAGGCCATTTTTACCCTGTCACACAAGCCCCCCACTCCTGCGGGGGGTGCGGGAGCTAGCCGTGGAGGAGTGCTTATGGTTGTAGAAAAAATGGGAGGGCGAATCACAGGGCCTTCCTGGTGGTGCTGCCCTGAGGCTTGGATAGGACCTCGAGCTAGTCGAGGGTTTACGTGTAGGTGAAGGCGATGGCGAACCGTTGTATCTTCCGGAGAAGAGTACCCTGGTGTTCGACAGAACCTCGAGAGGTCGAGGGATTATGTGTCGACAAGGGTGATGGCGAGCCGTTGTTTCTTCCTGAGAAGAGTACCCGGGTGCCAGACCGAACCTCGAGATGAGGGGGAATTATGGGCTGGTAAGGGTGATGGCCAGCCGGTGGATCTTCCGAAGAAGAGTACCCAGGTGCCAGACCGGACCTCGAGCTGGCGAGGGATTATGGGTCGGTAAGGGTGAAGGCGAGCCGTTGTTTCTTCCTGAGAAGAGTACCCAGGTGCCAGACCTAACCTCGAGACGAGGGGGAATTACGGGCTGGTAAGGGTGATGGCCAGCCGGTGGATCTTCCGAAGAAGAGTACCCGGGTGCCAGACCGGACCTCGAGCTGGCGAGGGATTATGGGTCGGTAAGGGTGAAGGCGAGCCGTTGTTTCTTCCTGAGAAGAGTACCCTGGTGCCAGGCCGAACCTCGAGACGAGGGGGAATTACGGGCTGGTAAGGGTGATGGCCAGCCGGTGGATCTTCCGAAGAAGAGTACCCTGGTGCCAGACCGGACCTCGAGCTGGCGAGGGATTACGGGTCGGTAAGGGTGAAGGCGAGCCGGGGGATCTTCCGAAGAAGAGTACTTTAGTGCCGGCGAAGGCGAGCCGTTATTTTGCCCGAACCGACCCCCGTACCGAGCGGCCAGTCTGGCACTGGGTGACGTCAGCAGCACATGTTTCGAGGACGTGGCGTGATTTCCTAGGCGGCAGTTGCACGTCAATCGGTGAATAGTGACTGCGAAAATCGAGGAGTCGTTCCTACCCCCTATAAATGTTCCCCCTCTCCTCCCATCGCCCATTTCTTTCTTGCTCCTTACTTTTCAAAAAACCCTTCAACTCTTCAGCGTTCGTCCCTTCAGTTTCCTGCAGCAAGGTCGTTTTTCCGAGGTGATCCCAGGTTAGTTGGTAACCCCGTTTAGCTTAGGCACAGATGGATAGGGCTCAGTCCGGCTCGTCGGCGTCGACCTCTGGGGGGGGAGTGAGGCCTGTCTCGAAACCGACCTCGGGGGAGGGGCCGGTAGGCGAGGAGGAGGTTGTACACAATGTGAAGCCATTGCGATCTCGGAGGCATTTCGTGGTGGAAAGCAGCGACTCTGAGGAGGGGGGCGGTAGTTCAGACGAAGTCCGGACCCTAGGGTTGGCTTCCGGAGAGGAGGGTGGTTCCGAGGGAGATGGCTCCGCAGGGTCTCGGAATCCGCCCGTTCTGGGGCGTTTGTCTACACCTTCGCCGGAACGGACCACGAGGAGGAGGGCTCCGAAGAAGAAGGGATCGAGGATCGGCGGCCCGAGCGACTCGGTGATAGGGTCGTCTGCACAACCCCAGTCTTTCCGTCGCTACCCCGACGATCTCTCAGATAAGGAGTCCTCGGGGGTCCAGCCGTCGTCGTCAAGTCAGAAGAGGTTGAAGGTGGACGCATCCCCGACCGTTCTGGAGGCAAGCGACTTGGGGGCTCTGCAGTTGGCCTACTACATAGGGCCCAGTTATGAGCTTATGCTGCCGAATTCTACTCTTCGGCCGATCGATCCCCTGCCGGATAGGTATTGTATCTTCCCTGTGGACGCCTTTATCTCCGGCCTGAGGCTGCCCATCCATCCATTCGTTCGAGAGGTGTTAAATTGGTCGTCCCTGGCGCCGATGCAGTTTGGACCGAACTCCTGGAAGCAGATCATCTGCTTCGTGCTGTTGTGCGAGGAGCAGAGGGTACCCCTGCGGCTGAGCGTGTTCCGAGCGATGTTGTTGATCGGCTCATCGGCAGAGGGAGTATACTATATCTCGCCTCGAGGTAAGGCGAAGGTTGTCCACGGTCATCCAGATTCCATCAAGTTTTGGAAGAAAAAGTATCTGGTGATCCGGAGTGAGGATCCTTGGGCTATCCCCACTCGGTGGAACCATTCTAAGCCGAGCTACGCAGCACTGGGGCCGGGGGACTTGACGGCGGAGGAGTGGAGACTCGTTGAGCGTCTCCGTCTGTCGTATAGCATCAATTGGGGGAAGGTGACGGAGGCCCATCTGGCGAGCGTCGGACTGAGCCCTAGCCCGGCCGTGCCTCGTACGTGGTTGTTTCTTTCCTCTCACTCTTCTTGTACTTTCTTGCTCATTTGTTCTTAATGGATCTTTTTACAGAAATGGATGAAGAATCGATTAAGGCGCTGAGGCTCGCCATGAAGAAGAAGAAGGCCGAGAAGAAGGATGTCGTGGCGAAGATGACCGAGTTGTCCCAGGTGGTCTCCGAGGCCCCCATTCAGCCGAGGATGAAAAGGACTCGGTCGGAGACGGGTGGGGACGCGGTGGTCCAGGGGGGTCCGGATCAGGGTACGGCCGCCGACCTTGATAAGGGGAAGGGTCCCCTGGTGGATCCCGGACTAGAGGAGAGACTTCGGCGAAGGTGGGCGCCGGATTGGTCGATCCGCGAGGGTGATTGCCTGGTCCGGGGGCGCCAGGCCGTGGAGGTTGCAGATAAGCTGGCGACCCCTCGGGACCGTTCGGATATGAAGTCCCAGACCCTGGACGAGGCGTACGTGCGTCTTGCGCAGGCCACTGTGCTGGTAAGTCAATCGAATCCCCTAGCTTTCAGGTTATGTCGTTAAGAAAGATTTCTTAGTAGTGTCTGGCTATGGCAGGCGACCGTGCAGGGGGCCCATGTGAGGGGCATCTACGAGGCGGCGTTGCAGCGAGAGCGAGACCGGGCTGACAAGGCCGAGCAGGAGGTGACGGAATTGAAGGGAGAGCTCGAAGGCTCTCGTAAGAAGGAGGCGGAGACGAAGGCGGCTTTTGACAAGGAGAAGGAGGAATGGGTGAAGGCGAGGGTGGCTCAGGAGGAGATGTCGGAGAAGGAGAAGAAAGAGGTGACTGAGTCGTGTCAGATCCTGGTGATCAAAGCCCAGGATAGCAGTTATGCAAAGGCCCTCAGCCATGTGAGGCACTTTTATCCGACTATTGACCTGTCCAACTTCGAGTATGATATGGAGATTGAGGGGACACCGAAGACCCCTGGCGGACAAGGGTCCGATGATAATTCGGTTGCCGACCCCCCTGCGGATCCGGCTAACATTGAGGTGGGAAAACAAGCTGTATAATTTTTGTCCTTCTTTTTCCTTCTCTCGATTGTATTTGCCTTCCGCGGACTGGCCACCGCATTTTTTGTATGGGGAAACTGAATTTATAAAAAGAGGGTTTTTTGGCTGGCCAAGTGTTCCAACTTCGAAGAATTTCCGAACCTCTTTGCTTATATGTCTTGAGTGGGCTGGTTCTCTTGTAGGTTACGGCTCCCCTTCCTGAGGTGGACCCCCTTCGTTCCGACGTGGCGTGGCTTCGGGGCAAGGTTGAGGCCTTAGAGGCCTCTTTGGTTCGGTATCGAAAGAGGGCTCGCGACACTGATGCGGCCTTCCATTATTACAGGAACAAGTCTGAAGCCCTAAGTGAGGAGGCGAGCCGGCTGAGGAGGGCGATGGTGAATCGGGAGCTCGGGGGCGTTGGTCTTGGATATACCATGTCAAGTTCCTCGGTGCATAGGCCTTCCTCTGAGAAGCTACTTCGCGATGTGATAGTGGAGAAGGAGATGGAGATACACCGCTATAGGACTATGTTGGGTGTTTCGACATCTTCCTCGAGGGGTCGGCGAGCAGAGGGGGCTCCCTCGGCGTTGCAACTGATGGAACGCATGCGATCCGTGGATGCCCAGAGCTCCGTGGCCGGGGCGTCGACTGTGGCAGAACCGAAGGACCGTCATGATGAAGAGAGAGTTCCAAGTCGTTTGGTCAGAGTGATTCCGCCCTTCGCCGGATCCGAGGGGCCCTAAGTCGGCGATTCCCTTTAGTTTGAGATGAGTGGAGTGGTCCTGTAACGGTATTTGCTTATTTTCTCAGCACAAAATAAAAGAGTATGAATAAAGCTATCTTTTCCTTCTTTGCTCTGGCTAGCGGGGTGGTGAAGGGTGGTGTAGGCGAGGTTGGGCTCCGCCGATTCGTGAGGGATCGATGCGGGGCGACAGGGAGACCTCTGGTCCGGAGTTGGGTCGAACCTACCGAGGCGTTTGGGGACGAGACCCGAGTGAGAACCCAGGTGCCGCCCCCATTGCCCGGTACCGGGTCGGAGTTGCCGAGGTATTTAACTTTTGACAAAAAGAGACTTCTTTTATACCAGACAGGGGGGGTCGCTGAAGCGGCCCTTTACACATGAATGTTTACAAAAGATTTAATTTACTTAAGCCATGCTAGAACCTAAGCTTGTTCTCCCAGGAATTTCATGAGGTGCTCAGCGTTCCAGGGTCGGCTGATGGGTCGGTCGTTCATATCCGTCAGTCGGTATGTACCAGGGCGTACAGCCTCGACTACGCGGTATGGGCCTTCCCAGTTGGGAGCCAGTTTCCTCTTCTTGGTTGGATCAGAGACAGATAGCTTTCGCAAAACCAGGTCCCCTGCCTGGATGCTGGTGGGGCGGACTTTCTTGTTGTAAAATCTCTCGATCCGTTGCTGATAAATGCTCCTTCGGACCGCGGACTTCTCTCGCACTTCGGCGACGAGGTCCAGGTTAGCCCTCAGGGCGGACGCATTGTCATCTTCATCGAAGGCTATGATCCGGGGAGAAGGCAATCCGACCTCGACGGGGATGACTGCCTCAGTCCCATAGGTCAGATTGAATGGCGTCTCCCCCGTGGGGATCCTCTGTGTGGTTCGGTGTGCCCATAGTACGCTGGGCAGCTCCTCAACCCATAGCCCTTTGGGGGAATTGTCAAGGCGCTTTTTGAGGCCGTCGAGGATTTGCCTGTTCGCGTTCTCCGCTTGGCCGTTAGACTGAGGGTGGCAAATGGCGGAGAAACGCTGTTGGATGCCGATGTCCTCACAGAAAGTTTGGAAGTTCTGCCCTTGGAACTGGGTTCCGTTGTCCGTGACGAGGATTCGAGGGATCCCGAATCGACAAATGATGTTCTTCCAAAAGAACTGTTGCACTTGACGCTCGGTGATGCTGGATAGTGGTTCGGCTTCGATCCACTTGGTGAAGTAGTCGATGGCGACAATCAGGAATTTCTTTTGCCCTACCGCTGGGGGGAAGGGCCCCACAAGGTCCATACCCCACATGGCGAAGGGCGTAGGGCTCGCCAGGGATCGGAGGTTGGCTTGAGGAAGCCTTTTGATAGGGGAGAATCTTTGGTAGGGGCCGCACCTCTTGACTAAGTCTTGTGAGTCTTGGAGCATGGTGGGCCAATAGTACCCTTGATTCAGGGCCTTCCGGGAAAGTGTCCTACTCCCCATGTGGCATCCGCTGATCCCCTCGTGCAGGTCTTTGAGGGCGTAGCTGGCCTCGTCCCTGGCGAGGCAGCGGAGGTATGGTTTGCCGTCGGCCAAGGTGTACGAGCGTTTGAAGAGGATGTTATCGATCATGACGAACCTTTCAGCTCGGATTCTGATTCGTCTGGCCTCGGCTTTGTCTTCAGGAAGCTCGGCCCTGCTTAAGAATTTTCGGATGGGAGTGGTCCAGTCGTCTGGGCTGGTCCCCTCTTGCACACACATCGCTTCCGGCTCTGGGCCACTGATGCTTGGCTTCAAGAGGACCTCGACGAGCACCGTTCGATCGAGACCCTCGAAGGAAGAAGAGGCAAGTTTGGATAGCGCGTCTGCTTGGGCGTTCTGTTCCCTGGGGACTCTGACAACCGCAGCGCCGTCGAAGAACGCCAAGAGTCGTCTGACTGCCGCCAAATACCTCATCATTCGGTCGTCACGGGCTTCGTACTCTCCGGTGATTTGAAGGACCACGAGCTGAGAGTCGCTAAATGCCCGGATTCGCTTGGCACCGGCTCGGTGGGCGAGGGTCAATCCGGCGATCATGGCCTCGTATTCTGCCTCGTTGTTGGAGGCTGGAAAGTTGAGGCGCAGGGAGTATTGAAGTAGGAATTGGTCGGGGCCACGAAGGATGACGCCAGCCCCACTCCCCGTTTCGCATGACGAGCCGTCGACAAAGACCTCCCAGGTCGGATCCGACCCTTCTATGTCAGGCTGCTCGGAGACGGTGCACTCAGTTATGAACTCGGCGAGGGCCTGTCCTTTAATGGCCGCCCTTGGATGATAGCTGATGTCGAACTGGCTCAACTGGATCGACCATTTGACTAATCGGCCGGAGTTTTCGGGCTTGTGGAGGACAGTCTTCAGTGGTTGGTCGGTCAGTACTTGGACGGAGTGGGCCTGGAAGTAAGGTCGAAGTTTTCGGGCTGCCATAACCAGGGCATAGGCGACCTTCTCTATCTTCGCGTATCTCGTCTCGGCCGGGTGTAGTACTTTGCTCACATAGTACAGTGGTTTTTGAACTCCTTCCTCCTCTCGGACGAGGACGGCACTGAGGGCGCAGTCCGAGGCGGACAGGTAGAGCCAAAGCGGCTCGCCCGGCTCGGGCTTGCTGAGGAGAGGCGGGTTGGCGAGGTATTGTTTCAGCTGTTCGAAGGCTTCTTGTTGATGGGTACCCCACTCGAAGCCCCCTTTCCCGCGCAAGGCTTTGAAGAAGGGGAGAGATTTCTCCCCTGACTTGGAGAGAAAACGGCCGATTGCCGCCAACCGACCTGTGAGCCTCTGAACCTCTTTGACATTCCGAGGCGGGGACATGTTAATGATGGCCTGTATTTTTTCGGGGTTTGCCTCAATGCCGCGCTGGCTGACGATGAATCCTAAGAACTTCCCCGTGGAGACGCCGAAGGCGCATTTAGCCGGGTTGAGCCTCATGTTGTGGTGTCGGAGGACACCGAAGGCTTCCTCGAGGTCGGCGACGTGGTCCGGCCCAGCCCGGCTCTTGACAAGCATGTCGTCGACGTAAACTTCTACGTTGCAGCCGATTAGGTCCTTGAAGACTCTGTTGACGAGTCGCTGGTACGTGGCTCCAGCGTTTTTCAGCCCGAAAGGCATAACGCGGTAACAATAAAGACCTTGGTCGGTGACGAACGAGGTCTTGGAGATGTCTGGTGGAAACATCCGGATCTGATTGTACCCCGAGAACGCGTCCATGAAGGACAGCAGCTCGTGCCCTGAGGTCGCGTCTATTAAAGCGTCGATGCGCGGGAGGGGGAAAGGATCTTTCGGACACGCTTTGTTAAGGTCCGTGAAGTCAATGCAGATTCGCCAACCCCCTGTCGCTTTCTTCACCATGACGACATTGGCCAACCACTCGGGGTAGCTGACTTCCTGGATGAATCGAGCGGACAAGACCTTGTCCACTTCTGTTTTTACAATTTGTTGCCTCTCCGGGGCGACTTTGCGCCTCTTTTGGACGATCGGTTTAGAGTCAGGGAGGACGCTCAGTCGGTGCATGATCAAGTCTTCGGAGATCCCGGGCATATCGGAGGGCTTCCAAGCGAAGAGATCAACGTTGCGGCGGACGCAAGCGATGATGCCCGTCTTCAGGTCTTCGGCGAGTGAGCGGCTCACCCGGAACCATTTTGACTCATCCTCGGTGTCGAATAGGACCTCCTCCAGTTCGTCAACGGGCTCGGGAGCGGAGCCGTCTCTCTCGGGTTCGAGTTCAACGGCGTTGAGGGGGAGTACGCCCCCTCCCCTGGTGGCAACGCAACATGACCGTGCTGCTTCGATGCTGCCTCGGACGATGCTGACCCCTTGGGGGGGGGGAATTTGAGTTTCAGATGGTGGGCCGAAGGTATCGCCTGGAGGGAGTTTAGCCCGGGCCGGCCGAGGATGGCGTTGTAGGCCGCCTTGATGTGGATGACCATGAAATCCAAGGACTCGGTCCTCTTGACAGGGGCCGATCCAGCGGTGACGTCGAGGGTAATAATTCCCTCCACTACGACCGGGACGCCCGAAAATTTGAGCAACGTGCATCCTGCTGGTTTGAGTTTCCCTCTGGATAATCTGAGACTTTCGAAGGTTCTGAGGAAGAGAATATTTACCGAGTTGCCGTTGTCAACAAGGATTCGGTGAACCTCACAATTGGCCATGTGGAGGCTAACGACGAGGGCATCGCAGTGGGGTAGGTGAACTCCTTCGGGGTCCTCTCCTGAGAAGGAGACTGGCCGCGGTTGTAGCTCGGGAGAGGGGCTGTACTAAATAGCATTCGTCTCCTGGGTGAAGGTTCTTTGGGAAGTATCGGATTCTCCCCCCACCGGTCCCCCGTGGATGTAGTGTAGGGTGAATGGCGTATCCATGGATACCTCGGATTCGGGATCCTGACCCTGGGTGCGGTTTGGGTTAGGGTTAGGGGTTGATAATCCCCGGTTCCTATCACCTTGCCGACCCCGTGGGCCGTCATCCCTGTGGGTCTGCCTCGGATGGTTCGGGGCCGAGTTGGAAGCGGCCCTTCCCCAGCTGTGGGTAATCTTACGGTTGAGGATTACTCCCCGGAGGTCGGGCTGGGCTGGCCGGCCGACGCTCCTTTGGGACTCCCGAGGGGGAGCCTTGTGTTTCGACGTGCATGGCCTGGCTTTATCAGTGGGTGGGGGCGAGTCCCGTTGGTTGACGGAGGAAGCAGCCCCCTTGCCTTTGGAGGCCATGAGCGTTCGGCTGTCGAGGTCTTTTGAGGGTCTGGATCGGATCGGCTTCTGGAGCAGCTGTTCCCACAGACGGCGCCAACCTGATGCTGTTTATTTCTGGGAGACGTGTGGATGCACCAGGTGTGAGTTCGGACTCAATTTGTATTGAAGGAGAATGCCGCTCGTCTGCCGACCTTCGGTTGACCTTCTGGGGCCTACGATGAGCTCGGAAAGATGTTGAAGGCTGGGCTCGGATCGGAAGGGTCGGATCCGAGGTCTTGTGTACCTGTAGACGGTCCTGAAACACCGGGGTTTATCCCGGCGGCGGACCCTCCGACGCTCTAGTCAGTCTCTGTGAGAGAGTAGCAATAACTAGGTATATTTAAGTGGCAAAAGATTGATTACCTCAAAAGGTGGGTGTGGGTCTAGTATTTATAGAGAATCCCAACCGGGTTTGGTTCCACTTGGGGGCCGGGTCTGGATCCGAAAGCCCGTGGGCCTGACGTGGCAGAAGGCCCAGGGGGTTTAGGGCGGACGTGGCAATACCAGGAGTGGTATAGGGCTGACGTGGCGAAACCCTTGGCGGTATTTGGAGCTGACGTGGCCCATCGTGGGCCTCCTGTGCTTCTGGGGGGGATCGGAGGGCCTAGGCTGCGCCAGGTCATCCTTCTGCCCCGCCAGAGAGGGGGGACGGCCTGTGGGACTGTCCCGGATCGGACTCCGAGGGCTACTGAGGCTCGTCGGTACGAGGAGGTCAGTACTGTGAGGGCAAACACGAGGTTCGGCGCCGACCCTGAAGTGGTTCGGAGCCGAACCATATTGCTATCTTTACCTTTCTGAGTGGGAATTGTATTGGGCCCTGGTTGGGCCTCAGGCCATTTTTACCCTGTCACACTCGTCTATTGTTTAAACCTATTTTATGGCCTATTTGTCTCTTACTGGATTCTTTTCTTCCTATTGGATACTACCCAGTTCACCCAAACCCATATTGTCCCTATATAAACACCATAATTGAAACCTAACCCTAATTACCAAACCCTAATCCTATCTTTCTCTCACCCTAGCCGTCGTCTACCCCCATCCCGACCCCTCTCTCTCTCTTCTTGCTGTCGTTGTCTCTGTCTTCCAACGTCGGCTACACACCCCCCGACCACCCATCTCCCGATCCTCTTCCCCCGACCACTCAAAGATCGACGGAAACGGTATCCCTCTCCTCTTCCCGATCCCCCACTGCACCCCCGTGCGCCTATCCTCGTTTGAGCCCAGCACCGCAGACCAGACCCCCGACACTGTTTCCCAAACACTGTTTCCCCCCGCTGTCGTCAACTTTGCTGTGGTCGACAACGCCTGAGTGCGCCGTCGTCCCCTTACCAGGCCATCGTCGTCCTGGTGGTTGCTGCCGCCGCTTTTGCTGTGGTTTGCTGCTGTCCCTTTGTGTGTGTGTGTGTACGTCTCGTGCAAGAGTTTTGGTGGTGTGGATTCTTGTCTCTTTGTTCGTTGTGTTTGTTGTTCGGGATCGGTTCCCATTATTTTGTTCTTCGTTTTCCGTCGTCTTCATTTCAGGCAAGTAGCTTGGATGTGTTCTTTTTGTTATATAAGTTAATACCGTAAGTAGTCTAGTATGAAAATGTGTGTACTCTCATGATGATCCATATTTGTTAATTTAACCGTTGACATCATTCCTTGATCATGATTAGTTACAATAATTGACACCCGTTGCATAAAAACAATTAGATTAGATGACACTTTGACTGTATGAGTGGTACTACTTAAGGATAAAAGATGTTGATCAATGTAGTTGTCAGTAACTTAATTTGATCAACGGACATTCGATATCTTAACATGGGGAGTTGAACGAGCATATAATAAAAGGAGCCCATAAATATAATTTGGGATTAGGAAGGTAGTGCAACAATAGCTCCTTAGTGGACCGAGCTATTGTTAATGGGCCTGGGTTGTGTGTTCGGGCTGAACACGGGATACCCAGATCCGTTAGGAGACCTAACCCTAATTTCTCCTCATGGTCCCTGCCGTAGCCTTATATATATCCTCTATTTTCTCTGGCCGTCATTGACAATCTAAAAAGATAAGATTTTTCTCAAAACTCGTGATTCACGAAAGGAGAGAAAGAGAGGTCAGCCAAGGAGAAGAAAGGTTGGGAGATCGTCGCCCACACGACGTCCAACCCGAGGAAGGAATACGTGCAGAAGATCTTGGGGTCGCTGTCGTCTTCTTCTCACCGCAGGTATAATTTGTGAACCCTAGTTTCCGCTATATAGGGTTAGATCACATTTTAATCTGTTTATATTTAACGATCGATACGCACACCAATCCGTAGTCCTGGGAATCATCTCAGTTCCATCAATTGGTATCAGAGCCGGTATTGGATCTGCGTATTGATTGTTACATCCATGTTGTCCAATAAAACTTACGTTGTATGATAGTCGGTAGATGTAGATCTGTTCTAACTTGGTTTTGCAGGCATCTTAGATCCAACTATTATGGTCCAATGCATATTTTGTTTGTGTTGTTGTTGTTTTGTGGATGTAATTATGTTGTTTTGTGGATGTAATTAAAATCACGAGGGTTGATCGTGCGTATAATTTTGATTTTTCAATCTAGATTATGTGTGAACTCCTTCGGGAGGCATAGGATTGATGTAATTTTAATTTTTCAATCTAGATTATGTATGAACTCCTTCGGGAGGCATAGGATTGATGTAATTTTAATTTTTTTTTCGATCGATCGTGATGGCGATGGTGGCTGTTTCTGACGCCGGAGGAGATGCTGTTTTTAGGCAGTCCGGAGATCGACAGATGGTTTTCGATGGTAAAATCAGCAGCCAAACCTTTAAAAAAAAAAAAAAAAAAAATCAAAATTTGGGCTTCGCACAGTCGGGGAAGAATCAGGAAGGATGGCCATAATAGTTGGATATTTATTTTCAAATTTATTGCCATTATTGCTTATTCTGATTATGCATGCTTATTATATTGTGATGTTTTTTTTGAAAAACTAGGATCACATTAATAATGGACAACATGGACATAAATTAACTAGTAGAAAAACCCTCATTGTTAAATAACTAAGTGGGAGAGGGAATTCTTTTAACATGAATCCCACGGTCTCCATTGCTGGTTTGTAGGTGATATAATTATACTTGCGTGTTGGCTTTAGTGCTTTCCTCCATATCGGATGAGTATAATTATGGATCACCAGTATGAACTTCCTTAGGGATAATTATAGAAAGTTACCTAGTATGTGTTCACTTCTCCATCTGAAGGAACTCAATACAAGATAATGGACTTAGTATTAAGCAATGGTATACACTTAGACACAAATAATGGTATCCTCCCCATCGGAGTCACTGCTATTATTTGTAGGACCAAAGCAAGACCAACAGATTAATTTTATTTGTCATAAAGTTGTGTTGACATGATAGTAAAATTAATAGGAAAAACCTACTTGAATAATTATTGAATTTGTATACGTCCACACTATCGTGGCATGCTAAATTCATGGTGTTTAAGGTGTTGGTGAATTTTTTATTATTATTGTTTTGAGGGAATCAATATTTAATTAATTCAAAAAGTTATGCCCTACATAATTTTTATTTTATGTGATTCTCAGGATTTCAAAAATGGGTTCTTTCAGTCCACTTATGGTGATTCTTAAAGAAAACAAACTTACTGGCCCTAATTATATTGACTGGAAACGTAACTTGGATATTGTCTTAACTGCTGAAGAGTACAAATTTGTACTCAATGAAGTATGCCCACCTAAGCCTGATGTTGACTCTGATGAAGAGGCCAAAGAGGCTTATAAGAAGTGGAATAAGGCAGATGAGATGGTGCGGTGTTACATTTTGGCATCTATGTCAAATGTTCTGCAACATCAGCATCAGGCCATGTCCACAGCTTATGATATGATGTACAACCTTAAGGAACTCTTCGGACATCAGAGTAGAGCAGCTAGGCAATTTGCTATGAAGAGTTTGATGAATGCTTCTATGGCTGAGGGGACACCAGTAAGGGATCATGTTCTCAAGATGATGGGTCATCTAAATGAGATGGAGATCCTTGGTGCTGAAATCGATGGGGAAACCCAGGTCGATATCATTCTCGGGACTCTGCCTAAAAGTTTTGACTCGTTTTGCCTTAATTAGAACATGAACAAAAGGTTGTATACTTTGGCAGAACTTGCAAAAGAACTACAGGATGCTGAAGCTCTCTTCAAGCAGAATGCTCATGTTTATGTGACTGAAAAGGTCTCTAATTCTAAGCCGAAAGGTGGTAAGAAGAAGAAAGTTCAGAAACAGGTAAACTCAGCAAAGAAGGGCATGGGACCTCAAGGCGCTGTGAAAAAGCCGAAAGGCAAGTGTTTCAAGTGCAAAGGGTCAGGACATTGGAAGACTGACTGTCCACTTCTCAAACAAAAGAACAAAGAAGGTATATCTCATTTACTAGTTGTTGAAACATGTTTAGCGGTGCTATCTACCGGCACCTGGTGTGTAGATACAGGAGCCACTAATCATGTCTGCAATACATTGCAGGGGTTCCAGGAAACCAGACGGCTGAGTGATGGAGAGATATGCTTATTTATGGGTGACGCTACAAGAGTAGCGGCCGTTGCAGTAGGAGATGTTATTTTATCTTTTGGTAAAAATAAGTCTTTGACATTGAAAGATTGTCTTTATGCACCTTCACTTAGAAGGAATTTAATTTCTGTTTCTATGTTAGTTAAGGATGGATATTCAGTTTATTTTAATGACAATATTGTTATTAGAAAAAATAAGCATTTTATCTGTTCTGGTGCATTGGTTGATAATCTATATGTCATTAATCCTATTTCGCCCACAATGCAACTTATGGAAATGAATAATATGTCTTCTAACATAAATAAGAGAAAAGAACCTTCTTGTATGAACCAAACATATCTTTGGCACTTGCGATTGGGGCATGTTAACCTAAGAAGGATTCAAAGACTGGTTAAAGATGGACCTTTGAGTTCATTGGAAGTGGAGGCACTACCAGTCTGCGAATCCTGCTTGGAAGGTAAAATGACCAAAAGGCCTTTCAAGGCAAAGGGGTATAGGGCCAAAGATGTGTTGGAATTGGTTCATTCTGATTTGTGTGGGCCCATGACTGTCCAGGCTAGAGGTGGCTTTGAATATTTTGTCACGTTTACTGACGATTATTCAAGGTATGGATATATTTATTTGATGCGCCGTAAGTCTGAGTGCTTTGAGAAATTCAAAGAGTACAAGGCAGAAACGGAGAAGCGTCATGGAAAATGTATCAAGTCATTACGTTCAGATCGTGGTGGCGAGTATCTCTTTGGGGAGTTTAGGGACTATTTGTCAGAGGCTGGGATTACATCCCAATTATCAGCACCTGGAACACCCCAACAGAATGGTGTAGCAGAAAGAAGGAATAGGACTCTTATGGAGATGGTTAGATCAATGATGAGTTATTCAGATTTACCAGATTCGTTTTGGGGATATGCCTTAGAAACTGCAGCCTATATTTTGAACTTGGTTCCTTCTAAGTCAGTACCAATTACTCCCACAGAACTGTGGACTGGGCGTAAGCCTAGTCTGAAACATGTTCGGATTTGGGGTAGTCCAGCACACGTGCTGAATGGGAAAGCCGATAAGTTGGAATCTCGTACAGAAGTACGCTTGTTTGTAGGCTATCCAAGAGGAATGAAAGGAGGTTTATTTTATAGTCCTAAGGATCAGAAGGTCATTGTTAGCACCAATGCTCGATTCTTAGAGGAAGACTATGTGATGAACCATAAACCCATAAGTAGAGCTGTTCTAGAAGAACTGAGAGGTGAGACACCAAATACTTCAGTACCAACAGTACAACAGGATGTACCACCAGTAACTGCACAACGTGTCACAAATGTTGCACCACAACCGATAGTGCCTCGTCGTAGTGGGAGGGTTGTGATACAACCTGATAGATATATGTTCTTGGGAGAGTCGTCAGACTTTGTCCCTGAGGAACAAGATTATGATCCCTGTACCTACAATGAAGCACTCCAAGATAAAGATGCAGAGTCTTGGCAAAAAGCAATGATATCTGAAATAGAATCTATGGATTCTAATCAAGTCTGGGAGCTTGTAGAACCACCTATTGGTGTAAAAGCCATTGGATGCAAGTGGGTCTATAAGAGAAAAAGAGGATCAGACGGTAAGGTTGAAACCTTTAAAGCTCGGCTTGTTGCAAAAGGTTTTACTCAAAGAGAGGGTATCGATTATGAGGAAACTTTTTCGCCAGTAGCCATGCTTAAGTCTATCCGAATTCTTTTATCTATTGCAGCTCATCTTGATTATGAGATTTGGCAAATGGATGTCAAGACAGCTTTCCTTAATGGAAGTCTTGAGGAAGACATCTATATGAAGCAACCAGACGGGTTCATTGAAAAGGGCCAAGAGCATCTTATTTGTAAGCTCAAGAAGTCCATTTATGGACTTAAGCAAGCTTCCAGATCTTGGAACATATGTTTTGATCAGGTGATAAAATCCTATGGATTTGATCAATGTCAAGATGAATCGTGTGTATACAAAAAGTGTGACGGAAATGTAGTGGTATTCCTAGTACTTTACGTGGATGACATCTTGCTTATTGGAAACAATGTGAAGGTATTATCTAACGTAAGGATATGGTTATCCAAACAGTTTGATATGAAGGACTTGGGAGAAGTAGGTCACATCCTTGGGATCAAGGTTCTACGAGATCGCAAGAAAAGGATGTTGGGCTTGTCCCAAGCTTCCTATATCGATACTATACTAACTCGTTTTAGCATGCAAAATTCTAAGAAAGGTTTCTTACCTTTTAGGCATGGAATTGTCCTATCAAAGGAGCAGTGTCCGAGGACACCTAAAGAGATAGAGAACATGAAAGCAGTTCCTTATGCTTCAGCAGTAGGAAGCTTAATGTATGCAATGCTATGTACGAGACCAGATATCTGTTTTGCCGTTGGCATGGTTAGCAGATATCAGTCTGACCCGGGACAAGAGCACTGGACTGCCGTAAAGCATATTTTGAAGTACCTGAAAAGGACTAAAGATTACATGCTAGTTTACCAGGCAGATAGTTTAGTTGCCTTGGGGTATACAGACTCAGATTTTCAGTCAGATAGGGATTCCAGGAAATCAACCTCAGGTTATGTATTTACTTTGGGAGGTGGAGCCACTATATGGAGGAGTATCAAGCAAAAATGTATTGCTGATTCTACCATGGAAGCCGAGTATGTGGCAGCCTCTGAGGCAGCCAAAGAAGCGGTTTGGTTCAGAAACTTCCTATTGGACTTGGATGTGGTACCTAATTTGCCTAAGACTATTACACTTTATTGTGATAATAGTGGTGCAGTTGCAAATTCGAAGGAACCACGAGCCCATAAGGCAAGTAAACACATTGAGCGCAAGTACCACCTGATACGAGATTTCGTAAAGAAAGGAAAAGTTGCTGTGATCAAGATAGCATCAGCAGACAACCTAGCTGATCCCTTCACTAAGAGCTTACCAGCTAAGGCTTTTGATAGTCATGTTGAGGGTATGGGAGTCAGATGCGTAGCAGCATGGCTTTAAGTATAAGTGGGAGATTTGTAACAGTATACTGAAAAGCAATGCTTTGAGTATAAGTGGGAGATTGTTAGGGTTATATACTGAAAGCATCACTTTTGTATTAACTTTATTTCCTTATTTTCTTTTTGAATGAGAATCATATGGGCATATGTTTGCATATTGTGTTTATTATAATATTAATGCAAGTGTCTGATATTCTATAAGGTTGATAATATGGTGTGAGGTGACACACAGAAGATCATATTATCAGTTCCCTATGGAATATATAAATAGTTCACAACCTAGACGGACTTGGACAATCCATTGGAAAGGTTGTAGTGTAATCTGGTATTAGTCTGTCTTGACTATAGGTTTACACTAGTACACTTTGTGTGTATTGAACAGGACCACTTGAGGTTGTTCTCTTTGTACTGACTACAAAAGAGAACAAACACCTCTGTTATTATGGATGCTTATGCTCTTAATCCAGATATAATAACAGACATGTATATGCAGTGTGCATTACTTTGACTCATAAAAGAGTGAGATTCATTATGGATCAACAACCTCTATGAATTGGGTAATAGCATTGTATGTATGATGGGCTGTTGATTGTAAAAGGAATCCATGTCCCGATACGTCAGGTTGATGATGTCCCCTTAAGGAGCTCATAAGGATTGTCATGTAAACCCTGCAGGTGGATTACATCCGACATGACAAATAAAGTTGAGTGGTACTACTTAAGGATAAAAGATGTTGATCAATGTAGTTGTCAGTAACTTAATTTGATCAACGGACATTCGATATCTTAACATGGGGAGTTGAACGAGCATATAATAAAAGGAGCCCATAAATATAATTTGGGATTAGGAAGGTAGTGCAACAATAGCTCCTTAGTGGACTGAGCTATTGTTAATGGGCCTGGGTTGTGTGTTCGGGCTGAACACGGGATACCCAGATCCGTTAGGAGACCTAACCCTAATTTCTCCTCATGGTCCCTGCCGTAGCCTTATATATATCCTCTATTTTCTCTGGCCGTCATTGACAATCTAAAAAGATAAGATTTTTCTCAAAACTCGTGATTCACGAAAGGAGAGAAAGAGAGGTCAGCCAAGGAGAAGAAAGGTTGGGAGATCGTCGCCCACACGACGTCCAACCCGAGGAAGGAATACGTGCAGAAGATCTTGGGGTCGCTGTCGTCTTCTTCTCACCGCAGGTATAATTCCCAGGACTACGGATTGGTGTGCGTATCGATCGTTAAATATGAACAGATTAAAATGTGATCTAACCCTATATAGAGGAAACTAGGGTTCACAAATTATACCTGCGGTGAGAAGAAGACGACAGCGACCCCAAGATCTTCTGCACGTATTCCTTCCTCGGGTTGGACGTCGTGTGGGCGACGATCTCCCAACCTTTCTTCTCCTTGGCTGACCTCTCTTTCTCTCCTTTCGTGAATCACGAGTTTTGAGAAAAATCTTATCTTTTTAGATTGTCAATGACGGCCAGAGAAAATAGAGGATATATATAAGGCTACGGCAGGGACCATGAGGAGAAATTAGGGTTAGGTCTCCTAACGGATCTGGGTATCCCGTGTTCAGCCCGAACACACAACCCAGGCCCATTAACAATAGCTCGGTCCACTAAGGAGCTATTGTTGCACTACCTTCCTAATCCCAAATTATATTTATGGGCTCCTTTTATTATATGCTCGTTCAACTCCCCATGTTAAGATATCGAATGTCCGTTGATCAAATTAAGTTACTGACAACTACATTGATCAACATCTTTTATCCTTAAGTAGTACCACTCAACTTTATTTGTCATGTCGGATGTAATCCACCTGCAGGGTTTACATGACAATCCTTATGAGCTCCTTAAGGGGACATCATCAACCCGACGTATCGGGACATGGATTCCTTTTACAATCAACAGCCCATCATACATACAATGCTATTACCCAATTCATAGAGGTTGTTGATCCATAATGAATCTCACTCTTTTATGAGTCAAAGTAATGCACACTGCATATACATGTCTGTTATTATATCTGGATTAAGAGCATAAGCATACATAATAACAGAGGTGTTTGTTCTCTTTTGTAGTCAGTACAAAGAGAACAAACTCAAGTGGTCCTGTTCAATACACACAAAGTGTACTAGTGTAAACCTATAGTCAAGACAGACTAATACCAGATTACACTACAACCTTTCCAATGGATTGTCCAAGTCCGTCTAGGTTGTGAACTATTTATATATTCCATAGGGAACTGATAATATGATCTTCTGTGTGTCACCTCACACCATATTATCAACCTTATAGAATATCAGACACTTGCATTAATATTATAATAAACACAATATGCAAACATATGCCCATATGATTCTCATTCAAAAAAAAAAATAAGGAAATAAAGTTAATACAAAAGTGATGCTTTCAGTATATAACCCTAACAGTTTGTGACACACCGTACATTGTAGATGACTGTTATATATATGATTGTTGGGTGTATTATCTCATTATAGACCATTTATTCACATGTCGTGCTGATTTGAGTAACCCACATATACCATGCTTTATATGGAATCTTAGATTGGACCATTTGTAGTCAAGTTGTTTGATAAAATGCATAAAAGAACTTTTATTTTGCTGTTGTCCTATTTTGTACAGAAATTTCGACCCTGTTAACATCAGTAAAATAAATAAGTTTTTGAACATGAATTGTAGCATTTGTTTTCTAGTTTTCATAACTTTCGACGGATCTAAATTCTCATTTTTGATGCATGAGTTATTGCTGTTTTACTGCAGTTATATCGTATATTCCAGATTCTGAACTATATGTATTTTGTATGAAATTTTATTTTAAAACTGATATTAAAAGTAGAATTTGAACTCTATATTTTGCTGAGTTTGTTTAGATATGAATGGGATCAATTCCTAATTTTTGTGGAATTAATTAATGATGTTTATATCTCCTTTCATGCTTTTGAAACTAATTGAAATATTCTAAACTGCATGTTGTTCAGTAAAGAACTATGTTTTCAACCTGATTCTATTCGTTTTTGCTGAAAACTTTATGAACATAAACTGTAGCCTGATTTTTCTATTTTACTATCCTTTTAACGGATCTGGATTTCGAATTATATTTTATGAATTATCTCTGTTTTGGTACTGCGGAGTTTGAACTTTCAGAATTGAGGTTTTGTTGCATCACTCTGTTTTCCCAATTTTATTGACTATACTATCTATGATATAATCTCATGATATTTTATATTTTTAAACTAGATATGTTAGAGAATCTCCCAGATTTTTCTCATATTTTATTATGATGACTTTAATCTCTTTTCATGCTTATAAACGAGATTTTGCATTTTCTGGCTGAACACGATTTCTGTATTAAACGCTGTTTTCAACCCTGTTCTTATGGCTGATATGTGACTTATATATATGTGCTGGAATCTTCAGAGAGTCTAGTTTCTAGATTTTCTAACGGATCTGGGTTTGCTATTCTGTTGCAACGGGAGTCTCAGGTATGGTACAGTAGTGTCTTGCTGTCCAGAACTGAAAGTCTCGTTGTTTTGACTGTTATAAATTATTTTATCAACCGTTTGTGTTCCTATTCCAACTTAGACTTATTTCCTGTTCTTGCCATGTATTTATCCTGTTGTATTCGTTCGCACATGTTTATTAATAATAAAATTAATCAAGCCGGGGTATTTAAGAGAAAAGATCTAGTAGTGGACAATGTAGAAATGCATATTCAGAAGGGACTCGTTTTCCCCACTATTTACTGTGGTACCTACTATTTATCTCTGGATGCATGAGGGCATGATCCATGACACTGTTGTTATTACTTTTACTGTTACTGTTTGTCTGAATATACACTATAGAAGTTCTACTACTAAATCTTAAAACGAAAATGTTTGATGTAGCGACCATGTGGTAATAATCTGGGATGCATGAAGTGCTACCTTGTTAGTAATGAACATTAGACATAATAATAATTGTTTACACTGTCACATCCCGTTACTGTTGATTTACTATTACTGTTGATTCACTGTTACTGTTGATCCTTACTATTACCATTATGCTTCTCCTGTTATCACTACACTGCTTACTATCATCTATAGACTGTTACATTTGCTACCTTCTCCATGTTAGTATTACCTGTTTAGTTTAGTTTTCCCTTCATTTTCCTACTTGTACTGCTTGCGGCCCGGACTTGCATCTAACGGGCATTATGTTTTCCTGTTTTCCTATTTTCCTTGTAATTGCCATATGAGCAGGTTTTGCTTATCAATTGCCTACTGGAGTTGGTGAGCAAAAGTTTTGAGCTGCGCAATTGGAACTATTTGCTTAAATATTTTGATGAACTGTTTTATTTCATGAATTATATTGAGACTTGTATTTGGGCATATTTTTCCAGGATTATTGTTTTGTTTCGGATCTAGTATTTGTTGGAATATTTATTATTGATGCAATAAATACTGTTGAGTTATGATTGTTTTTGCATGCAT
Source organism: Hemerocallis citrina (assembly GCA_017893485.1). Lineage (NCBI taxonomy): Eukaryota > Viridiplantae > Streptophyta > Magnoliopsida > Asparagales > Asphodelaceae > Hemerocallis > Hemerocallis citrina. The sequence goes on from JACEHZ010000286.1 coordinate 371,204, forward strand.
GGTTGAGTATATTACCTTATTTACTGTTATGATGAGTTAAGCAGATCCGTACAGCTTATGGATGGTGAAAACTATCCGCTGGGCTTAGTCACGTACAATATTCCGTATTCTTTTGGGAAGCGGGGCGTGACATAAAATCTCAAGGTTTGGGGTGTTGAAGATCCTGTAATAGCATTTAAAGAGATAGTAGGAAGAGAGATAGTCTTAAGTTCAACTTGAACCTGCTCAATATCAACTCTCTATTCTCCTGCTTCATCAATTGACTCCGACTCATGCTTTGACTTCATCTAGCTCTCCTTCAATCATCAAAAGTGTTAATTCTTGGCATCGATGGCCTTTGACCCATTTCTCATCGCATCTGAAGCAAAGCCCCCTAGCCTTCCTATCTGCAATAATCTTATCAAATGAAGTTTCCTTGAGTGGACCACTGTACTTGGGCTCAATAATGGCAGATTTGTTGGTTGAGACTTGAGGTTGTTTGTATGAGAAGGAGGATTAGCACTTCCCTTGTTCACAAATGCCTGGTATTTAGCAGCTTTTCTTTAGCACATCAATATCGTTTCCCTTGCTTGGGCTTCCCTGTATGCACTTCATATAGTGGTGGGACATTTAAGCAACACTTCCTGTTGAATTTCCTCTTTGAGTCCTGAGATGGAACAATCGACCAATACGGGCATGGTCATGGGTTTGTTGAGATGAATGTAGCGGATGAAGTGATGAACTCTTCATGGTATTCCTGGACAGAACCAGACTGATGAAGCTTCAGCAGCACGGTGGTGGGATTTTGCAATTCTGATGGACCAAATTGGAGTAGAAACTCCTCTTTCAACTCCTCCCACCCATTCTCCATTCCATACTATTTCTTAAACCATTTCCACCACATTAATGCATCATCCATTAAAAAATATACATAGAAGTCTACCTGTTGTCGCTCATCGATCCTTTGAGTATCAAAGTGATGCTCTAGATGAAAGATCCAATTGTTGATGTCTCTGTTGCCATCAAAAGTGGGGATCTCAAGTTTGGTATGGTGGTGAAAAATGGACTGGCACTTCTCATACTCCTCATCATATCCTCTTTAGATCCAGCGTCTGTCATCGTTTTTTCCCCATGGCCATTATGGGTTCATCTCCGGATATTGATGGGTAGGAGGGGATTGGGTTCTTGAAAATCCATTGCTAGCAGATGAATAGTTACCCAAGTGCCTATCCACCATTGGCAACATCCTCTGGATGAGGGATCTAATCTCTTCCACCTGGGTCTGCATTCTCACCCCTTGAGCGTGCATATCGTTGTCCAGGCCCCCCTACGAAACCTCAAGGCCCTCTATTTTAGCCTCCAGATCGGTCGACTTTTGATATTCAACACCCCTAGGGATGGGACCTCGCATCGATCGGTTCGGTTCCCAATGTCCAGAGCTAGCTCCAGACTTAGGGATAGGTGAGCACACGATCGGATTTGATGGGTTCGCCGGGTCAACAGGCTATGATACAAATGATACAACCCCAAATCTGATCAGGGGTGAATCCCTTGCAGATCAAGTGATCGCCATGACAACAACCAGATATTGGTTGTATACCAATAACAAAGAGGAAAATAAGATGAACAGGAACAGCAAATCAATTCATACTCATAAGAACCCATTTACAATGATGACTCCTTTTGTAGAGACGAGAGCTTTGTTCTCCTTTTGATCTACCACTATGGTGTCGACACGTTAGTACGTGTAACACACGGATTCCAAAAGACACTACAGTAAAAACTGCCATAATAGTGGCAGGGCCCACCCACTTTCCCTTACCCTATCCTACACTACTAGCTTAGCCCATGCTCTGCACATAAAAACTAAAGCCATCTAAAGCAGGGGGTTTTATTAAAAAATTTCCAACCCTTTTAATAAAACACCAATAAAGAAAGAAAATAACTAGGGGACTGATACGCAATGGATCTCTTTAACTAGAGCTGCCAATAGATACAACTTTAGAGAGTTGTATCAAAGTTCACCCTCCACCTCCCCCTCCTTCCAATGGTACAGAAGCTTCCATCCAACAAACTCTCATTACTGGGGACTCAACTAATGTTGATTGCTCAGTGTTGCTGCTAATTTTGGTGTGGGAGCAAACAGATGAATTTGTGAATTCTTGGAGAAAACGATAAAGCAAACTTGTTAACCTGTTGACTTGGTCTCTTGCCGCTGCTGCGAACCTGCAAAAAGTGCGAGACACCGGGATGGATCCCGGCGACGTACCCTCCGATGCTCTTGTCAATAATCTGAACAATTAAGTAAGAACTTTAAACTAGAAAAGTATTGATTACCTCTTAATGGTGGTGGATAGGGGGTATTTATAGTCGCCTTAGGGATCAGATTAGGAATGTAATCCCTGTGATCAGATAAGGAATGTAATCCCTATGATCAGATTAGGAATGTAATCCCTAATTCCCAGTGAAAAGATAGATATAAATCAGGGCCGTTGATTTGGATTAATCAGAAACTCTAATTCTACCCTGCTGGACTGGGTTCACTGCGGGTTGAAACCCGCATCCAGTTGAGATGGATCCGTTTATGGGTTATTGGGCTTTGAATAAAGACCCAGTTCCCATTTCAGACCCGTTAGTAGGTGAAATTACCGTTTTATCCCTGAGCTTTAAGATTCGTGTCCGATTTGAATGGCCCCAATTTAATCCCATTTTTAGCCATATCACGAGCCCCCCACTCCTAGAGACTAAGTTTTATAGTCTTTGAGGAGTAGTTTTGTTATTCTAATGGCGTACGAGATTTTATCGGTGTTCTTAAGGGAGTTTGGAATCTTGCTCGGGGTGTAACGGTCCCCTATGCATTTCATTCTTTCCGGAACGTAAAGAATGAAAGTACCTTACCCCCCATCATGGTGAACCTCTCCTTGTGATCGGGATGAGGTAGATGCCTCCTAGTCGGGGGGGCAGATGGGCTTGTAAAATGCCCAAAAATATCTTTCTGGATTTTTGGTGATTTTTCCAGATTTTTCTGAATTTTTCCTCATTTTTTGAATTTTTTATTCATTTTCCGAATTAAATAATTAATTATCAAAAATATTAATTAATTATTCTAATTAAATAATTATATTTTTTATAATTTTAAAATATTTTTTCTGAATTAATAATTATTTTTAGAATTTTTAATTAATTTTTTTCGATTTTTAATTATTTTTTCGGATTTTTTAAATAATTAAAACAAATAAATAAATAAATAAATTAAATATTACCTGGATACGTGGCGCATTTCTGGACGTCGATCATGATCAGATGGCGCGCATCGCAAAGCAGATCATGCTCTGGACACGTGGCACGTTTCTGAGCGCCGATCATGATCAGATGTGCACGCATCGCAAAGCAGATCACGTTCTAGACACGTGGCGCGTTTTTGTGCATTGATCGTGTCGTGGCGCGATTTTGTGAAGATCGGACAGATTGTATGTGTGGGCGGGTTTTTTCTACAATTTCATGGTCGGTACCTCGGCACCTCGGCTCGGCAACTTGGTGACCGTCTGACCCTTGGAGTCGACACCACGTGGCACCGTTTTTTTTCTCTCGCTCTGTTGCTTCGTCCCCCTCCTGCTTCGTCTTTCTACTCCTTCATGTCGACTCGACCCCGCCTCTCCTTCCTCCGATGAAGAGAGAAGTTCGCGTCGGTATTGGAAAGGAGCTCATCGAAGGGGGGAGTTGAAGCTTGATGAGGAGCTCGGCGAGGGGATGGCTCGAGCTTAGCATCGGCAAGGAGGTTGGATGGGGAGCTCGGCAGTTGGCGCTTCGCGAAGTGGAGGTCGACGAGGGGAGGAGCTCGGAGCTCGTCGATGGGGTTAAAGCTCGGCAATAATGGCAAGGCAATAACTCGTCGTTGAGGGTGAGCTCGGAGTTTCGATGATAAGCTTCGGCAGGGGAGCTCGGTGGCGGAGCTCGGAGCATTGTTGGAGGAGGAGAGGTGCTTGAAGCTTGATGATGGAGCTCTTGTGGAGCTTGGTCACGAAGCATCGACGAGAAGGCTCGAGTTTCGATGACGGAGAAGGTGGGTTCTTCGTGAAGGTTGTGAGCTCGACAGTGGGTTCGGCTCGTCATTTGGCTCGGAGCTCGGCCATGGAGGTGGTCGAAGCTTCGACGTAGGAGCTCGAAGAGTGAAGGAGGGAGAGCTCGGCACAGTGGAGCTTCGACGTCAGTGTTGCTTGAGCTCGGCAGGCCGAGCTTCGGTGAGGAAGAGCTCGTTAGTGGAGGTGGCGAGGAATGGAGGCGAGCTCGGAGCTTGAAGATGACGAGTTTGGGTTTGATGGAGATGGAGGTGTGAGCTCGGCGTCGGAGGCAGTCGGTGATGGATTCGAGCTCGGGATGGGGAGCTCGATGCCATGGTGAGGCTCGGCAAAGAAGTAGGAGCTCGGCATGGTAGAAGAGCTCGTCGGAGTTTGGCGACGAAGGGGGTGAGTTCGGCATTGAAGATGGAGCTCGGCCATGGTGGGTTCGGCGTAGAGCTTGAAGATGACGACCTGGTTTTTTTTGGTTTTGGCGGGAAGGTGCTGAAGAGGAGAAGAAGGGTATGGGTGTTTGGGTTTGGATCCCTTAACGGGTCCGAACCCAACCCTTGTGCTCCCATATATTTTTTTGCGAATTCGAGCACGAATTGCGAGGCGCATTTTTGCCACTTTGCACTTCGTTAGTTCGGTAGCTCAGATTTCAGATCCGAGCTACGTGGCTCAATCTGGACGGTTGATCACGACCGTGGCACGAATCACGAGATAGGAGGCTCAGATTTTGAGAAAACGTTATCTTGTCATTTTGTGGAGACGTGGCGCGATCTGAGCTGTTCATCATGTTCTAGCACGTTTTTTGAGACAATCTGACTGTGAAACTGGCTCGGCAGCATTTTTCTCCATATGTGGAGGTCGGTAGCTCGGCCATGGCGGAGCTCGGCCCTGAGAAGAAAGAAGAAGTGGAGGAGAGGCATTCGGGTTCTCTCCTCTGCCTTGTTTTGTCGCACAGTGAAGAAGAGGAGAAGAGCTGGGTGCTTTTGGCAAGGAAACTGAAGAAGAAGGAGAAGACCCGTTAGTCTCCTTTTCTTCTTGCTTGTTCGGCGAATCCGAGCACGAATTTTGAGGCATATTTTTTGCCACTTTGCAGTTTGGTAAATTGGTAGCTTGGATTTCAGATCCGAGCTACGCGGCTCAATCTGGATGGTTGATCACGATCATGGCGCGAATCACGAGACAAAAGTCTCGAATTTCGAGAAAACGTTATCTTGTCGTTTTGTGGAGACGTGGCACGATCTGAGCCATTCATCATGTTCTAGCACGAATTTTGAGACAATCTGACGGTGAAACTAGCTCGACAGCATGGCTCGGCAGCATTTTTCTCCATATATGGAGGTCGGTGACTCGGTAGCTCGCCCTCTGCCCATAGTAGCTCGGTAGCTCGGCATAGGGGAGCTCGGCCCTGGCGGAGCTCACTGAGGCGAGCTCGAGGACAGAGGAGGGGTCGGCATATGGGAGAGGCGAAGAGCTCCGAAGCTTGGTGATGTGCTGTTTGGTTTTGGAGATTTTTTGAAGAGGAGCTCCACTCCTAGGGGCAGAGAAGATGTGTTAGGAAGATCCTCGTAAGAGCCATGGGAAGATCCATTCTTTGAGGTGAGTGCAAGGAGCAACTCCATGGAAGAGTTTTGAGCTCCGAACTCGCTTAGAAGAGGCCCGCTTTGGAGGCGAGCGGAACGAAGAGCTTGGCTCTAGGAGAGACCGATTTGGAAGACGAGTTTGAGGAGCAACTCTAGGAGAGAGTTATGAGCTCCGAACTCGTGTAGAAGAGGTCCACCTTGGAGGTAAGCGGAGTGAAGAGCTCGGCTCTAGGAGAGAGCCATTTGGGAGACAAGTTTGAGGAGGAACTCTTGGGGAGAGTTGTGCTGAGAACTCATCGAGAAGAAGTCCACTTTGGAGGCGAGCGGAGTGAAGAGCTCGGCTCTAGGAGAGAGCCACTTGTGAGACGAGTGTGAGAAGGAGCTCTAGGAGAGAGTTGTGAGCTCCGAACTCATTGAGAAGAGGTCCGCATTAGAAGGAGCGGAGTGAAGAGCTCGACTCTAGGAGAAAGCCACCTGGAAGACGAGTTTGAGGAGAAACTCTAGGGGAGAGTTGTGAGCTCCGAACTCGTTGAGTAGAGGTCCGCATTAGAAGGAGTGGAGTGAAGAGCTCTGCTCTGGGAGAGAGCCATTTGTGATACGAGTGTGAGGAGGAGCTCTAGGAGAGAGCTGTCCTCCGAACTTGTTGAGAAGAGGTCCGCTTTGGAGACGAGCGGAGTGAAGAGCTCGACTCTAGGAGAGAGCCACCTGGAAGACGAGTTTGAGGAGCAACTCTAGGGGAGAGTTGTGGGCTCCGAACTCGTTGAGAAAAGGTCCGCATTAGAAGGAGCGGAGTGAAGAGCTCTGCTCTGGGAGAGAGCCATTTGTGAGACGAGTGTGAGGAGGAGCTCTAGGAGAGAGTTGTGCTCCGAACTGGTTGAGAAGAGGTCCGCTTTGGAGATGAGCGGAGTGAAGAGCTCGACTTTAGGAGAGAGCCACCTGGAAGACGAGTTTGAGGAGCAACTCTAGGGGAGAGTTGTGAGCTCCGAACTCGTTGAGAAGAGGTCCGCATTAGAAGGAGCGGAGTGAAGAGCTCTGCTCTGGGAGAGAGCCATTTGTGAGACAAGTGTGAGGAGGAGCTCTAGGAGAGAGTTGTGCTCCGAAATCGTTGAGAAAAGGTCCGCTTCGAAGACGAGCGGAGTGAAGAGCTCGGCTCTAGGAGAGAGCCATTTGGGAGACGAGTTTGAGGAGGAACTCTAGGCGAGAGTTGTGCTCCGAACTCGTTGAGAACAGGTCCGCTTCGGAGACGAGCTGAGTGAAGAGCTCGGCTCTAGGAGAGAGCCATTTGGGAGACGAGTTTGAGGAGGAACTCTAGGCGAGAGTTGTGCTCCGAACTCGTTGAGAAGAATTTCGTTTCGGAGACGAGCGGAGTGAAGAGCTCGGCTCTAGGAGAGAGCCATTTGTGAGGAGGAACTCTAGGAGAGAGTTGTGCTCCGAACTTGTTAAGAAGAGGTCCGCTTTGGAGGCGAGCAGAGTGAAGAGCTCGACTCTAGGAGAGAGCCATCTGGAAGACGAGTTTGAGGAGCAACTCTAAGGGAGAGCTTCAGCTCCGAACTCGCTGTTTAAGTGAGAGTATCAACGGTTATGGGAGTAGTTCCGAATGGCGAACCACTTCTAACTCGCTGAAGAGCAAGTTATTTGAAGCGAAATCGAGCCAAGTGTTGGACTTCGAACTCGTCGTTTAAGAGAGTATCAACTGTTGTGGGAGCAATTCCGAATGGCGAACCACTTCTAACTCGTTGAAGAGCAAGTTATTTGAAGCGGAATCGAGCCAAGTGTTGGACTCCAAACACGTTTTTAGAGCTTAGTGAGTTGCGGGAGCGGCCATGTAGAAGAAGCTGGACTCCGAACTCGTCATTTTAAGCTTAGCAAGTTGCGGGAGCAGCCATGTAGAAGAAGCTGGACTTCGAACTCGCCATTTAACGAGTCGTAGATGTGACTCGAAGAGATAGAGAAGAGGCAAGAGCAATAATTTTCAATGAAAAATGTAAAGTTTTATTGAGATAAACTAAGTGGTCGCTTCAATAGGGCGAGCCATTATTACATGCTATTGGCCGAGTTACAAGCATCGGCCTTATTGAAAATCAAGATCCTACTTCTAAAATAAGGTGAAGACCTCTTGGGAGGAGCTGAGTCTTGAAGCGCGGCGGGCCTTTTTGTTCGTTTGTTGGCTCCTTAGGGGGGAAGCTCGGCCCCCTCTTTTTGGACAAACTTGGTCAGGTGCTCCCGCTGTATGAGTTCTTCGATCTCCTCCTTGAGAGCCCGAAAATCATCCGTGTTGTGGCCGTGGTCCCTGTGAAAGCGGCACCACTTATCTTTGTTCCTCTTCTTGCCAGGGGTATTCATTCTAGGGAGCGCGCGGAGTAGTCCTTCCTTGTCCACCTCCATAAGAACTTTTGATATATTAGCAATGAGGGGGGTGAACTTCTCAAAACGTGGAGTCGAGCGGCGCTGGCCATTACTGTCCTTCTGGGATTTTTGGGACCCTTCTTCACTTGTGTTCTTCCGTTTGTTCCCGGAAGATGTCTCCTCAAGAGCAAGGGGGGTGAGAGCCTCTTCCGCCCGTATGTACTTCTCCACCCTAAGTAGGAGCTCTGAGAAGTCCCGTGGAGGCTTCTTAGCAAGGGATGCCCTGAGGTTGGCATTAGTGACGTTGCACTCGAATGCGGCAGAGGCTACTGACTGGTTGAGGGAGGGAATGGACTGGGCTTCAGCGGTGAAGCGTCGAACGTAATCCCTTAGGCGTTCACCCTTTTCTTGGTTGAGGGTCACCAGAGATATACTTGTTTTCTCAGCTCGGCGGCTACTCACGAAATGAGTAAGGAAGAGCCCTTCGAACTGATCGAATGAGAAGATGGAGGCTGGGACGAGTCGAGAGTACCATTCTCGCGCAGACCCCTTCAGCGTGGCAGGGAAGATCTTGCAGAGGTGGGCGTCTGAAGCATGGTGGATCATCATGAGAGTTTTGAAACTCTTTATGTGATCTGCGGGGTCCGACTCCCCGTATACGTCTCGAAGTGAGGTGGCTTGAAGTTTTCTGGGATGGGGGCCGCCATGATGGTGCGGGAGAATGGAGGTCTGCTCGGGCGGAGGTTTATCGCCCTTTGCTCTTCTTCCTTGTCAATTCGGCCGAGGCGCCTCTCCATCTTTTGGAGACGGCGGTAGACTGAGTCTTCTCTTTGATCATATCTTGCCGAGCCCCGGGACTCATCTTCGTACGAGGATGGACTGGGGCTGCGGCGATGGTAGCTTGGAGAAGAACGAGGACTGAGAGTGTGAAGGCGGTGGCTCCTAGCTAGCTCATGAGTAGGTGGCCTCTGGTCGTTCTTTGGGGCAATATTGAGGGCCCTTAAGACTGTCGCTTGGAATTATTGAAGATCTGCCCTTGCGACTAGTGCCTCTCCAGCTTAGCGGTCCCTATGTGTGGCTCGGCTTACTGGAGAATGAGTTCTCCGCCGATGGTGCTGAGGGGACTCTCTTTGCCTCCTCGGGGGAGGGGATCTTCTAGTCCTTGGTCGTCGGGGGGTTCGGATTCTTGAAGCCCCTGAGTTCTCGGGTTGATGGACTCGACCAAGGGCTCGCCATCCATTCAGGCGAGTTTTGAGGTTAACCCCCTTTTGGCGGTCGGCAATTACTTCACGAAGATCCCGCTCGGAAGGGCTTTGAGAAGCCAGGGATTCAACTGAAGGATTGGGACCTGCGACTTGGTCATCAGGAGAATGTTGCTTCGGATGACTCTGACGAGAGCCCCCCTGGGCAGCCCCCGAGACCCTAGAGGGGCTTATTGAGGAGGATCACCTCGAGCTGGAGGAAGGGGAGGAGGAAGAGAAGTGGTTCTTCTGTTAGAGACTGCTGCCTTCCCCTTCTGTTTTGGATGCATGGCTTGAAACTAGTATCGTTGATGAAGTTAGGTCAGGTTGCTTTTTCGATTCCCACAGACGGTGCTAATATGTTGCTGCTAATTTTGGTGTGGGAGCAAACAGATGAATTTGTGGATTCTTGGAGAAAACGATAAAGCAAACCTGTTGACCTGTTGACCTTCACCAATGTGTTGACTTGGTCTCTTGCCGCTGCTGCGAACCTGCAAAAAGTCCGAGACACCGGGATGGATCCCGGTGACGCACCCTCCGACGCTCTTGTCAGTAATCTGAATGATTAAGCAAGAACTTTAAACTGGAAAAGTATTGATTACCTCTTAATGGTGGTGGATGGGGGGTATTTATAGTCGCCTTAGGGATCATATTAGGAATGTAATCCCTGTGATCCGATAAGGAATGTAAACCCTGTGATCAGATTAAGAATGTAATCCCTAATTCCCAGTGAAATGATAGATATGAATCAGGGCCGTTGATTTGGATTAATCAGAAACCCTAATTCTACCCTGCTGGACTGGGTTTGCTGCGGGTTGAAACCCGCACCCAATTGAGATGGATCCGTTTATGGGTTATTGGGCTTTGAATAAAGACCCAGTTCCCATTTCAGACTCGTTAGTAGGTAAAATTACCGTTTTATCCCTGAGCTTGAAGATTCATGTCCGATTTGAACGGCCCCGATTTAATCCCATTTTTAGCCATATCACTCAGTTATCTAAATGAATAGGTAATCTGAACACAAATTATAAAACCTCGCAAGTGTACGAATCATTTTCAGAAGCGTAGTGAAAAGCATGGTTCGATCCCACAGAGATTGTAGTAATTAACTCACTAATCAATAATCAGAAATGCTTGTCATAAAGTTTTGTTCTAAAAGTATGTTTTGAAAGGAAATGAAATCTAGATCAAGTAGTCCTCAATTTGAATCACAAAATATCTATTGAATTAGTTGGGCTTGATTTCCACCTATAGTCACGAATGCTAAATTAACTTCTACACTACTCAAATCACTCATGTTTGTTCGTTTAAGGGCATGGTATCTACTTCTTAAATTTAAGATTTCCCTAGACTAAGAATTAGGCATGGTATCTACTCTAATTCGTTTCTTTCCTGAAGTATTTAGTATGATATCTACTAAGTTGCACTTGAAGAAAGCATAGGAACGATGGAAATTAAAAAACACTAAGCTCTAGAAGTTGGTATCAAATCTAGATCCTCCAAGTTGATTAAACCAAGAACCTCAATGATTCTTGTATTACTAGTTATGAGCATAAGACATTGATCATCTCTATTACTCATATAACAGATTCAATTTTATAATAAGCAACTTGATAACTTAAGGTTCTTCAGTTCAGTCGACTATCGCCAGATCTCAGTCGACTGAACTGCGAACTTTCTAACACATGTTTGATTCATATTATAAGTTTGATCAAGACAACCAGGTTTAATCAATAAGTGATAAAAATAGTGCTTTAGAAGTTTTGTAAAACACTACATGACTAAGGTTTCAATCAGCCCAACAATGAATTTAGTTGCACATAATCCAACTTTTATTAACTAACAGTTTTGAATACATGACTCTAACCATAAGAACAAAAACTAGAGAGAGAAAAAGTAGCACTGATTTGTATGATGTTCAGCTTTGGAGTCGACTTGATCTGCTTCTAAGTCGACTTGATCTCGTCCTCCAGTGGCACTCGATCTCCTCCTTTGTTTGATTGTACTTGATCTTCTTTCCTTGATTCCTTCTCTCTTAGATATTTTTTTTTCCTGATTCGAGATATATGTTCTCTAAACTGTGTATTCCCACCTTTTTATAGTTTCTTTTGCCCCCATCTACAGATCTCAAGTTCCAGATTTCTATCTTCTCACAAATCAGATATGGATTGAGTCAAATCTTAATACTTGCCAAACCTAGGTCTCTAACTTGATTATTGGAAAATTGTTATTTGCAGCTAACCTGGATTTTTACCACTCAATCTGATTTATTTGCGGATTTGGATGAGGGTGAATCTTAACTGTTCTTATCTCTAATTCCAGATTTCATGCCCGTTCAGTCGACTATTGGCTAAGAATCAGTCGACTGTTCCGCGAACTTTTGGGAACTCAAACCAGTCATAGCAGTCGACTGTTGGATAGGAGTCAGTCGACTGTTTTGCAAAGCTTCGGCAACTCAACCTACTCTGTTCAGTCGACTGTAGTCAAGGAATCTGTCGACTGTATTCAGTAGCTTCTCAGAAATGTTTTGATGAAAAATTAGGGTTCTTCATTCCAGTGTATCATCCTCACAGTGCTGGATTAGTCTTGAATATGCTTCGTTTAGTTGCTTTTAGGTTGTTTCCTATGGAAAAGAGAAAATAAGAGTAAATTACCACAGATAGAGAATTTAACTGTCTAATTGCATTCAGATATAGCTCCAAAATGTGAACATTAACAGATTTATCAAATACCCCCAAACTTAGTTTTTGCTTGTTCTCAAGTAAAAATAAAAACTACAGACATCGCAAGACTCACTTGACCCTTCCAACTTTTACCTCAGAGAACTTGCTACTTTTAGTGTCAAGATTAGAACAAGCATTAAGATAAGCCTAAAAATATTAGTTCGAATGTTAATCACTTATTCACAAGAATACTCAACTTGAACATTAATAAGTAGGGTGACCAATGCCTATGCAACATAATCCTGATTAAGGTTAGCAAGTTCAACTATATTTCAACTCCAAAATCTTACCATGGCATACACTCCCAATAAAAATAATAGCTCACATTAACATGGGTAGTTCAAATTAGATCTCTTGACAAATATTCATTACTTGGATGAAACCATATGCTTGATCTTGCTACTACATCTTCACTCCATTGATTTGCACAATACTTGGATCGAAAGGTCTTGTATAGATTGTAATGGGGCCATGGGTGGGGGTTAAACAATTGAAGGAAAAAAGGAATACAAAATTTCTAAAGAATTAGTAGAGCATCTTGTATTGTTCTAAGAGTTTTTTTTTTTATTTTTTTAATCAATCATGAGGCCATATATCACAGGCCTATACTTTATTTCTACCAACACCTCTCAGCCACCCACAACTCAACATTTTTCATTTGATGAACAACTTTTCATATTTCTTATGACAAATCCTCCAACTTTTCTTTCTATTTTTATCCCCTTCACCTTGACATACCACATCTCTTTTACAATTTTTGCTCTACTAACTCAATAGATATAGGTAAGGTAACCTATTTATCTAGGCATGGTTAAGGATGATGTGTCTTACAAAAAGAAAGCTTTTATAGGCTTCAAAGGGGCAACTAGTGAATAATTGATGTTGGGTAGGCTATTTGTCTTTGGTGATAAAATCTTAGGTGCCTTAATCATTTCCAAGTTTTCATGCAAAAACCAAAATAAGTTTTTAAAAGTAGCAAGAACAAGTTCTAGTTCATCTCAAGATACATGCAGTCAACTGAGATCTTCAAGTGTATGACTCTCTAAAAAAAAATATGTTATGCTCAAAACTCACAATTTGTGTATTTAAGTTTACTCATAGTTGAACTCGCTATTCTCTTTCAAAATTCGTCGAATTGACATGGCCAAAAGAATAAAAGTTTCAAGCATGATCCATATGATAAGTTATTAAAATTTTTAAAGATAAAGACCACAATTAATACTTGTTCTCTACTCTCTACCTATAGTAACTGAGCTCATGTTCTCATCATTGTTGTTAGAAAGGTTTGTTTTTTTAACAGAAAATCAAAAGACTCCAAATGAATAAATACCCCCAAACTTAGATGGAACATTGTCCTCAATGTTTGAAATAAAAACTAAAATAGGCATGTGTCACCATCCAGTTTGAAGGAAAGAAAAAAAAGAAATGAATAAAGAGAAATAAGTAAAGAGAAAAGTGTAAGAACTTCCCTGACAATTGGGTTGCCTCCCAATAAGCGCTGTGTTTTTTGTCTTCAGCTAGACTTGACGAGTTTATGCAATATATTGAATAATTTGAAGAGTTATATCTTCCTCTCGCGGCTCAAAACTCATCTCAACGTAAGGCTTCGCCCTATTCCCGTTCACCTTGAATGTTTGATTTTTCTCTTTGCTATGAACCTCCAAAGCTCCATGTGGGAAAACCTTCGTAACAATGTACGGACCATACCATCTTGACATAAGCTTGCCTGGAAAAAGTCGTAATTTTGAGTTGTATATCAATACCTTCTGTCCCTCATGAAACTCCTTCCTTGCTAGCTGTTTATCATGGTATATCTTGGTCCGTTCTTTGTACAACTTTGCATTCTCATATGCATCATGCCTCAATTATTCGATCTCATTCAGCTGCAATCTTCTTTTGTCACCTGCTTGTTTCATATCAAAATTGAACTTTTTAATAGCCCAATAAGCTTTGTGTTCCAATTCCACCGGAAGATGACATGCTTTTCCAAAGACCAGACGATATGGTGACATGCCAATGGGCGTCTTGTATGCAATTCTATATGCCCACAATGCATCATTCAAGCGTAGCAACCAATCCCTTCTGCTTGTATTTACGGTCTTTTCCAAAATGCTCTTGATTTCTCTGTTTCTAATCTCCACTTGCCCACTGGTTTGAGGATGGTATGGAGTACCCACTTTATGTGTAATCCCATACTTCTTCATCAAAGAAGCAAATGGAAAATTATTGAAGTGGCTACCTCCATCACTAATTATTGCTCTTGGTGTACCAAATCTGGTGAAGATGTTATCCTGTAAAAATTTGACAACAACTTTGTGATCATTAGTTTTTGAGGGAACAGCCTCGACCCATTTAGACACATAATCCACACCCACAAGAATATATAAATAACCAAGTGAGTTAGGAAAAGTACCCATGCAGTCGATTCCCCATACATCAAAAAGCTCAATTACTTGAATGTTTTTCAGTGGTATTTGATTTTTGGAAGAGATGTTGCCTATCCTTTGGCATCTATCACAAGTCTTGCAAAAAGAATAAGCATCTTTGAATACATTAGGCCAATAAAAACCAGATTGTAATACCTTAAGTGCTGTCCTTTTTGTCCCAAAGTGTCCTCCACATGCATTTTGGTGGCAATGTTGCAGAATACTCATTTGCTCTTGTTGCAGAATACTCATTTGCTCTTATTCTGACACACATCTTCTTACAATTTGATCAGGGTAGAATTTGAACAAGTAAGGATCATCCCAATAATAGTGTTTGCACATGGCCACCAAGCTCTTTCTTTCTTGACTCGTCATACCTGGAGGAAAAATATGAGCAGTGAGATAATTAACAATATCTGCATACCATGGAAGCTATAAATTTATTTCAAATAAATGTTCATTTAGAAAGTTTTCATTCAGTGGGGGCATATTCCTCTCTTCATCATGTAGTATCCTGGACAAGTGATCTGCAACAACATTGTCAATTCCCTTCTTGTCTCTAATTTCAAGATCGAACTCTTGAAGCAAAAGCACCCATCTGATCAACCTAGGCTTAGCATCCTTTTTTGCAAACAAATATCTCAAAGCAGCATGGTCAGTGAAAACAATGACTTTAGATCCAATCAAATATGATCTAAACTTCTCTACAGCAAAAATAACAGCTAACATTTCTTTTTTAGTTGTGTAATAATTAAGCTGTGCATCATTTAAAGTTCGAGAAGCATAGTAAATAGCAAGGGGTACCTTATTTATTCTCTGACCTAAAACAACTCCCAAAGCATAATCACTTACATCACATATAAGCTCGAAAGGATGGGTCCAATCTGGTGCCATGATGATGGGTGCAGAAATGAGAAGACTTTTCAATGTAACAAAAGCATTCGTGCACTCTTCTGTCCATGCAAACTCAACATCCTTAGCTAACAATCCACAAAGTGTAATACCCTAAATTTTCCAATTTATGAAAAATTATTTATTTTTGCACGTAGTGTGCACGTGTGATATTTTGACTATTATTTTCAACATGATGAGTAAGAATATTGTTTTCTATAAAGCATTTTTTCCTAAAGCCCAAATGTTAGTTTACTTATTTTTATTCTAAAATAATTATCTTGGCCCAATTAATTTAAGCTCATGGATTTAATCCCTTCTCTGATTTTCTACAACTTGTAAGGTGTAACATTTCTTTTTTAAAAGACTTGTTATGTGTGTACAAGTTTTGTTAGGGTGACTTGTGCTTACACGTGCACTTCATGTACACGTGCATAAGCACACATTCTTGGCCGGATTGGGTAAAGAAGTGGGTGTGAGTCATGGGTAGTTATTTGGGATGTGGGTAGTTTTTACAACTCCCTAGCTCATCCTAACCCTTGATCCTATAACTATCTACTGAATCCTAGCCCTCCATCTCACCCAAATTGGTGTATAAATACCCCCCTCTCATCCATTGTTCTTTTACACTAAGATCATTTTTGTAAGAGAGCTATATTGTGAGAGAGTTGTGTGTGTTATTCTGTGGAGGCCGGGCAGCACTTCTGAAGCTTTCGGTGTGGAGCAAGGAGCAAGGATCCGCGCATTACATTAAGGAGCTTTTGCTGGATTTTGGTTATTTCGTCAATAAGGTGGGTGTTTCTCAGGACTTCTAATGTAGGAAACATGTCATGATTATGATGATTGTTACTATGCTTATGAAAAGTAAATTCAAACGTATTAGATTGCTCTGGCTATGCTTATGATGAAAGTTGTGAAGGACAAAAAAATGAAGTAATGACACCGTGATTAAGGCCAAAATAGGTTTGTACAGTCGACTGTCGTATGTACAAGTCGACTGGTACGAGGCAAATATTTTCATGATTTAATAATGTACATGTATGCAAAACAGAAGTGATAGTATGACTGCCAAATTCATATTCCCCCATGTTATATATGATGGAGGAGACATGAACGTATGAAAAGAAACTAGGATAATTAGTAAAAACTGAGATTAACCTGTGCAGTCGACTGTTAATATGAACAGCCGACTGATGTATTGAGTAAATTATGAATGGTTCAGAATTCTATGAAATGAGATATTTCCATTGTGTTGTCCTAGTGTAATAAATTGAGATTAATATTTCATCTCTGCAAGAAAGTTATGAACAAGTGTAAACGCATGCTTAACACTTCCTTGAAGAAAAGACAATACTAGTTATTTGAAATTCCATGTTTTGAGGTTACTGAACAGTTAAGAAATTACGTGTTTATGAAGCATGAATATATGTATATTGTAATTTGACACCATGATGCATGTGCATGTAAGAACTGATGGAAAGATAATCCCTTAATTTGAAATGTGAACCTGTCCTGTCGACCTAATGCGAGTAGCAAGTCGACTGAGCCGAACATGAATATGTACTGTTAAAACCCGGGACAGAAGACTGATTTATTGACAGTCGACTGTCACGTGAATGACATTTTGAGCATAGAAAGTTGCGGAGCAGCCGACTGGCCATGCGCACCAGTCGACTCCCCCGAGTGATTATGAAGAACTTGATTGACTGAACAAGTCGACTGGGCTTTTCCCCAAGTCGACTGTCCAGAGTATATTCTGATATGTCAGAGATTTTATTTGGTTTATGTTAAAAGTTGTGAATCTGGTGGTTGATGTTGGTAATTCTATTTGCTGTTGCTTGAATTTTCATGAAATGGATCATAGTTTTGAATTGAGAATTTACATGAAAGGAATCATAGATTGAATTGAGAATTAAATGAATATGAAAGTTAAGATCATGATAAAGAAAGTCTGTGAGACTATTAAATGAATTATGAGTTGAAAATGCTCAATTGGAAATTGAAACTAAAGAGTAGCTAAGTCTCCCCCGGCATTGGAAATGAAATGAAATGAAATGAGAATTGAAAGACCAAGGTTGGTCATGTATTGAAATGAATAAATAAGTCCGGTTTAGTGGAGAGGCTAACTCTAGAGCTTTGATTTTTGTTCATGATTCTATTAAAATAAGGACTAGTACATAGTGAAGATGTGATGAAAGTAAGAGAAAAACATTGAGTATGAGGGCTATTGGGTAGCGGCGAGAGCGTATCCTAGGAATTCCCATGATGAGTCTGGGTGAGGATGCTGCTCCAGAGTACCGTTCCAGTGGCGACGCTCGTGGGATGTTTGAAGACTACGGGTGGTGTCGTGTCTATAGTGAGAGCTGAATTACCACAGGATGTCTGCATGATGAGTCATGTCAGCGATGGGATTCCCTCCAGAGTGCCTAGACATGAGTTCGTAGGTCAGAAAACATCTAGGATACTTACCGTAGTTACAGTAGTAGATTAAGTCATAACGAGGGATTGAACCCTACCAAGATGAAGAACGATTAAGAGGCTTGCCCTCGGGCCTATGTAGTATGGGATGCATAGAACCCGAACAAGTGTGCATTAGTGTCATGTAAATTAACTAATTGCACTAAGGATTAAGTGCACAATCACAACACGACATCATTAAGATTTTCCCCTTTGATTTACATTTTTATTGTGAAAAAGTTTGTGATCTGTTAAGAAATGAGAATCATTATACTGTTTCTGGCATAGAGAGGATGGCCATGTATAATTATCGTCGGTTGAATAAACTGACGTACCCACAGTTTTGTATGCAGGATAAATGACATGTTAAAGACAAAAGAGAAATGGATGCATAAAGATTTTACCATGTTGTTGTATATTTACTTAAATGTTGTAAATTTTACTTCTGCTGTGCAAATGTAAATGTAATATATGATGTAAACTCTGATGTAAAGTGAAAAGTTTAAATTCCTTGTAAAATTGTACTAAGAGAAGCGAAAAGATCATGTAGAACATCTCGGATTCAGTGTTTTTGGGATTCGGGGCGTTACACAAAGGGGCCTGGAGATTTTGGAAAAATCTTTTATAAATCTTCTATAGAACCCTGCATGTCCAAGAAAACTCCTTACACCCTTGACTGTAGTAGGAGGGGGTAGCTTCGATATGATGTCAATTTTTGCCTTGTCCACCTCGATGCCTTTTTTGGATACCACATGACCTAAGACAATGCCTTGTTGTACCATAAAATGGTACTTTTCCCAATTCAGCACTAAATTGCATTCTTCACATCTTTTAAGCACAAGCTGCAAATGGTTAAGGCATTCATCAAAACAAGATCCAAATACACTGAAATCGTCCATAAATACCTCGATGAACCTCTCCACCATGTCTGAAAATATACTCATCATGCATCTCTGAAATGTAGCTGGTGCGTTGCACAATTCAAAAGGCATCCTCCTGTATGCAAAAGTACCAAAAGGGCATGTAAAAGTGGTTTTTTCTTGATCTTCTGGAGAAATAGCAATTTGATTATAGCCACTATAACCATCTAAAAAACAATAATGACTATATCCTGCTAATCTTTCTAACATTTGATCAATAAAAGGAAGAGGGAAGTGATCTTTCCTGGTTTCGTTATTCAGCTTCCTGTAGTCAATGCATACCCTCCATCCTGTGGTCATCCTCGTAGGGATAAGCTCATTCTCATCACTCTTTACCACTGTAACTCCACTTTTCTTAGGCACTACATGTATAGGACTCACCCATTTGCTATCTGAGATAGGGTAGATGATGCCAACATCTAGTAGCTTAAGGACCTCTGTTCTTACCACTTCCTTCATGTGTGGATTAAGCCTTCTTTGTGCTTCCCTGCTAGGTTTTGCATTGTCTTCTAGAAGTGTTTTATACATGCACTTAGATGGACTTATTCCATTGATATCCGCAATGGTCCACCCTAATGCGCTCTTGTGTTCTCATAATACTCTCAACAACTTCTCTTCTTCCTGCATACTCAAGTTTGCAGCAACTATCACAGGTAACGTCTGGTTTTCACCCAAGTATGCATACTTCAGGTGTTCAGGTAGCGGCTTTAGTTCCACGTCTGGTGTCCTGGTAACAGAAGAAACAAAAGTGTTATTAGACACAAGATTTTCAAACACAGGTGCAAACTTACCTGAATATGATTTTGGATTTTCAAGGTAGTGTACTGTCTCTGTAATCCTCTAATCATCATATTCCTGTTCAACTTGAGATAGTGTTAGAGAGTGTGTAATTGTGGCCTGTAGTGGATCGACACTATGTACCTGAAATGTTTGGTCAACAATCTCCTGAACCACATCAATATTATAACATTCATGATCATCGTGTGGTAATTTTAGTGCATCAAACATTTTAAACTCGATCTTTTCACCATTTATTTTCATACTTATAGTGTCCTTTTTAACACAAATTTTAATATCAGCAGTACTCATAAAGGGCCTACCTAAGATGATCGGTAAAGAAGATGGTATTGAAGAGTCTTCCATATCCAAGACAACAAAATCTGCAGGCAAAATGAAATCATTTACCTGAACTAAGACATCTTCTAAAATACCTCTAGGTCTCTTGATGCTGCGATCAGCCAATTGCAAGGTAATTGATGTGGGTTTGAGTTCCCCTAATCCTATTTCTTCGTAAACAGAGTATGGAAGAAGATTGATGCTTGCCCCCAAGTCTAACAGTGCATTTTCAAAGAAATGCTCACCAACCCTGCAAGGAATGGTAAAACTACCTGGATCCTTCAACTTAGGAGGTAATTTCCTCAACAAAACCGCACTCACTTCCTCTGTTAGAGCCACATTCTTTCGAACCTGAAACGTTCTCTTGTGAGTACAGCATTCTTTCAAAAATTTGGCATAAGAAGAAATTTGTTTAATAGCATCAAGTAGGGGAATATTGATTTCTACCTTCCTGAGAGTTTCAAAGATATCAAGTAAATGTTGTTCTTTCTTTTGCTTGACTAACCTTTGAGGAAATGGTGGCACTACTACCCTTTCTTTGTCACTTACCTTGTTGGAACCTAACGATTTTGCTGGTTGTGTGTCTGATTCGTCCGCATTTGTTCCAACTTTGCTGTCGATTATCTTACCACTTCTTAGGGTTGTCACTGATTTGAGCTGTTCTTGTCCTCTAGGGTTTGGTATAGTTTGTGATGGGAGTTCTCCTGCCTTTCTTTCACTTAACTCCTTAGCGATTTGACAAATTTGGGTCTCCAATTTTTGAATGGCCTACCCTTGTTGGTTGCTTGTTTGATGTTGCTGTTGGAGTAATTGAAGAACGGTGGATTCGAAATCCAACTTCTTCTGTTCTTGAACTGGCCGATCAAACCCATTCCCGATCTGGAAGTTCCGCGCATGCCCTTGTGCGATTTGAGTGCTTTGATTGTTTTGATTATTGTTCCATGAGAAATTTGGATGGTTTCTCCACCCTGGGTTGTACGTGTTTGAAAAGGGGTTGTTCTTGGGTGGATACACTCCCTGTCCTACGTAGTTTGCGTGCTCCTGATCTGTAAAAGAAGACATGGGACATGCATCAGTTGTTTGGTCAGAATGAGAACAAATTGCACAAATTTCTTTTGCTTGGTTTTTTATGCCACCTAACATCGAAATTGCATTAACAAGCATATCAATTTTTTTTGTTCATGTTTACCATTTCTAATTGCATGTTGTTACTAGTAGAAATTTCGTAAACTCCCTATTTTTTCGAAAAACCCCTTCCCCTTATTGAGAATTGTTGTGAGTTCTCGCTGAGTTCTTCGAATAGCTCGATGGCCTCCTCACCACTCTTCCTCATCAAGATTCCATTGCAAGCTAAATCTACAATTGCTTTGTTAGTGTCATTTAAACCCTCATAGAATGCTTGTACTTGATCATCCTTAGGCATGTTGTGCGTAGGACACTTGAGAAGTTTGTTCTTAAAGTCCTTCCATGCCTCGAAGAACAAATCGCCATCTTTTTGTTGGAAGAGTTGAATTTCCCTTTTTAGTTGTTTGGTTTTCTGAGCTGGGAAAAATTCCTTCAAGAACTTTGTTGCCAATTTCTCCCATGATTGAATTGATCCTGGTTCCAAAGAATTATACCACAATTTAAAATTAAGTTTTAATGAAAATGGAAACAAAATTAACCTGATTTGTTCAGGAGTAAGCCCTTGGACGCTTTGCGTTCTGCAAAGATCAAAGAAATCTTGCAAGTGGAGATGAGGAACCTCGTCTAGTTTGCCACTAAAGTGGGGAACCATGCTGAGTAATTGAGGTGATAGGTGCATATTCCCTGTGACATTAGGTTGATAAGCTATGCAAGAAGGTTGCTCAATATTCTTTGGAGTGAATTTGTCCTGCATTGGTACTCGATTTGGTACTTCCTCAACCATTGTTGCTTTTGGAATGGATCGCTGTACAGTCGACTGTGTAATGCCCTGAATTCCAAAATACACTGAATTCGAGATTCCACAGGATCTTTACACTTCATTTAGTACAATTTTACAAAGAAATTAAAACTTTTCACTTTACATCAGAGTTTACATGGAACTTTACACTTTACATTGCACAGCGGAAGTAAATTTACAACATTTAAATTAATGTACAACAACATTGAATAATCTTTAAGCATCGGTTCCTCTTTAATCTTTACCATGTCATTTATCCTGCACACAAAACCGTGGGTACGTCAGTTTATTCAACCGACGAACATTATACACGACCATCCTCTCTATGCCGGAAATAGTATAACTCATTTTTCATATTTAACAAACACAAACTTGTCACATATCAAACTAAAGGGAATACCCTATTGATGTCGTGTTGTGATTGTGCACTTAGTCCTTGATGCAGTTATTTATATTACATGATACTAATGCACACTTGTTCGGATTCTATGCATCCCATACTACATAGGTCCGAGGGCAAGCCTCTTATTCGTTCTTCATCTTTGTAGGGTTCAATCCCTCGTCATGACTTAATCTACTACGGTAACTACGGTAAGTATCCTAGATGATCTATGAGTACAAGCTCGTGTACAGAAAACCTGGAGGGGAATCCCACGCCATGTCTTGACGCATCAAGCATGCATTCTGTGGCAATACAGCCTCCTTCATGGCACACGATCCTCTTGCAGTCACCAAACATCCCACAAGCGTTGCTAAAGTCCAATCATTACTGAGTAGTTCCCACGCCATGTCTTGACTCATCAAGCATGCATTCTATGGCTCACACCCGCACCGTAAACTCTAGCTCTCATACTTGCGTTTTTCTCTCACTTTCATTACATCTCCACTATGTACTAATCCTTAGTTTTTATTAGAATCATGAACAAAATCAAAGCTCTAGAGTTAGCCTCTCCACTAAACCGGACTTATTCATTCATTCAAACGTGACCAACCTTGGTCTTTCATTTCAAATTTCATTTCATTTCTTTCCAATTGCCGGGGGAGACTTAGCTACTCTTTTGTTTCAATTCCAATTCACAATTTCCAAAAATTGAGCGTTTCCAGCTCATAAGTTCATCTTCATAATCATAACAGATTTTCTTTTTCAATAGCATGATTTCTAATTTATTCATGAGTCCATAGCCATACATGGAATTCAATTATTCCTTATGTATTTCTTCAAATATCAATTTCACATTAAAATCACATCACTAAATGGATATTCACATTTCATAATTTTCACACTATTCTCCAATGAGAATAATTCACATCACATCACTACATATAATTTCTATCTTTATTACACTTCTTTTCTAACATTTTATTTCAAGTCCTTTTGCAAAGTGCAACTTTCATAACATACAAGTGTATAACCATAGTTCTAAATTATACATTTATTCTCAAAACATACTCCATTTCATGTAAATAATTCCCAAATTAATTTTCATAAATCCCACATATTTTTAGGATAATAACCATATTTCTTTCCATAATTTTTCAATCATCAAAACACCCCAAAAAATTATTTTTTCCCACAACATAAACACAGGCCGAGACCAAGGATCGAACCAGCGACCACAGGGAAACCAACCGAAGGCACAGACCACTAGGCCGAATGCGCTAGACGTTATAAAGAAGGCTGAGAGCATTAAATGCTCTCGGCTGCAGTTCATTTTATTTTTAAAAATGCAACAAAATATGCGGAGCTAACAAGATTCGAACCCTCAACCTCTGAGAAGCCGCACAACACTATAGCAATCAAGAGCATCCCGACCACTCGAGCTATAGGCTCGGGTTGTCATGGATACAACTCGAAGTCTACTGAATCAATACTCTCTGTTTATTAAAACATTTCGATGTTCAACAAATTCTCATTTGATTTTGTTTTTATTAAACTCACTGTAAAATTCCAGATTAATTATTCCCAATATAATTTATACTCCAGTATATAAAAGTAATTTTTTTTCAACAATTAAACATATATTTCCCATACAGTTAATTTGACTTTACAAGCTACTACTAATATGTTTTTTTTTCGACATTTCTTATTTAATTTTAATTTCACTAACCTCCACATCAACTTTCTGTTTTTATTCATTTCACAAACACACCAAGTATATTCTAATTCATTCATTACAACGTTATCATGAAAAGTCTATTTAAGCACATAAAGCGACATTGTCAATCTACTAATTCTTGCATATAATTTTTAATGTTAATAATGAAGTTTTCTTCAAACAATCCATGGCTATAATCAATTCCCACACAACTTAAATTTTAATTATAGAACCACATACAATTGCATATCAACATTTCAATCAATCAATAAGTCATTTTCCCAATTAAATGTGTACTCTTATTAATCTATTTCATGCATCATTCTTTCAATTCAAATCTAGCATGCTTCCTAATTAGAAATACGGAAAATTACCCACCTTATTTGGAGAGAAGTCAAATTTCAACACCTCCTAAACCAATGTCCTTGCCAAAAGAGCGATCCTCCTCCTAGATGCGCGCACCCGAGCCTTCCACAATGCCAAAATCGAGAGCTCCTAGTGCCGGCCTCTCCTCCTTGGTGCAAGCACAAATCCTCACACAAACTCTCAATCTTTTAACTCACTTACTAAACTACTAGCAATGTATTTTAAACTATAGATTTGGAGGAATAATTAACACAAGAATAACTAGGCTAGGGGGGGGGGGTATTTATACTAAAAATTTAGGAAAATAGAAGGCTAGGATTGAAGTAGGATTTAGGATTAAAAGGCTAGGATTCAAGGAGGAGTTACAATAACCAACAATGATCAAGTAACCACCACCCATGACTCCACTCAAAATTTTCATTTTCCCTCCTAATCAAAACCGGCCTCACATGTGTGCTTTTGCACGTGTACGTGCAATGCACGTGGATGCAACTTGTCTCCATTTTAAAAAATTGTACCTTATATTTTTACATAAAAATAATCTTTAAAATGTATTCTACATTACAAGTTGTATTTAAAAATAAAATAGCTCATGGGCTTTAGTTTATAGGCCAAAATAATAATTATAAAAAGATAACAAATAAATTTGATTTGGGCTTCTAAAAAGAAAGGCTTTTGTCTATTTGAAAAAGAGCTTTATATAAAAATAATTAAAGAGCACATATATAAATATCTATACTCATCATAATGAAAATAATTACCAAAATATTGCACGTGCACACTACGTGCAAAATAAATAATTTTCATTAAATGAAAATCGGGGCATTACAGACTGGCTCCTTCCTGGCAATCGACTTAACTGACTTAATCTGTGCAGAGTGTGCTCTATCTCTTGGTCAATAGGTAGTAGCTTGGGATGAAGTGATCGTCTCCCGTGCATACGCCAAAGTCATGTAACCTCAAATTGGATTGTACCTAAAAAAAGAAAAAAGAATATTCACAGTAAATAAAATAAAGAATTTTTTTTTATTGATTTGCAAGTTAAAGTACTAAACAATCCCCGGCAATGGCGCCAAAAAAACTTGTTGATTGCTCAGTTATCTAAATGAATAGGTAATCTGAACACAAATTATAAAACCTCGCAAGTGTACGAATCGTTTTCAGAAGCATAGTGAAAAGTAAGGGTCGATCCCACAGAGATTGTAGTAATTAACTCACTAATCAATAATCAGAAATGCTTGTCATAAAGTTTTGTTCTAAAAGTATGTTTTGAAAGGAAATGAAATCTAGATCAAGTAGTCCTCAATTTGAATCAAAAAATATCTATTGAATTAGTTGGGCTTGATTTCCACCTATAGTCACGAATGCTAAATTAACTTCTACACTACTCAAATCACTCATGTTTGTTCGTTTAAGGACATGGTATCTACTTCTTAAATTTAAGATTTCCCTAGACTAAGAATTAGGCATGGTATCTACTCTAATTCGTTTCTTTCCTGAAGTATTTAGCATGATATCTACTAAGTTGCACTTGAAGAAAGCATAGGAACGATGGAAATTAAAAAACACTCAAAGCTCTAGAAGTTGGTATCAAATCTAGATCCTCCAAGTTGATTAAACCAAGAACCTCAATGATTCTTGTATTACTAGTTATGAGCATAAGACATTGATCATCTCTATTACTCATATAATAGATTCAATTTTATAATAAGCAACTTGATAACTTAAGGTTCTTCAGTTCAGTCGACTATCGCCAGATCTCAGTCGACTGAACTGCGAACTTTCTAACACATGTTTGATTCATATTATAAGTTTGATCAAGACAACCAGGTTTAATCAATAAGTGATAAAAATAGTGCTTTAGAATTTTTGTAAAACACTACATGACTAAGGTTTCAATCAGCCCAACAATGAATTTAGTTGCACATAATCCAACTTTTATTAACTAACAGTTTTGAATACATGACTCTAACCATAAGAACAAAAACTAGAGAGAGAAAAAGTAGCACTGATTTGTATGATGTTCAGCTTTGGAGTCGACTTGATCTGCTTCTAAGTCGACTTGATCTCGTCCTCCAGTGGCACTCGATCTCCTCCTTTGTTTGATTGTACTTGATCTTCTTTCCTTGATTCCTTCTCTCTTAGATATTTTTTTTTCCTGATTCGAGATATATGTTCTCTAAACTGTGTATTCCCACCTTTTTATAGTTTCTTTTGCCCCCATCTACAGATCTCAAGTTCCAGATTTCTATCTTCTCACAAATCAGATATGGATTGAGTCAAATCTTAATACTTGCCAAACCTAGGTCTCTAACTTGATTGTTGGAAAATTGTTATTTGCAGCTAACCTGGATTTTTACCACTCAATCTGATTTATTTGCAGATTTGGATGAGGGTGAATCTCAACTGTTCTTATCTCTAATTCCAGATTTCATGCCCGTTCAGTCGACTATTGGCTAAGAATCAGTCGACTGTTCTGCGAACTTTTGGGAACTCAAACCAGTCATAGCAGTCGACTGTTGAATAGGAGTCAGTCGACTGTTTTGAAAAGCTTCGGCAACTCAACCTACTCTGTTCAGTCGACTGTAGTCAAGGAATCAGTCGACTGTATTCAGCAGCTTCTCAGAAATGTTTTGATGCAAAATTAGGGTTCTTCATTCCAGTGTATCATCCTCACAATCTGCTTCGTTTAGTTGCTTTTAGGTTGTTTCCTATGGAAAAGAGAAAAGAAGAGTAAATTACCATAGATAGAGAATTTGACTGTCTAATTGCATTCAGATATAACTCCAAAATGTGGACATTAACAGATTTATCAACTACCCAATCACCACTGCTTACTAGAGCCTCTTCTATGGGTTATTCCTCAATTCATCGGTTCCTGGCTCTATGTAGAGTTTTGATTCGAAGGGATTTGAGTCTACAAGGCGAGCGATGAGGTGGACAGTGTGCTTCGGATTTGGTGGTTTTTCCGACTGTGGTGTGGTTTGTGTGTGTTTGTGGATGGCTTGATTATTGGCGGTGGTTTGATGGATCAAAGAGGGACTGTCGATGTCACTGTCGAAAATGTGCAGTTGTGATTGGGAGTGACGGTAAGGAAGCACGGTGTTGAATGTAAGAGGATCGATCTCAACCTATTCAGGTCGGATCTGGAAGGTGCTTCCATTTTTTGGAATGGAAAGTTTGGGACTAAACTTAAGTTCAAACTCAAAATGAGGGGTGAATCAAGGCCGATGAGTATGATAATTTACACCTTACTTGTAGGAGTGGCAAGGTGATGGTGAGCAACGGTAACATATGGTGTTAGGTTCTCGGTCGTTCTCATTGGCATTGGAAGGGTTCCACTCACCTCCTCCGAAGGTGGGGTGTATCGATATACCTCGTTGTTGATACAACCAAATGATATGGGTGTTGAATCGATGTATTTCTGATATGGTTGGTGTAATAATTTTCATTTTGCATTGGAGATGTCATCGGGGATCATATTTTGAGTAGAGCTGTGGTTTTTTTGGCGGTTGTTCGTGCTTTTGCACGACAATGGATATTTCGAAGAAGCTCGGTTTATTTATGGTGGTTGTAGCAATTTCTTTGGGCTTGTAGGAGTGGCATGAAGACTGCAAACAATGCTACTGAAGGCTTGGGGTTGCTTTGTCAGTCTTGGCGGAGTAGGAAAGGGCATATTCACCTCCTCATTCAAGTGTTTCTTCAATTAGGGCTTTTGATAATTCGAAGTTTGGGGTTTTGATTTACCAAGGTGTTTGGCATAACCGATGAGGGTTGAGGATCAATTCTTTTTTTTTATCGTTAACGGTGGGTTGAGGCCCCCCGCGTTTCAATAAAAAGAATTAAACAAAACATACAAAAAAATAAGGAATATGAAGTTCATGAAACCCAACATGCTAGGTCTTGGAACTCTGTCCCCAACCAACAAACAAATAATACAACAAAACCTAATCCTATTGGTCCGCCGAACACGTTACAAAAAGTTCATCGTGCCAATTTGAGCTCATTCTCTCTCATTCCCTTGCTTGTACACCGTTTTTCTTCGCCGTCGCAACCACACCGCCGTCACCCCCAGCAATAACCCATACGTCAACTATAAGCACCATACGAGAGACACCGTAGGAACCTACCAATCTGACATACCCATGTCCAGATTGAGACCTCGTTCTCATCCCCTAGCCTGACCACTGTTGACTATCACCGCCACCTCGCAACGAAGGATGTCTTTGCCCCCGACGGTTCCACAAATGCCCGCTTAACCTTATCCCTCCAAGCCCCTTAACATGAGAGAGATCCTAGGAACCCCTCAATTTGACCTGAATAGATCAAAGTTGAGCCCAAACTATAAACTTGTTTGACTATCGTCGCCCCATACCAACTATAATTCATTTTCTTGATAATTGTAAGTTGGTTGTAATTTAGATATTTAGGGGGGAAATAATTTGGATATTAGGGACGACCCACACACCTCAACTTTGATTCGAATTTCAAAAATATATTTAAAATTCAAATACACCCCTGCCACAACACTCCCAAATTTAATTTTGAATTTCAAATCACAATTTTGAAATTCAAAAATCAAATTTATCCCCAGAATCTCTCTCTGCGCTCCCCACATTCTCCATCGGCTTCAACACCCCATCATCGCCGCTGCCGTCGATCTCTTCCATTTCGCCAGCAAATGCCAACCATGCCCCGTCGTTCCAACCGGCAACACCAAATCCTCGAATAGGACCACATCCGAACCTCCACGACACTGCCATCCCCTATGCCACGCCCAACGACGGTAACCACTCCTTCCTAACTGCAGCCGATGCTGCCAACCTCGATGACAGCCCCGACATCAGCTACCTATCCATCCCACCAGTAGCCCGCACTTCCAACAACCACATCTATCATGCCCGCCCCGAAGTTAGGCACCAACCCCTGATGACCTGACCTCTCCGGCAGCCCGACGCATCACCGTACTTTCCCATCGTACCACCCCTCATCGCAGAGACTACTGTCGTGCACACCGACAGCCAATCCCGCTCCCGCATCTCCCGGCGGCAAGCGTACTCCCTCAATGCCAGCCATTTAGGCATCAGACATCCCCGTCGTTCCCTCTGTCGCTAAACACCACAACTCCAAGACACCCAAATCAAAACCCTCGTCGGTGACGAACAACCTCACCATCATTTCGGTGGTGGGGTGAAGGGTGGGGGGAAGGAGGAGGAATTCCTCCCCCCTCCCCAAACCAATACTACCTACCTTTCTCTCTTTACTTTTTGGGTTTTGGGGAGAGTTACTCTCTCTAGAAATTCTAGAGAGAAAAACTCTTTTTTTATTATTGAGGATCAATTCTCGGTAGATAGATTTAGGCATTGCTACAGATCACGTGTAATTTTTGAGATATCATTGAAACATTGGTTTGGGGGTTTAGTTTCTTGTACTAGGATATTGGCCTTAAGTTAGAAGGAGGTTTAATTAGAAGTTAGAAGAGTTACATTATAAGAAGTTAAAAGGAGGTTTAATTAAGGGTAAGATGAGTATAATCGTTTGTGACTATTAGGTCATGTGCTGTCCAATGAATGGTGACATGTTATGGTAGTTTTAAGCTGGTAATTGCATGATTAAGAGTAAACACAAAAGAACATGTATATGGCAACAAACTTACGTTGCTCCGTGAGAGAGAGTGAGAGAGTGAGTGAGTGAAGATGTTGCTCCTCACTACTTTACGTTGGTGTTTGCCTTTGTAACACCCCGAATTCCAAATAAGACTAAATTCGAGTTCCACAGGATCTTTACACTACATTTCGTACAATTTTACAAGGAATTTAAAACTTTTATTTCAACAATAATTACATCAAAGTCTTTTACATCAATACGCAGCAGAATAGATAAAATACAACAACTGTAACAACATTAATATCTAAGCAATCATCAGCAACGAATTTCTCTTTATATCTTCTTGCAAACTTCAAGTCCTGCATATAAGACTGTGGGCACGTCAGGTACTTACAACCGACGAAATATTATACACGGTCATCCTCGCTATGTCGAACAGTACAATGATTCTTAAATACTTTAACAAACCACAAACTTGATCACAAACAAAGCTACAAAGGTAATATCCTATTGATGTCGTGTTGTGATGTGTACTTAGTCCTTAATGCAGTTATTTATATTACATGACACTAATACGCACTTGTTCGGATTCTATGCATCCTACACTACATAGGTTCGAGGGCAAGTCCTTAATCGTTCTTCATCTTGTAGTGTTCAATCCCTCGCCATGATCTAATCTACAGTAACTACGGTAAGTATCCTAGGTGCTCTATAAGTTACGAGCCCACGTCTAGGCTCTCTGGAGAGAACCCCACGCATTGACACATGACTCATCATGCAGGCATCCTGTGGTCAATTCACCTCCTACCATAGACATGACACCACCCGTAGTCACTAGACCACCCCATAAGCGTCGCCACCGAGACGGTACTCTGGAGTAGTATCCATACCTTATTCATGACGCATCATGGGACATCCTGTGAATACTCTCATGCCGCCAATCCAATGGTCCTCATACTCATGTTTTTCTCTTACTTTCATCACATCTTCACTATGTATCTAATCCTAATAATTTTATTTGTTTTAAAAGAAAATCATCACAACCTAGAGCTAGCTTATCCTACCGGACTTAAACCAAGAAAAAAGAATATGTCAGTCTACCTGGCTACTTCTCAAGAGACGCTCAACCCTCAACGGTTAGCTCTCCAAATTATAAATAAACTGCTGGTCACTAAGGTTTCGCCTAGCCTCTAGATTCCAATAACTATCTCTTTCGAGAGATCAACAATATTTCATATTAAATCTCCAAATAATCATTCAATTTCATTATTCAAAATCTATTCCTCAAAGAGAATCATTTCTTTATAATTTCATAACATGAGATAATTCAATTCAACCACTTTATCAATTTCATCATTCATACCCTTGTGTACATTTTAAATAATCTCAATCAAGTATTAAAATCATAAATTCTCATTAAGAGAAAAATCTAATTTCATTCCAAATATTCATCTCTCTTTAATTAAATAAGAGCCACAATCTTCATTATAAAAATCACTTCTAATTCTTTTAATCGATAAACCTGAGTTCTTTAACAATATTCAATGTAAAAATCCCCTTTTAATACTCCCAAAATATCTCAAATATTGTAAAATTAATTTTCATAAAGTCTAAATAATTTTAGAATAATAATTTTTTTTTCTGAATTTTTATCTCATAAAATCCCTCAAAATACTAAAAAAAATCAAAATATTAAAAGTGTTATAACAGGTTTCGAACCCATGACCATAGGCTAACTCACGCGTGAACAGTACCATCCCCCACGTGCACCCGCTAGCCACAAAGTCCATGTAACTTCATTGTCACAACAGCAAACCGAAAGCCATACACACTGTGTTTCGGCTCTGGGGTTAATTAAAATTAATCAATAATAAAAAGGGGATGCCCAGTTTCGAACCCAGAACCAACACTTAACACACGGCTACAGTAAATGTACTATGGCGGCCCCTCTAACCAGTAAGTCCATCATCGACTATTGATATGAGAATAGACTACTATAGTTTTGTTCAAACCGTACTGTTATCAATTTATCTTTAATAAACTCAATTCTTCAATTGATTTGTACTCACCCAAAAATCTTGTTCTTTTTCCAGAATATATTTCTATCAAAATATTACAGTATAGAATATTATATTCAAAAAAATTTATAAAGTTTTCTTTTTGACAATATAACACAATTTCTCCCCAAAAATGTATTAGAACACATATAATCAATTTTTCCAATAAAAAGGGTTGTCTTTCATCAAAATTTTCTTTATAGAATTTCTATTCTCATAAGATAAATATTAGTGAGATTAAACCCGCACTTCTCATCACATTAGCATCAAAAATCGTTTTTCATACATGTTGTATTATTTGGGACTACTATTATTTTAACACGCATCAAATCTCACTCTAGCAAATTTTCTAAATACTACATCAATTTTCACTTTTTAATTTAATACGAATTCTAACCATTTATACAAATCACACCAACACACCATGACACAAAATAATCAAAGTTAAGTAATCTACAACTGACATGCCAATCAAAATTCAACAAATTAATTTCTACAATATCTAGCATGCAATTTTGTACTCCTAATATTAAAAAGTAATTTAGAAACACCCACCCAAGGAAATTTAATTCCTAGCAATTGTACTCCTAGAATTAGGAGCTCCCAAAGAACTCCGATTTGTATTCCCGAAATCCGCGCGCCTAAGCAAGCCCAAGCTCCATTTTCGGCAGCAACAGTGAGCCTCTCCAATTGCATCTCCAACTCCATTTTTTTCTTCATATGAATACATATATATATCTACCTATATATATGTACATAATGGTATACATATACATATATGTGGTGGATAGGTGAGTAGGTGGAGGAAAAGCAACAGAGAGTTGTTGGTTGGGGAGTTTCGAAGTACACAGAGGAGAAAGGATCTTCACTATATACATTTGTGTGTGTGTGTGTGTGTGTGTGTATATATATATATATATATATATATATTCATGTATAATGAATGGCTATGGACATATAAGGATAAAGAGAGGTGGAGAAAGGACAGTGGCCTGTCTGGGTTGTTTTCGGAAAGTGACAGGGAAGGGAAGAAGAGGTGTGAAGAGGTGTGAAGAGGTGATGGATTGTATGTATATATATGTACATATATATCTATATGTATAGATACATCAATTAGTATGGTAGATTTTAATGGAGAAGGCAAAAAGTATGCTGGATTTGGTTGATGGGATTTTTTGGATGTGATTTCGGCAGAGCAAAAATGAAGAAGGAGAGATGGAAGAGATGAAGAGAAAGGTAGGGTATTAGGGGTGTTTTATACAAAGAATAATAGGGTAGTTATTAAAGCCACCACATATGAACACCACTCACTCCACTCTCTAATCCACTCACACATTTAAAAATTTCTGTTTTCCCTCCACCCAAGAACAGTCCGGTTTTTCCGCCTCATTCAAGTCCAAAACACGTGCACGTGCGTGCACTAGCACACTTTACAATTTAATTATTTTTAAAAACATAAATTGCATATATGCGTAATATGTACATAAAAATAAGTTTAATTAAAATCTATAGTGTTTCATGCACAAATAAAATATATACACACTTCAAAATTTATTTTGAAAACAAATACGCTTAAACACGCGCATCGAAAGAAACACGTGCGTCGCACGTTAAATATCAAAAATGCAAAATTCGATGTTATCAACAGAAAAATGTTAAAGATAATAAAAATAAAATATAAGAAAATATATTTATTAATTTTATATACATTCCACGACGTAGTCACTACGTACGTAGGAAACACGTGCATTATACGTAAATAAGTGTTTAGGTCAAAATGCGAGAAAAAGAATTTCCGTTTTATAAAAATAGATTTGAATACCTAAAATAAATAATTTTAAAAAATAGAAAATATCACACGTAGCGGTGGAAACACATAATCAATACGTGCATCAAAAACACGTAAAAAGCACGTAAAATCCAGAGATAAAAATTTAATATTTTAGTTGACTCAAATAAAATAAAATATACAGGAAATGCATAATTAGTTCGAAATCAAAATACATAGTGAAAACACATTACAAATATTACCAGTAACGGTATAAAATACACGTGCGTAACACACGAGGGCAAAATTGTCATTTTCAATTTTGCGGGGTGTTACAGCCTTTGTTGGTGAGAAATCACTCGAGAGAGCTAGAGCATAAGAAATTTCTTTTCACGACTCTTTCCTTGACTGTGGTTTTGATTGGGGTGAGTGATGTTTGCGCGATTGTGAGCGGAGAGGAGGAGAAGGCTGGGTTCGGCAGTTGTGAATACCCTCCTGATGGGAGAAATTTGTTGCAGCACGGGTGCGGGGCTTGGGCCCGAAGAAGGGTTCACCCCATCGATGAGACGGCAGGCTTCGGCGGTTGTTAAAATCCTTCCTGACTAGCTTTAGGTGGATGTGTGTGCCGTGGAGGCCGTGTACGAAGCCAAATTGACGTACATACAAGTTTATTGGGCCGAGTTTTGTAATTGGGCCCAAGATGGGGTCCATTACAATATTAGTGGAGTATGTTTTTACTCTTCGATTGTGTGTGATGACTATCGGTTGGTCGGCCCACCCTCCAGGGTTATTGAAGGGATCAGTTGTCTGTACGGGTCATGGTGCTTCATGTTTTATTTCCTGTTGTAGTTTGTATGTTTTGTTAATTACTGATTAATGAAACAGGGTGGCCGCATTCCATATTTTCCTTCAAAAAACATGTATATGGCAATAAGAATTGGACTTCAATAAAATTGAATGGAGAAAGGTTCCTCAAGTTAGATATGTGTTGAAGACTTAGTTTTTCTTGTTATTTATGATGTAACTGATTAAAATTAATTGTATTCTTACATTCTAGAATAGCATAAAACTTAATCCAATATGAACGTGTCTTACCAGTTTGGCAACTTTCTTTGTGTTCTTCCACAATTTAGAAGAATTATGTTTGAACCATGCATGACTCATTGGTTGCTATGAATAATATAACTGTTGAATTCTGACTGATACAAGTCTAGTTACACTTCCTCACTCTTTTTCTTTCTCTAATGACGTATTTCGTTTTCACTTGAATCAGCCGAGTCTTCAAAGAAATAGAAATAATAGACCTATGATAATGGGAGTTTGTTCATGGGGCCTATTAAAACAATGCTGAGATGGAGACTGGAGATGTAGATCTGCTCACAAGCATGGCACAAAAGGTAAGTTGGATACTACATTTGTGCCATCCATTATTTTGAATTAAATCGTTTAGAACCTCATGTTTTTGACAAATTGCATATAATCTCTACCTTTTACTCATCTGAATCTTTGTCTATTTTAATAGTTAGCATAAATTTCCTTGTGTTAAGCATGAAGTTTGCTGGATTGGAAATCTTAAAGTGATAGATATTATAAGTAGTTGGCCAAATTATTGATTTAATGCAAAAATTATCCTTTACCCTTGAGGTACTAATCTATGTTATCAGTTTTTGGTTTTCGCCATCTGTTACCCTATAACTTTCATCCCTTCCAATTTTCTTTCTTTGAGAAGAAAACAATCAGAAAAGACAATGGCCATTCATTTTTTGTTTCATATCATCCGTACTTTCCTGTTAGAAGATCGACATTAATACATTAGCTGATCAAGATTGTGTGAAGATCAAACAGCACACTAAACTTCTAGAGAAGGTGCTGAACTGCTGATCAAGAAGACCCCTAACCCCGAACTTAGCATCACACAGGAAAGTTGCGCAGGTGGCAGGAATGTCATCAAAGCGGTGATCACACCAACTCCGGTCATGGTGGAATTTGAGAGTCGGTTTCGTATGTGCATGATGATTAAGGCTCAAACTGGCAACCCTAACACGGAGGAGATTGAGAACCTACTTGTAGCTAACACCACCAATGTCCCTAATCATGCTTGGAGAGTGCAACGATTAACACAAAACACCTTCTTTGTGCACTATCATCACGCAGAGAGATTGAGGGAGGTGTTGGCCAAAGGTGGCTGGGGACTCATGATTTCTACTTGACATTTGTACGATGGTCGTGTAGTGTTGGTACTCTGAAAATTGGAAGTCTAGTTTGATGAGTCTAATTTTTTTATAAATATTTGTATTCAATAACCCATTAAATGTCCTTGTTTTCAATTATATTGTCTATAAGTCGTCTTGTTTCTACAAATTAATAAAATAGGAGCAAAATACAATTTTAATTGTTATAAGGGTGTAAAAGGAACAAAATAAATTTACATGGATTTGGATAAGCCAAAAAGATAAAAATCTTTTATTTTAAGTTTATCTAATTAAAATTAAATTTAAATACTAAATTCTGATTTGTATTTTTATCTACAGGTGAGATGATGATACATCCTATTCCTATTACACATCCAGATCGACTCCTATAAATAGAGAAGCAGCAAATACAAAAAAAGAAGGAGGGCTTTTATGCAAAAGAATACAAACCCTAAACTCCTCCTCGTTCTCTATAAATACAAAGCAAGAGGTGACGGCTAGAAGAAGGCCAGCGCACAAAGAACAAGAAGCCAGCGAATATAAACAGAACAAAAAAAAAGTAAGAGAGAGAATCATCTCTCTCTCTCTTTCTTACTTTTCGGCAGAGATCAAAACGAAGAGAGAGAGAAGAGAAGCACAGGCAGGCTTCGAGCACGCTTCACCAGGACGACAGGACCCGGCTGACGTGGCGCACACAGGAACAAGGGCAGCGGCTTCACGTGACAGAGGCACTGTTCCTCGACGTGACTGGGCGCAGGCTTCGAAGGGTGACTGGGCGTTCGATTTGACAGCGTGCGGCAGAACGAGACAGGCGGCTGTTCGATCCGACGTGTCTTCTCTTCTTCTTCTTTGTTCAGCGCAGACTTCGAGGAGCATTCGGATACAATTCTTGAGACAGAAAGAGGGGTTTGCAAATTAATTTTTTATTCTTTTTCTCCTCTCTCTAATTTTTGTAATGCAATCCTTAAACAAATTTATTAATATTTTTATTATGAATATTTGGAACTAATTTCATTGTTGGGCTGATTGAAACCATAGTTATGTAATGTTATAATCTTCTAATAACACTATTTCTATCACTTATTGATTAAATCTGATTGTATTGGTATAGATTTATAATATGAATCAAACTTGTTCAGAAGTTCTAAGAGCAGTCGACTGAGAGTGACAGCAAGTCGACTGCCATACAGAACCTGAGATTATGAAGTTTGCTTATTATAAAACTGATTCTGTTATATGAGTATATAGACGACCCGTATCTTGTGCTCATAATTTGTAACACAGGAATCTTTAGGGGTTCTTGGTTTAATCAACTTAAAGGATCTAGATCTGATACCAATTTCTATAACTTTGAGTGTTTGTTCGTTTCCATTATTCATATGCTTTCTTCAAGTGCAACTTAGTAGATACCATGCTAAATACTTAAGGAAAGAAACGAATTGGAGTAGATACCATGCCTAATTCTTGGCCTAGGGAAACATTAACTTTAAGGAGTAGATACCATGCCCTTAAAGGAACAGACATGAGTGATTAGAGTAGTGTAGAAGGTGACTTAGCATTATTGACTATAGGTGGAAATCAAAGCCCAACTCATTTAATTGATATTCTTGAGATCATACTTCATTTAGATTTTAATCTCTGCATTTCTTTTCAAATAGATTTTTAGAACAGAACTTTATGATTTGCATTTTCTTTTGTTTTATTGATTAGTGAGTTAAGTACTACAATCTCTGTGGGATCGACCCTTGCTCGTCACTACGCTTCTCCAAACGATTCGTACACTTGCGAGGTTTTTAATTTGTGTCTAGTTTATCTAATTATTTAGGTAGCTGGATTTCACAACAAGTTTTTGGCGCCGTTGCCGGGGATTGTTTAGTATTTTAACTTACAAATCGGTAAAATCTTTTTATTTTTATTTTATTTTATTTTATTTTATTTCTTCTTTTTCTTTTCTTATATCTTCTTTCAGGTTAAACTTTGCACAGATTCAGACCAGTCGACTGTCTCCAAGGACCAGTCGACTGTACAGCGAAGAATTCAAAAAGCAACAATGGGTGAAAAAGTATTAAATCGAGTACCAATGCAAGACAAATTCATTCCAAAGAATATAGAGCAACCGTCTTGCATAGCTTTTCAACCTAATGTCACAGGGAATATGCATCTATCACCTCAATTACTCAGCATGGTTCCCCACTTCAATGGTAGACTAGATGAAGATCCGCACCTACATCTGCAAGACTTCTTTGATCTTTGCAGGACACAAAGCGTCCAAGGGCTTACCCCTGAACAAATCAGGTTAATCTTGTTTCCTTTTTCTTTAAAACTTAATGCTAAGTTGTGGTATAATTCTTTGGAACCAGGATCAATTCAGTCATGGGAGCAATTGGCAACAAAATTCTTGAAGGAGTTCTTTCCAGCTCAGAAGACCAGACAACTAAAAAGGGAAATTCTACTTTTCCAACAAAAAGATGGCGATTTATTCTTCGAGGCATGGAAGGACTTCAAGAACAAGCTTCTCAAGTGTCCTACGCACAACATACCTAAGGATGATCAGGTACAAGCATTTTATGAGGGTTTAAATGACACTAACAAAGCAATTGTAGATTCAACGTGCAATGGAATGTTGATGAGGAAGAGTGGTGAAGAGGCCATAGAGCTATTTGAAGAACTCAGCCAGAACTCACAACAATTCTCAACAAGGAGGGGTCTTTCGAAAAAACAGGGAGTATACGAAATTTCTCAGAATAACAACATGCAATTAGAAATGGAAACCATGAACAAAAAGATTGATATGCTTGTGAATTCAACGTTGGGTGGCATAAAAAGCCAACCAAAAGAAATTTGTGCAATTTGTTTTCATTCTAATCATACAACTAATTCATGTCCCATGTTTTCTTTCGCAGATTAGGAGCACACAAACTACGTAGAACAGGGAATGTACTCGCCCCAGAACAATCTTTTTTCAAACACGTATAACCCAGGGTGGCAAAACCATCAAGGCAATCAATTCGCACCAGGGCATACGCAGCAATTCCAGGGTGGGAATGGGTATGATAGGCCAGCACAAGAACAGAAGAAGTTGGATTTCGAATCCACCATTCTTCAATTACTCCAACAGCAACAGCAAACAAGTGATCAACAAGGACAGGCCATTCAAAAATTGGAAATTCAAATTGGTCAAATTGCTAAGGAGATAAGTGAAAGAAAGGCAGGAGAACTCCCATCCCAAACCATACCTAACCCTAGAAGACAAGAACAACTCCAATTGGTGAAAACACTAGAGGACGAGACTGAGTTTAAAATGTTTGATGCACCAAAATTGCCATACGATGATCATGAAAGTTACAATGTTGATGTGGAAATTTGTGACCAAACATTTCAGGAACATAGTGTTGATCCATTACAAGCAACAATTACACACCCTCTAACACTACCTCAAGTTGAACAGGAATATGATGATGGGAGGAGTGCAGAGACAGTACATTCAGGTAAGTTTGCACCTGTGTTTGAAAATCTTGTGTCTAATAATACTTTTGTTTCTTTTGTTACCAGGACACCAGATGTGGAACTAATGCTGCTGCCAGAACAATTGAAATATGCATATTTGGGTGAAAACCAGACGCTACCTGTGATAATCGCTGCGAACTTGAGGATGCAGGAAGAAGAGACGCCATTGAGAGTATTGCAAAATCACAAAGGCGCATTAAGGTGGACCATTGCAGATAGGCTTATGTCAAGATGGTACGGTCCATAAATTGTTGCGAAGGTTTCCCCACATGGAGCGTTGGAGAAAAATCAAACGTTCAAGGTGAATGGGCATAGGGGGAAACCTTATAATAAGATGAGTTTTGAGCCGCGAGCCATTCACTACATTGCATAAACTCATCAAGTCTAGCTGAAGACAAGAAACGCAGCGCTTATTGGGAGGCAACCCAATTTTTCAGGGGAGTACTTACACTCTCTCTTTATTTTTCTTTATTCATTTAGATTTGATTTATCTTTCAGTTTAGTTTATTTTAATTTTTGGATTTTATCTTGTAGGATTGCAGAAATTTGAAGTCGCTAGGGCGGAGCTGTTTTGAACACATGCATTGACGGCTGTTTTTGAGCAATTTGGAATCCAAATCTGGAAAAGTGATTCAAAGAAACGTTGTATCCTATCTTCTTAGCTTTCCAGCAAAAAAAAATTCAGCCCATTTGAACATCTACAGCTCCAGATATCGCCAAAATACCGAACGCTGCGCGTGCAGAAATTTAAAGACGAATCAGGGGAGAAATTCTGAACTTTTGCATTCTTTTTGTTTTTCTTTTTTCCTTTCCCATTGAGAACAATGTGATATTCAAGTTTGGGGGGGAAGGTTTACAAATTTATGATATATTTTTTTAAAAAAAAGAAAAGAAAGAAAAACAAAATTTTAAAAGGATTTAAATTAATCTCACCATTACACTTTTGAGTTCTTCATTTAGATAAGCATTGAAATAATTTTTTGGGATAAACAATTTCTTATAAAGTAAGAGTAAGTATACTTATTTACTTTAGGATTGTTGAGTTTAATAATTCCTTACAAAATTGTATGAGTCATGCGATTATACATAAAATATAAATGTGATGCTTTCTCTTGTGATTATCCCCTTTGATCTAGTCCTAAATTGAGTTTAAGTAAATAGAGTGATAACGAAAAAAAATATATATGAATAAAGTCAATCTACTCCAATGTTTTGAGTTGCTTACTAACTAGGAGTATTCATCACAAATGTTTACTTTTACGTCAAACGGCAACTTGAAATATGAGTATACAAAGCACTTTAAAGTTTGTGAC
Source organism: Hemerocallis citrina (assembly GCA_017893485.1). NCBI lineage: Eukaryota > Viridiplantae > Streptophyta > Magnoliopsida > Asparagales > Asphodelaceae > Hemerocallis > Hemerocallis citrina. Next base: position 411,783 of record JACEHZ010000286.1, read on the forward strand.
TTGTTGAGTAACCTGGTGAATTCATCACAAATGTTTTGCATTCGCGTCAAAAGGCAAGTGAAAACTTAGAGAAGAGACTAAAAAAAACAAAACAAAACAAAACAAAAAAAAAACAAAAAAAAAACTCTAGTTTGCTACTCGGTTTGTAGTAGAGAAAAGGGATAATCACAACTGGAGTTGTTACATACTTTAATTAAATTAATTGCATGACAAACACGATTGGGTTGGGAATTATGAATAAATAATTGCACTGGATAAAGTGAGTATGCTTAGTTTTACTTTATGTTCAATTGTTTATATTTTTAATTGCAATTTTGATGCTTGCATAATGAGAATTCTTGGTGTGATGGGTTGAGTCTACTATTCCCTTGTTCATGATTTTACTTTTTGCTTGAGGACAAGCAAAATCTTAAGTTTGGGGGTATTTGATGAGTCTAATTTTTTAATCTCTTAGTTTAGGTAGATAGATGCATAATAATCTCTAACACAACAAATATGCAACAAGTTTTTCAACCTAGAGGTGATAGATGCATAATACCCCCAAACTTAGCTTTTGCTTGTCCTCAAGCAAACTAAAATTATGAACAAGGGGAAAATAATAGTACTCAACCCTTTGCACCAAGAAAATGTCTCATTATGCAAGCATCAAAATTTTGCAATCAAAATTATAAACAATTTGCAAATAAAGTAAAAACAAGCATACCCACTTTCTCTAGTGCAATTGTCTATTCATAATCCCTAACTCAATCATACTTGTCATGCCATTAATTTTAGTTATAGTATGTAACTACCCAATCTGTGATTATCCCTTTTCTCTACTACAAACCGAGTAGCAAACTAGAGTTTTTATTTTTTTTTAATTTTTTAATTTTTTAATTTTTTTTTATTTTTATATAGTCTCTTCTCTAAAGTAGTCACTTTCCTTTTGACGCGAATGCAAAACATTTGTGATGAGTCCACCCGGTTACTCAACAAGTCACAAACTTTAAAGTGCTTTGCATACTCATATTTCAAGTTGTCGTTTGACGTAAAGGTAAACATTGGTGATGAATACCCCTAGTTACTAAGCAACTCAAAACATTGGAGTAGATTGACTTTATTCATATATGTATATATATATATATTTTATCACTCTATTTACTTAAACTCAATTTAGGACTAGATCTAAAGGGAATAATCACCAGAAAAAGCGTCACATTTGTTTTTTTTATATATAATTGCATGACTCATACAATTTTGTAAGGAATTATGAAACTCAATCAATCCTAAAGTAAATAAGTATTCTTAGTCTTACTTTATAAGAAATTGTTTATCTTAAAAAAAATCAAAAGACTCCAAATAAATAAATACCCCCAAACTTAGATGGAACATTGTCCTCAATGTTCGCACAAAAACTTAAAATAGGCATGTGTTACCACCTAGTTTGAAGGAAAGAAACTAAAGTAAAGAAATAAAGAAATGACTAAGAAATATAAATAAAGGAACAGGGTGTAAGTACTCCCCTGAAAAATTGGGTTGTCTCCCAATAAGCGCTGTGTTTCTTGTCTTCAGCTAGACTGGATGAGTTTGTGCAATGTATTGAATGGACTGCGGCTCAAAACTCATCTTATTATAAGGCTTCCCCCTCTGCCCATTCACCTTGAACGTTTGATTTTTCGTCAATGCTCTATGTGGGGAAACCTCTGCAACAATGTCTGGACCGTACCATCTTGACATAAGCCTGTCTGCAAGGGTCCACCTTAATGCACCATTGTGTTCTTGCAAGACTCCCTGCAGCCTCGCTTCTTCATGCATGCTCAGTTTTGCATTAGCTGTCACAGGTACTGTCTGGTTTTCCCCTAAATATTCATGTAGTGGCTTCAGCTCCTCCTCTGGTGTCCTGGTAGCAGTCGACTTATTCCATTCACCAGTCGACTTGTCCTGGTCACCAGTCGACTTGTCCTGTTCATCAGTCGGCTGGTCTGGGAAAACATAAATGTTATCAGACACACAATTTTTAAATGCAGGTGCAAGCTTACCTGAATGTACTGTCTCTGCAATTCTCCAGTCATAGTATTCCTGTTCAACATGGGATAATATTGGAGGGTGTGTAATTGTTGCTTGTAATGGATCAACACTATATTCCTGAATTGTTTGGTCATAAATTTCCTGAACCACATCAACATTACAACATTCATGATTATCGTGTGGAAATTGTGTTCCATCAAACATGTTAATCTCAATCTCTTCCTCGAGTGTTGTCCTTGATTGGAGCTGTTCTTGTCCTCTAGGGTTAGGTATGGTTTGTGATGGGAATTCCCCTGCCTTTCTTTCACTTAACTCCGTAGCAATTTGACCAATTTGAAATTCCAATTTTTGAATGGCCTGTCCTTGTTGATTGCTTGTTTGCTGTTGCTGTTGGAGTAATTGAAGAATGGTGGATTCGAAATCCAACTCCGTCTGTTCTTGTGCTGGCCTATCATACCCATTCCCACCCTGGAATTGCTGCGTATGCCCTGGTGCGAATTGATTGCCTTGATGGTTTTGCCACCCTGGGTTATACGTGTTTGAAAAAAAATTGTTCTGGGGTGGATACATTCCTTGTTCTTCGTAGTTTGTGTGCTCCTGATCTGCGAAAGAAAACATGGAACATGAATTAGTTGTATGATTAGAATGAAAACAAATTGCATAAATTTCTTGTGGTTGGTTTTTTACGCCACCCAACGTTGAATTCACAAGCATATCAATCTTTTTGTTCATGGTTTCCATTTCTAATTGCATGTTATTATTATGAGAAATTTCGTATACTCCCTGTTTTTTCGAAAGACCCCTCCTTGTTGAGAATTGTTGTGAGTTCTTCAAATAGCTCTATGGCCTCCTCAGCACTCTTCCTCATCAACATTCCATTGCAACCTGCATCTACAATTGCTTTGTTAGCGTCATTTAAGCCCTCATAAAATGATTGTACCTGATCATCCTTAGGTATGTTGTGCGTAGGACACTTGAGAAGCATGTTCTTAAAGTCCTTCCATGCCTCGAAAAACAAATCGCCATCTTTTTGTTGGAAAAGTAGAATTTCCTTTTTTAGTTGTCTGGTTTTCTGGGCTGGAAAGAACTCTTTCAAGAATTTTGTCGCCAATTGCTCCCATGAATTAATTGATCCTGGTTCCAAGGAATTATACCACAACTTAGCATTAAGTTTTAAAGAAAAAAGAAACAAGATTAACCTGATTTGTTCAGGGGTGAGCCCTTGGATGCTTTGTGTCCGGCAAAGATCAAAGAAGTCTTGCAGATGTAGATGCGGATCTTCATCTAGTCTACCATTGAAGTGGAGAACCATGCTGAGTAATTGAGGTGATAGATGCATATTCCCTGTGACATTAGGTTGAAAAGCTATGCAAGACGGTTGCTCAATATTCTTTGGAATGAATTTGTCTTGCATTGGTACTCTATTTAATACTTTTTCACCCATTGTTGCTTTTGGAATTCTTCGCTGTGCAGTCGACTGGTCCTTGGAGACAGTCGACTGATCTGAATCTGTGCAGAGTGTATCCTGAAAGAAAATATAAGAAAAGAAAAAGAAGAAATAAAATAAAATAAAAAGAAAAAGATTTTACTGATTTGTAAGTTAAAATACTAAACAATCCCCGGCAACGGCACCAAAAACTTGTTGTGAAATCCAGCTACCTAAATAATTAGATAAACTAGACACAAATTAAAAACCTCGCAAGTGTACGAATCGTTTGGAGAAGCGTAGTGACGAGCAAGGGTCGATCCCACAGAGATTGTAGTACTTAACTCACTAATCAATAAAAAGAAATAAGAATATTGAAGTGTCGTTCTGAAAGTCTAAAAGAAATGAAAAATAAGAATTTAAATAAGTAGCATCACAAATTGAGTCAAGAATATCTATTTAAGTAGTTGGGCATTGATTTCCACCTATAGTCAGTAATGCTAAGTCACCTACTATTCTAATCACTCATGTTTGTTCCTCTAAGGGCATGGTATCTACTCCTTAAAGTGATGTTTCCCTAGGCCAAGAATTAAGCATGGTATCTACTCTAATTCGTTTCTTTCCTTAAGTATTTAGCATGATATCTACTAAGTTGCACTTAAAGAAAACATAGGAACAATGGAAATGAACAAACACTTGAAGTTCTAGAAATTGGTATCAGATCTAGATCCTTCAAGTTGATTAAACCAAGAACCCCTAAAGATTCCCTTGTTACAAGATATGAACACGAGATACGGGTCGTCTCAATATGCTCACATAACAGATTCAGATCTATACTACACAAACTTAATAATTTCAGATTCATACCAGTCGACTGGCTGTCACCTCAGTCGACTGCCCTTAGGATTCTGAACTATTTTGATTATTATAAATCTATTCCAATTCACTCAGGTTTAATCAATAAGTAATAGAGTAGTATTCAGAAGAACATAAGCATTACATAACTACGGTTTCAATCTACCCAACTATGAAAGTTAGTTCCACATAATAAAACTTTTATTCATTAATATAATAGAGTTCATGACTACAATAAAAATAAGACTCAAAGGAAGAACAGAAGAACACTGATTTGTATGATGTTGAAATTGAGCCCAATCAGTAGTCGACTTGTTCTCCTTCTTGATGCTTGCTGTTGACGATCAGTTCTTGTTGATGGATGGATCCCTTAGCCGCTTCTTTCTTGGTTGGTATTTATAGAACAAGATAAGAGAATTAGGGTTTGTACTTTTTGCAGAGAAGTCCTCTTCTTTTGTTTATTTCTTTCCTTATTTTGATCTGCATTTTTATATCTTTCTCTTTTTCTTCTTTCCTTCCTTATCTGCTCACCACGTGCTCTTGCTTTGATTGTTGGAGAAGTTGCAGAAAACACCTGGGTTTGGATAACATAATTTTGATTCGGATTTGGATGAGGATGCATCTGTTCTTATCTTCTGACTCGCCGCATACCAGTCGACTGATGTTGGATGCAAGTCGACTGTGTCGAGACATCTGGAGATTCATAATTAATCAGTCCAGTCGACTGTCTTTGAGGACCAGTCGACTGTACTGAGCAGCTTCGGGATTTCATTCTCCTCTGTTCAGTCGACTGTTTGAAGAACCAGTCGACTTATACTCTGTAGTTTCTGTGTATCATCCTCAAAGTCCTGAATCTGCTTCGTTTTGCTGTTTTAGGCTGTTCCCTATGGAAAAAGAGAAAAGAAGCGTAAATACCACATATAGCGCATTTAAATGTCTAATTGCCTTAAGATTAGTGCTCCTAAAAGTGAATAATATTTGGTTCATCAAAGTTTGCCATCAATGTGGATTCATGTATACAACTTCCCTTTGCATTGCTGGGTGAGATCAGGATTCCATAACCTAGTTAGGTGATTTGGGTATGTTGCAGACATTGATAGGAGCAGCAAGAGCGAAAAGTTTGCACGGATCAGAATCAGTATAGAGAATGCATCATTGATACCATCGATGATCCAAGATCAATTTGAAGAGGAAACCTATGAGGTAAAGGTGATTGTCGAACATTAAAAAAAAGCGTCCCTTTTAGAGGTGGCGCAGCACGGGAGGAAGATGGCGCAAGAAATTTGGAGCAGCCAGAGGTAGACGATGAAGGAGGGCCATCGGATCTTAGGAAAAGTAATCATGAGCGTTCATTAAAGCTTAACAATTTAGATGCTTCTTAGCCGCCCGATAAAAGAACAGATCAATCATGACTGTTCAATTCAAAGTAGATGTAATACCCTGATTTTTCAATTAATGAGAAATTATTTATTTGGCACGTGTTGTGCACGTGCAATATATTTTGTTAGATTATTTTATCATGATGTGTATGTTTAAATATAATTTTCTCAAATTATTTTAGTACAAAAAGCCTTCTTTAAAAGCCTTATTTGATTTAACTAAAAAGTCTTTTCTTAAAAAGCCCAAAAGCAATTTTATTTTAATTATTTTTTATAAAATTATTTTGGCCCAAAAAGAAAGCCCATGGATTAATTAATTTTAATTAAACTTGTCATGTAGAAGACTTTTTTTTAAAACAAAATTATTTTTATACAATTTTGAAATGTACAAAATTGGCCTAGTTGCATGCACGTGCACTACACGTACACGTGCAATGCACACTCTCCTAAGGGATGGCCGGTAGCATTCTTTTTGGAGGGAACTTTTGAGTTTGGGTGTGGAGAACATGGGGGTAGTTTCAAGGAAGTGGGTAGTTCTTGTAACTTCTACTTTGATCTAAACCCTTCATCCAACAACCACCAAGATGATCTTAGCCCTCCATTCCCCTCATTTTTTTGTATAAATACCCCCCCCCCCCCTCATGGCTAACTTTTCATATGCAAAGTGTATTTCTAATTTATAGTATTATTATTATTGTGGGAGTTATAAAAGATAAGAGAGTTGTGTGGGTTTTGTGTGCTTGGAGTGGCCGGCATCATCAAGGAGCATCGGGTGGAGTTTGAAGGAAGCATTCGGCATAGGCTTGGAGGCTTGGAGCTTGAGCGCTTTTGGCTAGGAGGCGGTGCGTTCATCTACAAGGATTCGATTACTTTTGTTTGTGTTTCTCTCCAATTGAGGTGGGTAAAACATTTTATATTTCTAAAGTAGATCCATGTTAATTTTACACCATGAAAGATGCATGAAAAATATTATAAAGAGCCCACTTAATTTGAGTAGTTAGCATGTGAATTGATTGAAATGTATTGAATAACTTATATGGCTCTAGTATTAAGATTAAATTGTGTGTAGATTACTCCATGTTTATTATTGTGAAGTTGTGATAGTGATTAAATTGAATTAAGAGTGTTGTTATTATGATTAGAGACATAATGTACACTTGTTAATTGTGATAGATGGACCTTCATGTTGATATGAATGTGGACTATGGGAATTATATGTGATGGTTGAATTAATAAATAATATCAGTAAATTATCACCATGAAATTAGTGAATAAAAGACTAGTAGATTAAATGTATGGCAATGTCGAACATGCAAATTGTGTAGTTTAATGAATTAATTTTGGATTTTTGTGTGTGAAAAATATATTTCATTAGCACCAAAAATTATATTATTTTACTGGCATGAACTTTTATGACTGAGGATCTAATCTGGAAGTTTTTATAAAATTTTACTAAAGTAATAAGAAGCTATGGCTTAATGAATATCGAGTTGCTTTCAAAACAGTATGAAAATAATACAAACGGGATTTGATTTGGGTTAGTGACAACCCGAGCCAGTGGCTCAGGTGGTCGGGACCCCGGTTGGCTTCTCTGTGTCGCACGGTTCGAACCCCAGGCCGAACACTTCTTTTTTAAAATTACCCCAAAACAGTAAGCAGCGAACCTGAGGGTTATATACAACCCAGTCGCCTATATGACGTGAGCCGAGTTCGGCCTAGTGGTCGGCGCTCTGTTTGGTCTTGGTGTGGCGCCTGGTTCGATTCTTGCCTTTGGCATATTGGGAAAAAATATTTTTTTGGGTGTTTTTGAAGTCCAAAAATTATGAAATAAATATGGTAATTCTCATAAAAATACAAGGAATTTTATAAGAGTGATTTGGGTATTTTTAGAATGAAATACAATATGGTTTGTGAATAAAAGGCATAAATGGAGCTTTGGTTATGAGATATACACTTGTGATTTTTATAACTTATAAAGATAGGCTATTATAAAGTAATTGGCATAAGTGCTTGTGGCGTGACATGATTTTATTTATTTTCATTATGAGTATTGTGCAAGATATGAAATATGAAGGTTGAAATGTGATTTTATGAAGTTGTATAAATTCATGTATGGTTATGAAAATAAAAACCATGATTTATGAAAAAGGAAAAGAAATTGTTAGCTATATGCATGAATTGTTTTCATTATGAACTCATGAATTAAAAGTATCATCGTGGACTTGTGAATAAAGTGTAATCATGAATTGAAAAAGAATGAGTATGAAACTCGACATGGAAATTGTCAGGAGTTAAAAATTGTGAAATGAAATTTGAAATAGAGTAGCTAAGTCTCCCCGGCATTGAGAAAAGTGAATTGAATTGAAATTAGACCGAGGGTGGTCATGATGAATTAAATGAATAAGTCCGGTCGATGGAGAGGCTAACTCTAGTGATTATTTTGTTCATGATTTTTAAATAAAACTAAGGACTAGTGCATAGTGAAGACGTGATGAAAGTAAGAGAAAAACACGGAGTATGAGGGCCCTGGGTAGCGGCGAGAGCGTATCCCAGGAATTCCCATGACGAGTCTGGGTGAGGATACTGTTCCAGAGTACCGTCCCAGTGGCGACGCTCGTGGGATGTTTGAAGACTACGGGTGGTGTCATGTTTATGGTGAGAGCGTATCCCAGGAATTCCCATGATGCGTCTGGGTGAGGATACTACTCCAGAGTGCCTAAACATGAGTTCGTAGGTCAGATAACATCTAGGATACTTACCGTAATTACAGTAGTAGATTAGATCATAACGGGGGATTGAACCCTATAAAGATGAAGACGAATAAGGGCTTGCCCTCGGACCTATGTAGTATGGGATGCATAGAATCCGAACAAGTGTGCATTAGTGTCATATAATTAACTGCATTAAGGACTAAGTGCACAATCACAACACGACATCAATAGGGTAGTCCCTTTGGTCTGAATGTGACAAGTTTGTGTTTGCTAAATATGAAATGTTAAGTTATACTATTTTCCGGCAAAGCGAGGACGGCCGTGTATAATGATCGTCGGTTGAATAAACTGACGTACCCACAGTCTAACATGCAGGTAAATGTTATGCTAAAGATTAAAGAGGATTTGGATGCTTAAAGATTTTATCAAGCTGTTGTACTTGTATTCAATTGTTGTATTTTACTTCCGCTGTGCAAAAGAAAGATGTAATTATGATGTAAACTCTGATGTATGATGAAAAGTTTTTATTTCCCTGTAAAAGTGTACTAAGAAAGTGAAAAGATCCTGTAGAACATCTCGAATTCAGTGTAATTGGGATTCGGGGCGTTACAGTAGAGGTGGGCCAGGAACGAAACTGCAACTGGGCTCAAAATGATAGGGGGGAGAGGACGCTTGTTAGGATGCGATAGGGGTGATGGAACTGAGATGAATCCCAGGACTACGGATTGGTGTGCGTATCGATCGTTAAAGATAAACAGATTAAAAATGTGATCTAACCCTATATAGCGGAATCTAGGGTTCACAAATTATACCTGCGGTGAGAAGAAGACGACAGCGACCCCAAGATCTTCTGCACGTATTCCTTCCTCGGGTTGGACGTCGTGTGGGCGACGATCTCCCAACCTTTCTTCTCCTTGGCTGACCTCTTCTTTCTCTCCTTACGTGAATCACGAGTTTTGAGAAAAATCTTATATTTCAGATTGTCCATGACGGCCAGAGAATAGAGGATATATATAAGGCTACGGCAGGGACCTATGAGGAGAAATTAGGGTTAGGTCTCCTAACGAATCTGGGTATCCCGTGTTCAGCTCGAACACACAACCCAAACCCATTAACAATAGCTCGGTCCACTAAGGAGCTATTGTTGCACTACCTTCCTAATCCCAAATTATATTTATGGGCTCCTTTTATTATATGCTCGTTCAACTCCCCATGTTAAGATATCGAATGTCCGTCGATCAAATTAAGTTACTGACAACTATATTGATCAACATCTTTTATCCTTAAGTAGTACCACTCAACTTTATTTGTCATGTCGGATGTAATCCACCTACAGGGTTTACATGACAATCCTTATGAGCTCCTTAAGGGGACATCATCAACCCGACGTATCGGGACATGGATTCCTTTTACAATCAACAGCCCATCATACATACAATGCTATTACCCAATTCATAGAGATTGTTGATCCATAATGAATCTCACTCTTTTATGAGTCAAAGTAATGCACACTGCATATACATGTCTGTTATTATATCTGGATTAAGAGCATAAGAATCCATAATAACAGAGGTGTTTGTTCTCTTTTGTAGTCAGTACAAAGAGAACAACCTCAAGTGGTCCTGTTCAATACACACAAAGTATACTAGTGTAAACCTATAGTCAAGACAGACTAATACCAGATTACACTACAACCTTTCCAATGGATTGTCCAAGTCCGTCTAGGTTGTGAACTATTTATATATTCCATAGGGAACTGATAATATGATCTTCTGTGTGTCACCTCACACCATAATAACAACCTTATAGAATATCAGATACTTGCATTAATATTATAATAAACACAATATGCAAACATATGCCCATATGATTCTCATTCAAAAAAAATAAGGAAATAAAGTTAATACAAAAGTGATGCTTTCAGTATATAACCCTAATAAGGGATAGGTATGATAAGAGACAGGGAACAGGGTCATGACGACGTGGCGAAAAGTAGGAAAGGTACGATGTTGTTTCAGCGAAAAGTGGGGGTTTTGAAAAACAAAGCCAGTATGGGTCTCGAAGAGGGCCCACGAGACGATGTAGGATGCGAGGTTCTAACCCTATCACGTGCCGATTTTGAGGCGACTGTACAGACAGCAAATTTACAGCTGGCTAAGAACAGTCACAGGGCTGATTTTTTTAGGTCGAGCTGTAGTAAGCAAAATGTGAGTGGGCCTGTAGAAATAAACAATAAGCTATCAAGTGTGGCTTTAACTGAGGAGAAAAATATACAAGGAATAGAAAACCAAGAGTCAGGGTTACAGAAAGGGGTAGCTGATACATCTGAGCATATTGGCATCGACAATAAAGAGTTGGGCGATCAAGATCAGAGGGAGAGAGATATTAATATTGAGGATTCCTTAGAGCTAAAGGTGACAATTATGAAGGTATCAGATGGGGTTCAAGAGCAACGAGACAAGCTAGGTGTGCTGGATATGGAGGATGATATGATTAAGGCATTAGATGGCCTACAAAGTGATGGCAATATCTCCAACATTGATACTGAGAGATGGGAAAAGAGGGTTAGGGAATTGGTAGGGGGATACAAGAGATGGTAACTTAGGCAATGTATCTAGGAACACGGTGGAATATCAAAGGAAGAGTAAGAGATAGCAGGATAAATGGGGTTCATAGATCTGCGAGAAGTTCATTTAAGGATTGGGTACATATGTCACAGATATGGCAACATAGATACTTAGATCCTTTAAGGATTTCGACTGGCATTTCAATTCCACAATCGGGTTTGATCAGAACCTTTTTGAGGTGTTGGATGAGATTGTGGGGGTCTTTGCGGTCATGATTATTATTAGATGTAAGAGCGACGACTGGGTGCATATGGTCTCATCGATTTACGGGTCATATGACTTGAGACAGCGAGGCAAACTGTGGGAAGAACTAAAAGTTATTAGAGGGTATTGGGATTTTTCATGGGTGGTAGAAGGTGATTTTAATATTACTAGATTTTTTCATGAACATAGGGGTAGGGGGGCGGGCTCGCAAGATAGATACAATTTTAACCTTACCACTGACGATTTAGAATTGATGGAGATCGAGCCCTCGGATAGGAGATTTACCTGGACCAATATGCAGGTGAATCTGATTCTTTCCAAACTTTATAGGATTCTTGTGTCCACAAATTGAAAGGATGTCAATCCGCTTGCAACTGTGAAGTCCGCTGCTAGATTCACCTCTAACCATGTTCTGTTAATCTTAGATGGCAGGAGTAGGACGATACGCAAACACTGTCCATTCCGCTTCGGAAAGGCATGGACATTGCATAAGAATACTCGAAAAAATGATAGCGGACAATTGGAAGAGTCCTATTGAGGATGCGAGAGCTACAAACATATGGATTCATAAAATGAGACGACTTGATAAGTGCCTAAAGGAATGGGCAAAGAACGAATTTGGATAGGTGAAAGGAAGAACGGAGATATTAGGGGAAAGAACACAGGAACTAGAAAAAGTGGAAGAAGAAAGAGATTTGGGGGGGCTAGAATGTGAAGAACTGATAAGTAATAGACAGGATATTCAACAAATTGGATATATGGAAGAACATTATTGGAGACAAAGGTCAAGAGTGTAGTGAATTCAAGAAGGGGACGCAAACCCAAAATTCTTACACAAAGTGGCAAATGGAAGACGAAGACCGAACCAAATCGCAGGTCTCTTTGTGAATGATAATTGGTGTGAAGATGAGGGGGTGTTAAAGCAACACATCGATGACATATTTCGGAAACTATTAGGGATAAAGAGAACTTCGAGATGAGGACTGAGTTCGAATATGTGGAGTGAGACAAAAATTGAGGGTAGTACTGGAATTGAAAAGGTATTTGCAGAAGATGAGTTTCTTCAGGCAATCAGGAATCTAGGTAGGACAAGGCACCTGGGCCAGGCGGATTCCCCATTTTCTTCAATAAACTTTACTGGAAGGTCATAAAAGAGGATTTAATGAATGTATTCCAAGAGGTGTATCAAGGTTGAGCGGATATCGAAAGGTTAAACTATGCAAACATCCCTAATCCCAAAAGAAATGAGGTGCTTAAGGAAACGGATCTTAGGCCCATCAGTCTCTTGAATGGCTCGTTAAGATTATCACTAAAGTGTTAGCGAATAGACTTGTGCCGCATCTTTCAGATGTCATGGGAGAGTCACAAAGTGGTTTCGTAAGAGGAAGAGACATCATAGATAGCGTAGCTTCAGCACATGAGATTGTTTATAGAGGGCACAAAGATAAGATGGACGGAATCTTGTTAAAATTAGATTTCGAAAAGGCATATGATACATTGGAATGGGAGTGTCAGAGGAAGTTCTTATGCTTAAAGGCTTTGGCACTAGATGGTAACGATGGATGATGATGTGTGTCACTGGAGGGAAATCATTCATTCATTTTAATGGTCAGAAGGGCAGGAAAATTAGATGTCGTAGATGACTGAGGCAAGGGGATCCACTCTCCCCACTACTTTTTACGTTGGTTGCTGACGGGTTAGAGTAATTGATCAGGCATGGGAAAGACAACAATGCTATTGTTAAGATTATTGGATGAGAATAATTCTTTATTGATTGATTGAATAAACTGAATACAATATGTCTCCTATATATAGGTTAGAAGGGAATACTAAACTGATACATAACCAATATGGGACTAAACTAATAAATCATCTAACACCCCCTCTCAAACTCAAGTTGGTTCAAGCAACAAAGTTTGGAATACTGACGATGTTGATGTGGAAGAAACGACAAACTGTGGTGTAGTGACGGCACTTGATGACGCATGTGACGAAACTGAGAAGTAAAGTATTGCAGAAGGAAGTAGTGGTGGCGTACTATTGAGATCTCACCCTGAACAGTGGCAGGATCTCCATATCTCGATCTGTGATGGGATCACACCCCTGACTTGAGACATAATCGATGATGGGATCTCACCCCTAAACTGATAGACTGATGAGCTCTCCCTCTGACTTGAGAATGGTCAATGTTAGGATCTCACCCCAGATTTAAGAATTGTTGATGATGGGATCTCACCACAGCCTTGAGAATTGTCGATGATGGGATCTCACCCCAGACTTTAGAATTTTCGATGTGGTGGGATATCATCCCTGAACTGAGAACTGGATGCTGATAATACCCCCTCTCAAACTCACGATCGGTCAATAGGAGTGAGTTGACGATCTAGATGTAGAAGCACAAGAACTTGCAAAAAATTTTTTGGAAAAAAAGCAACTAGAAAACGACAATCCCGCCCCCCACAGAATAACAAAAAGCGACAGTGAACACAGCAAAATAGCGAACACTGGATCCCAAACAGCAAACAACGATGGTGACAGCAGCACTACGCAACAATAATGATGATGCGAAGGGTGAGGCACGGGGCTGCGATGGATTGGGCGGCGGCGAGTGCTCGGGGATCTACGGTGGTGCACAGGGCTCAGGCGACGACAGGAAGTGTAACCCCCATTTCCGTTTATACAGATGCTTCCTTTGTTGAAGTAAGGGTAAATAATCTGATTCGCGATTTCCTAAGAATTGAGTTAGGCAAGTCTACGATTTTTCTTTTCTTGTATTCTGTATTTAAAATTTTTTCACATAAATTTTCTAATCTTTTGAAGCCCAATTTCACATTCTTTTTATCCTTACTTATTCTAATTTGTGAAGCCCAAATATAAAGCCCAAGTTTACAACCTAAACGCATATCTATTGGATCCAAACCCGTTAACCCATTATCCTACCCTACCCAAATTTAACTATCTGTATACAAAATCCCTCACATTCCCCGCACTCTTCACCTCCTGTAACACCATAACCCCCACCACCTCATAATTGCCTCCACTTTCTCAACCCATTAAATTAATAGTTTATATAAAATCCCCCTCATTCCCCTATTCTCTCTCCCATCTCCTTCTTCTCCCGCTCTCTCACCTTCTCTGTTCCGAAACCCAAAACACAGACCCCCCTCCCCTCGTCGGCACACCTTCGCCTCGCTTGCCTCTCTAGAGCCTCCTACTCAACATCACTCCACCCCTCATCCCTAACCTCCGAAGCACCCCCTCGTCATCACCTTCCGCCATTGATTCCGAGCACCTCGTCACCCTTCGCACCCATCCATCGAACCCCACCGTCGAGCCTCCTCGACCCCTGTCTTCCCTATAATGTCGTCGCACCACCTGAGCCCCCACTCATCTCCATCCCTCTCTCTGTTTCATCTCCAACCGAAACCTATTGCCACTGCCTCAACTCCCACCTCCGACTTCGCCATTAACCCATCCACTTCGTCGCTCCCATCCACCTCGTCGTGCCTCTCCTCCTCCATGACTGCATCACCCCGCAAGTTGCAGCCCCTCATCGTCCCAAACCCATCGAAGATCACCCCGCTTGCCATTGCCACCTTCATTACAACGAAGCCCTCACCGCTGTTGACTGCCACCTCCTCCGTCCAGAGCCAACACCCCATCGTCATTCCCCAATTTTCAAACAAAAACAAAGCTCGCTCTCATCGTCGGAGTCTTGCCTCGTCATCATCCTTGGTCGCTGCGTCGCTTCCGACCGCCAGCGACCGGCCGCCCTCGCCTCGCCGTGGTTGCCGCAGCATCGCATCGCCAGTCATCACCTTCCACCGTTGCTCTCTCCTTCTCCGCTGTGTTGGAGAAGATGAAGTGGCATTGGTCGAATCGGCTGTTTGGTGTTCGGGGTGTAGGAGATCAGAGATTGTTGTTTGCTATTTTGGAAAAGGACTTGGTTGTATTGGTGGTTGGTGTTCTGGATTTAGGGATTGGATTATATTGGTGTTTTTTATTTTGGGGAGGGAGTTGTTGCTGTTTGTGTAGAGGAGAGGATCCTGAATTGGTGTTTGGTGTTTTGATTCGATCCGTTGTTTGGTGTTTTGTGTGATTCGTTGCTGTTTGTTATTGTTGCTGCCACGTATCTTGCACGTGCTTTGCTGTCCGGGATTCTAATTCTGTTATTCTTGTTTTCGGTATCAACGTCGTCGGTTATCAGACAAGTATTCTCTTGTACAACTCGTTTGTTCTCGTACAAGCTTCCTTTGAAAAACACCGCAAGTATATTCTTTGACTCTAATGTGCATTCATCGATCGAATTGAAATATGTTGCTATACATAATCTGTTGATCCCGTATTCATACATAATCGTGAATACCTTGTTGCCACATGCATTACATAAACACGATTGATACACACATATGTACTCTTAGGATTATACATGATTATGTGCATGATTGTTTTACCCGTGATAGTAGTTTAAATATGATATCTTGTTATTGTTGATTAAGATTAATAAAAGTAACAAGTTGGGGTATAAAGGTAAAGATCTAGTAGTGGGCAATATAGAAGAGCATACTCGAACGGTAGCTCGTGGTTTCCCGATGCAAGTTGCAAGTTTCAAATTACAGGTTTACATGTTCACGCTATAAGTTCACACTCCACATGTTCCACATTGCACGTATCTCGATACAAGATATAATTGATATGTTTTTTCTGAGTATGTGACCTATAAAATCAACCACTAGGCCTAAATGTAACTGATTGTATGTAGCAACCATGTAGTAAAAGGATGGATGCATGAAGTGCTACCTAGATAGTTTTAATACAAGACTTGAACATGATCACATGATACTTGATACTTGATCCGTGACACTTGTTACCTATACTTGATACTTTTTTACTTGCTTACTTTTTTACATACATGCCACTTGTTTTATGATGTCTTGTTCATGATCCTGTTTACATATTGTAGTTCTCCTATTACATGATTCTTGGTCCCTTGCTCTTTTCCTGCTTCTTATTTCATTTTGTACTTGTCCCCGTAGCTTGTACTACTTGCGGCCCGTGACTTGCATTCACGGGTACCTTCTTGTTTCTTCTTTTTGTATTAATGTACTTGCATGCCCGGATGGAGAGTTACCCGAAGGTGTTGCTGATCAAGTGTTTTAGTCTTGTTAATTATCATGTTATCTTTAGTTCATGTTTTATTCATGTACTCTTTATTGTAATCTGGGCATGTTTGACCCGTAACTATGTTTCTTTCCAGTTATTGGTTATGAACTGTTTCTTAGTTTATTATTATCCTGTCTGTGATTATACATGCTTGCGGGGTTATTATTGTTTTATTGTTAAGTTACCTGTACAACTTATGAATGGTGTATTCGCATCATTCGCTGGGCCTCAGTCACGGACTCGTATTCCCGTATTTTAGAAAGCGGGGCGTGACAGAGTTTTTAGTGGTATTAGAGCCAGGTTATACTCTAATTATGATTGGATTTTAGCCAGGTTACCTCAACAACACGTGCACCATGTTGATCACATGAATAATGAATAACCAACATAATCTTGATACTCCTCTTATTTGATTCCTCTTTGATTTCTTCATATTCAGTTGCTTCATTTCTTAGCTGTTTTGTCCCTTCCATTCATTCACATTCATTGAATCTTCATTGGGTAGAGATTCTTTCTTTTTATACCCATATTCTTTTGATTCCGGTGTCTTATTCTTTTCTTCCTGCTCGGTTCGTCGATTGGTGTCATGTGGTCTACAACAACATGTCTGCGGCGTGGAACATCACTATCAGAGTGGAGTAGCCGAAGCGTGGTGGGCCCATAACCCACAGGTCCCAAAATTTTCTTATTGATTTCCCTTCCTTGCACCGCTTGCTTTCCTTTCATACATTTGCATTGTCTTCATTCATTGAATCTTTATTCGACATCATTCTAGATAACCCCATTCTTATCTATGATTTTCTTATTCTGGTGTTGCCACCCTTTTGACATTTTCTTTGAATTCCTTGTTTTGTTATCCCCCATAAGAGTTTACTTTGCCTTTTCCTATGTACCGCCTACGCAAATTTCGAGGACAAAATTTTGTTGTAAGGTGGGTAGGATTGTAACCCCCATTTTCGTTTATACGGATTTGTATTTTTTTCCTTTTCTTGTATTCTGTATTTAAAATTTTTCCACATAAATTGTATACTCTTTTAAAGCCCAATTTCACATTCTTTTATCTTTATTTATTCTAATTTGTCAAGCCAAAATATAAAGCCCAAGTTTACATCCCAAACCCATATCTATTGGATCCAAACTCGTTAACCCGTTATCCTACCCTACCCAAATTTAGCTATCCGTATACAAAACCCCTCACATTCCCCCAACTCTTCACCTCCTGTAACTCCATAACCCCCATCACCTCATAACTGCCCCCTCTTTCTCACCCCATTAATTTAATAGTTTATATAAAATCCCCCCTTTTCCCTTGTTCTCTCTCCCATCTCTTTCTTCTCCCGCTCTCTCACCTTCTCTGTTTCGAAACCCAAAACACAGACCCCCCTCCCCTCGTCGGCACACCATCGCCTCGTCTGCCTCTCTCGAGCCTCCCGCTCAACATCACTCCACCCTTCATCCCCAACCTCCGAAGCACCCCCTCATCATCACCTTCCGCAATTGATTCCAAGCACCTCGTCACCCCTCGCACCCATCCATCAAACCCCACCGTCGAGCCTCCTCGACCCCCGTCCTCCCTCCAACGTCGCCACACCACCTGAGCCCCCGCTCATCTCCATACCTCTCTCTGTTTCATCTCCAACCGAAACCTATTGCCACCGCCTCAACTCCCAGCTCCGACTTCGTCATTAACCCATCCACTTCGTCGCTCCCATCCACCTCGTCGCGCCTCTCCTCCTCCATGACTGTATCACTCTGCAAGTTGCAGCCCCTCATCACCCTAAACCCATCGAAGATCACCCCGCTTGCCACTGCCAACTTCGTTACAACGAAGCCCTCGCCGCTGCCGACTGCCACCTCCTCCGTCTAGATCCAACACCCCTTCGTCGTTCCCCTATTTTCAAATGAAAACAGAGCTCGCTCTGATCATCGGAGTCTCGCCTCGCCGTCATCCTTGGTCACTGCGTCGCTTCCCGACCGCCAGCGACCAGCCGCTCTCACCTCGCCGTGGTTGCCGCAGCGTCGCATCGCCAGTCATTGCCTTCCACCGTTGCTCTCTCTTTCTCCACTGCGTTGGAGAAGACGAAGCGGCAGTGGTCGAATCGGCTGTTTGGTGTTCGGGGTGTAGGAGATCAGAGATTGTTGTTTGCTATTTTGGAAAAGGATTGGGTTGTATTGGTGGTTGGTGTTCTGGATTTGGGGATTGGATTATATTGGTGTTTGTTGTTTTGAAGAGGGAGTTGTTGCTATTTGTGTAGTGGAGAGGATTCCGATTTGGTGTTTGGCGTTTTGATCCGATCCAGTGTTTGGTGTTTTGTGTGATTGGTTGCTGTTTGTTGTTGTTGCTGCCACGTATCTTGCACGTTCTTAGCTGTCCGGGATTCTGATCCTATTATTCTTGTTTTTGGTATCAACGTCGTCGGTTATCAGGCAAGTATTCTCTTGTACAACTCGTTTGTTCTCGTACAAGCTTCCTTTGAAAAATACCGCAAGTATATTCTTTGACTCTAATTCGCATTCATCGATCGAATTGAAATCTGTTGCTATACATAATCCGTCGATCCCGTATTCGTACATGATCGCAAATACCTTGTTGCCACATGCATTATACGAACACGATTGATACACACATATGTACTCTTAGGATTATACATGATTATGTGCATGATTGTTTTACCCGTGATAGTAGTTTAAATGTGATATCTTTTTATTGCCGATTAAGATTAATAAAAGTAACAAGCCGGGGTATAAGGGTAAAGATCTAGTAGTGGGCAATATAGAAGAGCGTTCTCGGACGGGAACTCGTGGTTTTCCGATGCAAGTTGCAAGTTGCAAATTACAGGTTTACATGTTCACGCTACAAGTTCACACTCTACATGTTCCACATTGCACGTATCTCGATACAAAATACAATTGATATTTTATCCGAGTACGTGACCTATAAAATCCACCACTAGGCCTAAACATAACTGATTGTATGTAGCAGCCATGTAGTAAAAGGATGAATGCATGAAGTGCTACCTAGATAGTAATATTGCAAGACTTGAACATGATCACATGATACTTGATACTTGATCCTTGACACTTGTTATCTGTACTTGATACTTGTTTACTTGCTTACTTGTTTACATGCATGCCACTTATTTCATGATGTCTTGTTCATGATCCTGTTTACATATTACATTTCTCCTATTACATGATTCTTGGTTCCTTGCTCTTTCCCTGCTTCTTGTTTTATTTTGTACTTGTCCCCGTAGCTTGTACTAGCGGCCCGTGACTTGCATTCACGGGTACCTTCTTGTTTCTTCTTTTTGTATTAATGTACTTGCATGCCCGGATGGAGAGTTACCCGAAGGTGTTGCTGATCAGGTGTTTTAGTCTTGTTAATTATCATGTTATCTTTAGTTCATGTTTTATTCATGTACTCTTTATTGTAATCTGGGCATGTTTGACCCGTAACTATGTTTTTTTCCAGTTGTTGGTTATGAACTGTTTCTTAGTTTTTTATTATCTTGTTTGTGATTATACATGCTTGCGTGGTTATTATTGTTTTGTTGTTGAGTTACTTGTACAGCTTATGAATGGTGTATTCGCATCATTCGTTGGGCCTCAGTCACGGACTCGTATTCTCGTATTTCTGGAAGCGGGAAGTGACAGGGTTTTTAGTGGTATTAGAGCCAGCTTAGACTCTAATTACGATTGGAGTTTAGCCAGGTCAGCTCAACAACACGTGCACCACGTTGATCACATGGATAATGAATAACCAACATAATCTGAATACTCCTCTTATTTGATTCCTCTTTGATTTCTTCATATTCAGTTCCTTCATTTCTTAGTTGTTTTGTCCCTTTCATTCATTCACATTCATTGATTCTTCATTGGGTATAGATTCTTTCTTTTTGTACCCATATTCTTTTGATTCCGGTGCCTTATTCTTTCTTTCTCAGAAGTTTTGAATCATGGTCGGGGTTGAGAATTAATTTTAATAAAAGCAATGTTATCCCTTTCCGAGACAAATTGTCGAACCCAATTTTGGAAATTAAGGAGTACCTAAGGTGCGAGATTGGAGTGTTCCCCTTCAAATATCTAGGTACGCTAATTAGACCAGTCGGCTTGCGACGGGAAAAATTGGATGCCCCTAGTTGAAATTATCGATAAGTGGTTGGCAGGGTGGAAGGGACGGTTCTTATCTTTGGGAGGAAAAATCACGCTGATTAATTTGGTATTGAGTAGTCTTCCCACATATCTTATGTCGATATATGAACTATCGAAGTGGGTCATGCAGAGAATTGATAAGAGTGGAAGGAAATTCCTATGGAGAGGAGCTAATGAGGCTAATAAAGGGTTGCAC
Organism: Hemerocallis citrina; assembly: GCA_017893485.1. NCBI lineage: Eukaryota > Viridiplantae > Streptophyta > Magnoliopsida > Asparagales > Asphodelaceae > Hemerocallis > Hemerocallis citrina. The sequence continues at coordinate 432,503 of JACEHZ010000286.1, forward strand.
CTTATGAATTGGGGACGAGTGTGCAAGAGGAAGGAATTTAGGGGGTTGAGGATTGTGGATCTGAGAGATATGAATAAAGCCTTATTGAGCAAATAGTGGGGAAAGATGCGGAGGAAACGCAATACATGGTGATGCAAATCATTCTTGCTATATCGGAGATGGAAAAGGTGTAGATACGGGGGGCGAAGCATCTATGGCAAGGCATCTACTCTATGGAGAGGGGTGGCAAAAGTGGGGGAAATTTTTCATACTAACACTTTTTGCGAGTTCGCAAACGGAAAGGATTCTAGATTCTGGCATGACAAATGGAGTGGCCACAATACAATTGAATCCTTGTTCCCAAAAGTTGCTAAGGAGGCCATCAACGTTTATTCCTTAATATCGGATGCTTGGAGAAATGGAAGGCTACAAACTCAACTTATAGATCAACCATCGTAGGAGTGCATTACAAAACTTTAGCTACATAAAGATTACATTCGGAGGAAGGTGTAACGCCCCAATTTCCATACACTGGGAAACCGTGACATAAGCCAGAACCTTTTCCTTCAATTAGCCATAATACACAGAAAAACAGAAAAATTTAAAACTTTTTATTCAACAAAAATGTATTACAAGTCTGAATGTTATAAAATTGCAATACATTATATCAGTGTTACAATAATGCCATACAAGTCCAAGTGTTACAAACTATCAATAAGAAATACATCAAAGTACAATGAATAATACATAACACTTGGTACTTTCACTTGGATGCTTCTCAACAATAAATAAATTATAATATATATTACAAATTAAATAAATCAACACTTTCTTCTTTCGTCTTGAGTCCTCCTCAATCCTGTACTTGTAGCTTTACAATCCAGTACCTATTGAAGTGGGGGCGTCAGTACTTATACTGACGCTTTAAGGCTGATGACTAGTAGCGATTCTTAACTTTAAACAACAAATTGATGAAAAGAGAAACTTGTATATATAATTGATGTGTCAGTGTATGCTATGACTTAGAATCTAATGGAGGATTAACCAATGTGATGATGCACTTATTCTAATGCAAGCCAAACTCTGGAACAGTATGTAGCCCATACTACATACGCCCCATATCAAGCCGTTTCTTCATATATAGGGATTTGAACCCACATCATGAATTCTACTTTTGTACCCATCCTATTCCTGACACAATACTACATGACTGATGAGGTTGCAGGTACGGTCTAGTTCCGCTACTGCAGTACAATAGTGGTGTCCTCATTTTTCACTATTGTCCGGCGAACCGGACCTCGCTAAAAAGCCAACACAAACCACAAGATACTCGTCAACCTTCTTCCGTGCCCTCAACTCGTCATGAGAAGACATAGAACCTGATGGAATCGTAGGGTCTATTTCCCTAGGAAAACCTCCCGTTATTATCATGGCACATTCAAGAATTAACAGGCGAGATACGGATCCCGTGCTCCCAACTCGTCATGAAAAAGCAGCGTCCGTATCCCTTCGACATGGGGATACATCCCAATAACACCTCCTAGTGTCATTCTATAGGAGAAGTCGGATTATAGGATATCAACCCTAACACCAACTCTCACCCTTTGGCAATTTATAGATAGAAATGGTTAAGTAACTGTTACTACCCTAACGATGTCACTAACTCTAACCAAACAAGTGAGACATGCCACTGTGCCTCCAACTCGTCATGAAAAAGTACCGTACGTGTCCCTCTTCTAACCAAACAAGCGAGACATGCCACTGTGCTTCCAACTTGTCATGAAAAAGCACCGTACGTGTCCCTCTTCTAGAGAGTGTAACAATTTGTCGACACAATTAATCGAGTCTTAGCCTAGACTTCACAAGATCTCTTCGGATCCACTCACAGCCTACCTATTCAAGACAATACCTACATACGAGCCCAATGAGCTTCGTACGAGACAACAACATACATAAGAGCCAAATAAGCTACGTATAAGACCAACAACTACATACGAGACAGACGAGCTGCGTATGAGCAAAACAACGTATAGAAACAACCATGCAGGTATTCTAACGACCTAGAAGCAACCAAACGTGCTTACTAGCAAAACTTGATCTTCTATAATTAGAAGCAACATGCAAAATAATCTTCTAACAGTCTAAAATAGATATACTATCAAAAAACCCGAAAGCGACATAAAAACCTTCCGACAGCCTAGGAGCAACCAGTGCTATGCTTATCGGAATTCAACGAAAATAGACTTTTTAGAAAGGTAAGAACATCTACCACAATTCTCTAGTTGAACACTTTTTCAGATTCTGTAAGGAATCCAAAATCCGATCCATCGAACACACGAAAACAGTTTAACCCAACTGTAGATTTTTCAACAAAAAGCTGAAACTTCATAAATTGGTAACTTTTGCTCTTTTGTCGGAATCCAATGAAACTAGACAATTTGAAAAGGTGGGAACATCTACTACAACTTCCTAGTTTACCACTTCCTCAGATTCCGTATGGAACTTCAAATTCCTACCCATCGAACACATGTAAACAGTTAACCAAACTACATAATTTTAACAAAAAGCTGAAACTTCGTAAGTTTGTAACTTTTGCTCTTCTTGTCGGAATCCAACGAAACTAGACAATTTAAAAAGGTGGGAACATCTACTAAAACTTTCTAGTTGACCACTTCCTCAAATTCCGTAAGGAACTTGAAATTCCTACCCATCGAACACACGCAAACAGTTAACCAAACTACAGAATTTCAATAAGAAGCTGAAACTTCTACAGCTTGTAACTTTTGCTCTACTTGTCAGAATCTAACGAAACTGGACACTTTGAAAAAGTGGGAACATCTACTAAAACTTCCTACTTGACCACTTTCTCAAATTCCGTAAGGAACTCCATATTCCTACCCCTTGAACACAATTCCAAACTATCAAAAACACAGCCAAGCTGAAAACTTTCAAAGAACATAACTTCTACTTCGCTTATCGGAATCTAACCAAATAAGAAACTTTGGAAAGGTGAGAGTCTCTACTACAACTTTCTAGTTGAATACTTTCCCAAATTTAGTAAGTAAGAGGCTCAAAAACAACAAACAATCAAAACAGCGAGCACTTCAGCCAAAACTGGCTGCTGTGTTTTGTAAAGGCCATAACTCCTACTCCACTTATCGGAATCTAACCAAATAAGAAATTTTGGAAATGTGAGAGTTTCTACTACAACTCTCTAGTTGAACACTTTTCCAAATTCAGTAAGTAAAAGATCCAAAAACATCAAAGAACCCAAACAGCGAGCTTTTCAACCTAAAGGCTGGCTGCTGCAAATTGTAAAGGCCATAACTTCTACTTCGCCTATCGGAATATAACCAAATAGAAAATTTTGGAAAGGTGAGAGTCTCTACTACAACTCTATAGTTGAACACTTTCCCAAATTTAGTAAGTAAGACACACAATAACATTGAACAAGTCAAACAGCGAGCTCACAGCCAAAGGCTGACTGCTATTACTTGTAAAGGCCATAACTCCTACTACGCTTATCGGAATATAACCAAATAAGGCATTTTGGAAAGTTTAGAATGTCTAATACAACTTCCTAGTTGGTCACTTTCGCAGGTTGTAACCCTTGTTTTCCGTTTTCTTTATTTTGGGTGTATTTTTCTTTTTCCATGTATTATTTGGGTTTGGGTTATTTATAAAAATTTTGATTTTCTTAAATTCATTTTACTTCAGGAATATTTTGTATCTCCTGTTAAAATCCGTTCTTTTCATTAATTGTAATTATTGTTATTTTCAAATGATTCTTATACTGTAATACAAAGCCTATTTATGTTGCTATTAGTATTATTGTTATCAGTATTATTATTATTACTTTTATTCTCATTTTAATATTATTATTATTATGACTATTGTTATTATTATTATTATTGATATGGCTAAAAATGGGGTTAAATCGGAACCGTCCAGATTGGGCACGAATCTCGAAGCTCAGGGGTCAAACGGTAATTTCACATGCAAATAGGTCCGAAACGGGTACTGGATCTCAATCTCACAAATCCAATAACCCACGAGCAGATCCACTCCAACTGGGTACGGGTCCCGACCCGAAACAGACCCAGACCAGCAAGAGCAAATCAGGCTCACTGATTTGACCAAATCAACGGGTCTGATTTGCAGTTACCCTCTCACCGGGAATCAGGGGTCAGTTTTCTAAACAGACTGTGAGGATTTTACTCCTGACAGTTACACGGGAAATCAGGTCCCTAATCACTCCCATGGCAAATATAAATACCTCCCACCTATCACTGTGACCAGGTAATCACTCTTTTTCCAGCTTAAGCTCTTTCTTAATCATCACTGGTTACTGACAAGAGCGTCGGAGGGTGCGTCGCCGGAATCAACTCCGGTGTATCGCACTTCCTTGCAGGTTAGCGGCAGGAATCAACAGGAGTGGATCTGCTATTCAGGTTTTTCCACGAACTCACAAATCTCATCTGTTTACCCCCACACCAGAATCAGCGGTAACAGATTCGCGCCGTCTGTGGGAAACCCATACAAATAGCAGCCTCTCCTCTTCCCGTCGACTTGCTCTTCTTCAGCCATGCCCCCCAAAAAGGTCAGATCTAGGGGGTCCAACCGCGGACCCAATCCTGCCGATCAGCAAGAGGAAGTCCCCATGCATCCTGCTCCGCAGTCCGAACAACTTCCTCCCCCGACCCAACAGGGCCAGCCTCCTCTTCCGAATCAACCCCCAAATGGTCCTGCTGGTCAGAACCAGCGGAGGCAAAAGCAACCTCTCCACCCAGACCACGTCTCAATTCACAATGCCTCCTCAGACTCTATGGCTTCCCATAACCCCCGAGCCTCCGACCTCCGCAACACCGTCCTGAATCGCCAAAAGGATGAGGACCTTCGCAACCATCTAGATGAGAGGCGGGCCCGAGAGGGAGCCTTCTGCCAGCATTAAGGTGAGCGACCTCCTCATTGTCGAGAAGGCGGGAGGTCTCCGGACCGAAGAGGACGGGGTGGATCTCCCGAGCATCGTAGGAGGAGGCCGCATTCCCCTGCTGATCGACATCATCCGAGGAACGATGAGGCACCAATCCCTCGTGCCGAGTTCCTACAATTCCAGGCAACTGTGTTGCAGGCCCTCAACCTTCGCCCCAACAACAATAACGCCCAGAGGGTTCCAACACCCCCGCGGGTTCCAAGTCCTCGCCACAAATCCGTAAGTCCTCCCCCAGCGCGCTCCTAGTCACCAGCAACACCATTATAGTCCTCGCCGATCCCAGGGCTACCGACGCCGTATTCCCCGCTCCCCTTCCTATGAAGATGAGTCCAGGGGATCATTCGACTACCCCCGGAGGGATGATGCCCTCTACCATCGTCTCCACGAGATGGAGAGGCACATCGGTCGCATGGACAAGGAAGAGGAGTCGAGAGCAGGGACCGTCCGCCCCAGCAGACCCCCCTTCTCTCGGACTATCATGGAGGCTCCCATCCCGAGGGGTTTCAAGCCTCCGCAATTTGAAACGTACTCAGGGGAGTCGGACCCTGTTGATCATGTCGAGAGCTTCAAGACCTTAATGCTGATCCACCAAGGTTCCGACGCCATGCTCTGCAAGACCTTCCCCGCCACTCTTAAGGGTTCGGCGCGGGAATGGTACTCCCGGTTCGCTCCCTCTTCCATCTTCTCGTTCGAGCAGTTCGAAACGCTCTTCATAACTCACTTTGTGAGTAGCAGGCGAACAGAGAAGATGAGCCTCCCCTACTCCACCTCCGACGGGAGAGGGGAGAAAAGCTGAGGGACTATGTGAGGAGATTTACCGCAGAGGTCAGGTCAATCGCCTCCCTCGACCAGTCAGTGGTGAAAGTTGCGTTCCAGTCGAACGTCCTCAACTCCAACCTCCGGTCGTCCCTCGCCAAAATGCCCCCGCACAACTTCGCCGATCTTCTCCTAAGATGCGAGAAGTACATTCGGGCGGAGGAGGCCGAGTTCCTCCCGAGTTTCGGAGGACCTACCTCCGGCTCGAAGAGGAAGACGGCGGAGGAGGAAGGATCCAAGAAGCTGCAGAAGGACAATAGCGGTCAGCACCGTCCTCCCCCCAGGTTCGAGAAGTTCACTCCCCTCACCACCAACGTCTCCACCATCCTGATGGAAGTGGAGAAGGAAGGAGTTATACCTCCCGCTCTGAGGATGAACACCCCGGCCAAGAGGAGGAACAAGGAGAAATGGTGCCGTTACCACCGGGACCACGGCCACGACACCAACGACTGCCGGGCGTTGAAAAATGAGATAGAGGCCCTCATCCAGAGGGGGCAGTTGGCCAAATTTGTGAAGGCGAACAATCAGGGAGAACGCGCCACTCCTCCACCTCGGGGGGCTAACAAGCGCTCCGAGCGGCGCGATGAGACCCCCGAGTTCGAGGAAGAACGAGTTCTGCACCTCATCCACGGAGGCCCCATGGGGGGCTCCTCCAACTCCTCTCAGAAGGCCTTCGTCCGAGAGGTCAACTCAGTTCACAGCGCCCCTCCCCCCAAAGGCCTCGGCATCCCGGTGACCTTCTCTGATGAAGACCTCGAGGGGGTCCGAACTCCCCACTGCGACGCGCTTGTTATCGACCTTCGCATGGCGAACTTCAAAGTGCAGAGGGTCCTGGTAGACAACGGGAGCTCGGTGAACATCCTCTTCCTCTCGGCCTTCCGAGGGCTGCAGCTATCTCAGGATCGCCTCAAACCGGCCGGCTACACGCTCCACGGGTTCACAGGGGTACCAGTATCTGTCGAAGGGGTTATCACCCTGGACTTAACTGCTGGGAAGACCCCTACTACCCGGACAGAGCCGATGGACTTTATGGTCGTCGACGTGACGGCTGCATACAATGTTATCTTAGGCCGACCTGGCCTAGCTGCCCTGGAAGCCGTTCCTTCGGCGTATCACCTCAAGATGAAGTTCCCCACCCGGGCGGGAGTGGGAGAAGTCAGGGGCAGCCAAGAGACAGCTCGGAAGTGCTATATGACTTCCACTGGGGGTCCGGTGCTCTCCCTCGAGACACTAGAGATCCCCGAGCCGAATGTCCGACCAACGTCCGAGCCGGCGGACGAATTGGAAGAAGTGCTCTTCTCGGACGAGGACCCGAGTCAAAAGTTCCTCATCAGCAAGTCCTTGCCGACTGCCCTATGCTCCGACTTGGTGCAGTGCATCCGGGGGAACTGCGACCTATTTGCTTGGTCCGCTGCGGATATGCCCGGGATTTTCGAGGACCTTCTAGTGCACCGCCTCAGCGTTGAACCGGGGTGCAGACCGGTTCAGCAGAAGAGGCGTAAGTTCGCCCCCGAGCGACAACAAGCCATCAAGGAGGAGGTGGACAAACTCTTAAAAGCCTGGTTCATACAGGAGGTGAACTATCCCGAGTGGCTCTCCAATGTCGTCATGGTTAAGAAGTCCAATGGTTCTTGGAGGATATGCATCGACTTCACCGACTTGAATAAGGCGTATCCGAAGGATCCATTCCCTCTCCCAAATATCGACACCCTCATCGATGCCACCTCGGGCCATGAGCTCCTCAGCTTCATGGACGCCTTCTCCGGTTATAACCAGATCCGAATGTTCCCTCCGGACATTCCGAAGACCTCCTTCATTACCGACCAGGGCCTCTACTGTTATAGAGTTATGCCGTTCGGACTGAAGAACACTGGAGCCACCTACAACACCTCGTCAACAAAGTCTTCCAAAGCCAGATAGGCCGCAACATGGAAGGTTTTTATGTCGAAGCAAATCCTGAGAAAATCAAGGCCATACTGGACATGGCCCCGCCCCGGAACATCAAGGAAGTGCAGAAGCTTACGGGTCGCCTCGCCGCTATTGGCCGATTCCTTTCGAAGTCTGGAGAAAAGTGCCTCCCCTTCTTCAAGGCTCTCAGGGGGGCCAAGGGTTTCGAGTGGGGCGAATTGCAACAGGAGTCCTTCGAACAGCTGAAAGCCTACTTGATGAACCCTCCCCTGCTCAGCAAGCCCGTTCCAGGGGAAACCCTCTTCATCTACTTAGCTGCTTCCGAGCAGACCCTAAGTGCTATTTTGGTGAGGGAAGAAGACCGGGCTTAGAGGCCCATCTACTATGTGAGCAAGGTGCTTCGGGACGCCGAGCTCCGTTATCCGAAGATAGAAAAGATGGCCTACGCCCTGATCATGGCGGCGAGGAAGCTCCGTCCGTACTTTCAATCCCATTCGGTTGTGGTCCTCACCGACCAACCGCTGAAGCAGATCCTCCACAAGCCAGAAACCTCAGGCCGACTTATGAAGTGGTCCATCGAGCTGAGCCAACACGACATCCCCTACCAGCCTCGGACTGCGATCAAAGCTTAGGCCCTCGCCGACTTCATCATCGAGTCCACCATTCCCGAGGACAGCCATGTCCCGAACGGACCCCCCATTTGAACGGTTTTTGTGGACGGTTCCTCCTGCAACGAGGGTAGCGGCTCCGGTATCATCCTGAACGGCCCTGATGACTTCATCCTCCAGTATGCCCTCCGCATGGATTTCAAGGCCTCAAACAACGAGGCGGAGTATGAGGAACTAATCGCGGGCCTCGGACTTGCCCGAAGTGCCGGGGCGCAGCGCCTCCGAATCCATAGTGACTCCCAGCTGGTTGTGAACCAAGTCTTAGGTGAGTATGAGGTGCGAGACGAACGGATGGCGAAGTACCTCGCCAAGGTCCGAACCCTCATGAGCCGGTTTGAAGAGGCGCTCATCCAACGAGTCCCTCGAGAAGAGAATTCACAGGCCGACGCCCTCTCCAAGTTGGCCTCATCCTCCCTCCTAGGTCTCGAGCAGACCATTTTGATCGAGGTCCTCTCAAAGCTGAGCATAGAAGACGAGACCCCGGGCTCAGTGGAGTCATTACCGGTCCTACTGCAAGATAATTGGATGAAGCCGTTAGTGGAGTTCTTAAGGGACGGATTCCTCCCCGAGGACCCTAAGGAAGCGCGCCGAGTAAGAACCAGAGCCGAGCGGTACGTCCTGATCGAGGGAATCTTGTACAAGCGCTCCTTCTCGCAGATTGACGGCTGACCGTACCTGAGGTGCCTTTCTCCGGAACAGGCTGACTATGCCTTACAGGAGCTCCACGAAGGCATCGGTGGGGCTCATTCAGGGTCTAGGTCTTTGGCTCGGAAAGTCCTGAATTACGGATACTTCTGGCCGACTCTCCTCCAAGACGCCAAGCGACACGTTCGGCAATATGGCTCCTGCCAGAGACATCCCAACATTCGTCGCCTCCCCCAAGCCAACCTCGCCTCCCTATCAAGTCCTATCCCCTTCGCAATGTGGGGGATGGATTTACTAGGGCCTTTCCCTCCAGCTCTGGGCCAGTTCAAGTTCTTGGTCGTAGCCATCGATTACTTCTCGAAGTGGATTGAGGCCGAGCCCCTCGCCACTATCACCGAGAACAAGGTGCTTCAATTCTTCTGGAAGAGCATCATCTGCAGATTTGGCGTCCCCCGTGTCCTCGTGACGGACAACAGGACTCAGTTCACTGGTACCGCATTCCGAGCTCTGTGTGAAGACCTCGCCATCCAACAGTGCTTCTCTTCCGTCTCCCACCCTCAGTCGAATGGACAAGCGGAGAACGCTAACCGGCAATCCTCTCTGGTATCAAGAAGAGACTGGACAGGTGTTCTAGAGGCTTATGGGTCGACCAACTCCCCAATGTGCTGTGGAACTACCGCACCAACAAGCGGACCCCCACAGGCGAGTCCCCGTTCAACCTCACCTATGGGTCCGAGGCGGTAATACCACTCGAAGTCGGAATACCTTCTCCTCATCTCGCAGCCTACAACGAGGACAGAATGCCAGAGACCTACGGGCGAACTTAGACCTGGTAGACGAGCTAAGGGAAAGAGCATCGATACGCCAACAGAACAACCGGAGGAGGGTCGAACTGGCGTACAACAAGAAAGTCCGACCCACCGATCTCAAGGAGGGGGACTTGGTCCTCAGAAAGCTAGCCATCTCCTTCCCCAATCAGAAGAGCAAACTAGCTCCGAATTGGGAAGGACCCTACAAGGTCACAAGGGTAGTTCGGCCCGGAGCTTATCGTCTAGAAGACCTAGAGGGCAGAGAGATTCCGAGGACCTGGAATGCCGACCACTTGTTAAAATACCAAGAAAGCACCCCGGCGCCTCTCTAAGTATCACAGGATGTCGAACCATTCCTCTCCTCTAACTTGTAATTCATTTCTCAAGTTGTTATATGTAAAAACGGCTCGCCGTCAATTATCAATGAAGAATGCTCTTTCATATTTATAAAATTGCTTGCATCTCTCCGCCTTCATTTTTTATTTTCAACCAATGGTTCGGAGTCCAATGTCCGGCTTGACTTTACTTCCCCAGCTCGTCCTTAGGCGAACCAAAAGTAGATCGCCGTTCGGAACTGCTCCCACAACCGTTGAAATCTACCGATGGTTCGGAGTCCAACCCTCGGCTCGACTTTACTTCCTCGGCTCGCCCTTAGGCGAGCCAGAAGTAGATCACCGTTCGGAACTGCTCCCACAACCGTTGAAATCTACCGATGGTTCGGAGTCCAACACTCAGCTCGACTTTACTTCCCCGGCTCGCCCTTAGGCGAGCCAGAAGTAGATCGCCGTTCAGAACTGCTCCCACAACCGTTGAAATCTACCGATGGTTCGGAGTCCAACACTCGGCTCGACTTTACTTCCCCGGCTCGCCCTTAGGCGAGCCAGAAGTATATCGCCATTCAGAACTGCTCCCACAACCGTTGAAATCTACCGATGGTTCGAAGTCCAACACTCGGCTCGACTTTACTTCCCCAGCTCGCCCTTAGGCGAGCCAGAAGTAGATCGCCGTTCGGAACTGCTCCCACAACCGTTGAAATCTACCGATGGTTCGGAGTCCAACACTCGGCTCGACTTTACTTCCCCGGCTCGCCCTTAGGCGAGCCAGAAGTAGATCGCCGTTCGGAACTGCTCCCATAACCGTCGAGCAACTCTAATGATGGCTCGGATCGACTACGCTCACTCAAAACCTCAAGCCGAGCGAACGAGGGACCGACCCTCGTATATGGCAAAAAATTCTGCCGAACCAATTTCACCGATAGATCATCTCAAAATGCGTGCTAGAGCGTGATGAACGGACCTGATCGTTTCACGTGTCCACAAAACGACAAGATAGTGTTTTCTTGGAACTTGCGCCTCCCTTCTTGTGATCCGCGCCATGATCATGATCCACCATCCAGATCTGGCCACGTGGCTCCTGCCTCGAGACAGAGTTACACATCCGCCGAGGTACCAAGCCGCACCGGTATCTACCGAGCAAGAGACAGGACCAGAGCTAAAACGTGAGTTTCGCAGCTAGGGCGCTCGACGAAGCAAACACTTCTCACAATTCATTTAAAAAATAAAGCAACTACAGCACTACAACGAGCAAGCCAACCCCAATTTCATTAATATAACTTTGATAAAATTACAAGACCCAAAGGTTACAACAAAAGACTGTTCGGTGACCCAAGAACACAGTACGACCCGTTCAGTGCCTCCGCGGAAGGGGGACGCTCCGGTTCAGGGACACCCGTGGTCGGCACTTCTTAACCTCCGAGCTAGTCTTTAAGCCGACGAATTGAGACGCCCCCTCGTCGCTAACACTGACGGTCGCTCCAACTGAAGCGCCACTTGAAGACACCGCTACTCCACTTTGGGCGTCGGCCGCTGGTCGACCTACGATGGGGGCTCTGCTCGCGAGTTGATAGAACGTAATCCCTCGGTCATACTCTTCGCGAGTACACGAGGTACTGCGGACATTAGCCCTCACAGGCTGAGGTTTAAGCCGAGCAACCTCTTCCTCCAGTTCGACGATCCTATCCTTCAGTGTGTCGTCCCTCACAATCACCTTGAACCGAGGAAGCTTCGCCGAACCAGGGTACTCAGCGCTATCAGATATGACGCGGCGCAAGTGGGTCACCTCGATACTTTTGTCGACCGTTACCCTTTGGAGCTGTTCGACCCTCTTTGTAAAATCATCTCGTTCGGCCAAAACCAGGGCCAATTCTTCCTCCTTTGCAGAGAGTTCGTCCTCGACTAGTCGCAGGTGGTGTAACTCGGCCAACAACTCGCTGTTTCTCTTCTCTACGTTATGGAGTATTCTCGTCGTCAGATGAACCTCGCCCTCAAGGCGAGCCTCACGGGACTGCTGAAACAACTCCGCGCGGCACCGAGCTGCCGCGCTGACATGAATTTACTCGACGATCTGAAATAAAGAAGGACAACATTGAAGAACTACATGACCGAACCAAACACTTAGACAAATCCAAAACCAAAACAATCTTTTTCATTCATCATCAAAGCGGTGGCCAGTCCGCAAAAAGCATTACATTGTTTTTGAAAAAGAACAAAAACTACAAAAATTACGTGGAGATCAGGGGTCCACCTGCGTCGCCGCTTCGACCACAGGCGCGTCGCCAGATGGCCCCTCATTTCTCCCCTCGACCTGGGGGTCTGCCACCGAAGGGTCGGCCTCCACCTCCTCCTCCTCGTCGCCTTCCCCCTCGTCACCTTCGCCTCCTCCTCCTCGCCGCCTGAGGGTGACCCCGGCCACAGCCTGTAGCCGACCCGCTCGAAGCCGGGGACACGGTCCTGAACATGGTCGAGCGCCCTCTGATAGGACCTCTCCATGTTCGTGGCCATGTGCTTCTTCGCCTCGGCCTCGGCCTCGAGTTGCCGAACCGCCTTGACCCTCTCTGCCCTGTCTTTGTTGCTGGCGGCCTTCAGCTCTTTCTCCTGCGCGGCGAATGTCTCAAGGAGATGGCCGAAGTGACAGGTGGCCTGTGAAGACAACGATAAGCGCAAGATACAGGCCGAGCAATAGACTTGAAGAAATCCACAATGAAAAACTTACCGATACGAGCGACCGAGCCACTTCGTAGGTATCGTCGCCGACCGTCCCCGCCTTCAGCGCGGCTCTATCCTTCGGGGTCACCAGGTGCTTGACGACCTGCACCGACATCTGCGAGTTTCCGAGGAATCCGTCGTGATTCTTCACTCGCCAGTTCGGCACGAACAGTTGTTTGTGCTGCTCGGTCAGGATCTCCTCGACCGCATCGGTCAACGGCGGAGCCTCGAGCGACAACGCCGCATTGACATCGAAGGCCCCACCAACCGGGGCAGATGCCACAGGCGCCGAGGGCTCTTCGGCAACAACCACCATCGAAGGCGCCTCGGTGGTCGGAGGAGGCGGAGTGGTAGTCGAAGCAACCTTGGGCTGCGGACCTGACGAGGCAGCCACGGTCGGCTTCTTCCTCTTCCTGCCACCAGCCACTTTGGACCTATCGATCATCATGGCGTTGAAATCCATCTTCGGCGCTTCTGCATCAAACGAAACACAAACTGAGTCAGTAAGACGAGCTAAAGACTTGAAAGAAAAACAAAATTAACGAGATGTCAGGAGCATACTCGGGTCGATGGGGCTAAGGCCAGACCCGAATAGCACCTCCTCCATCAACTCCCTCCAACTCAACATGGGGAGGGCCATGATCTTCCTCGCCACCTCCTCCTCGGCCTCAGTCAGTACGGGGTCGACTCTCGCAAACTTGGGCACCTCTGGCTTCCACCGGACTCGGAATTTGCAGCATTGGTTCCCCCCTCAATATGAAGAACTTTTCCTTCCAGCCTTTAATTGAGTCCGGGTTTTCAATGATCCTAACACCCTTCCTCGGCCCCAAGTAGTACCGATGCTCGGTCTTGTGCATCCGGTTTATTTGATACAGGCCTCGGAAGACCGTCAGGTTCGGCTCGACTTCAGCGTTGCGGCACTGGAGCAGGAAAGCGTTCACATGACGCCATGTGTTCGGCATAAATTGGGTCGGCGCGAGGCAGAACCATTCGAGGACTTGGCGAATGAAAGGATGCAGCGAAAAACGCAGTCCGGCGTTCAGGGAGTCGAAGTCGAACATACACATATCCGACGACGATAGTTTGGAATTCGCCCGCATCCCAGCACCGGGGACAATTAACTTGTACTCCGGAGGGATGGCGAAACCCTTTCTGATCCGAAGGAGATTCCTCTCGGATAGCACCGACCCAATCTCGTCTGCCTCGGTGGGAAGTGCCGGATTGGGTTCCTCGTAAACTTCCGACTGGCCGAGGATCGCCTTCTTCAAAAGATCGCCTTCGTACTGCCTAACCCCCGAATGCCCGGACAGTACAAAAGGGTATCATCCCATCTCGGGGGCCTGCTTCGGGTTCTCCATGATCACCTCGACCACGGGAGATTGGGTGACCACCCTCCTCTTCTTCTTCTCCTTCCTCGCCTCGGCCGCAGCCGGCTCGGCGACCTGTTTCCCCTTCCTTCGGATCTCCGCCTTCCTCCTCTCCTCGGCGCCATCATTGCCCGAGGACGAGGCCTCACTCCCCGAGTTCACTCTTGACATCTCTATAAAAAAGCTAAGGCTAATAGACTGACCTTGAAGTGACGTTCACGGTCGGAATGAGATCGCCGGAAATCGCCTGGCCCACGCGACAGCTAGCACAACCGCCTTGGAGCAAAGATCGCCGCTAGCAGAGAGCACAGAGAGTAAAAGTAAAATCTTAAGAGTGAAAAGTGAGAAATGAGCTTAGGGGTGGGGGAATGATCTTTTATAACCCCAAAAGCGAGTTTGGGCCGCCTTGGGAATCTAAAAAGCCCATTAAGAAGCCAAAGCGCCAAAGCGGAGTGTCGCGACGTTTCAGTTCCAACAACAGAGGATCTTGAAATAACCAAGTCCGTAACTCGGCCACCGGTGTGCTTAACCGAGCTATCGAACAGCTTGGCTGGGCCACCGAGCTACTGAGTCTCTTCAAAACAACTCCGAGCTACTGAGTCTCCATACCTCGGCCAAAGGCACCGAACCTCCGATCCGAGGGGACGAGGAACCGACCCTCGTATATGTGGAAAAATCCTCCCGAGGCGAAATCATCGTCGGATCTCCCCAAAATTCGTGTCAAAACTCAGTGGACGGTTCAGATTGCGCCACGCCCGCAAAACGACAAGATTACATTTTCTCGTAATCTGAACCCCGTCCTCGTGATTCACACAATGATGGACGCTCCAGGTTCGACCACGTGCACCTTCCGAACTGCCTGCCACCGGCCTGCTTAACCGGGCTACCGAACAGCTCGGCCAAGTAGCCGAGCTACTGGCCGGAAGGTAGCGACCCTCCAGAGCCGAGACTCTCCGAAACATCAAACTCCACACATCGGCCGAAGACATCGAACCTCCGAACGGAGGGGACGAGGAACCGACCCTCGTATATGGCAAAAAAACCTGCCGACCATCCTCAGCCATTGGATTGTGTCAAAAAGCACACTCGTCATGATGGACAGTTCAGATCTCGCCACGTCCACTAAACGACAAGATAGTATTTTTTGGGAATCCGTGCTGAGATGGACGGCCCAGATCTCGCCACGTACCTCTGCAGATTCCGAACTGCGTGTACCGAGCCGAGGGGACGAGGAACCGACCCTCGTATACGGCGAAAAAGCCCGCCGACCAACCTCAACCGTTGGATCTTGCCAAAGAGCGTGCTCGTCATGACGGACGGCCCAGATCTCGCCACATACCTCGGTAGACTCCGAACTACGTGTGCCGACCTGCCGAGCCGAGTGGACGAGGAACCGACCCTCTTATACGGTGAAAAAGCCTGCCGAGCCGAGGGGACGAGGAACCGACCCTCGTATATGGCGAAAAAACCTGCCGACCCATATCAGCCGTTGGATCTTGTCAAAAAGCGCGCTCATCATGATGAACGGTTCAGATCTTGCCACGATCACTAAACGACAAGATAGCATTTTTTGGGATCCGCACTGAGATGGACGGCCCAGATGACGCCACGTACCTCGGCTGACTCCGAGCCGAGGAGCCGACCCTCGTTAATGAAGAAACTACCTGCCGAGGAATAGGAATCGTCTGATCGTCCAGAAAATCGCGCTCGGCACTGATCAAGGGTCCAGATTGCGCCACGCCATAAATCGGTATTTAAAAATCAATTTTTATTTATTTAAATTGTTTTATTTATTTAAAAATTGCGAAAAATTGCTAAAAATTCGGGAAAATTAACTAAAAAATCTAGAAAATAATTATAAATTCGGGGACACATCCTTGAGCCCCTGAACGAACAATTATTGCCTAGAATGAACTGTTAAGGGCCCCGAACGATTGGTTAACACCTCGCAAAATTAAATAAATAATCCAGAAAAATAGATAAAAACCATCAAATACTCAACAAGGCTTCAGAACAGCTCACGGCTCCAAAAATCACCTCACTACCCCCTCCGAGATTCAAAACCCTCCATTCGGACTCCGATACAACTCCACTAGCCACTAAAACAGTTAAACTACTCCTCAAAGGCTGATCACACTCAGCCTTTAGGAGTGGGGGCTTGTGATATGGCTAAAAATGGGGTTAAATCGGAACCGTCCAGATTGGGCACGAATCTCGAAGCTCAGGGGTAAAACGGTAATTTCACATGCAAATAGGTCTGAAATGGGTACTGGATCTCCTTCTCACAGATCCAATAACCCACGAGCGGATCCACTCCAACTGGGTACGGGTCCCGACCCGAAACAGACCCAGACCAGCAAGAGCAAATCAGGGTCACTGATTTGACCAAATCAACGGGTCTTATTATTATTATTATTATTATTATTACCCTTGATTGATAAAGTAAAAAACCTATTTATATTGTTATTATTATTATTACCCTTGATTGATAAAGTAAAAAACCTAAAACCTATTTATATTGTTAATTGTATTTGTAGTATTCAAATAAATTCTATATTGTAATGCAAATTAAATTTTATTATAAACAATATTTTTATTGGTTATTTTATTTTCTATTGAATTTATAAACCCTATTTTCTCCTATTGGATTTTTCTTTTAATACCCAACTACCCATACACGCTTGCAACCCTTTCCCCTACTGTTCATCATCGGCACCCCGACCTCGCCATGACTGCACCAGCACCCCTTCGTCCCTATCCTCGACTGCTCAGTCGACAGCGCCGCTCCCAACCATCTCCCCATCCCAATGCCAGCTGCAGCGCAGCTTCCCTGCGCTATGTGTCTCCTCCAGGCATCGCGACAACAGCCAGCCATTACCATCCCTGGTCTCCTCCTATCGTGATGCTGCACCGCGACAGCACTGCAGCCGACCCATCATCAACCTTGCCTTTAGCCGACGCCGACAGTGTCATCCCCTATCCACGTTGCCGTTGGTCCCCCTTAGCCGCCGCCAGAGTCGAGCCAAACCGAATCCCTAGCCACTGTTCGCTGTGGTGGAGGTGAAGATTACAGGGGATCTTGAGGTCTGTGTTTGGTGTTGTGAAGGAGAGTGGGTTGATTTCTGTGCAGTGTTTTTTGGTATAGGGGATCCCGATCCGCTGTTGGTGTTATGTGGAGCTGATCTTCGATCTGGGCCCTTGATCATGATCGTGATCGCTTCGTGATCTGTTGATCTTAGCCGTTGGATTTGCATTGATCATCATCACCATCATCATCATCATCAAGATCTTTATCTCGACCATCAGATCACTTTTGATCATCACAATCGTGACCATCGTCTTGATCTTGATTGATTGATTCTTGGTCGTCCAATCTGATCCGAGCATCTTGATCTCGTGATCCAGTCGTCCGATCTTCCTCGATCTTGACCACCATCAAGATCCGTGTCGGGATCCGTTCCCGCTATTCTTTTGTTGGATTCATCGTCTACACCCCAAGGCAAGTATCTTCTTGTACAATTCATTTTCTAGTACAAGCTTTTCCTTAAAAATACTGTAAGTAGATTGTAAATGTGACTCCTCTTTATTTATCGTTGATGATATCATATTTCGCCTTATCTATTACATGATCTATGAGTCACAACCCTTCGTTCATACACTTGTTCACAACTAGTATAATTTTGATACATTTCATGCAAAAAGTGTCATATTTGGTTCCTGTCCTGTCTTGGCTTGCTGTTTCGACCCCGATAACACCAGAATCTGAACTTGAGTCCTGAATATGAAACTTAGGCCTAGACGTCTAGTTTATCAACCTTTTGACAGAATTGAATTCCGAGTTACGGTTTAGGAGATATTGCAGTTTTACTGCTGCTGTGTCTGTAATCGCAGATTCATAAAAACTGCTGCACCACTTTGGTTTACAATTATTTTAACTATGCTACCAGTAAGTAAAAGACTTGAAATTTCGCATGCTGATACTGGACACCCTAAAGAACATTCCTTAATTTTCTTGGAATTAATTAATGAAGTTTCAACCTTGTTTCATATGTATAAACTCAATTTTACAAATTCTAGCTGAACACAAATGTTGTATAGTTTGCTGTTTTGACATCAATTGATACAACTTTTATGTGTCTTTATTATATGAGTTGGAACTGGGCAGGATTCTAGTTTCTAGGCTTTCTGACGGATCCACTTTTGCTATCTTGTAGCAACGGAAATCATTGTTTTGGTGCAGCAACGTCATACTGTCCAGAACTGCAATTCTCGTAGTTCTTGATAATCTTAATTTCTGTTGACCCTCGAATATGCTTTATAATTATCTTAAACTTATTCCATGTTCTTGATCATGTTTACTTGACTTGTTTCGTACACTTTCATGCTTGTTTGATGATAATAATAAATAATAAGCCGAGGCTTAAGTAGGGTTGGCATTCGAGTCGACTGGGCCGGGTCGGATCGGACCTGCCCGGGTTGGAGGTTGACTTGGGCAGGTTCGGGTCAGGTTGGAGGCTTAACCGAGCTGGGCTGGGCCGGGTCAAAGAGCTGAAATGGCGACCCGCCCATCCCGTGAACCCTTTCGGGTCTAACCCGAGTCGGTTCGGGTCGGGTCGCAGGTTGGCCCGTTTACAAAGGGTTTTTTTTACTTAAAAAAAATTAAAAAAATAATAAACATTAAAAATCGTAATAATAATAATAATAATATTGAAAGAGTGAAATTGCCAAAAAAAATATTTATATATTATTCATATGATTTCAAGTTATACAAGTTTCACAATTTCTAATAAGAAATAAAGATTTCACAAATTTGTTTTATACACTAACATATTTCTTATATACAATATCAATTTACTTCAATTTTCCTAATTTGAAATAACAAGCAAATATTTAATACAATTTTTTATCTATTTACAATTGTCTTCAATTTGATGGCCTTTAATTTGTTGTTGTTGACTTGTTATTGTTGGTATTGAATTCTTGAATATGGTTGCTATTGTTGTTGTTGTTGTTGTTGTCCTTCCGACGAGTTGCTCCCACTTGTGAACGTAGATAATGCTTTTTCTTGTGTCCTATCTTCAGCCTTCAGCCAGTCTTCAGTGCAAACGAGCATCTCTAACAAATTGAGCTTCAAGCGATTCCTTTAATCAGTTAGAACCATGCCACTTGTAGAAAATGCACTTTCAGAAGCAACTGAAGAGACAGGAGGAGTTAGTAGATCTTTAGCCATATATTTAAGAATACTATATGTGTGTTCATGGTCTTTCCACCATTGTAAAATTTCTAGTGAAGAAGTAGAAGACTCAGAATCTTCACTACAACACACACTGGATTCACCGGCGTTTTTTCGAATTTACAC
This sequence comes from Hemerocallis citrina, assembly GCA_017893485.1. Classification (NCBI taxonomy): domain Eukaryota; kingdom Viridiplantae; phylum Streptophyta; class Magnoliopsida; order Asparagales; family Asphodelaceae; genus Hemerocallis; species Hemerocallis citrina. The sequence continues at coordinate 452,091 of JACEHZ010000286.1, forward strand.
CGGCGTTTAAAAATGCTGGTGAAACATTCATCGGCGTTTATAAAAATGCCAGTCCAAATGCCGCCGAAGCGAGCGTCGCGGAGTACTATGGGTCTACACTAGCGTTTTTACGGAACACCGGTAAATCTTGTGTATACACCGGCGGCCGTAAAAATGCCAGTGTATGGGTATTTCTAAGTGCCCTATTTTTCAGCTGATATACATTCACCGGCATTATACAAACACCGCCGTAGGAGCTGTAATTTTTTTAAAAATCTACACCGGTGTTTGTAAAAACGCCGGTGTAGGTATATAATTTTTTTAAAAAAATTAAACAAAAAACATGCAGCACTCTTACAATCAAAACTAAAATATGGAGTTCAAATTATTGAACTACAAACAGTGAAAGAGAATACTTTCACTCTCATTTTCAAACCAAAAATGCTACTAACTGAAATGAATCTTATACTTTTATAATACTCATGAGATAATTGTTAATTGAAACCAGAATGTAAGTTCAAACAGGATTATTTCATCACTAGTCACTCCTCTGTAAATCATAGTATGCAACTTCATTTACATAATCCATCTCATCATCACTTACAAGCCTATTTGGCAAAGAATAATCTCATTTTCAAACCCAAGCAACACGCATGAACATTATGTTAAAAACTGATGCTCATGTAGACATCATGATATAATTGTATATAAAGTTTAGATAAAAAAAATTTCCATCACTAGTCGCTCCTCAAAAAATTCACTTAAAACCTTAGCAACAAGCATGAACAATCTCATTTTCAAACCTAAGCAATCCCCTTTCATGATATAATTGTATATAAAGTTTAAATAAAAAATTTCCATCACTAGTCGCTCCTCAAAAAATCGTGGTGTGCAACTTCAGATATATGATCCATCCATTTCCAAATTCAGACAAAAAAGCATCTTCAAATTCACTTAAAACTCAAGCAACAAGCATGAACAATCTCATTTTCAAACCCAAGCAATCCCCTTTCATGATATAATTGTATATAAAGTTTAATTAAAAAATTTCCATCATTAGTCGCTCCTCAAAAAATCATAGTGTGCAACTTCAGATATATGATACATCTCATCTCCAAATTCAGACAAAAAGCAACTAACCCATCTCCAAATGCATCATAATTCCAGTTTACTCTTAACCAAACTAAAACTCAAATGCATAATAACCCATCTCCAAAAGCAACTAACCCATCTCCAAATGCATAAGAAAGCAAACTCAAACGAGTTAGTATTCTCATGCTATGTTCACCAAAAACACTTCGTTGATCTATAAACTGAGATCTGTAAAATAAACTTGTATATAACCTCACATAAAGCTTCAAAATGGGAGATGATCAAGCTCCAAAAACCTAGCAAAATCTGAGCTAGAAACACTTGGCTCCGAAGTCTACTAACTCCTCATATCCAAGCCAGTTAGTTCAACTTCTTAAAGCTCTCTAGCTTCAACAAGAATCAACAAGAAGGTAGCCTAGCCGAAAATCAATAAGAAGAACCAACAAGAAGCTAGCTTAGCCGATAATCAACAAGAAGAACCAACAAGAACCAATGCTAGTTTATTAATTTACGATCATGCTCGGATTTTGCTAAAGTTTCAGCCAATAATCAACAAGAACCAACAAGAACCAACAAGCCTCTTGAAACTGAGTATATTGCCACATTTTTGGCAAATTCAGTTTCAAATCTCCCCTAAATTACTCCTTACAAAAACAGTGAAGTCCCAAACCATTACCATCACAGAATCGCAGAATCGCACAAACATAAACATCTAAAATTCCCCTAAATCGAGATCTCCCCTAAATTGAGTATCAAACCATTACCACCCAAAATTCCCACAAACATAAACATCACAGAATCAATCGCACCATTACAATCAAACCATTATCATCAAAAAATCAAGAAGTAGAGAGAGAGAGCACGATAGAGAGAGAGAGAGAGTACTTGCTTTGAGAGAGAAATGACTGAGCGGGATAGAGGAAGGGAAGGAGGCCCAATGGCGACGTCGACGGAGGAGTTGTCGAGGAAGGGAAGGAGGCCCAAGGGCGACGGCACGGGGAAACTTAGGGTTTGGTATTAAAAAAAACAAAACGAAATGTGCTAAGGGTTTCGCGGTAGGATTGGGGATTTATCCCTGTATATTCACCGGCATTTTTATTAATAAACACCGGTGAATGGGAGAGGATTTGTGGGGATATATTTCTGCTTTCTATTTACCGGCGTGTTTTTATAAAAACGCCGGTGAATGTTATAATTCACCGGCATTTTTTTGAGGCCGCCGGTGTATAACTATACATTTTTGCGACCCTATCCTGGTCTTATCCTACCCCGGCGCGATTGGTAAAACGCCGGGGAATATACGCCGGTAAATCCAGCTTGTGTTGTAGTGCTTGTTGGTTATATCAATTTAATTCATTTGATTGATTAGTCCTAGGTTTTTTGGATTGAATTTGTGCAAGTAAATTAAATGTTCTATCATCAAATTTACTCTTACCCTTACTTTTAGAAGTACCAGAAGAAGAACTAACTACAGAAGTTGTACTACTAGAAGCAAAACATCTATCATAATAATCATACAAGTTATTTAATGTAGATTCCAATTTAAAATAAAAAAGAACCGCAATCAATTTCTTTTTCTACATCCTCCCCAAGTAATGCAAAAAACATTTCAATCAAACTCTTCGTACCTTCTAATTTGATACGAGGATCCATAACGGTAGCAACACAATACAACATAGGAGGAGGATTAAAATACTTCAAAAATTTTGTGTATGCAGGTTTGACAATATCACCAACAAAAGCATCATTTACCATTTCGTTAAAAGTTTGCATCATAGTAACTATTGAAATAAAAATGCTACTAGAAGTAGATTCATATGATTTTGAAAATTTGAAAGTTACGGTTTTAAAAGGATCTAAAAATTTCAACAAAGATTCGGCATAATACCAATCGGGGGGAGTCATTTGAAAATTTGGCATATTTTTTGCGATACAAAAATCATTCATACATGATTTATATTCGGTAACAACCTGTAGTAAATCAAAAGTAGAGTTCCATCGGTGTTTTAACATCCTTTGGAAATTTTCTAAAAGGTACATTTGAAATCCTACACCAATTTTTCCATTCTTGAAATACGGTGCCACTTAATGCAATAAAATGTACACAATTTCTAATTTTAAGTATATATGGATCGGCTATTTTTAATGTATCTTGAACACATAAATTTAAAATATGATATGCACATCTAACATGAAAAATATTGTCATATGGAGGGTTTAATTCTTTTTTTAAAATACTAATTGATGCATTGTTGTTAGATGCATTATCAAAACTAATACACATAATTTTATCGCGAATATGAAAAACATCAAAAATTTCTAAAATACGGTTTGCTATTTCAACGCCACTATGGGAATAGGACAACGCGACAAGTGATATGATTCTTTTTTGAAGAATCCAATCATTGTCGATCCAATGACAGGTTATTACCATCATTGAAATATTGTTGCAACCTGTCCAACAATCCGAAGTTAAACTAACTCTAGAAGTTAAACTCTATAAAATTGCAATCAAAGCGTCCTTCATTTCATTGTACACTTTAAAACAATCCGATTTACAAGTATTTCTCGGGATTCTTCTAAAATGAGGGTTTAAGGCCGTTTGATTAAAATTTTCCAAGTCCCTACTCTCGGGATAGGAAAATGGTAAATCTTCCTTTATTACTAATCGGGTCATTTCCCGACGAACAAGATCGGGATCATAAGGGTGACTATCAACTAGACCGGTCCTAGGGTGAATTTTTTGTTGGTCGGGTAGGTCAACAAGAAGATCTTTATGAACACTTAGGATGTGTCGGTTAATTGTACCCATTCCATCACCCCTCTTGAATTTGTATTGCTTAGAACATATTTTACAAACTTTCAAACCTATACCCGAAGTTCTTCGTCCGGGATAAAATCATAAAATTTATGCCAATCACTACTTTTCCCTCTACTTTTCCTACCACTAGGGCGTTGTGTTGTTTCGGTTGGTTTTTGTTGTTCTTCTTCTTCTAATTGTATGTCTCCTACAAACTCATCGTTTGTACCCCATTGTTGGGTACGAAGATCATGGTACTCTTCGGCGGGCTCACTATGTGGGACAATTGGTGGCCTACGGGAAAATGCCGGTGGAATCTTACACACTTTGGCTACGACCGCTACCGCCCGATCTAGACATGTTTATATGTAGCAGTTTATGTAAAAAAAACTACACAATGTCGGGGCGATAAGTTACAAAAAAAATCTAGAAAACAAGAGGGTTGTGAGAGAGAAGATCAAAAAACCAACAAACAAACAAGATACCAAAAATTATAACTACAAAAATAATAAAAATTGAAGGAGCGGAAAATGAAATTTTGATACCGTTCACCGTGGATACGCGTATATAAAAAAACCCGTGAAAATAAGAATAGAAGTAGAAGTAGAAATCCGGAATTGAAGACTCGATGAGAGCTTGGAGGAGAGTAGAAGACTGGATCACTTGGAGTTGGAGGAGAGTTGAAGACTTGAAGACGTTGTTGAATTTTGACTTCGATACGATCGGAATTTGATTGCGTATATGACTTGCTAGCTTGTTTGTTCAATTGTTCACAAATTGAAATAAATTGAGTAATAATAGTAGAGAGAGTAAGAGAGTAAGGTGTGAATTTCTTGTTTGAGTTTTGGGGGTATTTATAGGGTAAAAATAAACAAAAAAACAAAAAAAACACTAAAACACTAAAAAATTGGCTAAAAGAGCCGTTCAACAGCTCTGTTGAACATTACCAAGCCGTTGGGCCCGCGGGTCAACGGTCGGTCGACCCAGAGCGGGTCGAACGTTTGACCCGTACAGGTCAAACTACTCGCAACCCGTGGGTCGACCCAAGGTTGGCGAGCGGGTTGGGCCTTTTTCCCGGGTTACCGAGCCGGGTTGAGCGGGTTCGATTCGTTATTTTCGCGACCCGGGTCGACCCGTTAGCGTTAACGATTTCGACCCAAAACCGTACCGTGATTTCGCTAGCCGGGTTAACCGAGTGGGTCACGGGCGGTTCACGGGTCGACCCGGCCCATTTGTCATCCCTAGGCTTAAGGGAAAGATCATAGTAGTGGACAATATAGGTAAGTGTACTCGAAAGGGGTGCGTGTTTCCTACTTGATACATGCTTCATGAACTAGTTATATTATTATTCGATTCATGAACTAGTATATTATTTGATTCATGAACTAGTATATTATTATTCGCTTCATGAACTATTTATGTTATTATTCGATATATGAACTAGTATATTATTTGATTCATGAACTAGTATATTATTATTCGATTCATGAACTAGTATATATATTTGATTCATGACCTGTCTTGTTATGACTTGACACATGCACTAGTTATATGATTACTCGATTCATGAACATGGCTTGCTTGATACTTGATCGCTAAGTACACCGCCCTATAAAATCCACCACTAGTCCAAAACGTAACTGATTGTATGTAGAAGTCATGTAGTAAAAGTATGGATGTATGAAGTGCTACCTAGATAGAATTAAATATTAGACTTAAGATTAACTTGTCACTTGTAAACACTTGATACCCTACTTGATGCTCGTTACTTGAGACTTGTTACTTGAAACTTGTTACTTGACACTTGTACGTGATAGTTATTACTTGATGCTTGATACCATTACGTGTTCACTAGCCACTTGTTCTACTACTAGTACTTGTTATCCAATCTTGTCACTTGAGTTGTCTTTCATGCTAGCTAGTTTCTTGAATCTTCCTACTTGTTGCATCGCTATTATATTATGTTATATATTCTTGATTCCAAATTTTGTTCCATATTTCTTGCACTTGTTTTCATACCCTTGCTTGTACTACTTGCGGCCCTAATTTGAACTAAGGGCATTTGTCTTGTTTTCTCTATTTTTTTCTTTTTATATTTATATATACAGACTTTGGAGATGAATTGCCTATTGGAATTGGTGAGCAGATGCTCTAGGTTTCGCTTGGAGAGAAAACTTACTTTAAATATTTTGTTTCTTTGAGTTATTTATTTCTTTTGCTACTTGAATCTTGTAGCGGGCTTATAGTCCCGAGTTTTTATCTTTTGATCCAGATTTGAAAACTATTTGGGATATTATTATTTTGTTTCAATTATTTCTATTGATTAATAAATTATTCATGCATGTGTGGTTGTGTATATTTTGTTATATTTCTTGTTATGATACTGAGTCGATCCTACAGCTTATGAATGATGAAAATCATTCGCTAGGCTTCGTCACGCGCTCGTATTCCGTATTGTTGGGAAGCAGGGTGTAACGCCCCGAATCCCAAATACACTGAATTCGAGATGTTCTACAGGATCTTTTCGCTTCCTTTAGTACAATTTTACAAGGAAATTTAAACTTTTCACTTTACATCAGAGTTTACATCAATATTACATTTTACATTGCACAGCGGAAGTAGAATTTTACAACAATGAAAACAAATATACAACATCATTGAATAATCTTTAAGCAATTGTTCCTCTTTAATCTTTATCAAGCCATTTACCTGCATATAAGACTGTGGGTACGTCAGTTTATTCAACCGACGATCATTACACACGGCTATCCTCTCTATGCCGGAAATAGTATAACTTAATTTTCCATATTTAGCAAACACAAACTTGTCACATTTCAAACTAAAGGGACTACCCTATTGATGTCGTGTTGTGATGGTGCACTTAGTCCTTAATGCATTTATTTATATTAGATGACACTAATGCGCACTTATTCGGATCCTATGCATCCCATACTACATAGGTCCGAGGGCAAGCCCTTAATCGTTCTTCATCTTTGTAGGGTTCAATCCCTCGTCATGACTTAATCTACTACTGTAACTACGGTAGGTATCTTAGATGTCCTATGATCTACGAGCCCATGTCCAGGCAGCCTGGAGGGGAATCCCGTGCTCTGACACGACGCATCGAGCAGGCAACCTATGGACAATTCAGCCTCCGTCATGGAACAATGGCACCACCCATAGCCACTCGAACATCCCACAAGTGTCGCCACCGGGACGATAATTCTGGAGTAGTGCCCACGCCATGTCTTTACGCATCAAGCAGGCAGCCTGTGGATCACTCTCACACCGCTAATCCGATGGCCCCCATACTCGTGTTTTTCTCCTACTTTCATCACGTCTCCACTATGTACTAATCCTTAGTTTTTATCAAAATCATGAACAAAAATCAAATCTCTAGAGTTAGCCTCTCCACTAAACCGGACTTATTCATTTATTCAAACATGACCAACCTTGGTCTGTCATTTCAATTTTCATTTCATTTATTTCCAAATGCCGGGGGAGACTTAGCTACTCTTTTTGTTTCAATTTTCAATTCATAATTTCCAAAATGAGTATTTCCAATTCATAAATTTCCATATTGAGTCATCATACTCAAAAGTAATTCTCTTTTCAAAACATGATTTCTAATTCGTTCAAGTAGTCCATAACTATACATGAAATTCATATGCTTTATCAATCATCACGTTTCACTTCAAAATTTCACATCACTACGAATATTCACATTTCGTATTTTCCACATTATTCTCAAATGAGAATAAATTGCATCATGTCACACATTAAAATTCCTTTTTGCCAAATTAATCTTCTAATCCTTCATTTCAGTTTCTTCTTGTAAGTTATAATTTTTCACAAAGTATTATGCCTTTTATTCTCAAATCATAATTTATTTCATGCAAATAATTCCCAAATCATTTTTATAAAGTCCCTTATATTTTTAGGAGAATAACCATATTTTTTTCATAAATTTTGGCCAATTAAAACCCCAAAAAAAGAGATTTTTCAATCTTGCCGAGGGCAAGATTCGAACCCAGCACCCCCGAGAACACAGCCCAGAGCGCAGACCACTAGGCCGATTGCTACTGGCATCATAAAGAGGCGCTGAGAGCCATAAGAGCTCTCGGCTGCTACTCTTCTTTTATTTAAAAATACATGGAATAAAATGTGTTGGCCATGGGATTCGAACCGATCACCACAGGGAACCCAACCGTACCCTATGACCACTTGAGCTACGTGCTCAGGTTGTCACTAATATAATTTCATATTCATTTAACCCGTGCTCTCTGTTAATTAGAACATTTCAATGTTCAACTAGTCCCAATTTCATTTGGTCTTCATAAAATTTACTGTACAACTCCAGATTATTACTACTTCACATAATTTGCATACCAGTATGAGCAAAATAATTTTTGTAACAATTAAAACGTATTTTCATACACTAATTCAAATTATACATTATAATACTACATTTCTTCTCTTTTCGACATTTCTTCGCATTGTAGCATTCTAATCTTTTTATCAATAAATTTTCACTTTAATTCTCCGACTTTAATCATTTACCCAACATACAACACATACTTTAAATTATTCATGCCCATATTAACACAAAAGATCCATTTAACACATGAAATGGTATAATCAACCTACTAACTTTTGTGTGTAATTCTTGATGGTAACAAATGTGTTTTTATCAATCAATTCATGATTCTAATCCATTCACATACAACTCAAATAATGGAACCACATATAAAATTGCATATCCACATTTCAATCATTCAAAAAGTCATTTTTCCCAATTAAAGTGTGCTCTTCTTAGTCATTTTTCATGCTTCTTTCTTTCCAATTAACTAGCATGCATTCCTACTTTAGAAATAGGGAAAATTTTACCCACCTTGTATGGAGAGAAAAACACAATTAGCAACAAAAGTCCTTTACAACACGAGTGCACCTCCTCCTAGACGACGCACAAGCCTCCAACCCGAGCTCTCCTCCTTGTATAGCCGGCCTCTCCTTCTTGATTGAAAGCGAGCACAATACCCACTCACAACTCAATCTTTTAACTCACAAAATACTACTAGATAATACTATTAGACTATAGGTTTGGGGGAGAATATTAAGCACAAAATAACTAGCCATGGGAGGGGGTATTTATACCAAAAATCAAGGGAAATAGATGGCTAGGATTGAAGTAGGAGTTAGGAACAAATGGTGGAGATTTAGTGAGGAGTTACACCAACTACCCATGATCCAATAACCATCACTCCATGACTCCACTCAAAATTTGAGTTTTCCCTCCAAAGAATGCAACCGGCCATGCATGGGAAAAAGTGCATTTTGCACGTGTACGTGTAGTGCACGTGCATGCAACTAGGCCTAAAAATTGTAAATTTTATTCTATTTAAAAATAAACTCTAGTTTGTATTCTACATTACAAGTTGCTTTTAAGAATAAATTGACTCATGGGCTTTCGTTAATGGGCCAAAATAATTATTATAAAATAAAATAAATAAATTACATTTTGGGCTTTTAAAAGAAAATGCTTTTTAAAAGAAAGGGCTTTTCATCCATTTAAAAGAAGGCTTTTGTATAAAATAATTAAAAACACATATTAAAATATCTTTACTCATCTTGATGAAAATATGTACCAAAATATTGCACGTGCACACTACGTGCAAAATAAATAATTTTTCATAAATTGAAAAATCAGGGCATTACAACACTCCCTCCTTAGAATAGTTCCGTCCCCGGAACTACAGTCAAGAGTGAGATAAACAAAAATACAACACTCACACAATAACAGAAAGATACAAAGATACAATCAAGCAAAAAGCTCAGGATAATCCTTCAACATCCTCTCCTCAGATTCCCAAGTAGCCTCTTCAACCAAGTGGTTTCTCCAGACTACCTTGACCATCGGTATCGTCTTATTCCTCAAGACTTTCTCTCGACGATCAACAATCTCGACAGGAGACTCGATGTAATTCAGATCCAGTTGCAAACCTTCTGGCACTTCAGAAAAATGATGACTCGGATCTGGAATATAACCTCTCAGCATAGACACATGAAAGACATTGTGCACCTGAGATAACTCTTCCGGTAATTCAAGCCGGTAAGCAGTTTTCCCGATCCTTTTCAATATCTTGTACGGGCCTATAAATCTCGGGGCTAATTTCCCGCCTTTGCCAAATCGAACCACACCTTTACTGGGTGATACTTTCAGAAAGACGAAGTCACCGACCTCAAACTCAAGGTCCCTTCTCCGATTGTCTGCATAGCTTTTCTGCCTGCTCTGAGCTTCTACCAACCTTTTCCTGATCAGAACAATCTTCTCAGAGGTTTGCTGCACAAGCTCAAGACCAAACAACTGACGCTCCCCAACTTCAAACCAACAAATAGGTGTCCTGCACTTCCTACCATACAAAGCTTCGTACGGCGCCATCCCGATGCTAGTCTGAAAACTGTTGTTGTAGGCAAACTCTACCAAAGGTAAATGCCTTTCCCAACTGCCTCCAAAATCTAGTATACAACACCGAAGCATATCCTCAAGAATACCGTTGACTCTCTCGGTCTGCCCATCGGTTTGCGGATGAAAAGCAGTGCTGAAATCTGTCTTGGTTCCCAAAGCTATCTGAAGACTACTCCAGAAATGTGAAGTAAACCGCGCATCTCGATCAGACACAATAGTTGACGGAACACCATGAAGCCGGACGATCTCGCCAACATACAACTCGGCCAACTTGTCCATCGAAGCAGTGAGTTTCATCGCCAAAAAGTGAGCGGACTTGGTCAGTCGATCGACTATAACCCAAATCGCATCATTGCCTTTAGAACTCTTAGGCAATCCCGTAATGAAATCCATACTGATGTTATCCCACTTCCATTCCGAAATAGGTAACGACTGTAATAGACCTCCGGGTCTCTGATTTTTGGCTTTGACTTGCTGACAAACCTCACACTTCGCTACAAATTCAGCCACATCCCGCTTCAAACCTGACCACCAGAAATGCTGTTTGATGTCTTTGTACATCTTAGTACTCCCAGGATGTACCGACAAAAGAGTAGCATGCGCCTCCTGAAGAATACTCTCTTTCAGGTCCACCTGATTTGGAACACACAGCCTATCTCCGAACCACAGCACTCCATCCCTGATTTGAAATCTGGGCAACCTGCTAGCACCAACCTGCTCCTTCATCTCTAAGATATCAGCATCAACCTCCTGACTAGCAATGATCCTTGCATTCAAAGTAGGTTGAAGCCTCAACTGAGCCAAAGATGCTTCCAATCCTTGCAAGACAACCTCAATACCTGCTCGATCCAATTCCTCAATCAGATGCTTCTGAGTTGTAATCAAACTGGCTAGACTGCTCTTGCGACTAAGTGCATCAGCAACAACATTAGCTTTTTCAGGATGATACTTGATCTCAGGTCGCATGTCCTCAAGCACTTCCAACCATCTCCGCTGCCTCAGATTCAGATCCCTCTGCTGATAAATGTACTTCAAGCTCTTGTGGTCCGTGTACATGTTCAACTTCTCACCGTACACGTAGTGCCTCCATTGCTTCAGGGCAAAGATAATCGCAGCCAACTCCAGATCATGAGTCGGGTAATTCTTCTCATGCGGTCGTAGTTGCCTAGACCCATAAGCAATTACTCTTCCTTCTTGCATTAAGACACAACCAAGCCCCCGATGTGAAGCATCGCTATAAACATCATACTCAACACCTGCTCTAGGCAAAGCCAAAATAGGCGCAGTAGTCAGTTTCTCTTTCAACTCCTGAAAGCTTGCCTCACATTGCTCAGTCCACTTGAAGTTCACATTCTTCTTGGTCAGTCCAGTAAGCGGTACGGCTATCTGAGCATAACCTTGAATGAATCTCCTGTAGTATCCAGTCATTCCAAGAAAACTTCTGACTTCCTTCACTGTAGTAGGCCTAGCCCAATCTCTCACTGCCTCTATCTTCTGAGGGTCAGTTTCCACTCCCTCCTTAGAAAGGATGTGACCTAGGAATGCCACTTCAGATTTCCAGAAATCACACTTGGATAACTTGACATACAACTTCTGCTCTTCCAGCTTCTTCAAAACTGCTGCCAGATGCTCGGTGTGCTCCTCTTCTGACTTGGAGTACACGAGGATATCGTCGATAAACACCACGACGAAAGAATCAATGAACGGCCTCAGAACTCTATTCATTAAATCCATAAAGATTGCGGGTGCATTCGTCACTCCAAATGGCATAACTAAGAATTCGTAATGCCCATGTCGAGTTCTAAATGCAGTTTTGTGCACATCTTCAGCTTTCACTCGGACTTGGTGATATCCCGATCGAAGATCTATTTTGGAGAATACAGCTGCTCCTTGTAGACGATCGAACAAATTATCAATTCGAGGAATAGGATACTTATTCTGAACAGTGACCTTATTCAGCTCCCGGTAATCGATACACATTCTCATCGATCCATCCTTCTTCTTTACCAAAAGCACTGGTGCTCCCCAAGGTGACGCACTAGGTTGAATAAAGCCTTTCTCCAACAGTTCCTCAATCTGCCGTTTCACCTCATCCTGTTCCAGTGGAGCCATCCTATACGGTGCCTTAAAAATGGGTGCACTTCCCGGTTGAACAGTGATGCTGAACTCTACATCACGATGCGGGGGTAACCCAGGAGAATCATCCAAGAACACAGTAGGATAGTCCCGAACCACAGGAATCCCTTACACTTCCACAGGAGTCTCTTCCTTGCGGATAGCTGTCACCAGCCTAGAACACTTCTGCTTCCCTTGGAAAGTGACTTCAGGTCCACCTGGAGCCTTCACTGTTACCGTCTTGGTCTTGCACTCAATGCTTGCACTGTACACCGACATCCAATCAATGCCAATGATAACATCGACTCCCAAGATAGTCATCTCAATCAGATCAATCCCAAAGATTCAATCCCCGATCACGATCTCACAGTCAGCGTAATATCGATCAGTGGTTAAAGTTTCCCCTGATGGAGTAGCTACTGCTAAGATCTTGCCTGGAAAAATCTTCGGTTCAACTCCCAACACTTTAGCAAATTTAGGAGACACAAAAGTATGAGAGGATCCAGTATCGAATAACACAACAGCTTTCATTCCATTAAGATAAAGTTCGCATGTTACATAATACACACTCATTACGTAACAGTTTCACTAAACAGCGGGAAAAGAAATGACATAAACTACTAAACATTAGCCCTCGTACCAGTGATGACATGATCAACCTCATCAGCATCAGCTTCCGTCAAGGCAAATACTCGCCCTGGTTGGTACGGCCTCTTCCTACTTTGCTGCGTTGGTGCGTTGCTATTACCATTCCGTGGTTTGAGACATTGAGATCGGTAATGTCCCGTCTCACCACAGTTGAAGCAAGTTACCGCAGGAGGTCTCACCACATTGTTCCCAGATCCTCCAGCCACACTAATAGCGTTCGCCCCTGTCGGTTTGAACCTTTGTGCAGATGGTTGCCCCTTGAAACTCCCAGAATTGGCGGGCCTCTTTCCAGACTGCCAGTTGTTCCTCCGGTTCTGAACAACATGGAACTGCTCCATATCTGCTTTCGTCGCTGCTGCCCTCTTGACCAACTTGTCAAATCTCCTGATACCGAGAGGTATCATCCGGGACCTCAAGCTCGACCTCAACATATGCTCGAACTTACGAGCCTTCTTAGCCTCATCAATCACTAGTTCAGGCGCATACCTAGAGAGCTGAGTAAACTTGGTCTCGTACTCTCTCACTGACATGCTACCTTGCTGTAGCGACAGAAACTCCATAGCCTTCTTCTCTTGAACATCGGAGGAGAAATAGTGACTGCGGAATTCTTCCAGAAATTCCTCCCAGCCAAGCACTATGCCTCCCATGGTCCTCTTCATGGACTGCCACCAAACAGCCACATCCTTCTCAAGTTGCAGAGTCGCCAACTTGACCTTACTGCCTTCAGGGGTCTCCAACACTTCAAAGATTGTCTTCACTTGACGAATCAAGTTGTCAGCCGCATCTGGGTCTGACTTTCCCTCGAATACAGGTGGTTTCATCCGCTTGAACGATTCCACCAGTTTAATCGCTTCGGGCACTGGATTCACCGGCCCCCTTCCTTGGTTTTGGTTCATAGCCACGGCGTTGAGCGTCTGATAGACCCTCGCAAGTTCCGTTTCCAGATCCAAACCTTTCCCATTTCTAGCTCCTCTTCTTGACATATTCTGATGCAGAAGATTCATTAAATTCGAAGTATAAGACATGAATTTTAAATCAACTTGCATTTAATTAAATTTCAAACTTTATACATTCGAATCGAAAAACATTTTTGACATCAGAATGAAAAAGTAGAAGCTACAACAGTCTAACTCCTACGGTTCCTCTTCGCTTCTCGAAGTTCTCCCCGTAGTTCATCAACTTCATCCTTCAGCACATCTGTCATATTCTTCCTCATCTCGAGTTCCCATATACGATGACTGAGAACAGAGTAGTCGTCCTTGCGCTTTGCCAGCTGAGTCTCCAATAATCCGACTCTCTCTCGCAGTGTCTCTACCTGCCTCTGAAGAGAAGTCACAAGACTATTTGGAACTGGTTCTTCTTCTTCGTCAGAGAAAGAGTCATCAGATGAATCCGGAGGTGGGGTGATCTCTCGGGATTCAGGCCATTCTTCACCATCAGAGTCTGCTTGCCCTGGGTAGTACTCGTCCTCGGAATCTGCCTGTCCAGGATGGTACTCTTCCTCGATGATATGCCAGTCGTCGCTTCCAGCAGGGTCGAAGTGATCAGCCATCTTAGAAATAGAGAGGAAGAAGCATAAGTCATAGAGCAACACAAATGTAAGTCACTTACATTTAAATCTCTAGACTTAAACACACACTCTAATGTCCACTTCTAGGGTGTCGTTCCTTATAAATTTGTACAAGTGTGGAAGCGTAGAAGCGTGGCTCTGATACCACTCTGTAACGCCCCGAATCCCAAATACACTGAATTCGAGATGTTCTACAGGATCTTTCTGCTTCCTTTAGTACAATTTTACAAGGAAATTTAAACTTTTCACTTTACATCAGAGTTTACATCAATATTACATTTTACATTGCACAGCGGAAGTAGAATTTTACAACAATGAAAACAAATATACAACAACAATGAATAATCTTTAAGCAATTGTTCCTCTTTAATCTTTATCAAGCCATTTACCTGCATATAAGACTATGGGTACGTCAGTTTATTCAACCGACGATCATTACACACGGCTATCCTCTCTATGCTGGAAATAGTATAACTTAATTTTCCATATTTAGCAAACACAAACTTGTCACATTTCAAACTAAAGGGAATACCCTATTGATGTCGTGTTGTGATGGTGCACTTAGTCCTTAATGCATTTATTTATATTAAATGACACTAATGCGCACTTGTTCGGATCCTATGCATCCCATACTACATAGGTCCGAGGGCAAGCCCTTAATCGTTCTTCATATTTGTAGGGTTCAATCCCTCATCATGACTTAATCTACTACTGTAACTACGGTAGGTATCTTAGATGTCCTATGATCTACGAGCCCATGTCCAGGCAGCCTGGAGGGGAATCCCACGCTCTGACACGACGCATCGAGCAGGCAACCTATGGATAATTCAGCCTCCACCATGGAACATTGGCACCACCCAAAGCCACTCGAATATCCCACAAGCGTCGCCACCGGGACGATAATTCTGGAGTAGTGCCCACGCCATGTCTTTACGCATCAAGCAGGCAGCCTGTGGATCACTCTCACACCGCTAATCCGATGGCCCCCATACTCGTGTTTTTCTCCTACTTTCATCACGTCTCCACTATGTACTAATCCATAGTTTTTATCAAAATCATGAACAAAAATCAAATCTCTAGAGTTAGCCTCTCCACTAAACCGGACTTATTCATTCATTCAAATATGACCAACCTTGGTCTGTCATTTCAATTTTCATTTCATTTATTTCCAAATGCCGGGGGAGACTTAGCTACTCTTTTTGTTTCAATTTTCAATTCATAATTTCCAAAATGAGTATTTCCAATTCATAAATTTTCATATTGAGTCATCATACTCAAAAGTAATTCTCTTTTCAAAACATGATTTCTAATTCGTTCAAGTAGTCCATAACTATACATGAAATTCATATGCTTTATTAATCATCACTTTTCACTTCAAAATTTCACATCACTACGAATATTCACATTTCGTATTTTCCACATTATTCTCAAATGAGAATAAATTGCATCATGTCACACATTAAAATTCCTTTTTGCCAAATTAATCTTCTAATCCTTCATTTCAGTTTCTTCTTGTAAGTTATAATTTTTCACAAAGTATATATATATAGAACCATAGTTCTATTTATGCCTTTTATTCTCAAATCATAATTTATTTCATGCAAATAATTCCCAAATCATTTTTATAAAGTCCCTTATATTTTTAGGAGAATAACCATATTTTTTTCATAATTTTTGGCCAATTAAAACCCCCAAAAAAGAGATTTTTCAATCTTGCCGAGGGCAAGATTCGAACCCAGCACCCCCGAGAACACAGCCCAGAGCGCAGACCACTAGGCCGATTGCTACTGGCATCATAAAGAGGCGCTGAGAGCCATAAGAGCTCTCGGCTGCTACTCTTCTTTTATTTAAAAATACATGGAATAAAATGTGTTGGCCAGGGGATTCGAACCAATCACCACAGGGAACCCAACCGTACCCTATGACCACTTGAGCTACATGCTCAGGTTGTCACTAATATAATTTCATATTCATTTAACCCGTGCTCTCTGTTAATTAGAACATTTCGATGTTCAACTAGTCCCAATTTCATTTGGTCTTCATAAAATTTACTGTACAACTCCAGATTATTACTACTTCACATAATTTGCATACCAGTATGAGCAAAATAATTTTTGTAACAATTAAAACGTATTTTCATACACTAATTCAAATTATACATTATAATACTACATTTCTTCTTTTTTCGACATTTCTTCGCATTGTAGCATTCTAATCTTTTTATCAATAAATTTTCACTTTAATTCTCCGACTTTAATCATTTACCCAACATACAACACATATTTTAAATTATTCATGCCCATATTAACACAAAAGATCCATTTAACACATGAAATTGTATAATCAACCTACTAACTTTTGTGTGTAATTCTTGATGGTAACAAATGTGTTTTTATCAATCAATTCATGATTCTAATCCATTCACATACAACTCAAATAATGGAACCACATATAAAATTGCATATCCACATTTCAATCATTCAAGAAGTCATTTTTCCCAATTAAAGTGTGCTCTTCTTAGTCATTTTTCATGCTTCGTTCTTTCCAATTAACTAGCATGCCTTCCTACTTTAGAAATAGGGAAAATTTTACCCACCTTGTTTGGAGAGAAAAACACAATTAGCAACAAAAGTCCTTTACAACACGAGTGCACCTCCTCCTAGACGACGCACAAGCCTCCAACCCGAGCTCTCCTCCTTATATAGCCGGCCTCTCCTTCTTGATTGAAAGCGAGCACAATACCCACTCACAACTCAATCTTTTAACTCACAAAATACTACTAGATAATACTATTAGACTATAGGTTTGGAGGAGAATATTAAGCACAAAATAACTAGCCATGGGAGGGGGTATTTATACTAAAAATCAAGGGAAATAGATGGCTAGGATTGAAGTAGGAGTTAGGAACAAATGGTGGAGATTTAGTGAGGAGTTACACCAACTACCCATGATCCAATAACCATCACTCCATGACTCCACTCAAAATTTGAGTTTTCCCTCCAAAGAATGCAACCGGCCATGCATGGGAAAAGTGCATTTTGCACGTGTACGTGTAGTGCACGTGCATGCAACTAGGCCTAAAAATTGTACATTTTATTCTATTTAAAAATAAACTCTAGTTTGTATTCTGCATTACAAGTTGCTTTTAAGAATAAATTGACTCATGGGTTTTAGTTAATGGGCCAAAATAATTATTATAAAATAAAATAAATAAATTACATTTTGGGCTTTTAAAAGAAAAGGCCTTTTAAATGAAAGGGCTTTTCATCCATTTAAAAGAAGGCTTTTGTATAAAATAATTAAAAACACATATTAAAATATCTTTACTCATCTTGATGAAAATATGTACCAAAATATTGCACGTGCACACTACGTGCAAAATAAATAATTTTTCATAAATTGAAAAATCAGGGCATTACACAGGGCGTGACAAGGTTTTTAGTGGTATCAGAGCTTGGGTTTAGCTAATGTGTTAGTTTGACTAATACATTAGACAGGCTTGACTCAGTCAGGATTAACTCAACATTAAACAGGCCATGCAATCACATGAAAATTTTGATAATCAACTTGATCTGGACTCTAGTCTTATCTCATTCATTTTGATCCCTTCATATTCAATTCTTTGATTCTTTGTTTCCTTCCATCTCTTACAGTCGTCCTGATTTGTTGATTCCATATTGGGTATAAATTTATTCTTTCCATACCCATGTTCTTTTGATTCCGGTGTAAGCAAACTCTTATTTATGCTTACCTCATTGATCCGTTCTTATTTCAGCACGTGTGTCATTCATTACTTTCCGTGTGTTGCATTCATCTTCATTTGTTGGTTCATATTGTGTATCATACTAGTTGTTTCTTCCCTATCCTGTTCTCCTTAAATTCTGGTGCTATCCATTCTTTTCTTCCCGCTTGGTTCATCATTCGGCATCGGTGGATCTTCAACGACATGTTAGAGGCTTTTTTAATTCCTACGTTACTGTATATTTTTATGATATATTTATTGTGTAAATTTTCTACACTGCATATTTATTTTCTCATTCACATTTGCATTGTGCTTATTCATGTATTTCATTCCGTTTTTCTCTCTACCTCTATAAATCATTTTTACTACTACTATTTTGTACAATTGTGTTTGATATTTATAATCTATACATCTATTTTGATATTTCATTGTATGACTTTCAAATCCATTTCTTACTTTTCTACTATTTTCATATCACGAATTTCAAAACAAAACATCATACTTAAATTAAATGTCCCATATCCCTGTGCATATGAAAGGTTACATCTTCCATTTCATCATTTCGGTGCGACCTAATATCGAGATGGCAAATATGCAACTTGATGTCAATAGAGGCAAATTGCAACTGGATGTCAGGGAGGCAAAATGTGCAACCGAATGTCCAGACGACAACCTGCAACCTGATTTCGTGAAGGCAAACATGTAACTTGATGTTGAGGATACAAGATTTTCTACCTATTTGCTGATTGATATTTCAAGACTTTTTACTTCTATAATGAAACTAATGGTAAAGAAATATTTTCTTTATGACATTTTGTTTATACAATTACGCCTTATGTTTCCATACAATTTTAACTAGTATAGTAGATTTCACTCTATTTTGTGTTTACAAATTTTTTCATTTATGTTAAGATTGAGTAAATCAACTATGGTCTAAGTTTTTGTTCTTTTGTGAATTACTATTTATTGCCACCGTTTTTCAATTCTTTAACATTTTAGATTTCTCACTTACTTTTGTTTCCACGTCCTAATTAATGAATTGACGCTTACTTTTGTAATATTTAATGAACTCCTTTTAAGTCTTCTTGCATATATATATATTTTGGTCTATTTTGCTCGTTACCATTTAATGTATTTTTCGAGTATTGATTATACTATTAGCATTCACTAATTATTATGTCTTTTACATTCATTATTATTAATATTTTCTTTACTTAGCTAAATTTGTTCGTATTTCTATGTATCTTGACTGGCTATTTTTTCATTTTTTTTTATATAACCTTTAACGTTTGTGTTCCTTTGTTGTTTGTATGGTTATCAACCTTTTTATATTTTGGTTTTATCTCTTCACTTTTGACTTCTTATTCTATGTGAATAGTCTTCCTATTTTCTTACGATTGGGGATTAATGGTGTATTTTGACTTCACTTTCCATTTATAATTGATCGGCCATATATATTCCTATTTGATTTATTTATAGAGTTGATAAGCCGAATTCCTATTTTGTTTTATAATGTTATTATTATTGCTATGGTTTTCGTTATTATTATTGGTATCATTATTATTACTGATATTACCATTGCTGTTATTATTATTGTTTTCATTATTTTATTATTGTTGTTAATATTGAATTACCTCCATACAAAAATTGTTGAGCCCAAATTATACTCTGTTTTGCATTATTATTCTTACTAGTATTGTATATATATATATATATATATATATATATATATATATATATATATATATATATATATATATATTACTATTATTATTATTGCTATTATTATTATCGTTATTTTTTTTATTATTATTGCATGATTTTCATGAATGTGTTGAATCCTATTCTGTCATGTATGTATTATAATTATTATCAGTATTGTTAACATTGTTAATTTTATTATTGTTATTATTACCAGTATGATTATGATGATTTTTTTATTACTGTTATTATTATTGCTATTATTATTTTTAATATTATTTTTATTATTATTTTTATTATTATTTTTATTATTAATATGTGTTGTTATCATTATTGTTATTATTATTTTATTATTGTTATTATTATTCTATTATTCTTGATATTATTATTTTTATTATTAACATTTGTGGTTATTATTATTTTTATTAGAACCCATTAGTTTGATCTATAGCATATCTTTTAATTATTTAAATTGAAGCCAAACTTTATATTCATTTTTTATTATTTATTTAAATCTATCTTGAGTCTATACTCTCCTTGATCCTGGTGTCTCATTCTTGTCTTCTTGCTCGGTTCGTCGATGTTGTCATGTAGCCTACAACGACATGTATGGAGTTGCGTAGCGGAAGCGTGGTGGGCCCACAACCCATAGTTCCCAGGATTCTTTTATTTCTTCTTCCTTGCATTGTTGCTTCCCATTGTTCCTTGTATTTATCTTCATCTGTTGATTCCTTGATTGGTTCAATTCTTCCTTGTCCCTTCTCTCTCTGATTCCAGTTCTACCTACTCTCTATCTTGCTTTGTTATCTTGTGTTGTTTCTTCTCTTTTGATACTGTTTATTTTCTTTCTTGCACTCCATTTGACATCATTGTTATCTACCTTCCTTCTTTTTCTGGTATTTCCACTTCTTTGTTCCTCTCCCTTTGACTGTCTATTTTGTTACCCTTCCCTCCAAGTTTGCTTTTGCCTTATCCTATGTACCACCTAAGCAAATTTCGAGGACAAAATTTTGTTGTAAGGTGGGTAGGATTTGTAACCCTTGTTTTCCGTTTTCTGTATTTTGGGCGTATTTTTCTTTTTTCGTGTATTATCTGAGTTTGGGTTCTTTATAAAAAATTTTGTTTTCTTAAATTTATTTTACTTCAAGAATATTTTGTATCTCTTGTTAAAATCCGTTCTTTTCATTAATTGTAATTATTATTATTTTCAAATGATTTTTATATTATAATACAAACCCTATTTATGTTGCTATTAGTATTATTGTTATTAGTATTATTATTATTACTTTTATTATCATTACCCTTGATTGATAAAGTAAAAAAACCTATTTATATTGTTAATTGTATTTGTAGTATTCAAATAAATTCTATATTGTAATGCAAATTACATTTTATTATAAACAATATTTTTATTGGTTATTTTATTTTTCTATTGAATTTATAAACCCTATTTTCTCCTATTGGATTTTTCATTTAATACCCAACTACCCATACCCGTTTGCAACCCTTTCCCCTACTGTTCATCATTGGCACCCCCACCTCGCCACGACTGCACCAGTTGTAACCCATGTTCCTGTATATATGTATTTTTCCGTGTATTTTCTGTATTTAAATTTTTATAACTTTCTTTTCGCTTTTAGATTCTTTTACAACAATTAGATTTTCAATCGATCAAATTTTAACAAAATATTATTCTGGTTTCTAGAAATTTTCTATTCGAAAATTATGTTATTTCGAATAACGGTGTATTTTAATCTTATTTTTCATTTCTAAGTGATCGACTATTTATATTATATATTATTACTGTTTGGATTATTTAAACAATTCTATTAAACTTGAATGCCCATTTTTGATATATATGTATATATATTATTATTATATCTATTTTTACTATTATTGTTATTATCATTGTTATTATTGTTATTATTATTATTATTATTACTTTTAATTTCTTATTAAAAACCCATTTATATTTGTTAATTGCATTTGTAGTCATTTCAAAGTAAATGCCATGTTGTAATGTAAATTACATTGCATTATAAATCATATTTTATTGGTGTTTTATTTTCCTGTTGATTTATAACCCAATACCCAATCTCTAGTTGGATCCTATATCACCTAAACCTATACCCAAACCCATTATTTTATTGGATTTTAAAACCCTATATTCTATTTAACCCTTATCCATTTTTAAAATCCATTTTAATCCTATTCAATCCCCCCTACCCAATACCCGTTACCATTACCCGCCGGCCCATTACCCTAACGCCCAACCCGATAACCATTAAGCCCAACCCTACATATATACTCCATCCTGTATAACCCCATGTTAACCTACAGCCGCCTATTCATCCCCTACCTTTACAACCCTAGCCAACTTCCTATCCCTCCTGTCTCTCTCCCCTTCTCCGGTGCTCCCCCTCCCTGTCGCGACGAACGGCAGACAGCAGACCCCGACCACCGGCATCCTCTTCGACCCTCCTCCTTCCCTTCTCCTCTCCTTCGATGACGGCCAGCAGCGCACCCGCAACAGCAGCATCATGACCCCGGTGCTCCTCATGTGCTGCGCCCTGCCTCGACGACCCGCAGTGTCTCCCTGCACCCCAGTCGAGCTGCCTACCCGTGGTGCCACCAGTGTGCAGTGCCCCGACCCCACACTCGTCGACTCAGGGCCGCCCCTGCCTCCCGTCGTCGACGGCAATGTCGACAGAGCAGCCATTGCGCCTCGGCGACCGCCCCTGTGCCGCGAACTAGTCCCCTAGCCGCCATCCCGCTGCCGGCCAGTCCTCGCAGCTGCTCCTGGCGCCCTCTTTCCATGTGTGCTCTCGCGATGTTGTTGTATGATCGTGGAGTTGATCATGTTGAACCTCAGCCGTCCGATCGTTGATCGTCACGATCTTGATGATACTTCATCTTGATCCGTTGATCTTGGCCGTTGGATTTGCATGGATCATCATCACCATCATCATCATCATCAAGATCTTAATCTCCACCATTGGATCTCTTTTGATCATCGAGATCGTGATCATCATCTTGATCTTCAATCTAAGTCGTCCGACCAACCGATCACACTTGATCTCGGCACATGATCGTCTCGATCGTCTCGTTCGTCTTCTACTTAGTGAGTTAAACATTTGATCCACATTTTGTTCTCATTCATCTAATTATCAATCATGGTATATTTACCCTTTTTTGTACTCTTCTAATTCTTATATATTTTATGTTCAATTTCGGTCGTTGGATTCACTTGATCTTCATCTTGATCACCATCTTGGTCAACGAGATCCATGCCCGATCGTGACTGTTTGCTCGTCACCGTGTCACTGGGATTCCGATCCCGTTATTCTCAATATATCGGAGCTAACATCATCTAAAGGCAAGTCATCTTACTCGAATTGTATTGTATCATATTCAAGATCATTTATTGAAATCCGCAAGTAGATCCATATTGAATATCGGATAATGTTATTGTCATCTATCGTTGGATACCACGGATTTATACGAGCAAATCCAAGTGGTAGTCTTGACTTCGTGCCGTCTTTTTGCCTCTAATGTTTAGAGATCTTACATGCACCAATGTAGTTAGCTATTGATAATGATAAATTAGTTGATTGTGAGTAGTAGAGTTATGGACATTTTATATCTTAATACCATGTTCACATAGGAATGGCTTGCTGTGATTTATAATTGTTAAACCCCAATTCATCATTCTTAATATTTTAATTATTTTATTCAAAAAGAATATGTTGACACCCTGAAAATTTATGCCAACCTGAACCTTATCGTGCTATTTCAACCTAGATAATATCATTAAAATCAGTCACTTTCTGAATATAAAACATAGCCCTAAGTGTCTAGATGTCAATAACATCCAGAGTTTTCGAATTTCGACTTGTATTGCCTGAGTTATGACCATTTTTCTACTGTTGCGCTGTAATTTCAGATTCATGTATATACCATGTTAGGCTGATGAATTAAGTGAACTTATGATCAAATATTGCCATGATAAATTTCAGATTGGTAGATAACATGCTTAGGATAATAAAAAATCATTTTTACTGATTTTTACAATGAATATTTATTGCCCTTGCAACTGAAACTAGTCAACACCGATAACCAGCCAGAAACTAAAATCTGTAAAGAACATTGAATTTCACCTAGCTACCGTTGTCGGAATGTAGACTTTAAATATGCACTGGAACTGGGCAGGATTCTAGTTTCAAGAACTTCTGACAGATCTGCATTCTCTATCATGTAGCAACGAGAATTCTGATTTTGGTACAGCAACCTACTGCTGTCCAGAATTGGGTTCCTATGTTTAATAATATGGAATTGAACCTATAATGTTGTATTTGGTGCATTTAATTGTATAGAGTATATTACATGATCTTAGAGTTGTTTTGTCCTCTTCCTAGTGTTCCTTATAAATCGCATGATTGTATGTTAATTGAATAAAGAATGTTAATCAAGCCGGGATTAAGGGTTGACTAGGGTAGTTGACAATATAGTAAGTGTACTCGAATGATGCCCAGTGATTATTACCGTTATCGACATTGTGTAAGAAATTACACATGTCCATTGTTTTTATCGTTATCGACATCGTGTAAGAAATTACACATGTCCAGTGTTATTACCGTTATCGTCATCATACCCAGTACATGAACTATAGAATCTACCACCTTAGTTTAAACAAAATTGATTATATGCATCGAACCTGTGGTACGGCACACATGGGACACAGTAGTACGTGCATTATCTAGGATTAAAAAAATGAATAATAGACTTAAGACTTTCATCACATTGTCATTACATATTGTTATCTTTATTGAATAGTGTTATCATTATTGTTACCATTATTGTTATTGTTTATCGTTATCGTGATAAATCATTGTTATTGCATATTTTACTGTTATCTCTTTGTCACTGTTCAATACTATTGATTTCATCGTTCATTGAATTCATTGTTATACCGTCATTATCATTGTTTCTCTGTTTCTCTACTTGCATATCCACGACTTGCTCTAAGGACATTTTTTCTCTCTTTAGATGAATAGCTTACAGGTAATCAAGGAGATTTACCTGACGGACTAGGGGAACAACAATGGTGAAGAAGATGTTTTGCTGCGCCACTTAAATAAATATTGCTTTATTTAACAACCTTAATAAATTGAACAAATGTTGTTTCTTTGTATTGTGGGCTTTGACCCGAATATTGTTTGTTAAATTCCAGATGTTGGGTTATTTTGACGTCAGTTATCTTTATGCTTAAATTCCAATGTTGTTATTTATGTGATTATCCTTTCATTGCATGCATAGTTGTTTTACTTCTTGTTTATATTGTTGAGTTGAATCGATAACAGCCTATGGATGACACAAGTCATTCGCTGGGCAGTGTCACGTGCTTGCATTCTGTATTTTTGGAAAGCGGGACGTGACACCAGCACCCCGTCGTCCCCGTCCTCAACTGCTCAGTCGACAGCGCCGCTCACAGCCGTTTCCCCATCCCAATGCCAGCCGCAATGCAGCTTCCCTGCACTGTGTGTCTCCTCCTGGCATTGCGACGACAGCCGGCCGTTACCAGCCCTGGTCTCCTCCAGTCGCGATGCTGCACCGCGACAGCACTGCAACCGACCCATTGCCCGCCTCACCTTCAGTCGACACCGACAGCGACATCCCCTGTCCATACCGCCGCCGGTCCCCCTTAGCCGCCGCCAGAGTCGAGCCAAACTGGAACCCCTAGCCGCTGTTCGCTGTGGTGGAGGTGAAGATTCGCTATTTACTGTTTGGGGGTACAGGGGATCCTGAGATCTGTGTTTGGTGTTGTGAAGGAGAGTGGGTTGGTTTCTGTGTGGTGTTTTGTGGTATAGGGGATCTCGATCCGCTGTTGGTGTTATGTGGAGCTGATCTTCGATCTGGGCCCTTGATCGCGATCGTGATCGCTTCTTGATCCGTTGATCTTGGTCGTTGGATTTGCATTGATCATCATCACCATCATCATCATCATCAAGATCTTGATCTCGATCATCAGATCTCTTTTGATCATCGCGATCGTGATCATCATCTTGATCTTGATTGATTGATTCTTGGTCGTCCGATCTGATCTGAGCATCTTGATCTCTTGATCCAGCCGTCCGATCTTCCTCGATCTTGACTGCCATCAAGATTCATGTCGGGATCCTTTCCCGCTATTCTTTCGTCGGATTCATCGTCTACACCCCAAGGCAAGTATTTTCTTATACATTTCGTTTTCTAGTACACGCTTTTTCTTGAAAATACTGCAAGTAGATTGTAAATGTGACTCCTCTTTGTTTATCGATGATGATCTCATGTTTCGCCTTATCTATTACATGATCTAAGAGTCACAACCATTCGTTGATACACTTATTCACAACTACTATAATTTTGATACATTTCATGCAAAAAATGTCTTATTTGGTTCCTGTCCTGTCTTGGCTTGCTGTTTCGACCCCGATAACACCAAAATCTGAACTTGAATCCTGAATATGAAACTTAGGCCTAGACGTCTAGTTTATCACCCTTTGATGAAATTGAATTCCGAGTTACGGTTTAGGAGATATCGCAGTTTTACTGCTGCTGTGTCTGTAATCGTAGATTCATAAAAACTGCGAGACCACTTTGGTTTACAATTATTTTAACTATGCTACCAGTAAGTAAAGATTTGAAGTTTTGCATGCTGATACTGGATACCCTAAAGAACATTCCTAATTTTCTTGGAATTAATTAATGAAGTTCAACCCTGTTCATATGTATAAACTCAGTTTTACAAATTCTAGCTGAACACAAATACTGTATAGTTTGCTATTTTTCAATTGCTACAATTTTTAGGTGTCTTAATTATATGCATTGGAACCGAACAGAATTCTAGTTTCTAGGCCTTCTGACGGATCCACTTTTGCTATCTTGTAGCAACGGGAATCGCAGTTTTGGTGCAGCAACATCATGCTGTCCAGAACTGCAATTCTTGTAGTTCTTGATAATCTTAATTTGTGTTGACCCTCGAATATGCTTTATAATTATCTTAAACTTAATCCATGTTCTTGATCATGTTTACTTGACTTGTTTGGCACATTTTCATGCTTGTTTGATGATAATAATAAATAATAAGCCAGGGCTTAAGGAAAATACCATAGTAGTGGACAATATAGGTAAGTGTACTCGGAAGGGGGCCCGTGTTTCCCACTTGATACATGCTTTATGAACTAGTTATATTATTATTCAATTCATGAACTAGTATATTATTTGATTCATGAACTAATATATTATTATTCGCTTCATGAACTAGTTATGTTATTATTCGATTTATGAACTAGTATATTATTTGATTCATGAACTAGTATATTATTATTCGATTAATGAACTAGTAAATTATTTGATTCATGAACTAGTATATTATTATTCGACTCATGGACTTGTTATTACTCGATTCATGAACTAGTATATATTTGATTCATAACTTGTCTTGTTATGACTTGACACATGAACTAGTTATATGATTACTCGAGTCATGAATATGGCTTGCTTGATACTTGATCCCTGAGTACACCGCCCTATAAAATCCACCACTAGGCCAAAACGTAACTGACTGTATGTAGCAACCATGTAGTAAAAGTATGGATGTATGAAGTGCTACCTAGATAGAAATAAACATTAGACTTCAGATAAACTTGTCACTTGTAAACACTTGATACCTACTTGATCCTCGTTACTTGAGACTTGTTACTTGAAACTTGTTACTTGATACTTGTACGTGATACTTATTACTTGATGTACGATACCATTACATATTCATTAGCCACTTGTTCTACTACTAGTACTTGTTACCCAATCTTGTCACTTGTGTTGTCTTTCTTGCTAGCTAGTTTCTTGAATCCCCCTACATGTTGCATCCCTATTATATTATGTTATACATTCTTGATTCCAAATCTTGCTCCATACTTCTTGCACTTGTTTTCATACCCTTGCTTGTACTACTTGCGGCCCTAACTTGAACTAAGGGCGTTTATCTTGTTTTCTCTATTTTTTTTTCTTTTTATATTTATATATACAGACTTTGGAGAAAAATTGCCTGCTGGAATTGGTGAGCAGACGTTCTAGGCTTCGCTTGGAGAAAAGACTCGCTTTAAATATTTTGTTTCTTTGAGTTATTTATTTCTTTTGCTACTTGAATCTTGTAACGGGCTTATAGTTCCGAGTTTTTATCTTTTGATCCAGATTTGAAAACTATTTGGATATTATCCTTTTGTTTCAATTAATTCTGTTGACTAATAAATTATTCATGCATGTGTGGTTGTGTATATCTTGTTATATTTCTTGTTATAATGCTGAGTCGATCTTACAGCTTATGAATGATGAAAATTATTCTCTGGGCTTCATCATGCGCTCGTATTCCGTATTTTTGGAAAGCGGGGTGTGACACAGATTCAACAAGTAAGAGGTACATAAATGTCAAATAATCGAAACAGTGAGCTTCTCAGCCAAACTGGTTGCTCTGTTTTGTAACGACCATAACTTTTACTCCGCTCATCGGAATCTAACCAAATAGGACAATTTGGAAAGTTGAGAGACTGTACTATAACTTTTTAGTTGAACACTTTTTCAGATTCAATCAATAAGAGGTACAAAAATTTCAAGCAAACAAACCAACAAGCATTCAGCCAAGCTGGCTGCTGTGTTTTTGTAACGGTCATAACATTTGCACCACTTATCGGAATCTAACCAAATAGGGCATTTTGGAAAGGTAGGAACGTCTACTACAACTTCTTAGTTGATCACTTCTCCAAATTCCATAAGGAACCCCAAGTTCCAGCCCCTCGAACACACTACAAAACTAACCCAAAACAACAAGTCGCTATTTTGGCTTAAACCTTCGCTGTTTTGGGGAAAACGGTTGTTTGGCCTATCAAATTAACCCCAAAAATTCTACAAAAATTTGAGCATAGTAACAACACATAAGAGAACCCCTAAAATTGATTTGGGATCAAGATTCCACTTTTAACATAGGTAAATAAATCTAACCCTAGAACTACAAAAATCGAATCTTTATGGTTCTATTTTGTGTTCTACCACTTAAAACTTTGCATGTTCTTTATTCCAGTCCATATGCACATGAAATTAATTCAATACAACAACATAAAACAATAATAACCTTAATAATAGCAAAAACGAACATGAGAATGAAAAACCCCCACCCTTAAATCGGTTGAAAGGACTCGCTTTGTTCTTCTCCTCCTTGTTCTTGCACCTTGTTCTTGCTCCTCCTCTCAAGAACACTCATGAAGAACCCATGAAACCCTAACCACTCTTTTGATTTTGATCTCTCTTTTCTTTTTTTTTCTTCACAAATTTTTTCTAACATAAAAACAAGTAGAAGAAGTGAAAGAATGAGATGAGATGAGATGAGAACACACAAAAAATTAAGGGTTTTCTTGCCCATTGAGGGTTTGTCCAGAGTCTAATTTGCAAATAAATATTGCAATCACAGCCTAATCTAATCCCTACCCTTCATTTCAACATGATTGATAAAAAAAATAAAGGATATTTTTCTCAAATCACATACTACATGATTTCTTACAACATACGAAATTGACACAATTCAAATACGTACATATATATATTTATACAGATAATTTTCATTAGTTAAAACGAATCAATCTGTACAAAAATAATTTAATTTTGAGAAATAGAAATAAAATAATTTTATACCGATTTGATACGATACAGTTATATATCGACTAGTGTATATATATATATATATATATATATATATATATATATATAAGGAAATGCTCCATTGAAAACGTAAATATTGTGAAAACACATGAAAACCACCTAGGCCGTTGTTGGAAACAACGGCCTAGGTTATAATATAATGCATTATAACCTAGGCCGGAAACAACGGCCTAGGTGGTTTTCCACATTTTCATCGCTACATTTTCATCGCTACAGTACGTTTTCAATGGAGCATTACTCATATATATATATATATATATATATATATATATATATATATATATATATATATAATGTTTATTAACAAAACCGGGTGATATCCACCAAAAATATTTCATTTCTGAAAATAATAATAAAATAATAATAAAATAATATTTTTTTAATATCTGCCCAGGATTTTCCAGACATTTTCTCAAAAATGCATTTTTTAAGATTTTGTATAAGTACACAGAACTGATACAATATATATATATACTTACCAGTATATATATCCAGAGGGGAAAAGGGGTATGAGCAACTTGCTCATTTAGTAAATAAGCAATTGATGATGTGACATACATGTGATTGGATAATTTTTAAATGAGTTAGTTGTCCAATGTATCACATGCATGCCACATAATCAATTGCTCATTTACTAAATGAGCAAGTTGCTCATATCCCTTTTACCCATATCCAGATAATTTTTTATCAAAAAAACCAAGTAATTTCCATAAAAATATTTTAATTTTTAAAAAAATAATAATTATACAAATATAATATCCGACCAGGATATTACAGAAGGAATGAGATTTCACGGGGTAGAGGATATGAGATACTGGAACTTAGAATCGAGTAGAATTTTCTCAGTTGCGTCGATGTACAAGTGGCTTAATGATGGAGGAACTAGACAGGGGGAGGCCAGTACGATGTGGAAAATATATACTCCGATGAAAGTTAAAGCCTTCCTATGGCTGGTAATTAATGATGTGATTCTCTCTAAAGAAAACCTTAACAAGCGCAACATCCCGGTTGACAATAAATGTTGTAGATGTCTGTTACTAATAGAAGACACGAAACATAATTTTTTTTCTCAATCCCTAGAGCCAGGATAGCGTGGAAAGTGATTGGTATAGGTTTTGGACTAGAGGTGTTTCCGACTTCGAGTATAGAGGTTTGGGGGAGTGGAGGGGGGAATGAGATTAGGAAAGAAAATAGAGTAGCAGGGGTCATCTCTGTTACTGCAACTACTTGGGGTTTATGGCTAGACCAAAATAATTTTTGCTTTCGTTAAATTAATAATAGAATCTCTGTCATGATGTATAAAATATTTGCCTTTATTATTGTCTGGGCTGGTCAAGCATGGGCGAAGAAGAGGTTGTGCATGGAAGAAGAGGAGTAGTTCAAGATGCAGCGTCAGATGGGGACTGGCCTTGATGTCAGCAGGGATGTCTCTGTATCTGTATCTTACTCGCTTTTGATTATCGGATGTAGGAGCTTTTGTAGATGATGTTCTAGACTTTGATGTAATTAGTAGTAGTTATGTTGTATGTAGTATTTCTATGTTTCGTTAATTATCATTAAAGAAGCGGTGACGGAGTCACCTTTATTTGATAGATATATATATATATATATATATATATATATATATATATATATATACATTAGCCACACAAAAAAAAAACACACTTGTCATTTATTTGGTTTAAGGAGGAAGAGCAAGGTCCATCTCAGTGACTTAATGGTCATTGAAAGAGCGAGGTCCATCTCAGTGACTTAATGGTCATTGAATGTTGTATCATGACAATGCATTACCATCAAACAACTCTTGCCTTTTAGACTTTTCCACAAAGACCTGATTGCACCAAGGATCATATTCAGTCCTTTTCTCCTTGCATTAGTAATGAATAAACTTACTACGCATATTCTAGATGAGATTACATAGCACAAATTGTTTGCTGATGTGATTGAATCAGTCAATGAACGCATATTTTTTAAACAGTGAAGGTGGAGAGATTGAGTAAAAAAAAAAGGAAGGTGGAGAGAAGTATCAAATCCATCTGTTGAAAAAATTGAGAAAAGGAATATAACTTTAGAAAACTATAAGAAGATGAGCCTATCCAGGATCAATTATTCACAGAATCACAGTAATGAGGAGATTGAGTCAGATGTTTGCCAATAGAATCAAAAGATTTGGCTAAAACAGGGCATTGCTTCTGGAAAACTGCGCGCTCACAATATAACCGATAACTGAAGGAATATATCGTGCACAACTAGACTGCAGAGCTCTAAAATTTAACTTCATGAAGCTACAATGTTGCAGCTCTCCTATTGCCTTCAAAATGACAGTAAACCTAAAGTGAACCAATTAATTGTTTCAAGTATTTTGTGCTTAATCATTTAGAAAATTAACCTAAGGAACACTTACAACGCATAGAATACACTCACAGGACAAAGATTTAAATTATATTATTTATTTGTCTGCCGTGTGGGGCTTCGTCAGAGTTGTTGGATCTGATAATTTGTGCATTTAATTAGGTTTTTTTGTCTTACTTTCTTATAGCTAATATATGTGTTAAGTCACCATCCTATGTTGTCAGGTCCAATTAATCAGCACACATATTAAGGAAATGATTGTAGGTTTAATGACCTTAAGTAAACTTTTTTTTTCCCTTGATAAAAGTGACACGACGTTCCCGACTTCATTAATAAAAGATTAACAAAATATAGAGTAATAAATATATATAGTTCCATCCATTCCCGAATATCAAAACAACAAAGTAAAACATAATTAGAACATAATATGCCAGACTAAATACATCATACATATGTCTCAAAAGAACCTATCCCTTCCTCACACGCTACTCCTAGCAGCGAGCAGTAGGAGTAGATAGCCACCTTGACAATCTCAGCTACTGTGCACCTTCCAACCGGAGCCGCTTTCTCGGCCCTGCTTGACCTACCCAAACATCTATTAAAACCAGAGTTTTAGACATTAACAATTGAACTGTACAATTAATGTTACGGAAACAAGAGTCATTTCTATCTAGCCACAGGATTCACAAGATAGCAGCTACTATAATATCTCAACTCCCTCCTATATTCTTTCCTAATGAATCTCTATCTCCATTTCCCCAGAGGTCATTAATATATCTCAGTGTCTCCATGATACCAAATTCTAATCTCATAATTTCCCACAACAGTTTAGCCTTAGGACAAAATAAAAAGATATGGTCTGTGTCGTCCTCTCCAATGTTACATCTTGGACATTTCACCTTAAGTACTCTTTGAACAACAATATGTATGCAGATTGGTGAATTTTTAGAGGGACACAAGTATAGATATGGGGATGACCCTTCACCTATAAAGGCCGCCAGTGTCGTTTGAATAGAGTGGGGCATGCAAGGCAATGAAGTCCTCCCTAAATACAAAGGACAACATTAAGTAATTTGCTAAGAAGACAATGATTTCTACTTGCTTCAACCATTCATTCATTTTTAAAAAAAAATCTTTCATTCTGCACAGTTTCATGTTGTTTCAGACATGGCTTCTCTGAAAATTTCACACCTCTCTCTTCTCCTCATACTCTTACTCTTCTCTTCTCACCTCTCCTCTGCATCAGAATCGATCACTTCCAACCAATCTCTTTCAGGATCTTTGAAGCTAACTTCAAATAATGGTTACTTTCACCTGGGATTCTTTAAACCAGGTAATTCTTCATATTACTACCTAGGCATTTGGTACAATCTCGACAAGGTGTCTCAGTTCACCCTGGTTTGGGTTGCTAACAGAGAGACACCGATATCTGATCACACCAAAACAGAGCTCAAAATCTCGAGTAGTGGCAATCTAGTCCTTTCAAACCAATCCAATCCCTTAATCTGGTCTACCAACAAAACTATAGCATCTAAGTCCACTGTTGCTGTCCTCCTCGACACCGGAAACCTTGTGTTGAGAGATGGGTCAAACCCCAACACAACTTTGTGGGAGAGCTTTGATCACCCAACAAACACATGGCTCCCTAATGGCAAGATTGGACTGAATAAAGTGACCGGTGAGGTTCAACGATTGGTTTCGTGGAAAGACCAACATGATCCTGCTCCTGGGATCTTTGCTCTTGAGATCGATCCAAATGGTTCTAACCAATTCTTTGTAGTATGGAATAATTCTTACAACTACTGGACTTCCGGAGTTTGGAACGGGCAATTCTTTAGCTTAGTTCCGGAGATGACTGGAAACAATGGCTATAGCTTCTTATATGTCTCTAATTCTAAAGAGAACTACTTCACTTATTCTATCCCGGCTGAGTATAATGTCATTACTAGGATGGTGATGGATGTTTCTGGCCAAATCAAGCAGTTGCTGTGGGTTGCGAGTAGCCAACAGTGGGTCATGTTTTGGTGCCAGCCAAGAGCACAATGCCAGGTACACGCTCTCTGTGGCCCCTTCGCTAGGTGCACTGAAAATGTCGGTACTGTCTGCAACTGTGTCCGAGGGTTCATAGTGAAGTCACAATCCAGCTGGGATTTTAGTGATCGAACTGGAGGGTGTGTGAGGACTACTCCATTACAGTGCAGTAAGAATAGCACAGATCGAACAGAGAAAGATAGGTTTCTCGCCATGCCTAATATGAGATTGCCTGATAATGGTCAGATGCAACAGTTTGGGAGTGCAGCTGCTTCAGATTGTGAGTTAGGATGCTTGAATAGCTGTTCTTGTACTGCGTACAGTTATAATAGTAGTGGTTGCTTGTTTTGGTCTGGAGAGTTGCTTAATCTCCAAGAACAGTATAATGGGACCAACCAAGGAACTATTTTCCTCCGACTTGCTGCGTCAGAGCTGCCGAAATCGAAAAGCAAGACGGGAGTTATTATTGGTGCCATTATTGGTGGTCTCATAGGTTGTGCAACTTTGTTAGCGATTGTGTGTTTGCTTGTTTGGAGAAGAAATAAAAGTAGAAAAGGATTGGTCGGTAAATCAGAGGTGGTTGAGGGTGGTTTGGTTGCATACCGGTATAGTGATCTACAACATGTGACGAAGAATTTCTCTGAAAAATTGGGGGGTGGTGCTTTTGGTTCAGTGTACAAAGGTGTCTTATCTGACAACACCGACATAGCTGTGAAGAAACTTGAAGGACTTTGGCAAGGAGAGAAACAGTTTCGGAGTGAGGTCAGCACTATTGGAACAGTTCAACATGTTAACCTCGTTCGACTTCATGGGTTTTGCTCGGAGGGAAAACATAAGCTCCTAGTTTACGAGTACATGCCCAATGGTTCTTTAGACACCCAGTTGTTTCAAAACAATTCCAACGTTTTGAACTGGAAGATGAGGTACCAAATTGCTCTGGGGACTGCTCGAGGCCTAACTTATCTTCACGACCAGTGCAGGGATTGCATCATTCATTGTGATATCAAGCCAGAGAACGTACTCTTAGATTCTACTTTTGTTCCAAAAGTGGGGGATTTCGGTTTAGCTAAGCTTATGGGTCGTGACTTCAGCCGAGTTTTAACTACAATGAGAGGAACCAGAGGGTATCTCGCTCCTGAATGGATTTCTGGTGTGGCTATTACAGCCAAAGCTGATGTCTACAGTTACGGGATGATGCTATTTGAGATAATTTCGGGGAAGAGAAACTCAGATTACACACACGAAACTAAACATGCATTTTTTCCAACTATTGCAGCATGTAAACTCTTGGAAGGGGATGCCATGAGCTTGTTGGACCCCAGATTGGATGAGGGTGACGCTGATTTGGACCAGGTTTTTAAAGCAGGTAAGGTTGCGTGTTGGTGCATTCAGGATGATGAGAATTCTAGGCCATCAATGGGACAGGTGGTTCAAATGCTAGCAGGAGTTCTTGAAGTGAATGTGCCTCCAATTCCACGAACGCTACAAGTGTTTGCAGATAATCCACGGAGTTTAGTTTTCTTTTCTGAGTTGCCTAAAATGGCTACTCCCCAAGCACACGAGACGTCTAGTAGTTCTGAAACTAAGAACCCTTCCGAAATTTGAAGATTAAAGATGACGGGGAGTAAGGAAATATCGCACTTCAATTGGGTAAGCCTACTATAACATATAGATCGAATTAAAAACAAGTAACTTCAAACTATATATATATATATAAGTTTTTCTTTTAGGAAAAGAACTATATACAAGTTATGAGTTCTATTATACCAAATTGTACATTATCTTCATTTGTTGGTTGATGACCTATCAATATTATTGTTTACTTCTCTAATAAATCTGTGACCTATCAATAGTATCAAACTTGACGATCAGAGGTTTATTTAACGCTGATTGATAACAAAATGATATATTCTCCTGTCAGAAGAATAGAGCTAATAATAATACACTAATTATTTCTTATTCTATTTGTCATCTTCTCGTTGATAATCCAATTCAAATTTTATGAACAATTGAATGCATATTTCCTTCACCTATCTAAGTTCAAAATCCACCAATCTAACAAACACCCCCACTAATTACTGATTTGGGGAGGGACGGAGGCCGCTCCTCCCTCCTCCCTTTCCCCAACAAAATATTTTCCCTCATATCCAAATGATACAAGCTTACACCTGGGCCAGATCTGAGTTTGATATTGAGTCAGAGGGCTCAGAGGGGGGTTGTAGGTGTCAGTGTCGCACTCGCAACTATGGTTGGGAGTGACGGTAGGGACGCAAGGTGTTGAGTGAAAGATGATCGATCTCGACCTATTCGGTCAGATCTGGAAGGTGCTTTCATTCTTTGGAATGGAAAGCTTAGGGACTAATCTTAAGCTCAAACTCGAAATGATGGGTGATTCAATGCTGATGAGCATGATAATTTACACCTTTTACTTGTAGGAGTGGCAAGGAGATGATGAGCAGTTGTAACAGATGGTGTTGGGTTCTCGGTCATTCTCGGTGGAGTTGGAAGGGTTCCGCTCACCTCTTCCTTTAAGTGTTTCTTCAGGTAGGGCATTAGTCTCTCCGAAGGTAGGGGTGTATCGGTGTACCTCGTTGTCGACACAACCAAATGGTATGGGTGTTGAATCGATATATATTGGTTTTTGAAGGCAGTTGTTCGTGCTATTGCACAGCAATTGGTATTTCGGTGATTATCGACTTATTTATGGTGGTTAGGGGTGGACAACTATTATCCGAACCGACCAATCCGAACCAATCCAACCCGAACCGACCGGTTTTTAACCGAACCAATTGGGAGTTTAGATTGGATCGGTTCTTGATCTTCAATAACCAATTGGACCGGTTCTGTTGTTGGATGAGGCTTTTAAATAACCGATGAAACTGAACCGACCATATCTCTATGCATAAGTCTATAAAAAATATAGCTATTCTTTAATTTCTTGAATATACAAATAGTCATTTCTCATTTTCCTTGAGATACAAACAGTCTTTTTAAATTTCTTTAATACAAACCGAGAGTTGCTCTACCTATGTTTTGGTTCTCCATAATCCTTTGTGTTATGTTGTTGAGAAATGCTTGATTTACAGTGTGACCCAACTTAATAGAATCATAAAGTTGATGTAATATTTAGTAGTTACTTTAATCAAGTCAAGCATAAATTATTTTCTATATCTTTTTTTATTGCACCTGAAATTCAATTAGCTATGGTTATTGATGTTTCTTTTATGATAATAAACTAAGATTACAGAAGTATGCAAGTGAAAAAGCAGTTTATCTCACTCATTTAAACGTCATCATCTCATACAATTAGTGTAAAATTCATTAACAACTTGTGGTTTTATGAATCTTCATTTTAAATTCATTTCTGAATAACAAATAGCAGGTTGTTTCTTAAGTTTGATTGAAGTTGATCTTTTAAATTTCAACAAAATTATGAATGATGTTGAAGGTGCAAAGTAGCACGCCAAACCGACCATCCAATCCAAACCGAGCTTAATCGGCTTGGATGGAAACCGATCCAATTAAAGTTCGAATTGGTTGCGGATGAGAAAATTAAAAAACCAATATTCTTTGGATTGGTGGTGGATGGTCCATATTAGGTCGGATACCGGCCGATGCCCACCCCTAATGGTGGTTGTAGCAATTTTATTTGAGCTTGTAGAAACGGTATGAAGACTGCAAACAATGCTAGCGAAGGAGTTTGGTTGCTTTATGAGTCTTGGTGGAGTTGGAAAGGGCCTATTCACCTCATTCAATATTTTCTTTGATTAGGGCATTCGATCCTTCAAAATTTTGGGTTGTGATTTACCAAAGTGTTGGCATTACCAAGTAGAGTTGAGGGTCTTGATAGATTAGATTTTGGTATTGCTACAGATCACATATAATTTTGGAGCATGTCATCAATACATTGGTTTGGGTTTTACTTTCTCGTACTAGGATTTAAGCTATGGATTGTAAGGTTTTATCTTGTACTATATTTTATTAATTTCTTATTAATGAAATATCGGGGACTTCTTGCCCACAATTTTAATAAAAAACAATTGCATGCTTATTTTATATATTAAATTACGTGATAAAAATTTCTCTTAAACTTCATGAGTTTACTAAATTAAATTTTTTTTTTTTTTTGAAATAAAAAGTGACCGAAGTCACCGATCTCATTAATGAAAAATTAACGGGATTACAAAAGTCCTACAACATCAAAAACTCCAAACCGTGCCCGTGGACACTCAATACATCATATCTATTACCAAATAAAATCTATTACCACATATCTTTTGGTAAGTACAAAATGCTTGCCTAAGGGCAGCCCAAAAGATGACAATCGATCCGGATCGCAGCTATCTCCTCCCTGTTCGACCTTAAAAGTAGTAGACTAGATACCTGCTGCCCGGCCCCACCAGATCACTCTGTCCCGTCGCATCTGCTTCTCTTCCTGGACCCTGTGTTCCCTGCCCAATCATGTATCAGGACCAAAATTTTGCGCAGTACGTAAAATATTAAAATGACATATTTTATTACGAAAGCATAAATCATTTCTCTCCCTCCAAAGAGTCCATAAAATCACTCCAGTGGTGATATCCCAGAGTATCCTGTGTTCTTTCCTAATATTTTTGCTTCTCCATTCTCCCTATAAGTCGTGTATAGTCTTTGGAATCTCTATCGTGTAAAAACCTAACCCAAAAACTTCCCACACTAAAGCTGCTCTAGGGCATCGAATGAATAAGTGGTTAGTGTCCTCCTCCTTCCTATTACACTGTAGGCATGATATGTCTATTATGATATTACGCTTCCTAAGGTTTGTCTTGGTCAAAATCGCATTGTGGAGAACCAACCATGAAAATACTTTGACCTTGCTTGGGACTTGTGATTCCCAAATGATCTTTGACTGATGGTCTCAGATTCCTCCGTCGTTAAGCAAGCTGTATATGGACGATACGGTGAACTTTGCCGCCTAAATTAAGTTAATGTCTTGATTACAATCAAAAAAAAAAAGTTAATGTCTTGACCAAATTCTTTTCGATCTTGAGTCACCAATCCACCATCGTGATGTATGATTGAAGTACTGAAAAACTGATCACTCAAGATATTTCTTGGCAGTTAGTATGAGTTACATGTCATACATTCTTCTCATATTTACACTAAAATAACTTTTCCTCTAATCTATTAGCTGTAATTGTAAATCCTGTGGAATATAAAGTTTCTCTAAACATTCATAGTTGGGACTTATGTTCTTAATCTTTAATCTTAAATGTGCCCCTGAAATAAAATTTGTGCATATGAATTTGTCATAAATGTAACAAAACTAATATCGCATAGTAGAATATTTCATAGAACTGAATTTTTATATCATTTCAAGGCAAGGAAATTAATCTATATATTTGGATTTAGCATCTAACGTACTGCTTGTGAATGGTAAACTGAAGCTCGGATTTATCATTTCTTATTGGAACAGGATATGCGGTTTCTCAGGTCCAAGATAAGGTGTGAAGCTTCATCCTAGTTGCAAGTTAGAGCAAAAGATGGCTTCTCGCCCGGATGTTATGAATGATGGATTTCCAGTAGTCAGTTGTGCTTTGTATGTTCGTATTCAGGTGTTGTTAGTTTCACCAGTGTTGTATATTATACCTTATTGTTTGGAGATGTATGTATCGTATTACGTGGTAGGGATTGACTCTTGTTCTTCGACCTCCTTATTGTCTCTTTAATGAAATAGCTACTCCATTGTTTTATGAGAACAATTTCTGGTATTTGCTATTTCATTTCATTAACTAATATAAGGACAAGTATGCCTGTTGAACCAAGTGTTAAAATTGTTTTTTTTTTTTTTTTTTGATTAAAAGATGGCAAGAGAATTGTCATCGGAAAGTGTTAAAATTGTTGTATGGGCAGAGTTGTATGTTAATAAAATAGCTGTGATACCTTCAACCATTTCTTATTCTCAACACCGATATGAGTTTTTCATTTCAACCATTTCTTATTCTCAACACCGATATGAGTTTTTCATTTCTTATGTTAACTATTATTGCTTGAACAAATACATTGTCTTGAAAATATCATTAATGTGGATTTCTAAAGCAAGTGAACTTGCCATGATTAGCCTATTTTCTTTTTCAATCCCAATGAGAGTTCCGTTGCCGCTGAATTCGGTGTGGGGGCAATCAGATGAATTTGTGGATTCGCAAGAACTCAAATGGGTCAAACCTGACCTCTTCCACTATTGTTCAGCTGGCTCCTCGCAGCTGCCGCAGACCTGCACAAAGTACGAAACACCGGGATGGATCCCAGCGACACACCCTCCAATGCTCGTCAATACTCAGAAAAGAATATCAAAGAAGCTTTAGGTAGGCAAAGAGTGATCACCTTGTAACGGTCGGAGGTATGGGAGTTTTATAG
The DNA here is from genome assembly GCA_017893485.1 of Hemerocallis citrina. Lineage (NCBI taxonomy): Eukaryota > Viridiplantae > Streptophyta > Magnoliopsida > Asparagales > Asphodelaceae > Hemerocallis > Hemerocallis citrina. Next base: position 492,733 of record JACEHZ010000286.1, read on the forward strand.
TCGCCATGGGGATCGGCTTCGAGATAAGAGCGAATCTCTACTCCCCGGTGTGGCTGGATAGAAGTGGTTCGAACCACCTCCCCAGGATAAGGACGGATCAGGATCTCTTCATATCATCCTGAATTGCCTCTCAACGGGTTGGGACCCATTTTCAGTTGAACAGATCCGTTCATGGGTTGTTGGGCCCAAGAGAAGAGACCCAGTTCCCATTTTGGACCCGTCTGTAGGTGAAATTATCGTTTTGCCCCTGTGAATTTTAAGATTCATGCCCAATTTGAATGGTTCCAATTTAACCCTATTTTTAGCCATATCACGACCCCCCCCCCTCCCAAAGACTGTGTGCTACAGCATTTGGGAAGTAGTTTTGTTGTTTCAATGGCGTATAGGACTTTTTCAGAGTTCTTAAAGGAGGTTTGAATCTTGTTTGAGAGGTAACAGTGTTTTCCTGAGCTGGTAACATGCCCAAGTTTGCTCTTAGGCTCTTCTGGATTTTTGGTGATTTTTCTCAATTTTTACGTTATTTTTCGAATCATTTATTCAATTTTGCAAAGCGATGATTTGTTTTTCGGGAGCATTAATCAATTACTCTGACTAATAATTATTTACCTAGGGGCTCAAAAATATTTTCCGAATATATAATTATCTTACAAATTTTCAATTATTTTTCCCGAATTTTTAATCTTTTTTTTTGCAATTTTTAAATATATAATTCGAATTAATAAATAAAAAATAGATTTAATCACTGTATTATCGACATGGACGAATCTGGGACATCCATCGCTCGCTAGTGTGAATATCTGAACGATCGGATGATCCCCATGATGCGAAGGTGTTTTCGCAGCTCAGTGCCTCGGTCGCTCGGATTTTGGTTCTGAGCGACGTTGCACAATCTGGGACGTTCATCAGACTTGGGCGAGAACTTCTGAATGATCGGACGGTTCTCATGATGTGAAGGTGTTTTTCTCCGTGAGAGCAGCTCGGTGCCTCGGTCGCTCGGATTTTGGTTCCGAGCGACGTGGTGCAATCAGGGTCGTCTGATGAAAATCAGGCACGAATCACAATGAAAGAGTGATTTTTCTCCAATACGCAGTTCGGTGCCCCGATCGCTCGGATTTTGGTTCCGAGTGACATGGCACAATCAGGGCCGTCTGATGAAGATCAGACACGAATCATGATAAAAGAGTGATTTTCTCCAATATGCAGCTTGGTGCCCCAGTGGCTCGGATTTCGGTTCTCAGCGACGTGGCACAATCAAGGCCATCTGATGAAGACCAGGCACGAATCACGAGGGGAGAGACGTGAATCACGAGAAAAGAGTGATTTTTCATGACGTGGCTCAATCAGGGCCGTCTGATGAAGATCAAACGCGAATCACGAGGAGTAAGTGGTTTTTCTCCAATACACAGCTCGGTGCCCCGGATGCTCGGATTGTAGTTCCGAGCAACGTTGCACAATCAGGGCTGTCTGATGGAGATCAGGCGCGAATCACGAGGAATTAGGCGTTTGGGCTTCTAGTGGGCCTCTGTGGGGGCCCAAAATATCTGAAAGCCCACACAAATTCTCTTTAGTGCTATAAGATCTCACTCCCCTCTCACCGCTCCCACATTCTTCACTTCTCACTTTTTATTTTCACTTTCTACTGTTTCTTGCTCTTAAGTGGCGCTGCTAGCGGTCGTGGCTAGGCAATCATCTTTCCGGCAAACTATTCCGACCGTAGCCATCACATCAAGGTAATTAAATGTCTTTAACATGTATTCTAAAGATGTCTACAGCGTCGTTGGGGAGTGGGACCTCCACCTCGGACCGAGACAGCGAGCGACCCTTAGTGGTCTCCCCGGCAGTGGGCAAGGGGAAGGAAGTAGCGAGGTCGGCAATCATGGAGACCATCGTTAAGAATGTGAAGGGGGCTGGGGCTTTAGGTCGGCTACCGTCCACATTATCGAACCTCGGGAAGGTTAGGAACTACTCCGGAGACCTTCTGTCCAAGGCGGTATACGGGAGGTCTACCGCCTACGAAAAGAATCGTCCGAAGGATCCTTCTGAGGTTGACGACATCCCCTCGATGCTGACCGAGGCGGATCATCAGCGTATCCGAAGGGATTCTGGATCCCGAAAGAGTACACCTTTCTCCTCCCCGGTCCGGGCTTCAGAGCGTGCATGGAGACTTCGCATGACATATGTGTCACGCCCCGCTTCCCAAAATACGGGGATACGAGCACGTGACATGGCCCAGCGAATGATTTTAACATCATCTATAAGCTGTAGGATCGACTCAGCATCATAACAAGAAGTTTAACATGAATATACTCAACCAAGCAGGCGTGAATAATTTATTAATCAATAGGAAACAATTGAAACAAAATAATAATGTCCCAAATAGTTTTCAAATCTAGATCAAAAGATAAAACTCAGGACTATAAGTCCATTACAAGGTTCAAGTAGCAACAATTATGAATAACTCAAATACAAGAAAATAATTAAAGCAGTTTTTCCAAGCGAAGCCTAGAACGTTTGCTCACCAATTCCAGCAGGCAACTCATCTCTAAAGTCTGTATATAAAAATATAAAAAGGGAAAAAAATAGGGAAAACAAGATAAACACCCTTAGTACAAGTTAGGGCTGCAAATAGTAAAATAAGTACAAGAAATATGGAACAAAATTTGGAATCAAGAATATAATAGGGATGCAACAAGTAGTGGGATTCAGGAAACTAGCTAGCAAGAAGGACAACTCGAGTGACAAGATTGGGTAACAAATGCTAGTAGTAGAACAAGTGGCTAGTGAATATGTAATGGTATCAAGCATCAAGTAACAAGTATCACGTACAAGTATCGAGTAACAAGTAATAAGTCTCAAGTGTCAAGTTGTCAAGTTGTCAAGTACAAGTATCAAGTAGCGAGTGTCAAGTATTATGTTCAAGTATCGAGTCTCATGTATCCTGTGATCAAGTATCAAGTAAGCATGTATCGTGTTCAAGTCTTGTAGTTATTACTATCTAGGTAGCACTTCATGTGCCATCTTTTTATCACATGGTTGCTACAGTCAAAGCAATTTCGTTTAGGCCTAGTGGTGGAGTTCATAGGACAGTGTACTCAGGTATCAAGTATCAAGCAAGCCATGCTCATGAATTGAGTAATCATATAACTAGTTTATGTGTCAAGTCATAACAAGACAAGTCATGAATCAAATATATACTAGTTCATGAATCAATTAATATACTAGTTCATGAATCGGATAATAATATACTAGTTCACGAATCAAATAATATACTAGTTCATGAATCAAATAATATACTAGTTCATGAATCGGATACAATATAACTAGTTCATGAAGCATGTATCAAGTGGGAAACACGGGCTCCCTTTCGAGTACATTTACCTATATTGTCCACTACTATGGTCTTTCCCTTAAACCCCGGCTTATTATTCATTATTATCATCAAGCAAGCATGAAAGTGTGTGAAACAAGTCAAGTAAACATAATCAAAAACATGGACCAAGTCTAGGGTAGGTAGGATATATGTTCGAGGGTCAAAAAAAATCAAAGTATCAAGAACAACGAAAATCTCAAATCTGGACGACATGATGTTGCTGAACCAAAACTACGATTCCCGTTGATACAAGATAGTAATTGTGGATCCATCAGAAGATCTAGAAACTAGACTCCTGTCTGGATCCAACGCAAATAATCAAGACATATAAAAGTTGCAGTAATTGATGTCAAAACAGCAAACTATACAGCATTTGTGTTCAGCCAGAATTTGTAAAACTGAGTTCATACATATGAAACAGGGTTGAAACATCATTACATAATTCTAAGAAAATTAGGGAATGTTATCTAGGGTGTCCAGTAATAGCATGCAAAATTTCAAGTCAAATACTTACTGATGAACACAATATTATTCATATTTAGGAGCAATAATCTTAAGAAAATTAGACATTTAAAAGCTCTATATGTGGTATTTAACTCTTATTTTCTCTTTTCCATAGGAAACAGCCTAAAACAGAGAAACGAAGCAGATTCAGGATTTTAAGGATGATACATAGAAAACTGCAGATCATCGGTCGACTGGTCCCTTACAACAGGCGACTGGCCAGAGAAGTTGATTGTCAACAGCCGACTTGGATGATCAACTATAAAATCTTCAGAAGTCTCGACACAGTCGACTGGTTCGAAGACAAGTCGACTGGTAGGCGGCAGAGTTAAAAGATAAGATATTTGAAGATTCGTCCAAATCTGATCCAAATCAGAACAGAAAAGGAAGAATAGAAGAAAAGAGAAAGAAATAATACGCAGAGCAACGAGGGAGGAAATAAATAAAAGAAAAAGGGCTTTTCTATAAAAAGAAAAGTGCAAACCCTAATTCTCTAGCCGTGTTCTATAAATACCAATCAAGAAGCATTATTCAGGGATATATATATACGCGGAGGCACTTCCACGCATCCTGAATGACCGAATCGCAGAGTTCCAGAGTCATCAACAAGAGCACTTAATCAGCATCGAAGAAGAAGAGAGGAGATCAAGCACAAGGAAAGGAACGGCCGATCGACTGTGTGACAGCCAACCGACTCATCTAGCCGAACTACATCAGTTTATTCTTTCTCTTTCTAATTCTTTTATGTTAACCATGTATTCGAACTTGTTGATCAATAAAAGTATTATTATGTGGAACTAATTTCATAGTTGGGTAGATTGAAGCCGTAGTTATGTAGTGCTATATTCTTCTGAATCCTTCTACTTTACTTATTGATTGAATCTGACTGAATTGGTATAGATTGATGATAATCAAACTTGTTCTCAAGTTCTGAGAGCAGTCGACTGAGGTGACAGCCAGTCGACTGACATACAGAACTTGAGGATGTCAAGTCTGCATTACCATCTATCTGAATCTGTTATATGAGCATATTGAGACGACCCGTATCTCGTGTTCATAACTTGTAACAAGGGAATCCTTAGGGGTTCTTGGTTTAATCAACTTAAGGGATCTAGATCTGATACCAATTTCTAGAACCTTGAGTGTTTGTTCGTTTCCACTGTTCTTATGTTTTCTTTAAGTGCAACTTAGTAGATACCATGCTAAATACTTAATGAAAGAAACGAATTAGAGTAGATACCATGCCTAATTCTTGGCTTAGGGAAACATTACTTTAAGGAGTAGATACCATGCCCTTTAAGAGAACAAACATGAGTAATAAGAAGAAGTTCAGAAGGTAACTTAGCATTATTAACTATTGGTGGAAATCTAAACCCAGCTACTTAATAAATATTTGTGATTCAGTATATCTTAATCTTTTCATTCCTTTTAGACCTTTAGAACAACTCTTCATGATTGTTATTCTTTTCTATTGATTAGTAAGTTAATTTCTACAATCTCTGTGGGATCGACCCTTGCTATTGCTACGCTTTTATAAACGATTCGTGCACTTGCGAGGTTTTAATTTGTGTCTAGTTTTATCTATTTATTTAGGTAACTGGATTGCACAACACTTACTGGTAGCATAGTTAAAATAATTGTAAACCCAAGGTGGTGCAGCAGTTTTTGTGAATCTACGATTACCGACACAGCAGCAGTAAAACTGCCATATTTCCTAAACTGTAACTCGAAATTCAAAAATTCTGGATGTTATTGACGACTTGTAACACCCCAAATATTTTTTTTTTTTTTTTTTTAAACTAAGTCTCCAAATTCAATTCTTTTAATTTCTATATCACTTTAATCATAAACTAAGAAAGTTATATTCCAGGAAAAATTTTGACAGAGTCTCCCCTGTAAATTTTGCCCCGAAACACAAAAAGCTTACGGAATTCTGCTCAAAATTCCGTAGCTCACAAACCACATAATATTTTCATGGGCTCCCCAGGCCAAAATGAGCAGATACACACAGGCAATATAATATAATGCTCTGGGGGCCAAACTCATAACGGATTATCAAATATCAATTAAAAACTATGAATTTCTTTGATAAACGAGGTAAAATCTTAGAAAAATCATTGTAAAACTTACCACAGAGCCTGGTACTCCACAACGAGATGGGTACGGGTCACCAACATACCACACCACCTCACACTATACTCGTCATCGTCATATACAAGCTTATACACTCATAATACAATTTAAATCATAAATTTCACTATTCCTATAACTAAATAATACAAATTTTTAAAATAAAAAGGTATACTACCACTCCATGCCTCACCTCTGCACTGATGAGAACCTGCAACAGTGGGGGATCTAGGGTAGTCCTCAGACTCCCCTAACCCCCCGAAACACTAAGGGGTTAGCCATTTCTGGTGTGAGTATAATTACTAATCTAACGACAAATTAAAATAGTATAAAGAAAATACTTAAACTTACAAATACCAAATTAAAATAATGCCACCTGAATCCTGAACACAACAACATCGTCAATACAGTGATAAATCACATACTTTGCCAATCCTGCATTCAATTATTTAATTATCCATACTTCCCACATTTCATAATACACTTCACATCAACCTCGTATAGATATATAAATATACTTATCTTACATTCGCATAATACGAATATTCATCTTTCCACACTTATCATCATATCAGCATTTCACTATTTATATTAATATAACTATATGATGTTATTACATCATTTCTCCAACTCTATTTAGCCACGCGTTTCATTTACTTATATTATATCATCAACACACACATTCATCTTGAAAGTTGTGCCGAGGCAGGTAGTTCCCACCATTTCCACGAAAATAGCGGGCGAGTAGTTCCCCGACACACTTCCAAGGTACACAAACTCATATCACAACATACTTTCTTTAATAACCATTTTCATACCCAATCTCATAATACAGGTATTGATTTTATTATGTTATAAAAGTATCACATCATAAACATATGCATCTATTTTCATACTACCACCTTCCTTCATATCTTATGACATAATAACCACATCTCATTGCCCATGCGATTTACTCACATTTCATCACATCATTAATACCTCATTAATTAGAACACTTATACTCATTGCATCAGAACCATGTTTTATAGCTCATTCACATCTTATTATATCACTTTAGTAATTACTTTTTCTTATAACAATAAATCTTATTATCATTTTCACTTAATCCCCAAACACACTCTGGGGCCACCACATATCACATCCCATAGCCGATAGCTTGGGTAATAATCACTGTACCTCAAACACACACAGTTTGGGTAATATCACATCACATCTCAAGCCGATAGCTTGATTATTAATTTCACTTCAATCACTTATCATCTTCACTTCACTTTATTTCTCATTTCTATTAATCATTACCACTATTATCCACTCACCCTGCGAATTATGCCAAGGCAGGTAGTTCCCACAATTTCCACTGAAATTGCGGGCAGGTAGTTCCTTGACACAATTCCAAGGTACAACTCACATCAACTGTATTTTACTTTAATGATCACACACATAGTACCATTACTTCGTATTATTCATAAGAACACATGTCTCTTCTATTATTATCATTTTAAATTAACCACACACTGCATTTATCACTTCTTTTCATATACTAACTCATAACTCATTTTCTTTCACATTTATTTCATTCACAACTACCTTCTTTGTCATTCACAATTCACAAGTCACTTTCCACTTTCTTTTCCACACGCAATTCACATTTTACTATTTACTTTCCTTTCCACGCACAATTCACATTTATTATTAACACTTAGTTATTTTATTAGTTTGTCGACCAGTGAGCCACAGTATCCCAACATACTGAAAGCCGACAGCCCAGTAAACACGCGGCCCGATGCTCACACAGAGTCTTACTCGTCCGAGGCTACATCTTCCTCCTAGCCGAACTAGCGAGGGAACCACTAACCCCAAGTAGAACTTGGGTACTTCCTCCCGACCGAAGCCAAGAGGGAAAAGCCACTGACCCCAGGTAAACTGGGTACTTCCTCGCGACGGCTGTCATCGAGGGAAAAACCACTAACCCCAGATAAACTGGGTACTTCCTCCCAGCCGATAGCCAGGAGGGAAAAACCACTGACCCCAGATAGACTGGGTACTTCCTCGCGACAGCTGTCATCGAGGGAAAGCCGGGCCTCAAGCCGATAGCTTGGGCGATAAAATCCTCGTGCCCCAAACATAGTTTGGGTCCTCGTGCCCCAAGCCGGTCCTTGGGTATTAGGAGGTCTAGCCCAAACCCCCAGGATTGCTGTAGGTACTGGTCAACAAAGCCATCTGTTATAAGCATTAATCATTTCATCTTTTCATCTTACTAAACCAACATAAAGCATCACAGCTTTTTAATTAAGCAATTGCCACATTCTTGACTTTAATCACATGAATTAAAAACACATTTTATTAACACTTACCATCTTATCTTTTATCTTACCATTTGATACATATCCGGCGTCCACAATATTAGTTATCATCCCATTGTATCACATTTATACATACATCATGTCATTTAGCATAGAAACCATCATGTCGTAGAATTACACCTCATAAATGCACCATATTATTTAATTTGCCATAACATCCCCCATTATGAGTACCGTGTTATTTGCTACTTCATTAGATCACATATAAACACACACCAAGTTATAACATTAATAAAAGAACCATATTAGGTTATTCCATATCATAATAGTATCAAAATAGATAATTCATCATATTGTAATATCATGCTATTGCCCATTAATTCACTTCAACATAATTAAAATGTAAACATGTACCCAATTATTAATTTCATGAATTATCACATCACGAGTCAATATCATGATATATATATATCACAAACATACACCACACATGTGGGTTTCCAAGAAAAGGGGCCAAAACCATTTATTTCCTCTAATTAAATCTTATAATATCTAATTATAGCATACTAGCTCATACATCATGTTTCATATAAATAAAATCAACTATAAGGGCTCATATGCCCCAAAACATGCACAAAACGGGCACTACAATCACACAAATCTTCAAAACATGATCACAATCACTAATTTCGCCTAATTACATCTTATAACATCCATCCATGGCCTGCTAGCCCATACACCAGGCTCCGCATATACCCGATTGCCTATATCGGCCTATATACCCCAAAAACATGCACAAAACATGCACGGGGTAAAAATATGCATAAATAATTTAATATATTTAGCTTTTATACATCAACACATCACATTAACCCATAATATAGGTTTTATATGCTTAAAATAATTAATTTCACTAAATTTCTCAAAAACCCATTTTCGGGCCCCTAAAAATCCGTATTTTCCTTTAAAATCAATTTTTGCTATAACTTTTTCAAGACATATCAAAAAGCCACGAAATTTGGCCACAATATAAAATATTTATAATTACAATATACTCACCTGACGGCTCGAGCAAACGATGTCCCACGTCCGTCCTGTAGCCAGTTGAAGTTCGACTTTTTCCACCTAAATAGGAAATTATAGGACCGATTAGCTTAAAGCTCAAAACTCAACCTACGGACCTCCAAATTTCGATCCGTCTTCACCCACGCGTCACAAATGACATATGTAGGTGAGTTACATCGATGGATTTCGAATTCGGATCCCAATACAAAAACTCACTTATAGATCGAAGGCTTCCTATTAGGAAAATTTCCTATATCCTAATTTCTTTAATTCCTTCTTCCTAGTTTCTCAAATTAGGGTTACTAATAATAATAGAACTCAATTATACCTCCGAACTCATCAAATTTTCACCTAAACCTCGCTCGGGCATTTTACCGAACACCCGGCGTGCATAATTAGTGTACCCGTATTTTTTTGAGATTCCGACGGGATTCTAACTCCATAAAATTTTCACTAAACCCATTCTAAATTATTTCCCCTAAATACACAACAATTTCTATAATCTATACTTATCAATTATTCTATTTATTATCCAAATTCTAAAGCCAACACACTAATTAATTTATAACTCACAAACCACTCAATTTCTCACCAATCTTTCTTCTCTATAATTACTAGCATCACCTAATTACCCTACTATATCATTTTCTAGCACTAAAACTCAAAATCATATTTTCCCATAAACTAAACTTCATAATTTCTTACCTTACAAGCCTTATCTTTGCAAATGGACTCCGGAAATGAGTAGAGCACCTCCAAATTAGCTAAAACCCTCAAATTTTTGTGAAGAAATCAATGGAAAATAGCTAGGGTTTTGAGCCCTAAAGCTTGGCCGGGTGGGGTTTCTTTCTCTGGCCGAACTGAAGTGGGAGAGGGGGAAGAGAAGGGTAGGGAGAAAGAGATAAAAGGGAAAATTTTCCTATAAGCCCATATTTGACCAAAGGTTTATATATATACCCTTCTAATTAACTTTTCTAAAGTTTTTCTTGTAAAAATCACTCCATAATGTACTTAAATTCATCCCAACCATAAAGTAAAATTAGAAATGCATTTTTATGCATAGCTGTAATCAAAATCAATAGTGGCGAACAATAGCAATACATATAAATATGTATAAATACGAATATCGCAATATTTTTGAAAACTACTTTCAATTTCAAACTATAATTTAATAACTCGAAAATTTAAACCCCCTATCATCAACAAATGCCCCAGAAAAATTTCGGGTCAATTCGAATTCGTCTCCTCTGAGAAAACTCATCTCAAAACTCCTATATTTTCAATTTTTTCCGTTTACCTCAGAATATCAATTTAATCATTCTAATACTAATAAAATTAATTAATAGGGGTAAATATACTCAGAAACATATTTTAAATAATTTAAAACAAATAATTAAGGAATTAAAAAAAAAGACAGATGTTACACGACTAGACACTTAGGGATACATTTTATATTCAGGACTCAAGTTCATATTTTGGTTTTACCGGGGTCGAAACAGCAAGCCAAGACAGGACAGAAAATAAGTAATTCACCTTTTTGCATGAAATGAATCATAACTATATTAGTTGTGAACAAATGTATCGACGAAGGATTGTGACTCTTAGATCATGTAACAGGTAAGGTGAAACATGAGATCATCAACGATAAACAAGGAGGAGTCACATTCACAAACTACTTGTAGTATTTTCAGGGAAAAGCTTGTACTAGAAAAACGAAATGTACAAGGAGATACTTGCCTTAGGGTGTAGACGATGAATCTGACGGTGGAATAACGGGAATGGATCCCGGGCGAAGAACTCAATACATGGATCACGAACCAAACACAAACACGCGATCACGATCGCAACCACGAACACAAGCACGGATCTCAATGATCAAGATGATGAAGGTCAAGAGATCCAACTGCTAGATCAAGAGATCAAGATCATATCAGATTAGACGGCTCTGATCGAAAATCAAGATCAAGATGTGATCATTATCTTGATGATGATGAAGATCGAATCAGATCGACGATCGGACGGTCCAGGATAACTTGATCAAAACCAATATAACAGCAACCCAAGATCAAGGTGATGATGAAGCAATCCAACGGTCCATAATCAAAGATGATGATCAAGATGATCAAGGAGGAAACGGACGGCCACCAATCAAGCCATGATCAAAAACTCCATGATCACAGCAACTCAGCAGCTACACACAGTTGAATGACGACGACGTGAGCGACGGCAGGTGGCGGATGCTGCCATGCTGTAGTCGATGCAGGGAGGCAGGGGACGACGGCAGGACGTGGGCTGCAGGCATTGCGAGTGCAGTTGTCGCTGCAGGGGAGGGACTGTGCTGGGGCACCGCAGCTCGGGTGCAGGTGCTGCTGGGGATTAGTGCGGCGCGACGGCAGCAAGGCAACGGCAAGGGTGCAGGGGGAGGCACTGGCGACCAAGGGGAGCAGCACAGTGTAGGGTGCGCACTGTGGGGTTGCTGCGGCTTGGCTGGCTGTCGCTGCAAGGGGGACAACATAGCGGTGGGGGTGACGGTGGCCAAGGGGAGCGACGGCAACGTCCGGGGTGCTGCGTTGACTGAAGGTCGTTACTGCCGCAGGGTGGAGTCGCGGCAGGGAGGCTGCACCGGCTGCGGGGAGTTCAGTGGATTGGAGGATGAAGTGGACGGGAGAGGGGGATAGGGTTTTGAGGCGGTAGGGAAGAAGGGAAGGTGAAGAGGTAGGGAGAAGTAATGGTAGGCGGCTGATGTGTTTGGGGTAGAACAGTAGTGGTAGGTTAGGGTTAGGTTTAACATGGTATTTATATAATAGGGTTGTGGGTAATGGGTTAATGGATCCAATAAGAAATAGGGTAGGATTTAATTAAAAGACCCAACAAGATAATAGGTGTTGGGGTTTGTAGGGTATAAAATGGATACTGGGTAATCCAATAAGATAATAGAGAAAATATATATAAATAAAAATAGGATATAGTGTTTATAAATGCATACAGGGTTTTATAGAAATACTAATAATAATAATAATAAAACAATAACCATAACAATAATAATAACAGTATAAAAAAAATAACAGTATTAATAAGAGTAATAATAATAAGAATTGTATTTCAATATAAAAATCATAGAATAGTTACAAAAAAAATGTTGATCGAAAACAGACATTAATAGAAGATCCAATAGTACGATTTGACAAAAGAAATTGAAAGCAGTAAAAATAATTTATGAAAATTTTAAATACACGGAAATTACACAAATTACGTTTTTGGGAAAACAGGTTACAATATGCATCTTCCCCTACGATGCACTCAATGCCAGCCTTCGGCTGCCTCTGCTGTCACGCCCCACTTTTCAAAAATACGGAATACGAGTACGTGACATTGACCCAGCGAATGACTAACGTCACCCATAAGCTGTTTATTCGATCAACTCAACAACATAATCAATACAGAACAATTGCGCAGGCAATAATAATAATCTCATGAATAATAATACTTGGAATTAAGCAATAAAAATATCCAAATACAGTAATAATCCAACGTCTGGAAATAAATAACAATAATAAAATTCGGGACATAAGCCCAAAACAATAATTATCCAATCCAAAATAATAACAAGTCCCAATACATTAAGTTTATTAAAGCAATAAGCAATTAAAAAGCAGTAGTCTTCAGACTGTTTGTTCTCCGACTCCAGCAGGCAACTGTTCTTCAAAATCTACAATTTAATAAATTGCAGGAAGAGGAAAAGAAAACAAAACGCCTGTAACCCATGTTTCTTCCAAAAATATATTCTTGTATTTCATGTGTTTAAAATTTTCGCAAATTATTTTTTCGGTTTTCAATTTCTTTTATCAAATTGTATTATTGGACCTCCTATTAAAAATCTGTTTTCGATCAATAACCTTATTTGTAAATATTTTCTATGATTATTATATTGTAATATAATTCTTTTTTTTTTGTTACTATTACTCTAATTATTATTACTGTTATTAGTATCATGGTTATTATTGATATCTTTGACTGGTTATTAAAAACCCACTTTTATTTACTAATGGTATTTGTAGTTATTTCAAATAAACTCTATAGTGTAATGCAAACTACATTTTTTTATATAGATCATATTTTTATCTAATATTTTTATAAATATTTTCTATTGGATTTAATAATCCTAAAACCCTAATTCTATTCTTGATGGATTTTTAACCCATTTAAAACCCAACTACCCTATTACCCATCTGCAAACAACCCATACCCTGTTAACCCTATTTCACCCCTAACTACCCAAACCCGGTTTATCACCCTAACTCCAAAATCCACCTAACCCAAACCCATCACCCACTTGTACCCTGTTCACCATCACCCAACCCGCTTGCAACCTAAACTCATATATAGACCCCTTATACCTTCCTCCCCCCCCCTGCGGCTGTTCACCTCCCCCTCTCACCAAAAACCCTAGCCGCCCCTTCATCATCTTCAACCTCTCCTCCGTTCTGTCCCGTTGCACCCCGTCCTCTTCGCCTCACCCTACCTTCGACAGCAGCCGCACGCCAGCCCCAGTCTCTCCCTCCTCCTCATGTCGCGCCTCGCGACACAACTGTTGGATCCTGTAGGCGAGGCAACAAACACTAGAGGGGGGTGAATAGTGTTAATTAAAAAAAACTGCGGAATAAATAATTTTTCTTCGGTGCAGTCGACTTAGAAGTGAACCAGTCGACTGAGATGACCAAATAAAAGAAAATACAAACAACTCTGTGCAGTCGACTTAAAGTTGAGATAGGCGACTGAAGACACAGTTAATATTAAAAGATACGAGACTGACCAGTCGACTGATAATATGCTGAGTCGACTGTCCAGACAAGTTTCACAGACTGACCAGTCGACAAGCAGAAAAAGTAAATGCAAGTGCAAGAGAAACAACCACAGAGTACACACGATATATCCTGGTTCGGTCCTTCCGACTTACATCCAGTCCCCAAGCAACCCACTTGAGATTTCCATTATTCTTGAAAAACAAGTTTACAAGAATACCCTACGGCGTTCAGACAACAACCTTGTCTAACCCGTAGTCCTTTCTCTCAACCAGAGAAAGCAGACCCACTCTACTACCAAGAGTGAAACGACCGACTCTACACCCTAGAGTCTAACTCTCCAACCGAGAGCAAAAAGAAAACAATAAAAATTTACAGTCAACCTATAGCCTTGTTGGTGTTATGTGATGTGGAACGTGGCTAAAGAGAGGTAGACTTCTATACCCAGTCCAGAACGAGTTCCGATGTTATACTGGACTGAGTGTAGAGAACCACAAATTTAGAACTTGAAAGCTTTTTCTCTTGAACACTTAGAAATTCTCAAAGATTGCTCGGAATTGTTAAAAAAAATGTTGTAAGATGTTTTTCAGTGAGTTCTGAACTCTATTTATAGAGTTAGAATTCCTGGAAGTTGGGAGACAGTTATCTCAACTATCAACCAACGGATCTAAGAGCTTTTGAATTTGAAAATCAATTTTGAAAACAGAAAACGGTCAAAAGCACTCGAACAGTCGACTGGGTTGCCATAATGAGTCGACTGGTCAGAGTTTGAATAATTTTAAACCGTTTTGTACTGACAGTCGACTGATAGAAACATCGGTCGACTGGTACTCAACAGTTAAACCAATTCAAACTGTTTTGACCTTATTTTTGATGTTTTAAAGGCACACATTGTAAAATAGTGAGTGTATGTGTGTGTGACAAGGCTTTACATCATACTAAGACTCAACAAAAATAAGATTACATTTGTTTACAAGACATGACTTTAAATGACACATTTAAACTTAAGACTTTGGCTTGAGTCTTGAGTCTTAGCTTGAGTCTTGAGTCTTGTCTAGAGTCTTGAGTCTTGAATGAAGCTTTAACCATTGTTTTTATCTGGAGCCTTGGTGCTTGTTCATTTGTTCAGCTGTATAGTAGTGAGTCATTTGTGTATAGTACCTGCAATTATAAAGTATAGCAAGGATACATGTGCAGTGTGTTGTGATCATCAAAATTAAGAATCAACATTCTCCCCCTTTTTGATGATGACAACACAATAGCTGATAATAACAGAAAATAATACAAGCATAGAAATGATATGCTCCCCCTATTAAAAACACAACATGCATACATAAAGATGTATCATAAAATAAATTGTATCAATCGACTTATAATGGAAGCAGTCGACTGATCAGAGAAAGAATAAACATACACACAATTAAAACACAAGTACAGTAATATCACAAATACAGTAACATCAGTCGACTTATACTTTTAGCAGTCGACTTACCAGTGAAAAAATAAATACACAGAAACTAAGAGGTATTTCTCCCCCTTTGTCATCAACAAAAAACAAAAGATAACCAGTCTTGTGCATAAATAAACACAGAAATAGCTGTCTCATACATAAAAAACAAATACATGAATACATATGAAAATAAGGAAAAATACATAATAAAAGAAAAAAATCATCAATCGTCGTCTTCTGAGTCTTCATCAGTAGCTTGAGATGGCGGGGGAAATTGAGAAGTAAAGAGGTTGGTTAGGTGGGTAATTTTGGTGTCAAGAGAATCAAGTTGAGAATCAACAGAGAGTGAATGTTCCATAAGATAATTGACACACTGATGAAGAGTAGATGGATCTTCATAATTAGCATGAGGACGAGATGAACTAGAATATGCTGATGGTCTAGCAGAAGATGCTAGAGGAACTTGTGAGGGAGGAGGAGACCTAGGGGAAGTTCTAGGAGGAGGGTCAAGAAGCTTCATACGTGCTAAACTAGCTCGATCGAAGCATTCATAGTGCTTAACGACATTGGTCTCGGAGTCGAGATCAATATCATAAGCCTGAAAGACTCGAGTAAGGAGACCTCCAAATGGTAAGAAGTGAGTATGATTTTGTTCAAGTTTGGAAAAAATGACACGACCCCAATTTATGACAATCTTGCCAAAAATGGCATAAACAGCTTGTTGCAGTTCCATAGAATACTGATCATAACTTCCTCTTTTGGGAAGAATGTTATAAGCAAGTATTCTTGCAACCAATTTTGCAACAGGTGTTATATTTTTACTAGTCATTGGGGGTCCATGATTGGGCAAAAATATTTTAGATAAAACAGAGAAATCATCAAGGATAATGTCACCTAGATCGAGTCCCTCGTCATCAATACCCATTATGAGATTTATTCTCTCGGGTGTAAGAGTCATCTTAGTATTTTTGACAGAGGAACGGATAACAACATCTCCATCTTTCTTTTGAACAACTCTCATGTTCGTGTAGAAAAGATAGATAAGTTGGGGATAATAATCGGGTTGATTGGCTAAAGATAGATAGTCATAAAGACTACAGTTTTGGAAAAGGGGAACTAGGTTAAACCGATCTAAGTCGCTAAAATTGACAAAACGACCTGGAAAAATGACAATGCAACACATAGGATACCACCGTTCTAATAGATCAGGACTTAAAAGATATTGGGAATAATCTTGTGATGATGAACTAGCATTATGAGATCTTTTAGAACGTTTGGGTGCCATAAGAAAGGAGCAAAGGGAAGATTTTACCAAGAGGGAAGAGAAAGAACAACTAGGAGTCGAGCAGCAGCAGCACGGCAGTCGACTTCTTCTTCTTCTCTGGACTTAGGGTTTCGAATTTGGGGGTAATGGTAAAAGGTGAAGAAGGAGGCTGGGAGAAGGGTTTTTAACTGAAGATAGATGGCTGTGATTGAAGGGGAAGAGATCAACGGCTGATGGAGAGAGTCACGGGTGAAAAGAAATGAAACTTTTATCTCAAAAACTGTGATGAATCGTCGCTGAAGACAATTGAACTTGCGACAGTCGACTGATAGGGTAGAGCAGTCGACTTAGTCGAGAAGAAAATTAATTTTTTATATCTACTGATCAATCGACTTGAAGAAGGTTCAGTCGACTGTTCAGAGAACAAAATAAGTATATATATAAAAATACAGTACAGTCGACTTAATCAAAACACAGTCGACTTAACAGATGAAATTTTCAACAAATATCAGTAAAATTACATATTTCTAGTTCTCTTCTTAAGTTAATAAAAGTATCTTCTTTAAGGGGTTTGGTAAAGATATCTGCTACTTATTTATCAGTAGAGATAAAGTCTAAAGATATATCTCCTTTTAAAACATGATCACGTAGAAAATGATGTCTAATATCAATATGTTTTGTACGTGAATGTTGAACCGGATTTTTAGATAGATTAATTGCACTGGTATTATCACACATAATTGAAGGTTTTTCAAAGGAAATACCATAATCTAATAAAGTTTGTTTCATCCACAAGATTTGTGCACATGCCAAACTTGCAGCGATATATTCAGCTTCTATAGTTGATAGGGACACTGAATTTTGCTTTTTACTGCACCAAGAAACTAGTGAATGTCCCAAAAAGTGACATGTTCCACTAGTGCTCTTGCGATCAGTTTTACTACCAGCAAAATCAGCATCGCTATACGACAAAAGTTGAAAATTATCGGTGCGTGGATAAAATAAACCATAATCAGATGTGCCTTTAATGTATCTTAAAATTCGTTTCACAACTTTTAAATGAGACTCTTTAGGACTAGACTGATATCTAGCACATACACATACGCTGAACATAATATCTGGTCTACTTGCGGTAATATATAAGAGTGAACCAATCATACCTCTATAGAGTTTTTGATCAACACTCTTACCTAATATATCTTTGTCAAGGGTAGTAGTAGTAGCCATAGGTGTGGATTTACTACTTGTACTATCCATGTTAAACCGTTTGAGTAATTCCTTTGCATATTTTCCTTGATTAATAAATATGCCATTTGAAGACTGTTTAATTTGAAGTCCAAGGAAATAATTGAGTTCACCCATGTGACTCATCTCAAACTCGTTTTTCATGGTGTTAGCAAACTCTTGACAAAGATTATTATTAGTAGAACCAAAGATTATATCATCAACATATATTTGCATGATTAAGATATCATTCTTAACCCTCTTAATAAACAAGGTAGTGTCTACTTTACCTATCTCAAATCCTGTTTCTAAAAGAAAAGTTTTCAGACGATCATACCAAGCACGAGGTGCTTGTTTAAGACCGTACAAAGCCTTTTTCAATTTCTAAACATGATCTGGAAATTGTTCATGTTCAAAACCTGGTGGTTGTTTAACATAAACATTTTCTTTAATGAACCCATTAAGGAAAGCACTTTTAACATCCATTTGATAGAGTATAAAATTCATGAAACAAGCAAAAGATAATAAAATTCGAATTGATTCTAGTCTAGCAACAGGAGCATATGTTTCATCAAAATCTATACCTTCTTCTTGATTATACCCTTGAGCAACTAGTCTAGCTTTATTCCTTACAACTTGTCCTGATTCATCTAACTTATTTTTGAATACCCATTTGGTACCAATAATAGTCTGATCAGGAGGTCGTGGAACTAAATCCCATACATCATTCCTTATAAATTGGTTTAATTCATCTCGCATGGCATTCATCCAAAATTCATTCTCACAAGCTTCTTGTATATTTTTCGGTTCAAAATCCGACAAGAATGTTGTATGAGAAATCATATTAATATGTGATCGTGTCTGAATACCATGGGAGATGTCACCAATTATTAAGTCATGAGGATGATCTTTAACTTCAACAAAAGATTTTGGTAAAGTTGAAGATATCACAATAGGATCAGTCGACTTGACAGGTTCTTCAGTCGACTGCTTTACTTCAGTCGACTGGGAGTCCTTATCAGTCGACTTATCCGCAAGACTAGTTTGTTCTAAAGATTTAATCACATTATTTAAAGGTGATGAATCAGTTTCATCATCTTTATTTAAATTTGATGAAGGCAGAGATTCATCGAATGTAACATGCATTGACTCTTCAATAGTCATTGTAGACTTATTGAAAATTCTATATGCTTTACTCCTATTTGAGTATCCTAAAAAGATACCCTCATTAGATCTAGGATCAAATTTATCTAGATTATCTTTAGTGTTCAGAATAAAACACTTACAACCAAATGTCTTAAAATAAGAGACTTTAGGAATTTTGTTAAAAAACAACTCATAACAAGTCTTCTTTAGCTTAGGTCTTATAAGAATCATATTTAAAACATAACAAGCTGTAGCAACGGCTTCAGCCCAAAAGTACTTTGGTAAATTGCTTTCAACAAGCATGGTACGTGCGCATTCTTGCAAAGTCCTATTTTTTCTTTCAACCACTCCATTTTGTGGTGAAGCTCTAGGAAATGTAAATGAATGTGTTATACCATTCTTGTTGCAATATTCTGTAAATGTTTCATTCTCAAATTCTCCACCATGAGCACTTCTAATAGTGACTATGGTTAGAGATCTTTGGTTTTGAATACGTTTACAAAAATTTGTAAATTCATCAAAAGCATCATTCTTATGTTTTAAAAAGAATGTCCAAGTGAATCTTGAAAAATCATCTACTAAAACAAATACATATCTACTTTTATTTAAAGAAGCAACTTTAGTAGGGCCAAATAAATCCATATGAATTAATTCGAGCGGCCTACTAGTAGAAATTACTTCTTTTGTTTTAAAAGTGGATTTGATTTGTTTTCCTAGTTGACATGCATCACATAACTTATCCTTTTTAAAGGATAGTTTTGGCAGTCCTTTAACTAGGTTATACTTAGATATTTTTGAGAGATTCTTCATATTCACATGACCAAATCTTCTATGCCAAAGCCAAGAGTCATTGTTAGAAGCTATTAAACAAAAATCATTTGAAAACTCAATTGTATTCAAACATAATTCATAAATATTGTTTTTGCGAAAACCTTGAAAAATGATATTTTGCATAGTAGAGTCATAAATCAAACATGCATCTTTTTCAAATACTATTTTATATCCTTTATCACACAATTGACTAATACTTAACAAATTATGTTTTAATCCACTAACTAACAACACATTTTCTATAGTGGGGTTAGAATTTTTACCAACCATGCCGATTCCTATGACTTTTCCTTTGTTGTTATCACCAAAGGTAACTGTTCCTCCATCGATGCTTTGAATGGTGGATAGAAGGTTGGCATGTCCGGTCATATATTTTGAACACCCGCTGTCAAGTATCCAGTGATCATTCTTGGGTACCTATAAAATATTCAAGGTAAATATGGTACCTTTTTATTGGGTCCAAAACATATTAGTTTGGGGGAAACCAAACCCATAATGAGTTTGATTTTCCTCCATAAGCAGGAATATAATTAATAGAATTACACACATTTAATAAATAAGAATTGATATACGCAATTCTATCATTCTGATTTAAGTTAACTGGAACCCATACAAATTTGTTCTGTCCAGTCGACTTTACAGTATCCTTCAGTCGACTTCTACTAAAAGTCAGTCGACTGGGTGATACGATAGGTCGACTTATATGAGGTGTTGATCATGTTGAATAAGATTCAATTCCTCTGGACAGACAACTGATTGATGGACTCAGTCGACTTAACCGAACGTCAGACTTGCT
Organism: Hemerocallis citrina; assembly: GCA_017893485.1. Taxonomy (NCBI): domain Eukaryota; kingdom Viridiplantae; phylum Streptophyta; class Magnoliopsida; order Asparagales; family Asphodelaceae; genus Hemerocallis; species Hemerocallis citrina. The sequence continues at coordinate 513,621 of JACEHZ010000286.1, forward strand.
TTTATCACTAAAATTTACTACCTTAGGCTTTTCAAAGAATTCATATAATTTATGTGTAACACTAGAAATAGATTCAGATTTATTTCTACTAGTGTGTTTAGAAGATGATTCTTTTATAGAAGAATTTTTGAAACCAAGACCATATTTTTGACTAGATTTCACTTGATGATGAAGGACATCATTTAAATTCTCTTTGCCTTTATTAAACTTAGACACGTTCTTGGATATCTCTTCATAATTCTTTTTTAGAGATTCAAGATCTGTATCTAAACTTGCAATGCGAGAATTCAAAGATTTCACTTCCTTATCAAGGTTAAGATTTTCTTGAGAAAGTGTTTGATTGACTTTCTTTAGATTCTTAACTCTAATCTTTTCCTTTTTTAACTCTTGAAAGATTTCATTAAAAGCATCGAGTAAATCTTCTGAATCAAAGTCATTACTGACATGATCTTGTGAAGCCATAAAGCACATGTTTGCAACTTCATTGTTTTCATCAGTTTCTTCTTCTGAAGAAGAATCACTATCATCCTAAGTTGCTTGATAAGCCTTCTTGTTCTTGGCAAACTTATTCTTAGTGTATTTGTCCTTCTTGAAGTTTGATGTTTTTCCCTTGTTCTTTGTATTTTCTAGGGGACAATCCTTTTTCATGTGACCTGTTTTATTACACCTGAAACAAGTAGGAGGATCATTAGAATCTCTAATTTTGGAATTGAACTTACCTTTCTTTAAGAATTTTTTGAATCTTCTGGTGAACATTGCTATCTCCTCTTCATCTTCTTCCTCATCTTCTGAGTCTGTCATGACTTTAAAAGCCAATGATTTCTTCTTTGCTTGTTGTGATTCTGCATCCTTCTTTCGCTCTTCAATTTGAACCTCGTACGCCATTAGATTTCCCACAAGATTCTCAAGAGAAAGTTGTGACAAATCATTTGCTTCTTCTATTGCCGTGGTCTTCTTTTCCCATTCAGGAGTGAGTGCACGAAGAACTTTTCTAACCATCTCTGCTTGAGTGTATGTCTTTCCAAGTGCCATAAGTGAATTTGTAATATCAGTAAATCTGGTGATCATCTCGGACACAGTTTCATTTTCCTTCATGCGGAACATCTCAAACCTGTGAACAAGAACAGAGATTTTAGATTCTTTCACTTTATTTGTTCTTTCATGAGTTACCTCGAGTGTATGCCAGATTTGATGTGCGGTTGTAGCATTTGATACACGGTTGAACTCCTCCTTTGTGAGAGCACAAAATAATGCATTCATTGCTTTTGCATTATTCATAGTTTGGTTCTTCTGATCATCATTCCATTGTGCATATGGAATAGTAGGGGCAGTGTATTCCGTCTCCGTCATGTGCCATATTTCATAGTTGATTGATTGGAGGTAGATCCTCATTCTGCACTTCCAATAATTGTAGTTTGTTCCATCGAATAGAGGTGGCCTTTGTGTAGATTGGCCTTCATGGTACTGATTTGTATTCGAAGTAGTTGCCATTGCCTGTAACCTTGCTCTGATACCAAGTGTTGGATCCTGTAGGCGAGGCAACAAACACTAGAGGGGGGGTGAATAGTGTTAATTAAAAAAAATTGCGGAATAAATAATTTTTCTTCGGTGCAATCGACTTAGAAGTGAACCAGTCGACTGAGATGACCAAATAAAAGAAAATACAAACAACTCTGTGCAGTCGACTTAAAGTTGAGACAGGCGACTGAAGACACAGTTAATATTAAAAGATACGAGACTGACCAGTCGACTGATAATATGCTGAGTCGACTGTCCAGACAAGTTTCACAGAACTTAAACAAGCAGAAAAAGTAAATGCAAGTGCAAGAGAAACAACCACAGAGTACACACGATATATTCTGGTTCGGTCCTTCTGACCTACATCTAGTCCCCAAGCAACCCACTTGAGATTTCCACTATTCTTGAAAAACAAGTTTACAAGAATACCCTACGGCGTTCAGACAACAACCTTATCTAACCCGTAGTCCTTTCTCTCAACCAGAGAAAGCAGACCCACTCTACTACCAAGAGTGAAACGACCGACTCTACACCCTAGATTCTAACTCTCCAACTGAGAGCAAAAAGAAAACAATAAAAATTTACAGTCAACCTATAGCCTTGTTGGTGTTATGTGATGTGGAACGTGGCTAAAAAGAGGTCGACTTCTATACCCAGTCCAGAACGAGTTCCGATGTTATACTGGACTGAGTGTAGAGAACCAAAAATTTAGAACTTGAAAGCTTTTTCTCTTGAACACTTAGAAATTCTCAAAGATTGCTCGGAATTGTTAAAAAAAATGTTGTAAGATCTTTTTCAGTGAGTTCTGAACTCTATTTATAGAGTTAGAATTCCTGGACGTTGGGAGACAGTTATCTCAACTATCAACCAACGGATCTAAGGGCTTTTGAATTTGAAAATCAATTTTGAAAACAGAAAACGGTCAAAAGCACTCGAACAGTCGACTGGGTTGCCATAATGAGTTGACTGGTCAGAGTTTGAATAATTTTAAACAGTTTTGTACTGACAGTCGACTGATAGAAACATCGGTCGACTGGTACTCAACAGTTAAACCAATTCAAACTGTTTTGACCTTATTTTTGATGTTTTAAAGGCACACATGGTAAAATAGTGAGTGTATGTGTGTGTGACAAGGCTTTACATCATACTAAGACTCAACAAAAATAAGATTACATTTGTTTACAAGACATGACTTTAAATGACACATTTAAACTTGAGACTTTGGCTTGAGTCATGAGTCTTGGCTTGAGTCTTGAGTCTTGTCTAGAGTCTTGAGTCTTGAATGAAGCTTTAACCATTGTTTTTATCTGGAGCCTTTGTGCTTGTTCATTTGTTCAGCTGTATAGTAGTGAGTCATTTGTGTATAGTACCTGCCATTATAAAGTATAGCAAGGATACATGTGCAGTGTGTTGTGATCATCAAAATCAAGAATCAACAGCAGCAGCACCAGTTCCCTGTTCGCCTCCCCCGTGTGCCCTACCTCTTGCATCGCGCCACCCGTGACAACCCCTCCGCCCAGTGTTTCCGACGACTGCATTGCAACACAGCTCCGACGTTCCTCCTCGCCCTCCTCGCATTCAGCTGCAACTGCGGCGCAGCTTCCCTGCGCCATCTCGTCACCTTCTGCTATGCACCATGCCACCCCGATCTTCCTCTCCGCCAACAGCAGCCGCTCTGGCGCCCCTCTGCCATAGCATAACTCCCTGGCCCCCTGGTCCCCTCATCGGCCTCCTGCCATGCAGCCACCTGCGACAACCCCTCACATCCTCCGCCTTGCCGCCAGTCCTCACCCCGCCGTCAGAGCCGAGCCGGTACACTTGTCATGTGTGCTGTGATCAAGAGAGTGGCCAGTTGATCTTGGCCGTCGGAGCTCATCATCATCATCTATCTTGATTTTGATCATCATCTTCAACTTCGATTGTGGGCCGCCCGATTCGTTCAGATCATCATCATCATCATCAGCTCTTAATCACAGCGTCCGATCCTCCATTTGAACATCACCAAGCCATTGGATCTAGGTCGTCTGATCGTTGATCATCGCAATCGTGATCATCGTCTCCATCATCATCAAGATCTTGATCTCGAACGTCGATCTCTTTTGATCATCGCGATCATGATCATCATCTTGATCTTGATCTTCGATCTCAGTCGTCCGATCTACCAATCACACTTGATCTCGGCCCTTGATCGTCTCGTTCGTCTTCTATTTGGTGAGTTAAACATTTGATCCACTTTTTGTTCTGATTCATCAATTGTCAATCATGGTATAGTTACTCTTTTGGTACTCTACTAATTCTTATATGTTTTATGTTCGATCTCGGCCGTTAGATTCGCTTGATCTTCACCTTGATCACCATCTTGATCAACGAGATCCGTGCCTCGATCGTGGTCATCATGATCGTTTTCTCGTCGCCATGTCGCCGGGATTCCGATCCCGTTATTCTCAAATTATTGGATCTAATCGTCGTCCTAAAGGCAAGTATCTTCTTGTACATTTTGTTTTCTAGTATAAGCTTTTCCTTGAAAATACTGCAAGTAGATTGTAAATTGTGACTTCTTTTTGTTTATCGTTGATAATCTCATGTTTTGCCTTATCTATTACATGATCTAAGAGTCACAACCCTTCGTTGATACACTTGTTCACAACTAGTAAAATTTTGATTCATTTTAAACAAAAAGTGTTTTATTTGGTTTCTATTTCTGTCTTGCCTTGCTGTTTCGACCTCGATAAAACCAAAATCTGAACTTGAGTCCTAAATATAAAATGTGGCCCTAAGTGTCTAGTTGCCAATAACATTAAAAAATTTTGAATTCTGAGTAACAGTCTAGGAGATATCGCAGTTTTACTTCTGCTGTGTCGGAAATTGCAGGTTCATAAAAACTGCTGCACCACTTTGGTTTACAATTATTTTAACTATGCTACCAGTAAGTAAATGACTTGAAATTTTGCGTGCTGATACTGGAACCCCTAGAGAACATTCCCTAATTTTCTTAGAATTAATTAATAATGTTTCAACCCTATTTCATATGTATAAACTCAGTTTTACAAATTCTGGCTGAACACAAATGCTGTATAGTTTGCTGTTTTGACGTAAATTGCTGCAACTTTTATATCTCCTATTATATGCGTTGGGACCGGGCAGAAGTCTAGTTTTTATACCTTCTGACGGATCCACATTTTCTATATTGTAGCAACGGGAATCGTAGTTTTGGTGCAGCAACGTCATACTGTCCAGATTTGAGATTCTCGTTGTTCTTGATATTTTGATTTGTTTTGACCCTCGAACATGTATCCTACCTAGTCTAGACTTGTTCCATATTCTTGATTATGTTTACTTGACTTGTTTCGCACACTTTCATGCCTGCTTGATGATAATAATAAATAATAAGGCGTTAAGGGAAAGACCATAGTAGTGGACAATATAAGTAAGTATACTCGGAATAGGGCCCGTGTTTCCCAATACTTGGTTCATGAACTTTTTGTATCTTGATGGATTCATGGAGCAATTACTTGGCTCATGAACTTGTTGGATTCATGAACCCACTGTATGGTTCTTGAACTTGTTAGTGGATTTACGAACTTGTTTCGTGAACTTGTTATTTTATTTTTCGATTCATAAACCATGCTTGCATGATACTTGATGCCTGAGTACACCACCCTATAAAATCCCCCAGTAGGCCTAAATGAAATTGCATTGACTGTAGCAACCATGTGATAAAAGGATGGTACATGAAGTGCTACCTAGATAATAATAACTACAAGACTTGATACATGATACTTGAACATGATACATGCTTACTTGATACTTGATTACATGATACATGAGACTTGATACTTGAACATAATGCTTGACACTCGCTACTTGATACTTGTACTTGACAACTTGACACTTAAGACTTGCTACTTGTTACTTGACACTCGTGCGTGTACTTGTTACTTGATACTTGACACACATTACATGTTCACTTACCACTTGTTCTACTACTAGTACTTGTCACCCAATCTTGTCACTTGAGTTGTCTTTCTTGCTAGCTAGTTTCTAGAATCCCCCTACTTGTTGCATCCCTATCATACTATGTTATACATTCTTGATTCCAAATTTTGTTCTATATTTCTTGTACTTGTTTTCATATCCTTACTTGTACTATTTGCGGCCCTAACTTGCACTAAGGCGTTTGTCTCGCTTTCTCTATTTGTTTTCATTTATATATATATATATATATATATACATACAGACTTTGGAGACGAATTGCCTGCTGGAATTGGTGATCAGACGTTCTAGGCTTCGCTTGGAGAGAAGACTTGCTTTAAAATATTTTGTTTTTGAATTATTTATTTCTTTTGATACTTGAATCTTGTAATGGGCTTATAGTTCCGAGTTTTCTCTTTGATCCACATTTGAAAACTATTTGAGATATTATTATTTTGTTTCAATTGTTTTCTGTTGATTAATAAATTATTCATGCATGCGTGGTTGGGTACATTTTGTTATATTTCTTGTTATGATGCTGAGTCGATCCTACAGCTTATGAATGAAAAAATTCATTCGTTGGGCTTCGTTACGCGCTCGTATTCCTTATTTTTGGGAAGCGGGGCATGACAACGCCCGTCAATGCAAGTTACGGGCCGCTTGTAGTGCAGGCACAAGTACATGTGAAAAAGGATAACTAGTAACATGGAATAGGCATGATAACGAAATATAACAACTAGCATGGCAAGATAAACAAATGTAAGTAGTATGTAATAAGTTTCGAGTGAACAAGTATCATGTGAACAAGTAACAAGTATCACGAATCAAGTATCACGAAATCAAGTAACAAGTAACAAGTATCAAGTATCAAGTGTCAAGGGTCATATTCAAGTCTTGTATTATTACTATCTAGGTAGCACTTCATGCATCCATACTTTTACTACATGGTTGCTACATTCAAACAGTTTCGTTTTAGACTTAGTGGTGGGCTCTATAGTTCATGTACTCGGGAAAAGGTATAAACAATTCTTTTCAGTATTCAGTTATTCAGTCATTCAGTCATTCAGTTATTCAGTATCGGTATTCATGGAACAATATGTTGGATCTTGTAGGCAAGGCAAGAAACACTAGAGGGGGGGTGAATAGTATTTTATAAAAATAATTACGGAATTGAACTTTTTCTTCGGTCCAGTCGACTTGAAAAGAGAAACCAGTCGACTGGGGCGACAGTTAAGAAGAGTATTTTAAGACGAGTCTGATCAGTCGACTTATATGAGAACCAGTCGACTTACCAGACAAGTTTTCAGAGAGAATGTAGTACAAGTCTGACCAGTCGACTTAAAAATGGACACAGTCGACTGTCCAGACAAGTTTCATAGAGAACTTAAAAAAACAAGTAAATGAAATGCAAGTTCAGAGAAATACGATCACAGAGTACACAGGATGTATCTGGGTTCGGTCCTCCCGACCTGCATCCAGTCCCCAAGCAACCCACTTGAGATTTTCCACTATTCTTGAAAAAAATACAAGAATACCCTACGGCATTAGACAACAACCTTGTCCAACCCGTAGTCCTCTCTCACCACTAGAGAAAGTAACCCACTCTTCCACTAAGAGTGAAAACCTGACTCTACACCCTAGAGCCCTACTCTCCAACCGAGAGGAACCACTCTCACAACTCGAGAGTGAAGAATAACAACAAAAATGTTTACAATCAACCTATAGCCTTGTTGTGAATGTGATTTTGTGCGTGGCTATTAGGTCAACTTCCGAAATCAGTCTAAAACGGAATCACTGTTATACTAGACTGATTTCAGAGAATCAAAAACTTAGAGGATTTGAAAGCTTGTGAACTCTTGTTCTCTTTTTGAAAATAAGTACTTGAAAGCTTGTAAAAGAGAGTATTGTCTTGTTGTAACCTTTTCCAAGTGATTTCTACACTCTATTTATAGAGTTAGAATCACTGGACGTTGAGAAGCAGTTGTACCAACTGTCAATCAACGGAAATAAAACTTTTAAATTCGAAAACTCAAGTTTTGAAATCAGTAAACGGTCGAAATGACTTGAACAGTCGACTGGGTTGCCGTTATCAGTTGACTGGTCAGAGTTTGAATAAGTTTAGACAGTTTCGTACTAGGACAGTCGACTGGTGCCTAATGGCTGTCGACTTGTACTTAACAGCTGAGCTTTTTCAATCTTGTTTCGATCTTTTTAAGTTTGAAAAAACACTCAATTATTTTAAAGATATGTTTGAGTGTGTGTGACAAGGCTATTACAGAATTTCTAAGAGTCAAATAAATAAAAAAGTTACGATTGTTACAAGACACTTAATATAACATATTGAAGCATAGGTCTTGTCTCGAGTCTTGAGTCTTGAGATGGAGCTTTAGCCTTCATCTTTTTCTTTGAAGCTGGCAACCTTGTAGCTTTCTTGATCAATTAGCTATAAGGGCTTTGTTTGTAGCTTTGCTTGATCAACTTGCTTTAAGAACCTTATAAAGCTTGTTAGAACATTTTGCCTTTGTGTATATCTTGTAATATCTAAGAAGTAGCACAATAACTTTGCATTGTGTTGTAATCACCAAAATCAAGAATCAACACAATATACAGCTATCCAGTTATTCAGTCATTCAGTCATTCAGTAATTGTAGGAAAACCACGAGCTCCCTTCCGAGTACAGTCTCTATATTGTCCACTACTTAGGTCAACCCTTAAACCCCGGCTTGTTAACTATTTTATTAATGCAATAATACAATATGCAATTCGAGACATGAGATGAACAATAATGAAAATAGGGAAACAATAGGATGATAACATGGATTATGGTGTATTTGATGTCCAAGCAATATGGTATAGGGTATTTTACAAGTATTCGACAAGTATAATGCGAATAACACATCAAACACAAATATCTTAAGATAGCATGAACATATACATCAAAAGTGATCAACCCTAGGTTAATTCATGTCATATATGAGGTGAGGCAACTATGGTCAAATCATCACAATAGAGACAATATCAACAAGGGATTTTACACACGAATTGTCTCTAGAATCCAACTACACTACAAGTGGTATTTTGTACTTGAATATGCAAAGCAATTTAATACAAGTTACTTGCCTTATAAACGGTGAGTTTGAATACCAAGAATAATGGGATGAGAATCCCGAAGCAACGAATTCACGAACTAGCAATTTAACACGCACAATACACGTGCAATAAAGATCCCCAAAAGCAATAACAGCAAACACAGTAAGAGAGCTCAGCAAAAAAATCAAAGAGACAACAGCAACCAGCAGCCAGGCCACGATAGCCAGAGGGCGGCGGCATCGCTGGCGGCCAGTGGAGTGGCATCGACAGGTACGGTCGACGGCAGGGTCTGAGGTCGAGTGGGAATAGGAGCAGCCAAGGGGGGTTGGGTCTGGTTGTTATCAACGAGAGCGGAGTAGGAGAGGGAGATCGGGGGGTTTGTGCCGGCGGTGCTGGGCTGGCATGACGGTGGCGCATCGACTGGTGGTCGACGGCGTGGAGGAAGAGGCGATCGGGATTTGGGGTCTGTTGCTGTCGATGAAAATCAGAGTGAGGCAAGGGGGAGTCGACGGGAGGAGAACGGGGGGTTTGTGATGCGGAGGAGTGGCATGACGGGAGGGGTGGATGGCGATGGGGAACGGTATAAACAATTCTTTTCAGTATTCAGTTATTCAGTCATTCAGTCATTCAGTTATTTAGTATCGGTATCCACGGAACAATATACAGTTATCCAGTTATTCAGTCATTCAGTCATTCAGTAATTGTAGGGAAACCACGAGCTCATTTCCGAGTACAGTCTCTATATTGTCCACTACTTAGGTCAACCCTTAAACCCCAGCTTGTCAACTATTTTATTAATGCAACAATACAATATGCAATTCGAGACATGAGATGAACAATAATGACAATAGGGAAACAATAGGATGATAACATGGATTATGGTGTATTTGATGTCCAAGCAATATGGTATAGGGTATTTTACAAGTATTCGACAAGTATAACGTGAATAACACATCAAACAAAGATATCTCAAGATAGCATGAACATATATATCAAAAGTGGTCAACCCTAGGTTAATTCATGTCATATATATCGTGAGGCAACTATGGTCAAATCATCACAATAGAGACAATATCAACAAGGAGTTTCACACACGAATTGTCTCTAGAACTCAACTACACTACGAACGGTATTTTGTATGTGTATATGCAAAGAAATTTAATACAAGTTACTTGCCTTATAAATGGTGAGTTTGAATACCAAGAATAACGAAATGAGAATCCCGAAGCAACGAACTCACAAACTAGCAATTTAACATACACAATACACGTGCAATAAAGATCCCCAAAAGCAATAACAGCAAACACAGTAAGAGAGCTCAGCAACAAAATCAAAGAGACAGTAGCAACCAGCGGCCAGGCCATGACACCCAGAGGGCGGCGGCGTCGCTGGCCGCCAGTGGAGCGGCATCGACAGCGAGGACGTCGACGGGTACGGTTTACGGTGGGGTCTGAGGTTGAGTGGGAAAAGGAGCAGCCAAGGGGGGTTGGGTCTGGTTGTTGTCGACGAGAGAGGAGTAGGTGTAGTACCCCGTATTTTTAAATATTATTTTTAAAGGTTATAAATGAATTAAAATGATTTTTTTGGAGATTTAATAAATATTTTCCTAGAAATTTATCTTTTTACACGTGCAAAACACGTGCAAATATTTTCTTGAAAAGTTCAAAAGCCAAAATTATTTTATGGAAAATCATTATTTATTATTTGGGATTTATTTATAATTTTTCTAGATTTTTCTGATATTTATTGGATCTATTTGCAAATATTAAGAAAAAGAATGATCTTTTTGCAAAATTGTTATTTTGAGGGGTGAAAGTGCAAAACTATTTTCTGGACTTTTCAAACAGTGCCGACTAGAAATAAGGAGTTTATTTTTCTTTTAAATCTCAATTTAATTGATTTTACAAAGTTTCCAAGTATACGGATCTATTTATGTAAAGTTATAGTTTCAAGGGGTTATTTTGCAAATGTGTTTAAAAACCGTAATTCTCCTATCCTGGGTATTTAAAAGAGAGAAGTGCAGCCGTCTTTCGCTGCACAACACAAGGGCTTATTATTTTTGGAGGATTAAGAAGAGGATCTTGAATTTTTGCCGAAGAGAAGTTTTCTTATCGGATTTCTTTATTTGAGGTGAGTGATGTAAATTGTTTGTTGTTTTGTTTTTGTTTGTTCTTTGAATGTTGTATGTGAGTGATTTGTTGTCTTCTTTTATTTTGTGAATGTTATATGATGGATCTTGGATGTTGAATTCTATTTGCTAGAAAGCATGATTAGGGTTTGAATATGAATATGCACATTATGAATTTGGATGGACGGATGAAAATTAGATCTTGTGAGACCCTAGTTGTGGTAAATAAGATTGTATGTGGGTAGTCAATTTCTTTTGGATTGGATTGATTGAATAAGGTGGATTTTATGCATAGACCTAGTAAAGGTGAGACTTTTATTACTTTGAGTATTGGTTGAACACAAATTTGATATAATTATGTTATCCATTGATTGAGGTTGTAAGTTGTAATGGTAATTCGGTTTTGAGAAATGTGAAAGGAAAAGTATGAATTAAGAGATCTTGACAAGAAAATCTAGATTTGAGAAATTAGTTGAGTTGAGGAAATATACCCAAATTGGGGATTTTCTTGAGATTTTGATATTTAGATGGTTTGGATCTGTATACAAAATATTTCAATGATCAATAAATTTTAAGAAACTCTATTTTGATTATATGCACAAATTCATGTTTGATTGAAAGAAATCAACAAAATCTATATTTTTTATAAATTCAAGTGGTTGTAAATTAGTTTATAGATTATTATAAATCCTACAAGTAGTATTTGATCATACAAGAAATAAGCTTTTCGTAGAAATCGTTTTCATAAAGTAAAACTAAGTATCGGTTGAAATGTGCAGTTGACTGGCATGACTTCTCAGTCGACCGACACGACCCGGCTGCTATGTTCTCTAGATTTTATTGAAAATCCGTTCTAGACAGTCGACTTAGGACTTTTACAGTCGACTGGTACCACTTAGAATTATTTTCTTCAAGTTATTGTAATTTTCTCTCTGGACAGTCGACTTAGGACTTTTACAGTCGACTGGTACCACTTAGAATTATTTTCTCCAAGTTATTGTAATTTTCTCTCTGGACAGTCGACCTATAACCTTTGAGTCGATTAATATTACTTAGAATTATTTTCCCAAGTTATTGTATTCTGTCGTTTTGGACAGTCGACCTATGACCCTAGATAGTCGACTTATAACACTTAGATTATTTTCTTAAAACCATGAAATTCTTCTTCTGGACAGTCGACTTACGCTTGTTATTAGTCGAATGATACTGATGTATCTTCATATTTCTGAATGTTCTTTTAAATGATTTATTCTCTAAACATTTTAAGCTATAACTTATTATTCTATACTTTATCTTCTACTGAACATATGTTTTCAAGTGGTTTAACTGAGCAATTTATGTTGGAAGGTCAGTTTGGATATTTGAGTGTGAGTCTCTGGAGGGTGTGTGTGACCCTAGTATACCGGCAGTTGAGATATTTATGATTGAGCCTGTTGAGGCAATTTTAGTTGATCAGTTATTGAGTTAAGTCCGGTAGGGTACACCAACTCTAGGAGATTCGTTAAGTAATTAAACAACCAAAATGATAAGGACAGGCACTAGTGGTGATATGATGAACGAGAACATGGGTTATAAACCTCAATATGGCTCGCGGTGTGAGATAATCCCCAGAATTATCTAGGTGTGAGTGAAATAGTCTCCGGAATTACCTGTGGTGTGGGATTGATCTCCAGAATTATCGGGGTCGAGGCGATGCACATGTGGTATTCGTGTGATGAGGTGCCATTGCTTGTGGTGTAGGGTATTCTCGAAGATTCCCAGGTGTGAGTGAAATAGTCTCTGAAATTATCTGTGAATAGAGATTGTCCTCCGGAATTATCGGGACATGGGCTAATACTCACAGTTTATCTTTATCTCGTAGTAGTCATCGTGTTAGGATTAGTTTCATAGTGGGGGATTAAACCCTATAATGTGGAGACGTTAAGGGCTTGCACCGGACCTATGTAGAGTGGGATGCATAGACTCTGACAAGTATGCATTAGAGAGGCAGCATATAGACTTGTATTTTCCTGACTTAGTTTCACGCATGTGTTTTTCTGTTTTCTACACTTGACACTTAGTCTAGCTACACTTGAAGTTTTTCATGTTTTCCTTGTTATTTCTTATTTCAATCATTCTTGTCTCTAGTATGTGCTGTTTATGATTCCACGTTTCATATTTGTTTATTTATGTTGCTTGTTTGTTTTATGTCACTCACACCTTTATGGCTGACCTCTTTAGTTTTGGGGGTTAGGGTTATCTCTAGTCTCATATTTTACAAGTAATTTCTTAATGCTCGGATTTGGATGCTTGATGTTCAATTGATGTAGTGACTTATGTAATTTGTAAAATAAAGTGTTGAAAAGAAAAGAGAATTTGTGATTTAAGGTGTATTGTATTCTGCTGTGCTATGTAAACGATTATTGTAATGAAAGTTGAAAAATTTTATTGGTGTTTGGTTGTATTTAATATTACATTGAAGTTGATGCTGGGAATTGTGCCACGTATTTTCTAAGATATTATATTAGAAATTCGGGGCGCTACAGTAGGAGAGGGGAGATCGGGGGGGTTATGCTGGCGGCGCTGGGCTGGCACGACGGCGGCGCATCGACTAGTGGTCGACGGCGAGGAGGAAGAGGTGATCGGGATTTGGGGTCTGTTGATGTCGACGAAAATCAGAGCGGCGCAAGGGGGAGTCAAGGGGAGGAGAACGGGGGGTTTGCGACGCGGGGGAGTGGTGTGACGGGAGGGGTGGATAGTGACGGGGGTCGCCGGAGAAGATGATCGGAGAAGAGGGTTCAGGGGAATTGGGTTTGGGCGGGAAAAAGTCGGAAGAGAGCGAGAGAACAGAAGGAGAGAGAGAGGAGGAGAGAGAGTAGGCGGCTAGGCTAAGGTTTCGATTTGTGTGCCAAATTAGGGTTTGCATTGGAGTTGTATTTATAGGGTACAATTTGGATATTGGGTTAGTGGTTTAGCATCCAATAAAAGTGGATTTGGGTCAAGAACAAATGAAATTAGGTTTAGGGTTCAATAAGAGATAGATTAAGATCAATAGGGTTCAAATCAAAAATACCCACAATAAAAAAAGAAAAATATGATTAACAAGAAAATAATTCATCAAGAAAATCAAAGAGTTTCATGAACAAGAATTTAAATCCACATAAATAAATAAATAATACAAAATGAATTGAATATAAACTGGGCTTGAAAATAAGTTGGAATTCCCTAAGAAAACTAGGTCTAGTTTAATAACAAAATAATTCAATAGATGAATTTTAACTAAATAATCAAGAAACAAAAATTAATTATTATAATAATAAAATCATACAATAAAATAATATCCGGGTTTAAAAATTTACTAAAATGACCCAATAAATATATATATATAATTTGAATTCAAATACAAATAGTCGATCAATAAGATCTAGAAAATAAGATCAAAACGCATCGTTATTCGAAATGAATAAATTTTCGATTAGAAAAACACTTTAATATAAAATCCAAAAACGATTTTAACAAATAATGAATTTATAATATTAAAATACAGAAAATATGTGTTTACGGAAATGGGGGTTACATCTGCCACCGTTCATAGTCGAAGTGCTACAATGGTATGGCTTGAGCCCGGTGTAGTTCATGCCAAACATGTGGCCGCACGTCATCGCTTTCATACTTTAATGCCAGGCTGTGGGGGCCGAGCCTCGGCTCGTCATGCTTCGTAGTCTCTACCAGATCTGCCGCATGAGTAAGATGGAGTACCGGTATTACTTGTCTCCGCTGAAGGGGATTAAGCTGATCGAGAATTCGGACTCCATTAAACATTGGAAGGAGAAGTACTTCTTGATCCGAGGTCCCGATCCGTGGAGTTTTCCAACAAGTTGGAAGGAGGACATTCCGAAGTGGGCGAAGACAGAGTCGGTGCTGACTAAGGAGGAAGAGGGGTCATGTCGAAGATCCTCGGTCTTCCGACCCTGAGTTGGAAAGATATCACCGAGGGGGTCCTCTTTGGTGGGGGTCTCAGTCTGATCGACCCTAGTACGCTCCGTCTAATTGTGTTTCATTTTTTTTAATATCGTTCTCTTCTAGCGCTAACTCCCTTCGGTTTTTCTTTTTCAGAGGCCCCCGGTATGGTTTTCAGAGCCTTGTTGGCGAAGCGGAATGCTGACGCCACGAAGGGACCGGACAATAAGAAGAGGGAAAGGATGACGATGGGACCCCCGTCCGGCCGAGCAGCCAAGACACCATCGGCTCCTACGCCAGTTGTGGACTTGGTCTCCGACTCTCCCTCTGGTCCCCAAGATGCACTTCCCTCGACCACGGCTTTCGAGCCTTCTGGCAGGGCATTCTCCGTCGGAGCGAGGTGCTAGCGCTCGAGGTGCCGCCCCTCACCACCGAGGCAGAGGCAATTCTGACTGAGGAGCACAAGAAGCTCTTTGTCCCCGACTGAGGGTGATGAAGCTTAACAGTTTCCTCGGCGATGCAGCAATGAGCATGCAGGCCGTGCGCCACCTGCCGACCCCGAATGACCGAGCGACACTGAAGGTGGGTACCATGGGCAACTACATGCTAGAGATTGCCCGGGCCACGATGTCGGTAAGTGTTCTTGCTATGCTCTTCGTAATTTCGAAGTTTGTGGTTTTCGATACTCTCGTCCTTCTTTCTCTCCGGC
Source organism: Hemerocallis citrina (assembly GCA_017893485.1). Taxonomy (NCBI): domain Eukaryota; kingdom Viridiplantae; phylum Streptophyta; class Magnoliopsida; order Asparagales; family Asphodelaceae; genus Hemerocallis; species Hemerocallis citrina. Next base: position 528,977 of record JACEHZ010000286.1, read on the forward strand.
TTTCAGATCACCTGTCTCCTTAGTCACTTGCTGGAGCAGTTCACCGAGCAGGAGAAGGAACTAAAGACGTCGAGCGACCGGGACAGAGCCGAGCGAGAGAAGGCCATGAAGATGTACAAGGCCGAGCAACAGCTCTCGAAATCCCGAGCCGTTCAGATCGGCATTTTGGAGGTGGCGCTGGCCAAGGTGAATAAGCACATCCTGGGCGAAGCGGCGAGGGCGGATGAGCTGGAGAGGGGAAAGACCCGAGCTGAGATGGAAAGGGAGAAGGCCTTAAAGGCCTCGGAGAAGATGCAGAAGGAGCGGGATGCAGCAGTGGCCGAGGCGACGGCGGCCATCCAAGCCGAGGCGAAGGCCCACATGCTCACTAACATGGAGGAGTCCTACGCTCGGGCCCTCAAGCATGTCGCGGCTCGCATCCCCGACTTCGACAGCTCGGGGTATCACCTGTTCGACCCGATCGAAGGCGAGGAGATTATACCTTTAGCAGAGGTCGAGCCCGAATGAGGGGAGGAAGAAGCCAAAAGGGTCGTGGAGGAGGTGGCGAATCTGGAGGGGGCGCTCATGACGGTACCGAGCGAGAGTGCAGAGCAGCACCTCGAGGTGGCTCCCTGACTTCACTTTTTTTTAAAAAAAAATTGTACTGCCTTTTTGCGAACTGACCACCGCATTTTGTACTCAATGAAATGAGACACTTTTTTGACCAAGTGTTGTATTTGCGTCGAACTTTGCCTCTGAGTTATCCTGTAGGAGCCGTTTAAACTTAGTACTTTCATGTTCTGGCTTTTTTCAGATCGGCGGAGCATCAAAAATTGTTGATGTGCCTCCAATGGCCAAAGTAGCATGCCTCCAGTCCGTTCTAGGGGTAACTAGGTTGGGACTCACTCGGACGCGAGATAGGCTTTTCAAAGCCGAATCGGAGCTGAACCATCTTAAGCTGACGTTAGCTCGTTGTGACTCCGAGCTGAAGCGTCTAAAAGAGAAGGCTCGCGAAGTGCCCCCCGATGGAGAGGAGACGTGTCCCTCGATGGCCTTCAGCCACGGCTTGCGGCTCAAGTATCTTCGTCGGTCTTTGTTCGATGTCAGGGCCGAACGAGAGGGGTTAAAGAATGTCGTGCTCGAGAAAAGCTTTGAAGCGGCACACCTTCGGAGGACTATTTCTGAGGCTTCCCGTTAGGGCAGCTCTAGCCGAATGCCTCGACTGACAATTAGAGTGACGGACAACTTGCTAAAGGAATGGATCATGGAGCTAGAGGCAGAGAACCATCAGCTACGACGGCTGTCCGAGGGGAGCAATGTCAGAACCACCTCTTGTCCCCGAGGTGAATACTCCCAAGGAAGGTCGTTCCACAAGTTGGCGTCACGCTCGCCCCCCGTCCCGAGGCCCCCTGGGGACGGCAGAGCGGAGTGGCTGGCTTGTCGAGCGGAGCATCTGCTGGGGCGACACTTAGGATTTTAGGCACCGAGGACACAACTCGGCTTGCCGGTTTGGATATCTCCACAGAAGTAAGGCCACAGTAGCACGGCACTCGCCGACCTCGGTTATCTCTTAATAGAAGTGTCCCACTTCCTAGGAGGGGTTAAACCAGATCTCTATAATTTTGTAATCTTTATTTCACGAGTTTTGTATCTCGATGTAAAGATGAGTTTTTGGTCTGTAGTTAGACTTGTACCTCAAACTTTAATGAAATAGTACTTATTTTTTAAACTTGTGAGTGTTTTTCTAGCATTTGCGAGTGTCAACAGTTGTAGGAGCAATTCTGAATGGTGAGCCACTTTGTACTCGCTCGTTCGCAAGTTGCAAAAGTTGAGTCGAACCAAGTGTTGGACTCCAAACTCGTCGTTTAGAGATTATGGGAGCAATTCCGAATGGCGAACGACTTCGTACTCGCTTAAAAGCAAGTAGTTGAAGCAGAATCGAACCAAGTATTGGACTCTGAGCGTGTCATTTAAAGAATATCAACAACTGTGGGAGCAATTCTGAATGGCAAACCACTTCGTACTCGCTTAAAAGTAAGTAGTTGAAGCGGAATCGAACCAAGTGTCGGACTCCGAGCGTGCCGTTTTAATGTTTTTTTTGTAAGCGTCAAAGTATTGCAATTAGAATGCTCAAAACAGAGAACTTGCAGGGGTAGATTGCTTTTATTGAAAATAATTAGGCGGTCGCTTCTAAGTTGCGAGCCGCTCTTACACTTTGATAAGGAAAATAAAAAAATTCTGACATGTTTTATGGAGCGCTCTTAGGAAAATTGCTTGGAGCGGTGTTCAGACACCCTCTTGGTACTTCATCAAGTGCTCCATGTTCCATATCCTCGGTATTCTCCTGCCCCTGGGTCTTCGAGTTGACATGCGCCTAGGCGAATAACTCTGGAGACCCTATATGGACCTTCCCAATTTGGTGCTAGCTTGCCCTTTTTGCTCGGAATGGAGATCGAAAGCTTCCAGAGTACTAGGTCTCCCTCTTTAAGATTAGCTGTCGGACTTTTTTGTTGTAGGACTGAGTGATCCTATGTCAGTATGTCTCCTGTCGGATGGAAGCTCTTTCACGGATCTCGTCGATGAGGTCCAGACTGTTGTGAAGCTGGTTCGCATTCTGTTCTTCACTGTAGGCTATCAGTCGGGGTGAAGGCATGCCCACTTCTAAGGGGATGATGGCTTCGGAACCGTATGTGAGATTGAAGGGGGAATCTCCTGTCGGAGTTCTCTTGGTGGTGTGATAGTTCCAAAGCACGTCGGTAAGTTGTTCGACCCACAACCCCTTGGTAGATTTATCGAGCCTCTTCTTCAGGCCAGAGAGTATTTGTCGATTAGCGTTCTCTACTTGGCCATTGGATTGAGGGTGGGCTATCGACAATAACCGTTTCTGGATGCCGAGGTCGGCGCAGAAGTTACGAAAGGTTGCTCCTGCGAATTGAGTCTCGTTGTCAGTTACGAGGATACGGGGTACACCGAACCGGCAAACAATGTTCTTCCAAAAGAACTTCTGGACCTTGTGCTCGGTAATTTTTGCAAGGGATTCGGCCTCGATCCACTTGGAGAAGTAGTCTATCACCACGACCAGAAACTTCAGCTGGCCCGGCGCTTGAGGGAAGGGTGTCCGAGCAAGTCCATCCCCCACATTGCAAAAGGGATTGGACTTGCCAAGGAGGAGAGTTGGGCTTGTGGTAGGCGACGGATTGGAGAGAATCTCTGAAAGGATTCGCATTGACGAACGTACTCTTCGGAGTCACCAAGTAGTGTGGGCCAGAAGTAACCGTAATTTAAGAGTTTGTGGGTGAGGTATCTCGCTCCCAAGTGCGCGCCACACATACCGTTACGGGCCTCCTTCAGGGCATAGAGTGCTTCCTCGGGGGAGAGACACCTCAGGTAGGGTCGACCGTTGATCTGAGTGTAGGAGCGTTTGTACATGACTCCATCAAGAAGTGTGTACTGCTCGGCTCTGGTCCTGATCCTTCTCGCCTCTTTTGGGTCTTCTGGAAGAACTCCATCTCTAGGTACTCGAGTAAGGGTTTCATCCAATTCTCCCAAAGTGTGAGGGGCACAGTCTCCATTGGCTCTAAGCTGTCTTCCTCAATACTCGGTCTCAGGAGTATCTATCAGTACGGTTCGCTCCAAACCCTGGAAGGAGGATGAGGCGAGCCTTGAGAGGGCGTCCACCTGTGTGTTTTCCTCCCGGGGAACCCGCTGGAGTCGAGCATCTTCAAATAAGGCCAGTAGTCTCTTTACCTTTGCCAAATACTTGGCCATGCGCTCATCTCTTGCTTCGTACTCCCCCGACACTTGATTCACAACTAGCTGTGAATCACTGAAGACCTAGACACGCTTGGCCCCTGCTTTGCGGGCCATGCAGAGCCCCACTATGAGAGACTCATATTCGGCCTCGTTGTTCGACGCTCAAAAGTTTAAGCGGAGGGAGTATTGCAGAACGAAAGTGTCTAGACGGGTCAAGATGATGTTGGCCCCACTTCTGTCGGCACACGAGGACCCATCAACATAGACAGTCCAGACCAGGGGTTCGGCAGCCGACTCGCAAGGGTCGGGAATGGTGCTCTCCATGAATTCTGCCAGAGCTTGGGCCTTGATAGCGGTTCTGGGTTGGTAGTGTAATGCCCCGAATCCCAAATACACTGAATTCGAGATGTTCTACAGGATCTTTTCGCTTTCTTTAGTACAATTTTACAAGGAAATTCAAACTTTTCTTTTCACATCAGAGTTACATCAATATTACACTTTTCTTTTGCACAGCGGAAGTAAAATACAACAAAATGTACAACAACATGGTATAATCTTTATGCATCCATTCCTCTTTACTCATGTAATTACCTGCATACAAACTGTGGGTACGTCAGTTTATTCAACTGACGATAGTCATACATGGCTATCCTCTCTATGCCAGAAACAGCATAACGAATCTCATTTCTTAACAATCACAAATTTGTTCAATGTAAGCATATAAATCAAAGGGAACTCTTAAAGATGTCGTGTCGTGATTGTGCACTTAACCCTTAATGCAATTATTTAATTTACATGACACTAATGCACACTTGTTCGGATTCTATGCATCCCATACTACATAGGTCCGAGGGCAAGCCTCTTAATCGTTCTTAATTTTTGTAGGGTTCAATCCCTCGCCATGACTTACTCTACTTCTGTAATTACAGTGAGTATCCTAGATGATTCTATGAGTACAAGCATGTATCCTGGCCCCTGGAGTAGAATTTTGTGCCATGTCTTGACTCGTCAAGCATGCATTCTGTGACAATTCAGCCTCCTCCCTGAACACAATCCTCTTGCAGTCACCAAAACATCCCACAAGTGTGACTAAAGTCCGATCATTCTGAGTTGTGCCCGCGCCATGTCTTAACTCATCAAGCATGCATTCTGCGGCTCACACACCCGCATCGTAAACTCTAGCTCTCATACTCATGTTTTTCTCTCACTTTCATCACCTCTTCACTATGTACTAAATATTAGAATCATGAATACAAATCAAAGCTCTAGAGTTAGCCTCTCCACCAAACCGGACTTATCATTTCATTTCAATACATGACCGACCTTGGTCTTTCAATTCTCATTTCATTTCACTGCCGAGGGAGACTTAGCTACTCTTAGTTTCAATTTACAATTCACAACTTCCAATTGAGCACTTTCAGCTCATAATTCAATTTAGAGTCTCACAGACTTTCTTACCATGATTTGGCCTTTCATATTTAATTCTCAATCTCACATCTGTGATTCTTTCCATGTAAGTCTATACAGTCATAAAAAGAATTCATCGACAGTAATCATAAGTTCACAACCTTCAACAGCAATAAAATGAAATCTCATACATACCCAAGTTCACTCTGTACAGTCGACTTGGAAGGACACCAGTCGACTCATACAGTCAATACAGATTCATCATAAATACTCGGGATAGTCGACTGCTGCACACAGTCAGTCGGCTGCCCCGCAACCTTTCATGTTCACAGTGTCGTCCACATGACAGTCGACTGTTCATCCATCAGTCGTCTGTTCTGGGATTCCTTAATAGTACATTTCTAAGTCCAGCTCAGTCGACTGGCTACACGCACTAAGTCGACTGGTCAATTCCGTGATTCAAATTAAGGGATTATCTAATGGCTTTTGTATGTTCTTGCATCATGATCTCAATTTATAATACACATATATTCATGTTCCATAACACAGTGCCTCTTATTGTTCAGGAACATCACAAACATGAAATTTCAAGTTACTAAAATACTCTTTTCTTTGAAGAAAATACTTTAAACATGCATTCATACTGCTCATAATCTTCTTACGAAGATGAAGATATAAATCTCAAGTCATCATACTGGGTCAACATAATAGAACATCTCATTATATGAAATTTCCAAATAATCATAATTAAATTGAAGCACCAGTCGGCTGAACACAGTGTCAGTCGACTGCTCCGACAGTTCTTACTTTGTTTAATCATTGCTAGTTCTTTTTCATCCATTTACCTTCCCTCCATCATATGTGTCTTAGGGAAATTACAACTCAGTAAACCTACCATTTTGTCTATTTGCATACAGTTTATCACCACATCACAATTTAATGGTCTCGTACCAGTCGACTTATCTACACGACAGTCGACTGTACCGACTCAATTCGTCTTATTATCAACAGCAGGTTCATGGCAATTCTACTACATTAAATTCACATTTCACAATATGGTAGCAATCATAACCATCATAGTATATTTCCTACATTAGAAGTCCTGAGAAACACCCACCTTATATGAAGAAATAATCGAAATCCCGCAAAAGCTCCTCAATATAGCGAACGCCTCCTTACTCCTTGCACCTTGCTCCTTAGCTCCTCACCGAACCTTCAGAGTGCTATTCGGCCACCACAGAAAAGCACACACACAACTCACAAATACCTCTCTTAATAAGAACAATCTTAGTGTAAAGAGATAGGGAAATGGGAGGGGTATTTATACTAGGAAATAAGTAGAATGGAAGGCTAGGATTTATTGGGGAGTTACAAGATCAAAGGTTGGGATGCATTAGGGGGTTGAGAAACTACCCACACTTCACAAAATAACCACCCATGATTGATCCCACTACCCTACCCACAACCGGCCACAAGCTAGTGTGCTTGTGAACGTGTACGTTGAGTGCACGTGCACACACAAACCGCACCACCAATATAAAATACCCGGAAAGAAAAGATGCTACATGGGCTAAAATCAATTGGGCCAAAATAAATATTTTTAAAAGAAGATAAGTAAATTAACATTGGGCTTTAAGAAAATGTTTATAGAAAACAATGCACTTTATTCATCATGTTGAGAAATAACAGTCAACATGCTACACAAGCATAACATATGTAAAAATAAACAATCTTTCATGTATTTGAAAATCAGGGTATTACATCACTCCCTCCTTAGAATAGTTCCGTCCCCGGAACTACAGTCAAGAGCGAGACAACAGAAAATACAACACAACAACAAAACAAAAGATATAAAGATATAAAGATACAATCAAGCAAAAAGCTCAGGATAGTCCTTCAACATCCTCTCCTCAGATTCCCATGTACCCTCTTCAACCAAGTGGTTTCTCCAGACTACTTTGACCATCGGTATCGTCTTATTCCTCAAGACTTTTTTCCTACGGTCAACAATCTCGACAGGAGACTCGATGTAATTCAGGTCTAACTGCAAACCTTCCGGTACTTCTGGCAAATGATGACTCGGGTCTGGAATATAACCTCGCAGCATAGACACATGGAAGACATTGTGCACCTGAGACAACTCTTCCGGTAATTCAAGCCGGTAAGCAGTTTTCCCGATCCTTTTCAATATCTTATACGGGCCTATAAACCTCGGGGCTAACTTCCCGCCTTTGCCAAAACGAACCACACCTTTACTGGGTGATACCTTCAGGAAGACGAAGTCACCAACCTCAAACTCAAGGTCCCTTCTCCGGTTGTCTGCATAGCTTTTCTGCCTGCTCTGAGCTTCCACCAACCTTTTCCTGATCAGAACAATCTTCTCAGAAGTTAGTTGCACAAGCTCAGGACCAAACAACTGACGCTCCCCAACTTCATACCAACAAACAGGAGTCCTGCACTTCCTGCCATACAGAGCTTCATACGGCGCCATCCCGATGCTAGCCTGAAAACTGTTGTTGTAGGCAAACTCCACCAAAGGTAAATGCCTTTCCCAACTGCCTCCAAAGTCTAGTACACAACACCGAAGCATATCCTCAAGAATACGATTGACTCTCTCGGTCTGCCCATCGGTTTGCGGATGAAAAGCAGTACTGAAATCTGTCTTGGTACCCAAAGCTGCCTGAAGACTCCTCCAAAAATGCGAAGTAAACCGCGCATCTCGATCAGACACAATGGTTGAGGGAACACCATGAAGCCGGACAATCTCACCAACATACATCTCAGCCAACTTGTCCATCGAAGCAGTGAGTTTCATCGCCAAAAAGTGAGCGGACTTGGTAAGTCGATCGACTATAACCCAAATTGCATCATTGCCTTTAGGACTCTTAGGCAATCCCGTGATGAAATCCATACTGATGTTATCCCACTTCCATTCCGGAATAGGTAACGGCTGTAATAGACCTCCGGGTCTCTGATTTTCGGCTTTGACTTGCTGACAAACCTCACACTTCGCGACAAATTCAGCCACATCCCGCTTCAAGCCTGACCACCAGAAATGCTGTTTGATGTCCTTGTACATCTTAGTACTCCCAGGATGTACCGACAAAAGAGTAGCATGTGCCTCCTGAAGAATACTCTCTTTCAGATCCGCCTAATTTGGAACGCACAGCCTATCTCCGAACCACAGCACTCCATCTCTGATTTGAAATCCGGGCAACCTGCCAGCACTAACCTGCTCCTTCATCTCCAAAATATCAGCATCAACCTCCTGACTTGCAATGATCCTTGCATTCAAAGTAGGCTGAAGCCTCAACTGAGACAAAGACGCTCCCAATCCTTGCAAGACAACCTCAATGCCTGCTCGATCCAACTCTTCAATCAAATGCCTCTGAGTTGTAATCAAATTGGCCAAACTGCTCTTGCGACTAAGTGCATCAGCAACAATATTTGCCTTTCCAGGATGATACTTGATCTCAGGTCGCATGTCCTCGAGCACTTCTAACCATCTCCGCTGCCTCAGGTTGAGATCCCTCTGCTGATATATATACTTCAAGCTCTTGTGGTCTGTGTACATGTTCAACTTCTCACCGTACACGTAGTGCCTCCATTGCTTCAAAGTAAAAATAATCGCAGCCAACTCCAGATCATGAGTCGGGTAATTTTTCTCATGTGGTCGTAGTTGCCTAGACCCATAAGCGATTACTCTTCCTTCTTGCATTAAGACACAACCAAGCCCACGATGTGAAGCATCGCTATAAACATCATACTCAACACCTGCTCTAGGCAAAGCCAGGATAGGTGCAGTAGTCAGCCTATCTTTCAACTCCTGAATGCTCGCCTCACATTGCTCAGTCCACTTGAAGCTCACATTCTTCTTGGTCAGTCCAGTAAGCGGTACAGCTATCTGAGCATAACCTTGAATGAATCTCCTGTAGTATCCAGTCATTCCAAGGAAACTTCTGACTTCTTTCACTGTAGTAGGCCTAGCCCAATCTCTCACTGCCTCTATCTTTTGAGGGTCAGTTGCCACTCCCTCCTTAGAAAGGATGTGACCTAGGAATGCCACTTCAGATTTCCAGAAATCACACTTGGATAACTTGGCATACAACCTCTGCTCTTCCAGCTTCTACAAAACTGCCGCCAGATGCTCAGTGTGCTCCTCCTCTGACTTGGAGTACACGAGAATATCGTCGATGAACACCACGACGAAAGAATCAATGAACGGCCTCAGAACTCTGTTCATCAAATCCATGAAGATTGCGGGTGCATTCGTCACTCCGAATGGCATAACTAAGAATTCGTAATGCCCATGCCGAGTTCTAAACGCAGTTTTGTGCACATCTTCAGCTTTCACTCGAACTTGGTGATATCCTGATCGAAGATCTATTTTGGAGAATACAGCTGCTCCTTGTAGACGATCGAACAAGTCATCAATTCGAGGAATCAGATACTTATTCTGAACAGTGACCTTATTTAGCTCTCGGTAATCGATACACATCCTCATCGACCCATCCTTCTTCTTTACCAAAAGCACTGGTGCTCCCCAAGGTGACGCACTAGGTTGAATAAAGCCTTTTCCCAACAGTTCTTCAATCTTCCGTTTCACCTCATCCTGTTCCACTGGAGCCATCCTATACGGCGCCTTAGAAATGGGTGCACTTCCCGGTTGAACAGTGATGCTGAACTCTACATCACGATGTGGAGGTAACCCAGGAAATTCTTCCAAGAACACAGTCGGATAGTTCCGAACCACAGGAATCCCTTGCAATTCCACAGGAGTCTCTTCCTTGCGGATAGTTGCCACCAGCTTAGCACACTTCTGCTTCCCTTGGAAAGTGACTTCAGGTCCACCTGGAGCCTTCACTGTTACTGTCTTGGCCTTACACTCGATGCTTGCACTGTACACCGACATCCAATCAATGCCAATGATAACACCGACTCCCAAGATAGTCAACTCGATCAGATCAATGCCAAAGATTCTATCCCCAATCACGATCTCGCAATCAGCATAATACCGATCAGTGGTCAAAGTTTCCCCTGATGGAGTAGCTACTGCTAAGATCTTGCCTGGAAAAATCTTCAGTTCAACTCCCAACACCTTAGCAAATCTAGGAGATACAAATGTATGAGAGGATCCAGTATCGAACAATACGACAGCTTTCATTCCATTAATATAGAGTTCTCCTGTTACATAATACACACCATTACATAACAGTTTCACAATATAAGCGAGAAGAAGAAATGACAAAACCACACTAAGCATCAGCCCTCGTACCAGAGATGACCTGATCTACTTCCTCAGCATCAGCCTCTGTCAAGGCAAATACTCGCCCTGGCTGGTACGGCCTCTTCCCAGTCTGCTGTATTGGCACATTGTGATTGCCAGCCCGTGGTTTGAGACATCGAGATTGGTAATGTCCCACTTCACCACAGTTATAACAGGTGACTGTAGAAGATCTCACCGCATTGTTCCCGGGTCCTTCAGCTACACCAATAGCGTTCGCCCCTGTCGGTTTGAACCTCTGTGCAGATGGTTGCCCCTTAAAACTCCCCGATTGAGCAGGCCTCTTTCCGGACTGCCAGTTGTTCCTCCGGTGCTGAGCAACATGGAAATGCTCCATATCCGCCTCCGTCGCTGCCGCCCTCTTCACCAGCTTGTCAAATCGCCTGATACCAAGAGGTATCATCCGAGATCTCAAGCTAAGCCTCAACCCATGCTCGAACTTGCGAGCCTTCTTCGCCTCATCCACTACCAGTTCAGGCGCATACCTAGAGAGCTGAGTAAACTTAGTCTCATACTCCCTTACTGACATGCTGCCTTGCTGAAGCGACAGAAACTCCATCGCCTTCTTCTCCTGGACGTCGGAGGGGAAATAGTGGCTGCGGAATTCTTCCAAAAATTCCTCCCAGCCGAGCAACAAGCCTCCCATAGTCCTCTTCACCGACTGCCACCAGACAGCCGCATCCTTCTCGAATTGCAAAGTTGCCAACTTGACCTTGCTGCCCTCCGGTGTCTCCAACACCTCGAAGATCGTCTCCACTTGCCGGATCCAGTTATCAGCCGCATCTGGGTCTGACTTTCCCTCGAATACGGGTGGTTTCATTCTCTTGAACGATTCCACCAGCTTAATTGCCTCGGGCACTGGATTCACCGGCCCCCTTCCTTGGTTCATGGCCACTGCATTCAACGTCTGGTAGACCCTAGCAAGTTCAGTCTCCAGATCCAACCCTTCCCCATTCCTAGCTCCTCTTCTCGACATATTCTGATGCAAAAGATCCATTAAATTCGAAGTATAAGACAAGAATTTTAAACCAACTTGCATTTCATTGAATTCAAAAGTTTATACATTCGAATTAAAAACATTTTCGACATCAGAATAGAAGATAGTAGAAACTAAGACAATCTAATCCCTACGGGTCCTCTTCGCTGCTCGAAGTTCATCCCGCAGTTCATCCACTTCCTCCTTCAATACATCCGTCAGGTTCTTTCTCTTCTCAAGTTCCCACACCCGGTGACTGAGAACAGAGAAATCGTCCTTCCGCTTCGCCAGCTGAGTTTCCAAAACTCCAACTCTCTCCTTCAGGGTCTCCACCTATCTCTGAAGAGAAGCCACCGTGCCACTCAGAGCTGGTCCCTCTTCTTCATCGGAAGAAGAATCGTCAGATGAATCTGGAGGTGGGGTAATCTCTCGAGATTCGGGCCACTCTTCATCATCAGAATCTGCTTGTCCAGGGTGATACTCGTCCTCAGAATCAGCCTGTCCAGGATGGTACTCTTCCTCAATAATATGCCAGTCGTCGCCTCCAGCAGGGTCGAAGTGATCAGCCATCTTAGAAATAGAGAGGAAGAAGCATAAATCATAGAGCAACACAAATGTAAGTCACTTACATTTAAATCTCTAGACTCAAACACACACTCTAATGTCCACATCTAGGATGTTGTTCCTTATAAACTTGTACAAGTAGGAAAGTACAAAAAGCGTGGCTCTGATACCACTCTGTAACGCCCCGAATCCCAAATACACTGAATTCGAGATGTTCTACAGGATCTTTTTGCTTTCTTTAGTACAATTTTACAAGGAAATTCAAACTTTTCTTTTCACATCAGAGTTACATCAATATTACACTTTTCTTTTGCACAGCGGAAGTAAAATACAACAAAATGTACAACAACATGGTATAATCTTTATGCATCCATTCCTCTTTACTCATGTAATTACCTGCATACAAACTGTGGGTACGTCAGTTTATTCAACTGACGATAGTCATACATGGCTATCCTCTCTATGCCAGAAACAGCATAACGAATCTCATTTCTTAACAATCACAAATTTGTTCAATGTAAGCATATAAATCAAAGGGAACTCTTAAAGATGTCGTGTCGTGATTGTGCACTTAACCCTTAATGCAATTATTTAATTTACATGACACTAATGCACACTTGTTCGGATTCTATGCATCCCATACTACATAGGTCCGAGGGCAAGCCTCTTAATCGTTCTTAATTTTTGTAGGGTTCAATCCCTCGCCATGACTTACTCTACTTCTGTAATTACAGTGAGTATCCTAGATGATTCTATGAGTACAAGCATGTATCCTGGCCCCTGGAGTAGAATTTCGCGCCATGTCTTGACTCGTCAAGCATGCATTCTGCGACAATTCAGCCTCCTCCCTGAACACAATCCTCTTGCAGTCACCAAAACATCCCACAAGCGTGACTAAAGTCCGATCATTCTGAGTTGTGCCCGCGCCATGTCTTGACTCATCAAGCATGCATTCTGCGGCTCACACACCCGCACCGTAAACTCTAGCTCTCATACTCATGTTTTTCTCTCACTTTCATCACCTCTTCACTATGTACTAAATATTAGAATCATGAATACAAATCAAAGCTCTGGAGTTAGCCTCTCCACCAAACCGGACTTATCATTTCATTTCAATACATGACCGACCTTGGTCTTTCAATTCTCATTTCATTTTACTGCCGGGGGAGACTTAGCTACTCTTAGTTTCAATTTACAATTCACAACTTCCAATTGAGCACTTTCAGCTCATAATTCAATTTAGAGTCTCACAGACTTTCTTACCATGATTTGGCCTTTCATATTTAATTCTCAATCTCACATCTGTGATTCTTTCCATGTAAGTCTATACAGTCATAAAAAGAATTCATCGACAGTAATCATAAGTTCACAACCTTCAACAGCAATAAAATGAAATCTCATACATACCCAAGTTCACTCTGTACAGTCGACTTGGAAGGACACCAGTCGACTCATACAGTCAATACAGATTCATCATAAATACTCGGGATAGTCGACTGCTGCACACAGTCAGTCGGCTGCCCCGCAACCTTTCATGTTCACAGTGTCGTCCACATGACAGTCGACTGTTCATCCATCAGTCGTCTGTTCTGGGATTCCTTAATAGTACATTTCTAAGTCCAGCTCAGTCGACTGGCTACACGCACTAAGTCGACTGGTCAATTCCGTGATTCAAATTAAGGGATTATCTAATGGCTTTTGTATGTTCTTGCATCATGATCTCAATTTATAATACACATATATTCATGTTCCATAACACAGTGCCTCTTATTGTTCAGGAACATCACAAACATGAAATTTCAAGTTACTAAAATACTCTTTTCTTTGAAGAAAATACTTTAAACATGCATTCATACTGCTCATAATCTTCTTACGAAGATGAAGATATAAATCTCAAGTCATCATACTGGGTCAACATAATAGAACATCTCATTATATGAAATTTCCAAATAATCATAATTAAATTGAAGCACCAGTCGGCTGAACACAGTGTCAGTCGACTGCTCCGACAGTTCTTACTTTGTTTAATCATCGCTAGTTCTTTTTCATCCATTTACCTTCCCTCCATCATATGTGTCTTAGGGAAATTACAACTCAGTAAACCTACCATTTTGTCTATTTGCATACAGTTTATCACCACATCACAATTTAATGGTCTCGTACCAGTCGACTTATCTACACGACAGTCGACTGTACCGACTCAATTCGTCTTATTATCAACAGCAGGTTCATGGCAATTCCACTACATTAAATTCACATTTCACAATATGGTAGCAATCATAACCATCATAGTATATTTCCTACATTAGAAGTCCTGAGAAACACCCACCTTATATGAAGAAATAATCGAAATCCCGCAAAAGCTCCTCAATATAGCGAATGCCTCCTTACTCTTTGCACCTTGCTCCTTAGCTCCTCACCGAACCTTCAGAGTGCTATTCGGCCACCACAAAAAAGCACACACACAACTCACAAATACCTCTCTTAATAAGAACAATCTTAGTGTAAAGAGATAGGGAAATGGGAGGGGTATTTATACTAGGAAATAAGTAGAATGGAAGGCTAGGATTTATTGGGGAGTTACAAGATCAAAGGTTGGGATGCATTAGGGGGTTGAGAAACTACCCACACTTCACAAAATAACCACCCATGATTGATCCCACTACCCTACCCACAACCGGCCACAAGCTAGTGTGCTTGTGCACGTGTACGTTGAGTGCACGTGCACACACAAACCGCACCACCAATATAAAATACCCGGAAAGAAAAGATGCTACATGGGCTAAAATCAATTGGGCCAAAATAAATATTTTTAAAAGAAGATAAGTAAATTAACATTGGGCTTTAAGAAAATGTTTATAGAAAACAATGCACTTTATTCATCATGTTGAGAAATAACAGTCAACATGCTACACAAGCATAACATATGTAAAAATAAACAATCTTTCATGTATTTGAAAATCAGGGTATTACAGGTAGCTGATGTCATGCTGGCTTAGCTCTATAGACCATTTCATCAAGCATCCCGATGTCTCGGGCTTGTGGAGAACTTGCTTCAGCGGCTGGTCGGTAAGAACGACCACCGAATGAGACTGAAAGTAGGGGCAGAGCTTTCGGTAACAGATGGATTGGATGGATCAATCTGTGCATTAAGGGCGGTAAATCATCGGTGCTGATCAATGGGTCGCCTAGTAATCTCATTTTGTGTAAAAGAGGCCTTAGACAGGGTGACCCATTATCTCCTCTCCTATTTACCTTGGTTGCTGATGTGATGACGGAAATGATTCAGCATTGCTCCAATCAGCATCTCCTTTGCGGCATTGGATGCTTAGATTTTGTTGGTGGCATTCCTATTCTTCAATATGCCAACGATACACTCCTTCTTGGGAGGTACGAAACTAATGAGGTCCTAATTTACTAGGGTATCTTATTATTCTATGAGGCAGGGTGTGGATTGAGAGTTAATCTTGAGAAGAGTAATCTCATTGGGCTAGGGAGATGTGATGAGGTGTCTCCAGCTTTATTGGCTAATGTCCTCGGCTGTAGAGTTGGAAAGTTTCCAATCAAATATCTGGGTGTCCCTCTATGTCCTGGTAAACTCTTACGGAGTGATTGGAATACTGTAACGCCCCACTTTCCAAAATACGGGAATACGAGTCCATGACTGAGGCCTAGCGAATGATGCGAATACACCATTTATAAGTTGTACAGGTAACTCAACAACAAGATAACAACAAAACCATGCAGGCATGTAAAATCACAATAGGATGACAAAAGTACATAACATAGTCCATAACATAACCAACAACTGGAAAATACAAAGTAGTTACGGGTCAAATATGTCCAGAATACAATAAAAAGTAGCATGAATAAGACATGAACTAAAGATAACATGATAATTAATAAGACTAAAATACTTGATCAGCAACACCTTCGGGTAACTCTCCATCCGAGCCTGCAAGTACATTATTACAAAAAGAAGAAACAAGAAGATACCCGTTAATGCAACTCACGGGCCGCAAGTGGTACAAGCTAACGAGACCAGTATAAAACGAAACAAGAAGTAGGAAAAATATCATGGAGTCAAGAATCATGTAATCGGAGGAATACAATATGTAAACAGGATCATGAACAAGACATCATGAAACAAGTGGCATGTAAACATGTAAGCAAGTCAACGGAACATATATATATAATTGAATTATGCAAGTGCACGTGTTAATCTCATGTTTTTTATTAACCTAACTAGTGCAGTAATCATGCGTCCCATACCACATGTTTGATACATGCAATCAAGTGAACGTTTAGACTAGTGGTGGATTCTATAGGTCATGTACTCGGGAAAAATATGTACATTCAATCTTGTATCGAGATACGTGCAATGTGAAACATGTAGAGTGTAAACTTGTAGCGTGAACATGTAAACTTGTAATTTGCAACTTGCAACTTGTAACTTGCAACTTGCATTGGAAAACCACGAACTCCCGTTCGAGTACGCTCTTCTATATTGCCCACTACTAGATCTTTATCCTTATACCCCAGCTTGTTATTTTTATTAATTTTAATCAACAATAACAAGATATCATATTTATACTACTATCATGGGTAAAACAATCATGCACATAATCATGTATAATCCTGAAAGTACATATATGTGTATCAATCGTGTTCATGTAATGCATGTGGCAACAAAGTATTCACGATCATATGCGAATACGGGATCGACGGATTATGTATAGCAACAGATTTCAATTCGACCGAAGAATACGAATTAGAGTCAAAGAATATACTTGCGGTATTTTTCAGAGGAAGCTTGTACGAGAACAAACGAGTTGTACAAGAGGATACTTGCCTGATTAGACAATTCTAATATGAACGACAGAATAACGGGATCAGAATCCTGGATAATGACGCACGAATACGGAAATGCAAGCACATGCGCACTACGTGCAGAACAGCAACAATAACTCTACTTCACAAACGACAACCACACACACACTGGATCTTGATCCAAACACCAAACAGCAAAAGTCACCAATCCCCACACCACACAGAATAGCAAATAGCCAATTCAACCAATCCCCCCTTCTCTAAAACACCAAACACCGAATTTGGATCGCCACTAGGCAAAATGCCAACACCGAATCTGCACTAAGCTTCTTCTTTGCTTCGAACAAGAGAGGGAGAGAGAGCGGGAGACTGGCGGCGACGGCTGGTTGAGCTCGGGAAGACGACAACGACACTACGGTAAGAAGCGACAGCAACGGCGAGGCTGTCGGCATTGCAGCGAGGGGGTAAACTTTGTTTTCTCTTGAAAATAGAGGAAGATGACGACGGGGTGTGTTCGGGGCTTTGACGACGACGACGAGAGGCTGGGAGGGTTCTCCGGTGGTTGCGGGGGTGCACGGAGAGAGAGCAAGAGGTCGATGATGGACGGAGGGTGAAGGCGAGGAGGGGGCTCGCTACTCTGAGTTCGTCAATGGCAGCTTGATGAAGATGGAGATTACGGGGGTGCTCGGGCTGCATTGGAGCTTCGACGGCGAGCGGGAGGCAAGGCGAGCGGTAGGCTCGAGGGGCTTGACGACTGTGCTGGTGATGAGGAAGGGATGAGGCGCTTGAGCAGAGACAGGGCGGTGAGTCGAGGGCAAGCTCGACAAGGAGGGCGAAAAGAGCGGTGGTTCGAGATGGAGTTAGGCGAGGTTGACGGCAATGTCGGAGCGAAGATGGTGTTGCGGAGGAGCGAGGAAGATGAAGAGGATGGGGTTCTGATTGGTTTTGGAGACAGAGGAGGGGGGAGGGGGTTTTATCAATAAAAAATAAATATAATATAATAATGATATAGTAATGGGTAGTTATGAGAGATAGTGGAGGTTATGGGGTTATAGGAGGTGAAGAGTTGAGAACGTGAGACCAAGTGAGCGGGTGAATAGTAAATATGGGGGTTGAATACAATCGTATAGGATTGAGCCTATAGAAATATATATGAGTACTGGGTTTGGATTTATGGGCTCAAAACAAATAGGATTGGGCTTATGATAAATAATTAAATAATTGGGTTTGGGCTTCAAATTAAATAGTTGAATAATATTAATATTAGACTATGCCTAGGCTTCAAGTAATAATTAAATGAAAAGAATAAATAAAATTGTAGAATGTAATAAGTAATCGAATAAATAAATTGGTTTAAATAATTAATCAAAATAAAATATTCAACTTTTGGGTATCTTATCCAAAAATCATAGAATGAAATACAATTCAGGTTGAAAATCGATAATCATTTAAGAATAATTAGTTACAAGATACTAAGAATTTAAAATACGGAAAAATACATGAAAAAATACGTATTAACAAGAACAGGGGTTACAAATACTCTCATTGAGAGAATTAAGAAGTGTCTTCCCGGATGGAAGAAAAAGCACCTGTCACTAGCGGCAAAATCACCTTCATTAACGTCGTTCTCTTAAATTTGCCTATTTATTGGATGTCGATATATGAATTCCCTTCCTGTGTTATCAATAAGATTGATAAAATTTGTAGAGATTTCTTATGGAATTGGAATCGAGAGGACAGTAGGGGTCTTCCATTAGTTAAATGGAGCCTAGTTTGTAGAAGAAAAGAGTTTGGGAGGTTACTTAACTTACGAGAGATGAATCAGGCATTACTTTGTAAATAGTAGTGGAAAATTCATTCTCGGTTTATCACTAATCAAGGTTTCGTTTGGGCCCGTTACAGAAGTCGCAAACATTTCTGGTTTGGGGGTGGTCACCAACGTCGAGGAATTTCTTCGGTATGAAAAGGGATTATCAAACTAGGAGATGTGTTTCATTTTCACTCACCTAATAGAGTGGGAAATGGAGTTAACACTAGATTCTGGTTAGACACATGGGTTGGCCGCAACTCTTTGGCTTCTCTCTTCCCAGAGATTTTTGAATTCGCCCTCAACAAACATGCTTTGGTCGCTGATTACCGGGTCGACTCCTCCTGGCACATCAGAATGTCTACTCTTAGCGAGACTTACAGCCAGAACTACTGTGCCCCTCTATATACATTCTTAGATAGTAGAACGACAATCGATGTGAACTGTCAGGATGAGAGGGGATGGCGACTTGTTCCCAATGGTGTATTCTCGGTCAAATCCTTGTACACATCACTTAGCGACGGGGGTATCAGAAGTGTAGAGAATTTAGTAATTTGGAAGTCGTGTGCACCACATAAGGTTCAGGCATTCATGTGGTTAGTTCTCAAAGATGCAATTTTAACTAGAGAGAATCTCCTTAAGAAAGGTTTGGTCTCGATGAGTTCTTGCCCTAGATGTGGTTTCAGGGTAGAATCTATTTGTCATCTTTTTTAGAGTGCATTCATAGTAGACGTATTTGGGACTTCCTCCTTCTGGGCTTTGGCATTAACAGTTCACCCCTACGAGTGTCTCATCTTGGGGAGAATTTAGAGTTTGTGAGGTCGGGCCGGAGAGGTGGAGGGAGTGGGATTGTGTGGTTGCAGCATCTTTATAGGTCATTTGGCTCGATAGAAATGATTTGTGCTTTAGAAATCATTCTTGTAATTTTGTGCAATTGATTTATAAAATTTTCTCTCTCACTTCTTCTTCGTTATCCATACCAGGTGTTAGGAAGAAACCGCGTTCTGAACCTCTGTTTCCTAGAGTGGATGGAAATACTGGCAACGGCCACTTATGACCGAGTTTGGTCTTCATTGTTGAAGGCTAGGAGTATCTTTTTGGATGTCGGTTGATGTTTTTTATACGCCAATTTAGGATTCTTTTTGGTTGTTCATGAATCCTATTGTATTTTGAGATATTGTTACTTTCAGTTATTTTGATTTATGCTGCATTTTGAATGTAACTATTGGAGGTTTTATATATGAGTTTGATGACACTTCTCATGCCATCCTTATTTCAAAAAAAAAAAAAGGCAGTTGTTGGGTCTACCAGCACAATATCAGAGCAAAACATTGTAGTAACAAAGATTGATAGCAAAAAAACATAATTGACTCCTGAATTGTTTCACTAACTTGTTATCTATGTACGTGTTGATTTCAGTAGGGGTGGACAACTATTATCCGAACCAATTCAATCCGAACCGACCAGTTTTTAATCGAACCAATTGGGGGTTTGGGTTGGCCCGGTTCTTGATCTTCAATAACCAACTTGACCGGTTCGGTTGTTAGGTGGGGCTTTCAAATAACCGATGAAACCGAACCGACCGTAGCTCTATGCATAAGTCCATAAAAAATATAGTTCTCCTTTAATTTCTTGAATATACAAATAGTCATTTCTTATTTTCTTGGAGATACAAACAGTCTTCTTTAATTTCTTTAATACAAACCGAGTAGTTGTTCTACCTATGCTTTGATTCTCCATAATCTTGTGTGTTATGCTGTTGAGAAATGCTTGATATACAGTGTGGCCCAGCTTAATAGAATCATGAAGTTGATGTAACATTTAACAAATACTTTAATCAAGTCAAGAAAAAATTGTTTTCTAAATCTTTTTTATTGTACCTGGAATTCAATTATGTATGGTTATTGATGTTTCTTTTATGATAATAAACTAAGATTACAGAAGTATGCAAGTGAAAAAGCAGTTTATCACACCCATTTAAATATCATCTCAAACAATTAGTGCAAAATTTATTAACAACTTGTGGTTTTATGGATCTTCATTTTAAATTCATTTCTGAATAACAAATAGCAGGTTGTTTCTTAAGTTTGATTGAAGTTGATTTTTTAAATTTCAACAAAATTATGAATAATGTTGAAGGTGAAAAGTAGCACACCAAACCGACCATTCAAACCGAGCTTAATCGGCTTGGATGAAACCGATCCAATTAAGGTTCAAATTGGTTGCGGATGAGCAAACTAAAAAACCGATATTCTTTGAATCAGTGGCGAATGATCCATATTAGGTCGGATACCGACCGATGCCCGCCCTTAGATTTCTGTAATAGAGAGAAAACCATCACTAACAATTCAGTATTGACGAAAACTCAACACTATATGTAATGCTATACTTACATTCACCCCTATACTACCAGTAGTTGGAGAAACAACTTACAGTATATATATACAAGCAAGGATACACTAGTGATATATGTACAGAAATTTCATATTTACACCACTATTCCTTTTTTACTTATCTGAAATCTAGGTTGTAAGTACTACTCACTATCTTCATCTAAATTTATATACATCTGTCTTTACTATCTATTCTATAAGAGACGAAATATTTACAAATATCAACAATCACTGCTTTCGAGAAAGAAATAATTCATAGTCTGGATGCTGGTTAGTGGGCCTAGTGGCAGAAACACACTTTTTTCGTACATTTCCCCTTCAAAAGAGAGCAGCAGTCTCCTCCAAAAATTTTAGTCTTTTTTTGAAGAACTCGGAGACATCAGAGAGCTTGAAATCATTCAGGAGAGGTTCAGGTGGGCTTTTACATTGAAACCAGCATTCGCCTTACAGATGCTAGAGAATCAGTTATTCAACTGTAAGAGGCTTTGGATAGTTGCATCATAAGAAAGATATTTACAAACATATATGGTTAAATAGGAGGATGTAGTTTTTCCATGAGCACAAGAGGCAGAATTCCATACAGACTATCTAAACCAATGGTAGCATAATATATAAAAGTGTAGAGGGCAACATGCTCAGTTGCTCACCAATGATGCAAACTTTAAAACACAAGAACTTTAGAGCACAATGAAATATAGGAATTTTTTGCCCTACTAAGCCACTTTTTGAAAATATTTGTAATTATGGGCCAGTTCCGAAACTATTAGTGGTGCCACGTCATTAGCGGCCTTCATTTTAAAAGTTGCTAATGGGAATAGCGGCATCTGTTTTAAAATATTTAGAATTTTTGTTTTATTATCGCTATTTTCACTAACGACCGAAGTATATATGAGGCCGCTAATGAGATTAGCGACCTCAAATAAATGTATTAAGACACTTAGCAATTTCTAGAGAACTTTTGCTCTCTTGGAAAAAAAAAAATTTAAAACTGATGTCGCTAGTCTGAATAGCGACCTCAGTACAAGACTAAATCTCCTTGGTCTCTTTAAGATTTACAAAATAATCACCCAACAAAGACCGCTATTGGGATAGCGACCTTAGTATACTTCGGTCACTATTCACAATAGTGACCTCACTAGAAAACTCAATCTCCTTGTTCTTTGTAAAATTTACAAAATAGTCACATAGCTAAGGCTTATTTGGAATAGCAACCTTAGTACAATTAAGGCCGCTATTCCGAATACCGACTAAGACTGCTATTCCAAATCGCGGTCTCAGTTTCAAAAATAAATTGATTGTTATTTCTTCAGAGTGCAAAAGCCCTCTAGATTTTGCTAAGTGTTGGAATACAGTTCATTGAAGGTCGCTAATTCTATTAGCGACTTCATATATACTTTGGTCGCTAATAGGAATAGCGACAGTACACAAAAAAATTATTTTTTTAAAAAAAGATGCCGCTATTCCCATTAGCTACATCTAAAAGGAACATGCCGCTAATGAGAATAGTGGCAGCTACTGACGTGGCACCATGTAGCTCATGAGTGCTAATAGTTTCGAAATTGGTCCATAATCGCAAATATTTTTAAAAAGTGACCTAGTAAAGCAAAAAATTCGAATTATAGACGTTTTTCTACAGGGTAAAGTTATGAAACCCACTAACAGTTAAATTCAAAATTAAGAAAAGTCCCGCCGTTAATTTTTACCCACTTTACCTTCTATCATCTAAAATTGCCCTTACAGAGTTTTAACATGTTTTGGGGCTCACTAGCTTGATCGTGATAGTGGTGAATCAGCGGTGTTGCTGGTGGTGGTTAAATAAAGGTGGAGCTGAAGGTGGTGGTGGGAATATTCGTGGGTCGGATGTGGTAGCAGAATTGGTGATGGTACTGGAGATGGAGGTAAAGGTGGAGGAAAAATATACAGCAAAAAAGAGCCTGTGAAACGGTGTAGTGGTGGTAGAGGTGGAGGTGGAGGTGGAGGTGGAGGTCGCGGATATGGTGGATGAACAACCCCAAAACCCATTAAAACCTTCAAAAGGGCATTTTATTTTTCTTCCAATTCGAAATAAACAAAAAAAATGAGGGTAAAGTGAGTTAAAGTAAATGGCAACATTGGCAAGGGGGTTTTATGTTGGGCAAATTGTTGGGGGATTTCATAACTTTACCCCTTTTCTATATGTCACTTAATTTACAAATATTTTTTTCTGTAAGGTCTATTGATGTTAGTCCAAATGGGTCTTTCAAAATCAATTTCATTTTTTGACTCCAAAAAAGAAAACAAAATAAAAACTAACCAAATTAAAGAACAGGATGTTTTTGTCATCTAAGCCTGTTAAGTAGGATGTTTGGAGTAACCGAACTAACCAAACTAGCCTGATGAGCTTATTCCCAGAAGCTGCAGAGGCTACGATTAATATTGACACGGTGGTATCGGATGTTTGGAGTAACAAGAGACTAAAGCTGGATATTAGGGGCAAATTATCCCAGAGGAAATTAATAGATTTGACTAACCTCAATAAGTTTATTAGGGAGGAAGGCCGGTCCAACAACGAGATCGAAGATAGCAGAGAATGGATGCTCGAGTCATCTGGGGATTTCTCAGTATCCTCGATGTACAAGCGGATTAACAATGGCGGGTTGCGATGTAAAGACGCAAATATTATCTGGAAGCTTTTGATTCCATTGAGAGTTAAAGTATTTACTTGGTTAGTCATGAACGATGCTATTTTATCGAAGATCAAACTTCAGAAAAGGAATTTGCAAATTGATGTTCAATGCGGGGAATGTGAGAGTGCTGATAAGGACACCAATCATTTATTATTCTCTTGTACTAAGGCCAAACTAGCTTGGGAGGTGGTATGCCTACGTTTTGGGTGTCTAGAAAGCCCTAGGTCTAGCTCAGATGCCTGGGACCATTGGTGGGTAGATCTAATTAGAAAGGAAGATAGAGAGGATTGTGGTATCGTAGCATCAGCCACTATGTGGTGCTTGTGGCTTATCCGGAATGATTTATGTTTTCGCAATATCAACTGTACATTTTCGGGTCTCATGCATAAAATATTGGTTCTAACTCATGAATGGACAGGTCATAGGGGAGCAATGAAGCAGCTGCGTATGGAAGATGAGGAGTATGACTCAGTGGCGGAGGGCAAGCAAAGGGAAGGAGTTAACCACTATTTCGGATCGAGTACATGTGGTCTTGTCTACTTTCTATAGTATCTTACTACTGTCGCATGTGTGTGTGGCATAGTGTGGGACATTGTCTACAATCCCTTGTATCTTACTTTCTGCTTTTCTAGTCATTACGTGGTTGTAGTAAGGTGGATAGAGGTGGTATTTTGGATCTTTTGTAATTAGTACTATTGTGTTTCTTTAATTTCACATTAATAAAGAGATGACTAGGTTATCATTTTATCAAAAAAAAAAAAAAAAAAATCCTGTTAAGTCGAACAGAACTTAGGCCAATTGATATGTGTTAATAAATTAGAGAAATCCATTTAGAATGACTGAACAAACTGTGGAAATTAAACAGATATTAGAGGTACATAGTAAACGAGAGGCTGATATGAAGAGGATAAGAAAGACAAAGATGACATCATATTGTTCACTTTCTTGGCAAAGATCCCCACAAGGGGGATACTTTGATTTTCTGTTCTTATACTACTATCTGTTAACTTGAATGATATCGATCTTGCAAGCTATTTGATTATTTGCTTATCAAGGTGCCCACATAATTAGCAAACTTGAGATTTTAAGTTTGTAACTCATGTGGAATGATCTCTCCCCCACCTAGTGAGAGGTGTTTGGTTCGCGGCTACTCATATATAGGCAATGGGTTTTTCCAAATCTATATATATTAAGGTTCCATGATGGTTAATAGGAAACCCCCGCCCCAGTGCCTACAGCTGATATGATATCCTAAAGAAAATATAGAGAAAAAAGACAAAGAAAGAGAGGTTTGTATGTTGAAATATAGTAAGTACTAATGTGTATATTCTGTTTCCTAATCTATAGAAAACAGATTCTCCAAATCTCTCATCCCTCAATCTTCTCTCAATCTCCTTACTTTTCCTTCAATAATATAATCCTTATATATAGTTGTATACAGAAAAGAATGAATAACAAGAAAAATATTATTTTTCCCAAAACCAATTTGATCTCAATTGTCAATATGGTATCAGAGCCTAACAGTATATGGGTTAGGTGAAGAAGAAGATCCCGATCCTCATTGTCGTCGATTGCCAATTGTCGACCCCGATCCCCGATCCCCGATCCCCGTTCATCTTCATCGATCATCTTCATTGATCGAAACCCGGACCCCGAACTCCCCTCATCTTCCTGGAAACCCCGAGCCCCTTCACCGTCGACGCCGACAACCGCACCTCGCCTGCGCCTACATCTCCCATGACCTCGCCCATGCGTCTCCTCCATAGCAGTCGAGCCCCGCTGCTCTCCTCCCTGTCCCCGTCGCCTCCCGCGACCACCCTGAGCGTGCGCGACGACTGCAACCCCACCGCTTCAACCCTACCGTCAAGCTCCCCGAAACACCGAAATCCTGATCCCATCGAAGATCCCAACTCCTGATCCCGTCGTCCTCTCGACCCTGAATCCTCCCGACCCCGTCGAAGATCCCGAACCCGTTGAAGATCCCACCTGAATCCTCCCAATCCCGTCGAAGACCCCTGATGTCCTACTATTGCCATCGTCGATACCCGTAACCGCCGCCGCTGTAACGCCTTCTTCTCCTCTTCCTCATTCACTGATTGTGATCGGAGTTCAGATCTGTTCAGATCTAACTATTCCACTAGGTGTTTTTTGGTGTTTTGTGTTCGGGCTCAA
The DNA here is from genome assembly GCA_017893485.1 of Hemerocallis citrina. Taxonomy (NCBI): domain Eukaryota; kingdom Viridiplantae; phylum Streptophyta; class Magnoliopsida; order Asparagales; family Asphodelaceae; genus Hemerocallis; species Hemerocallis citrina. The sequence continues at coordinate 554,808 of JACEHZ010000286.1, forward strand.
GAGGTGATCAACTTTGACTCAGTTACTGGCTCAGATCCAAACAACTCAATCCCTACCGGCTACTTCCCGATCCTTTTCCTGGATCAATTGTGTGCCTCCAACCAGATTACACCCCCTGTGAGTTGTCTCGTTGTTGTTGGGTGTTTGCTGGTTCTCAATCAGTTTGTTGTTTGGCACCATTAGTATTTGGTGTGGTGATGTGCTGCCTGTTGTGTTGCCGTTATTAGTGCTTATTGTGTTGATATTTGCTGGTCTTCACCATGGGACCAAAACTACCGTATGAGTCAAGGAAGTGTACTCATTGTGGCAAGATCGGCCACACGAAAGCTTGTTGTTATAAGATTATCGGCTATCCGGAGAACTGGGATCATAACAGGGATATTTGAAAGAAGACTTGCAATCAACCTACTATCGCAGTTGGAGTTGCGATCGTATTGCTGCAGGTAATGATGGTAAGGTTTTTTCTGTCTCTGTTATGAATAATGCATGGATAATCGATTTGGGTGCAACCGACCATATGACTTTTGATTCTAGACAAGCCCAAAATTTTTAACTATCCACCAAATCAACTGTGTCCACTGCCAATGGTGATCCTGCCACTGTTACTGGCGAGGGTTCCATACCTCTCACAAACAACCTAACCTTATATACTGCCCTAGTTGTGCCATCGTTAAATTTTAATCAGTTATCTGTTGCTCAAATAACCACTGCCTTACATTGTATTGTAGTTTTTTGGCTTTCACATTGTGTATTTAAAGATATTCGGACTCGCAAGACGATTGGTTATGGGGTTAGACACGGGAAACTCTATTACCTGGATTTAGAATATGAAAGTTCAAGCAAGTTGACTCAAGCTCTAAGTGTGGAACGATCTGAAGGTGAGAAGAAGAAATCAGATATTTGGCTGTGGCATCGACGTTTAGGGCATGCTTCTTTTGGGTATTTGAAGAAATTATTTCCAAGTCTATTTTTGAAGATTGATATTTCTGTCTTTGGGTGTGATGTGTGTGAACTCGCCAAAGGTCACCGTGTCTCTTTTCCTCCAAGTCCAAGTAGAAGCACTCTTCCATTTATGATTATTCATTCCGATGTTTGGGGTCCATCCAAAAATACAACATTCGGAGGAGCCAAATGGTTTGAGACATTTATTGATGACTGTACTCATATGATCTGGATTTATTTGATGAAGTCAAAAAGTGAAGTTAGTGGCTTGTTTCAGAAATTTCACAAGCATATTATGACTCAGTATAAAGTACAGATTCAAGTTCTTAGGAGTGATAATGGCGGTGAATACCTGAGTTCGAATCTGCAACAATATTTGGTGGAACATAGGATGGTTCACCAGACTACATGCTCGTATACACCTCAACAGAATGGGATTGCAGAAAGAAAAAAAAGACATTTGCTCGAGGTGGTCTGTGCTTCTCTTATCTATGGAAATATGTCACTCATTTATTGGGGGGAAGCCCTTGCTTCCGCTGCATACTTAATCAACCGAGTTTTCTCTAGTATTCTAAACTGCCTCGCGCTATTTCAAGCATTAACTGAAGCTGTGAATGCACCAAAAGTCGCCAACTTACCACCTCGTGTGTTTGGATGTGTTGCATTTATTCATCTTCATCAATATGAATGTAATAAGTTAACTCCTCGAACTATCCGATGTGTGTTTGTGGGATATGCACAAGATAAGAAAGGGTATCGGTGCTATCACCCACCAACTCAAAAGATGTTTATAACTATGGATGTTGTGTTCCATGAAGATGAGATGTATTTTTCCTCTGAGGTTGAACTTCAGGGGGAGTATCGAAGTGAAGTTCAAACTCTTGCCTATGATGAAGTGATTACCATTCAGACTGAACAATCGGATATAAGGAGAGAAAATCGGGATGCAAGTAGTGACGATTACTCGAATGAAAACTTGGTTGAGGAAGAAAATTTCCATGAAGAACAACAATCGGTGCTGAACCTCTATGAAGATGAGTCATCTCCACCACCAGCACCATCTGAACCATCTCCACCACCAATACCATCAGATCATCTCTACCCCCAGCAGAACCCCAAAACCAATCGTCATCGCTGTCCGAAGCTCCAAGAAGAGAACTCCCAAACCGTACTACTAGAGGTATCCCAAAACCCACTTATGAGCCTAATTCTACTAGTAAAGTCAAGTATTCCATGAGTCATTATGTGTCCACTCACCGATTGTCTGAATCAAATAAGCTATTTATGAATCAATTATCTGTTGTATCTATTCCTAACAATGTGCAGGAAGCCTTAGCCAATCCAAGGTGGAAAGCAGCTATGGATGAGGAGATGAAGTCCTTGAAGAAGAACGAGACTTGGGAGATAGTCGATCTGCCAGCAGGGAAGAAGCCGGTAGGATGCAGTTGGATTTATACAGTGAAATATAAGTCGGATGGTTCGATAGAGCGGTACAAGGCAAGGCTAGTTGCCAAAGGGTACACTCAAACTTAAGGAATTGATTATGACGAAACATTTGCACCTGTGGTAAAGTTTAACACTATTCGAGTTCTACTGTCACTTGCTGCAAATCTTGACTAGTCGTTGGAGCAATTTGATGTGAAGAATGTATTTCTGGATGGGAAATTAACAGAAAAGGTTTATATGGATCTACCTCTAGGATCAAATAGACCAGTTCAACACAGCAATAAAGTGTGTTGGTTGAGGAAGGCGCTATATGGTCTCAAACAGTCGCCAAAAGCTTGGTTTGGGAGGTTTACAAAATCAATAAGGATGTTCAGATATTGTCAGAGTAATTCAGATCATACCCTATTCCTGAAAAGGAAAGAAGGTAAGATTACTGCTTTCATTATATATGTGGATGACATGATAGTAACTGGGAATGATCCTGATGAGAGAATGACATTGAAGAGATACTTGTCACAAAAGTTCGAAATGAAGGATCTTGGCTCTTTGAGATATTTCCTTGGTATTGAAGTTTCTCACTCGAGAAATGGTATATTCTATCTCAAAGAAAGTATGCTCTCGATTTATTGAAGGAAACTGGAATGTCTGCTTGTCAGCCGATTGGTACACCGTTGAAGAAGGACTGAAACTTTGCAATGAATCTGATCATGTGCCTTGTGATAAGGAAAGATATTAGAGATTGGCTGGACGACTGATGTATCTTGTGTATACACGGCCAGATTTATCATATGCTTTAAGTGTGGTAAGTCAGTTTATGCATGCACCTTAAGAACATCACATGGATACAGTGATGAGAATTCTGAGATATATTAAGTCTGCTCCAAGAAAAGGGGTTCTATTTGTGAAACATGGTCACTTGAAGGTTAAGACATATACTAATGCTGATTGGGCAGGATCTATAATTGATAGGCGCTCTACCTCAGGATACTTCACATTTGTCGGAAAAAATCTAGTTACATGGAGAATTAAGAAGCAAAATATTGTTGCACGCTCCAGTGCAGAGGCTGAGTATCGCGGAGTAGCTCTAAGTATAGTGAAAGTTTTATGGCTGAAACTCTTGTTGCAGGACTTAGGTTGTGGTCCGAATGTTCCTATGAAGCTGTATTGTGATAGTCAAGCAGCATGTGATATTGCCGCTGATATGGCTAAAAATGGGGTTAAATCGGAACTGTCCAGATGGGGCACAAATCTTGAAGCTCAGAGGTAAAACGGTAATTTCACATACAAATGGGTCCAAAACGGGTACTGGGTCTCCTTCTCACAGACCCAATAACCCGCGAACGGATCCACTCCAACTGGGTACGGGTCCCGACCCAAAACAAACCCAGATCAGCAAGAGGAAAAATCAAGGTCACTGATTTGACTGAATCAATGGGCCTGATTTGCTCTCACCGGGAATCAAGGGTCAGTCTCCTAAACAGATTGGGAGGATTTTTCTCCTGACAGTTACACAGGAAATCAAGCCCTTAACGACTCCCCTGGCGACTATAAATACCTCCCCCCTACCACTGTGACCAGGTAATCACTCTTTTTCCACCTTAAGCTCTTTCATAATTACCACTGGTTACTGACAAGAGTGTCGGAGGGTGCATCGCCGGAATCAACCTCGGTGTATCGCACTTCCTTGCAGGTTGCGGCAGGAATCAGAAGGCTTGGATCCGCTGTTCAGGTTTTTCTCGAACTCACAAATCTCATCTGTTTACCCCCACACCAAAATCAGCGATAACAGATTGGCGCCGTCTGTGGGAACACCACACGAACAGCCTCCGCCTCTTCCTCTTCAACTAGCCCTTCTCCAACCATGCCTCCCAAGAAGGTCAGATTTAGAGGGTCCAACCGCGGACCCAATCCAGCCGATCAGCCAGAGGAAGTCCCTGTCCACCCTGCTGCACAGCCTGAACAACTTCCTCCCCCGGCCCAACAGGGCCAGCCTCCTCTCCCGAACCAACAACCCCCAAATGGTCCTGCTGGTCAGAACCAGCGAAGGCAGAAGCAACCACTCCAGCCGGACCACGTCTCAATTCACAACGCCTCCTCGGACTCTATGGCTTCCCATCACCCCCGAGCCTCCGATCTCCGCAACACCGTCCTGAATCGCCAAAAGGAAGAGGACCTTCGCAACCACCTAGATGAGAGGCGGGCCCGAGAGGGAGCCTCCCGCCAGCATCATGGTGAGCGATCTCCTCATCGCCGAGACGGCATGAGGTCTCCGGACCGAAGGGGCCGGGCAGAATCTCCCGAGCGCCGAAGGAGGAGGCCACATTCCCTTGCGGATCGGCATCATCCGAGGAACAATGAGGCACCTATCACTCGTGCCGAGTTCCTACAATTCCAGTAGACTGTGTTGCAGGCCCTCAACCTGCGCCCCAACAACCATAATGCCCAGAGGGTTCCAACACCCCCGCAGGTTCCCAGTCCTCGCCACCGATCCAGAAGCCCTTTCCCAGCTCCTAGTCGCCAGCAGCACCCCTACAGTCCTCGTCGATCCCAGGACTACCGACGCCACAGTCCCCGTTCCCCTTCCTATGAAGAAGAGTCCCGGAGATCGTTTGACTACCAGCGGAGGGACGATGCCCACTACCGTCGTCTCCACGAGGTGGAGAGGCACATCAGTCGCATGGACAAAGAGGAGGAGTCGAGAGCAGGGACCGTCCGCCCCAGCAGACCCCCTTCTCTCGGACAATCATGGAGGCCCCCATACCGAGGGGTTTCAAACCTCTGCAGTTTGAAACGTACTCAGGGGAGTCCAACCCAGTTGATCACGTCGAAAGCTTCAAGACCTTAATGCTGATCCATCAAGCTTCCGACGCCATGCTCTGCAAGACCTTCCCCGCCACCCTCAGGGGGTCGGCTCGGGAATGGTACTCCAGGCTCGCTCCCTCTTCCATCTTCTCGTTCGAGCAGTTCGAAACACTCTTCATAACTCACTTTGTGAGTAGCAGGCGAGCTGAGAAGACGAGCCTCTCCCTACTCAACCTGCGACAGGAGAGGGGAGAAAAGCTGAGGGACTATGTGAGGAGATTCACCGCGGAGGTCAGGTCGATCGCCTCCCTCGACCAATCAGTGGCGACCGTCGCGTTCCAGTCGAACGTTCTCAACTCCAACCTCCGGTTGTCCCTCACCAAGAAGCCCCCGCACAACTTTGCCGATCTTCTCCTAAGGTGTGAGAAGTACATTCGGGCGGAAGAGGCCGAGTGCCTCCCGAATTTCGGAGGATCTGCCTCCGGATCAAAGAGGAAGGCGACAGAGGAGGAGGGGTCTAAGAAGATGCAAAAGGACAACGGTGGTCAGCGCCGTCCTCCCCCTAGGTTCAAGAAGTTCACTCCCCTCACCACCAATGTCTCCACCATCCTGATGGAAGTGGAGAAGGAAGGGGTCATACCTCCAGCTCCGAGGATGAACACCCCGGCCAAGAGAAGGAACAAGGAGAAATGGTGCCGTTACCACTGGGACCACGGCCATGACACCAACGACTGCCGAGCATTGAAAAATGAGATAGAGGCCCTCATCCAAAGGGGGCAGCTGGCCAAATTTGTAAAGGAAAATGATCGGGCGGATCGCAACACGCCTCCACCTCGGGGGGCTAACAAATGCTCTGAGCGGCGCGACGAGAGCCCCGAGTTCGAGGAAGAACGAGTTCTACACCTCATCCACGGAGGCCCCATGGGGGGCTCCTCCAACTCCTCTCGGAAGGCCTTCATCCGAGAGGTCAATTCAGTTCACAGCGCCCCTCCTCCCAAAGGCCTCGGCGTCCCAGTGACTTTCTCCGATGAAGACCTCGAGGGGGTCCGAACTCCCCATTGCGACGCCCTTGTCATCGACCTTCGCATGGCAAACTTTAAGGTGCAGAGGGTCCTGGTTGACAACAGGAGCTCGGTGAACATCCTCTTCCTCTCGGCTTTCTGAGGGCTGCAGCTGTCTCGGGACCGTCTCAAGCCGGCCGGTTACACGCTCCACGGGTTCACGGGGGTACCAGTAACTGTCGAGGGGGTTATAACCCTAGACATAACTGCTGGGAAGACCCCTACTACCCGGACCGAGCCGATGGACTTTATGGTCGTCGACGTCCCGGCCGCATATAATGTCATCCTAGGCCGACCCGGCCTAGCTGCCCTGGAAGCTGTCCCTTCTGCGTACCACCTTAAAATGAAGTTCCCCACTCGGTCGGGAGTGGGAGAAGTCAGGAGCAGCCAAGAGACGGCTCGGAAGTACTACATGACTTCCACGGGGGGTCCGGTGCTCTCCCTCGAGACCCTAGAGATTCCCGAGCCAAATGTCCGACCCACGTCCGAGCCGGCGGACGAACTGGAAGAAGTACTCTTTTCGGACGAGGACCCGAGCCGAAAGTTCCTCATCAGCAAGTCCTTACCGAATGCACTGTGTTCCGACTTGGTGCAATGCATCCGGGATAACCGCGACCTGTTTGCTTGGTCAGCCGCGGATATGCCCGGGATTTCCGAGGAGCTGCTAGTCCACCACCTAAGTGTCGAACTGGGGTGCAAACCGGTTCAGCAGAAGAGGCGAAAGTTCGCTCCCGAGCGACAGCAGGCCATCAAGGAGGAGGTGGATAAACTCTTAAAGGCTCGGTTCATACAGGAGGTGAACTACCCCGAGTGGCTCTCCAATGTTGTAATGGTCAAGAAGTCCAATGGCTCTTGGAGGATATGCATCGACTTCACCGATCTGAATAAGGCGTGTCCGAAGGATCCATTCCCTCTCCCAAATATCGACACCCTCATTGATGCCACCTCGGGCCATGAGCTCCTCAGCTTCATGGACGCCTTCTCCGCTATAATCAGATCCGAATGTTCCCCCCGGACATTCCGAAAACCTCCTTCATTACCGACCAGGGCCTCTTCTGCTATAGATTCATGCCGTTCGGGTTGAAGAACGCTGGAGCCACCTACCAGCGCCTCGTCAACAAGGTCTTCCAAAGTCAGATAGGCCGCAACATGGAAGTGTACGTCGACGACATGCTCGTCAAGAGCATCCGAGGTACCGACCACGTGGCCGACCTCCAGGAGGCATTCGACGTATTAAGGAGGCACAACATGCGGCTTAACCCGAACAAATGTGCGTTCGGGGTCTCATCGGGAAAGTTCCTCGGCTTCATGGTGAGCCAGCGAGGGATCGAAGCAAATCCCGAGAAGATCAAGGCCATACTGGACATGGCCCCACCCCGGAACGTCAAGGAGGTGCAGAAGCTTATGGGTCGGCTCGCCGCTATTGGCTGGTTCCTTTCGAAGTCTGGGGAAAAGTGCCTCCCCTTCTTCAAGGCTCTCAGGGGGGCTAAGGGTTTCGAATGGGGCCAACCACAACAGGAGTCGTTCGACCAACTGAAGGCCTACTTGGTGAACCCCCCTCTGCTCAGCAAACCCGTTCCGGGGAAAACCCTCTTCATCTACTTGGCTGCTTCCGAGCAGACCCTAAGTGCTGTGTTGGTGAGGGAAGAAGATCGGGCCCAGAGGTCCATTTACTATGTGAGCAAAGTGCTTCGGGATGCCGAACTCCGGAAGATGGCCTACGCCCTGGTCATGGCGGCAAGGAAGCTCCGTCCGTACTTTCAGTCCCACTCGGTTGTGGTCCTCACCGACCAACCGCTGAAGCAGGTCCTCCACAAGCCTGAAACCTCGGGCCGGCTAATGAAGTGGTCCATAGAGCTGAGCCAACATGACATCTCCTACCAACCTCGTACTGCCATCAAAGCTCAGGCCCTCGCCGACTTCATCGTCGAGTCCACCATTTCCGAGGTCAGCCACATCCCGAATAGACCCCCCATTTGGACAGTTTTCGTGGACGGATCCTCCTGCAACGAGGGTAGCGGTGCCGGTATTATCCTGAACGGACCCGATGACTTCGTCCTCCAGTATGCCCTCCGCATGAACTTCAAGGCCTCAAACAACGAGGCTGAGTATGAGGCACTAATCGCGGGCCTCGGACTTGCCCGAAGTGCCGGGGCACAGCACCTCCGAGTCCATAGTGACTCTCAGCTAGTTGTGAACCAAGTCTTGGGCGAGTACGAGGCGCGAGACGAGCGGATGGCGAAGTACCTCGCCAAGGTCCAAGCCCTCATGAGCTGGTTCGAAGAGGCACTCATCCAACGAGTCCCTCGTGAGGAGAATTCACAGGCCGATGCCCTCTCCAAGTTGGCCTCATCCTCCCTCCAAGGTCTCGAGCAGACCGTTTTGATCGAGGTCCTCTCAAGGCCGAGCATAGAAGACGAGACATCCGGCTCGGTGGAATCGTTGCCGGTCCTGCTGCAAGATAATTGGATGAAGCCGTTGGTGGAGTTCTTAAGGGACGGACTCCTCCCCAAGGACCCCAAAGAAGCACGCCGAGTCAGAACCAGGGCCGAGCGGTATGTCTTGATCGAGGGGATCTTGTACAAGCGCTTCTTCTCGCAGATTGACGGCCGACCATACCTAAGGTGCCTCTCCCCAGAGCAGGCCGACTATGCCTTACAGGAGCTCCACGAAGGCATCGATGGAGCACATTCAGGGTCCAGGTCTTTAGCTCGGAAGGCTTTGAACTACGGATACTTCTGGCCGACCCTCCTCCAAGACGCCGAGCGACACGTTCGGCAATGTGGCTCTTGCCAGAGACACTCCAACATTCGTCGCCTCCCTCAAGCCAACCTCGCCTCCCTATCAAGTCCTATCCCCTTTGCAATGTGGGGAATGGATTTACTAGGGCCTTTTCCTCCAGCTCCGGGTCAGTTCAAGTTCTTGGTCGTAGCCATCGACTACTTCTCGAAGTGGATTGAGGCCGAACCCCTCGCCACTATCACCGAGAACAAAGTTCTTCAATTCTTCTGGAAGAGCGTTATCTTTCGGTTCGGCGTCCCTCGTGTCATCGTAACCAATAATGGAACTCAGTTTACCGGGGCTGCATTCCGAGCTCTGTGCGAGGATCTTGCCATCCAACAGTGCTTCTCTTCCGTCTCCCACCCGCAGTCGAACGGCCAAGCAGAAAACGCCAATCGGCAGATCCTCACAGGTATCAAGAAGAGGCTGGACAAATGTTCCAAAGGCTTATGGGTCGACCAACTCCCCAACGTACTATGGAACTACCGCACGAACAAGCGGACCCCCACAGGAGAGTCCCCTTTCAACCTCACCTATGGGTCCGAGGCGGTGATACCCCTCGAGGTCGGAATACCTTCCCCTCGCCTCGCAATCTACAATGAGGAACAGAACACCAGAGACCTCAGGGCGAACTTAGATCTGGTGGATGAACTGAGGGAGAGAGCTTCGATTCGGCAACAGAGCTACCGAAGGAGGGTCGAATTGGCATATAACAAGAAAGTCTGACCCACCAATCTCAAGCAAGGGGACTTGGTCCTGAGAAAACTGGCCATATCCTTCCCCAATCAGAAGAGCAAGCTGGCTCCGAACTGGGAAGGGCCTTACAAGATCACAAGGGTAGTTCGGCCCGGAGCATATCGGCTAGAAGATCTAAAGGGCAGAGAGATTCCGAGGACCTGGAATGCCGACCACCTCCTAAAATACCAAGAAAGCGCCCCGACGCCTCTCTAAGTATTACAGGATATCGAGCCATTCCTCTCCTCTGACTTGTAATTTATTTTTTCAAGTTGTTGTATGTAAAAACGGTTCGCCGTCAATTATCAATAAAGAATGCTCTCTCATACTTATAAATTTGCTTGCATCTCTCCGCCTTTACCTTTTATTTCTTTTATTTTTCAACCAATGGTTCGGAGTCCAACACTCGGCTCGACTTTACTTCCTCGGCCCGCCTCCGGGCGAGCCAGAAGTAGATCGCCGTTCGGAACTGCTCCCACAACCGTTGAACTACACCGATGGTTCGGAGTCCAACACTCGGCTCGACTTTACTTCCTCGGCCCGCCTCTGGGCAAGCCAGAAGTAGATCGCCATTCGGAACTGCTCCCACAACCGTTGAACTACACCGATGGTTCGGAGTCCAACACTCGGCTCGACTTTACTTCCTCGGCCCACCTCCGGGCGAGCCAGAAGTAGATCGCCGTTCGGAACTGCTCCCACAACCGTCGAGCAACGCTAGCGCTGGTTCGGATTACAATGTTCGGATAGGAACACATCCACTCAAATCCTCGAGCCGAGCGGACGAGGGATCGACCCTCGTATATGGCGAAAAATCCTTCCGAGGCAAAGTCACCGTTGGATCACCTCAGAATGCGTGCTGGAGTGTGATGAACGGACCTGACCATGCCACGCGTCCAGAAAACAACAAGATAGTGTTTTCTTGGAACTCGTGCCCCCCTCCTTGTGATCCGCGCCCCGATCAAGATCCACTGTCCAAATCAGGCCACGTGGCCGCAGCTTCGAGACAGCTGCACCTCAGCCGAGGCACCGAGCCGCACCGGAAGGTACCGAGCAAGATTCGGAACCCCGGCTAAGGCGTGAGTTTCGTGGCCAAGGTGCTCGATGAAGCAAACACTCGCTTCTCACGGTTCATTACAAGCCTACTCTAGCTAGCGCAATTACAACACTACAACAAGCAAGCAACTCCAATCTCATTAATATAACTTGGATAAATTTACAAAAAGATTACAACAAAAGACTGTTCGGAGGCCCAAAGACACAATACGTCCCGTTCACTACTTCCGCGGAAGGGGGACGCTCCGGTTCAGGGACACCTTGGGTCGGCGTTTCTTGACCCCCGAGCTCGTCTCTAAGCCGACGAATCGAGACGCCCCCTCGCCGCTGACCCTGACGGTCGCTCCAACCGAAGCACCACTTGAAGATACCGCTACTCCACTTTGGGAGTCGGCTGCTGTCCGACCTATGATGGGAGTTCGGCTCGCGAGTTGATAGAACGTGATCCCTCGGTCAATCTCTTCGCGAGTACATGAAGTACTCCGAACATTAGCCCTCACCGGCTGAGGATTAAGCCGAGCAACCTCTTCCTCCAGTTCAACGATCCTGTCCTTCAGTGTATCGTCCCTCACAATTACCTTGAACCGAGGAAGCTTCGCCGAACCGGGATACTCGGCGCTATCAGATATGACACGGCGCAAATGGGTCACCTCGATACTCTTGTCGACTGTCACCCTTTGCAGCTGTTCTACCCTCCTTGCAAGATCGTCGCGCTCGGCTAAAGCCCGGGCCAACTCTTCCTCCTTCGCAGAGAATTCGGCCTCGACTATCCGCAGATGGTGCAACTCGACCAACAACTCGCTGTTTCTCTTCTCCACGTTATGGAGTATTCTCCTCGTCAGATGGACCTCGCCCTCGAGGCGATCCTCTCGGGACTGCTGAAACAACTCTGCACGGCGCCGAGCTGCCGCGGTGATACGAGTCTGCTCGGTGATCTGAAATGAAAAAGGGAAAACATTGAAGAACTACATGACCGAACCAAATACTTAGACAAGTTCAAAACCAAAACAATCTTTCATTTCATTTCATCAGAGCGGTGGCCAGTCCGCAAAAGGCATTACACTTAACGAAAAAAAAAAGAACAAAGACTACAAAAAATTACGAGGGGATCAGGGGTCCACCTGCGTCGCCGCTTCGACCACAGGCGCGTTGCTAGATGGCCCCTCGTTTCTCCCCTCGGCCTGGGGATTTGCCACCGAAGGGTTGGCCTCCTCCTCCTCCTCCTCGTCGCCCTCCCCCTCGTCACCTTCGGCTCCCTCCTCCTCGCCGTCTGAGGGCGAACCGGGCCACAGTCTGTAGCCGACCCGCTCGAAGCCGGGGACACGTTCCTGAACATGGTCGAGTGCCCTCTGATAGGACATCTCCATGTTCTTGGCCATGTGTTTCTTCGTTTTGGCCTCACACTCGGCCTCGATCTTGGCCCTAATCTTTGCGGCCAGGGCCTCCTTCTCTGCCTTCATATCGGCCAGAGACTTTGCCGACGCGGCCAGTTCCTCAGCAGCCTTCGCAGCCTTGGTCGACTCCGCATCAAGTTGCCCCTTGGCTCTCTCCAAGTCGGCCACAAGATCGGCGACCCGGACTTCCAAGGCCTCGACTCGCCTCTGCTCAGCCTCGAGTTGCCGAACTGCCTTGACCTTCTCCGCCCTGTCTTTGTCGCTGGCGGCCTTCAGCTCCTTCTCCTGCTCGGCGAACGTCTCGAGGAGATGGCCGAAGTGGCAAGTGGCCTGTGAAGACAACGATAAGCGCAATATACAAGCCGAGCAGTAAACTTGCAGAAATTCGCAATGAGAAACTTACCGATATGAGCGACCGAGCCACTTCGTAAGTGCTGTCGCCGACCATCCCCGCCTTCAGTGCGGCTCTGTCCTTCGGGGTCGCCAGGTGCTTGACGACCTGCACCAACATCTGCGAGTTTTCGAGGAATCCGTCGTGATTCTTTACCCGCCAGTTTGGCACGAACAGCTGCTTGTGCTGCTCGGTCAGGAACTCCTCGGCCGCCTCAGTCAACCTCGGAGCCTCGAGCGACAACGTCGCGTTAACATCGAAGGCCCCTTCAACCAAGGCCGAGGCCACAGGCACCGAGGGCTCCTCGGCAACAACCACCTCCGAAGGTGCCTCAGTAGCCGGAGGAGGCGGGGTGGTAGTCGAAGCGACCTTGGGCTGCGGAGTCGACGAGGCAGCCACGGTCGCCCTCTTCCTCTTCCTACCCCCGGCCAATTTGGACCTATCGGCCATCATGGCGTTGAAGTCTATCTTCATTGCTTCTGCATCAAACAAAATAAAAACTGAGTCAGCAAGACGAGCTAAACACTTGGAAGAAAAACAAAAATAAATGAGATGTCAGGAGCATACTCGGGTCGATGGGGCTAAGGCCGGACCCGAACAGCACCTCCTCCGTCAACTCCCTCCAACTCAACAATGGGAGGGCCATGATCTTCCTCGCTACCTCCTCCTTGGCCGCAGACAGCACGGGGTCGGCTCTCGCAAACTTGGGCACCTCCGGTTTCCATCGGGTCGGAATTTGCAATATTGGTTCCCCCCTTAATATAAAGAACTTCTCTTTCCAGCCCTTAATTGAGTCCGGGTTTTCTATGATCCTAACACCCTTCCTCGGCCCCAAGTAGTACCGATGCTCTGTCTTGTGCATCCGGTTTATCCGATACAGGCCTCGGAAGACCGTTAGGTCCGGCTCGACTTCAGCTTTGCGGCACTGAAGCAGGAAAGTGTTCACATGACACCATGTGTTCGGCATAAATTGGGTCGGTGCGAGGCAGAACCACCCGAGGATCTGGAGAATGAAGGGATGCAACGGAAAATGCAGTCCGGCATTCAAGGAGTCGAAGTCGAACATGCACATGTCCGACGACGACAGCTTAGAATTCACTCGCATCCCAGCACCAGGAACCATCAGCTTGTACTCCGGAGGGATGGCGAATCCTTTCTGATCCGAAGAAGATCCCTCTCGGATAGCACCGAAGTAATCTCGTCGGCTTCGGTAGGAAGAGCCGGGTTGGGTTCTTCGAGGACTTTCGACTTTCTGAAGATTGCTTTCTCCAAGAGGTCGTCTTCGTACCGCCTGACCCCCGAATGCCCGGACAATACAGAAGGATATCGTCCCATCTCGGGTGCTTGCTTCGGGTTTTCCACGATCTCCTCGACCACGGGAGATTGGGTCGCCACCCTCCTCTTCTTCTTCTCCTGCCTCGCCTCGGTCGTAGACGGCTCGGCCACCTACTTTCCCTTCCTTCGGACCTCCGCCCTTCTCCTCTCCTCGGCGCCATCATCGCCCGAAGACGAGGCCCCACTCCCCGAGTTCACTCTTGACATCTCTAAAGAAAAAACTAAGGCTAGTAGACTGACCTTTGAAGTGACGTTCACGGTCGGAATGTGATCGCCGGAAATCGCCTGGCCCACGCGACAGCTAGCGCAAACGCCTTGAAGCGAAAAATCACCACTAGCGGAGAGCGGAGAGTAAAAGTGAAATCTTAAGAGTGAAAAGTGAAGAATGAGCTTGGGGGTGAGGGAATGATCTTTTATAACCCCAAAAGCGAATTTGGGCCGCCTTGGGAATCTAAAAAGCCCATTAAGAAGCCAAAGCGCCAAAGCGGAGTGTCATGACGTTTCAGCTCCAACAACAGAAGATCTTGAAATAACCAAGTCCGTAACTCGGCCACCGGTGTACCTAGTCGAGCTATCGAACAGCTCGTCTGGGCCACCGAGCTACTGAGTCTCCTCCGGACAACTCCGAGCTACTTGTTCTCCCCACCTCGGCCAAAGACACCGAACATCCGAACCCAGGGGACGAGGAACCGACCCTCGTATATGGAGAAAAATCCTTCCGAGGCGAAATTACCGTCCGATCTCTCCAAAATTCGTGTCAGAATTCGATGGACGGTTCAGATTGCGCCACGCCCACAAAACGACAAGATAACGTTTTCTCGTGATCTGAACCCCATCCTCGTGATTCGCACCATGATGAACGCTCCGGATTCGACCACGTGTACCTTCCGGACCGCCTGCCACCGGCCTGCCTAACCGAGCTACCGAACAGCTCGGCCAAGCAGCTAAGCTACTGGGCTGGAAGGCCACGACCCATCAAGACCGACATTCTTCAAAACGTCCGACTCCATGCCTCGACTGACAGCACCGACCTTCCGGACCGAAGGGACGAAGAACCAACCCTCGTATATGGAGAAAAATCCTTCCGAGACGAAATTACCGTCGGATCTCTCCAAAATTCGTGTCAGAATTCGATGGACGGTTCAGATTGCGCCACGCCCATAAAACGACAAGATAACGTTTTCTCGTGATCTGAACCCCATCCTCGTGATTCGCACCATGATGAACGAACCAGATGCGACCACGTGCACCTTCCGAACTGCCTGCCACCGGCCCGCTTAACCGAGCTACCAAACAGCTTGGCCGAGCAGCCGAGCTACTGGGCTCGGAAGATAGCAACCCGTCAAAGACATCCTTCAAGATCTCCAACTCAGTGCCTCGGCCAACGGTACCGAGCTTCCGAGCCGAGAGGACGAGGGACCGACCCTCGTATATGGCAAAAAAACTCGCCGACCTACCTAAACCATTGGATCTTGTCGAAAAGTGCACTCGTCATGATGGACGGCTCAGATCTCGCCACGTCCACTAAACGACAAGATAGTGTTTTTTGGGGATCCGCGCTGAGATGGACGCTCAGGATCATGCCACGTACTTCGGCTTATTCCGAGCTACATGTGCCGAGCCAAGAGGATGAGGAACCAATCCTCTTATGCCGCGGAAGGGTCTGCCGAGCCGAGAGGATGAGGAACCGACCCTATTATGCCGCGGAAAAGTCTGCCGAGCCGAGAGGACGAGGAACCGACCCTCTTATGCCGCGGAAGAGCCTGCCGAGCCGAGAGGACGAGAAACCGACCCTCTTATGCCGCGAAAAAGTCTGCCGAGCCGAGAGGACGAGGAACCGACCCTCGTATATGGCAAAAAAACCTTCCGACCCATATCAGCCGTTGGATCTTGTCGAAAAGCGCGCTCGTCATGATGGACGGTTCAGATCTTGCCACGTCCACTAAACGACAAGATAGCATTTTTTGGGGATCCGCGCTGAGATGAATGGCCCAGATGACGCCACGTACCTCGGAGGGTTCCGAGCCGAGGAGCCAATCTTCCGAGCCGAGGAACCGAGGAGCCGACCCTCGTATATGGCGAAACAGATTGTCGAGGAACAAGGATTGTCTGATCACTCAGAAATTCACGCTCGGCACTGATCAAAGGTCCAGATTGCGCCACGTCATTAATCGGTATTTAAAAACCAATTTTTATTTATTTAAATCGTTTTATTTATTTAAAAATTGCGAAAAATTGCTAAAAATTCGGGAAAATTAACTAAAAATTCTAGAAAATAATTAAAAATTCGGGGGGATATTTTTTCGCCCCTGAGCGAACAATTATTGCCTAGAATGTACTGTTAAGGCCCCCGAACGATTAGTCAACACGTCGCAAAATTAAATAAATAGTCTGAAAAAATAGATAAAAGCTGTCAATACTCAATACGGCTACAGAACAGCATTTGGCTTCAAAAAATTACCTCGCTACCCCCTTCGAGATTCAAAATCCTCCATTCAGACTCCGATACAACTCCACTAGCCACTGAAACAGTTAAACTACTCCTCAAAGGCTGATCACACTCAGTCTTTAGGAGTGGGGGGCTCGTGATATGGCTAAAAATGGGGTTAAATCGGAACCGTCCAGATGGGGCACGAATCTTGAAGCTCAGGGGTAAAACGGTAATTTCACATACAAATGGGTCGAAAACGGGTACTGGGTCTCCTTCTCACAGACCCAATAACCCGCGAACGGATCCACTCCAACTGGGTACGGGTCCCGACCCAAAACAAACCCAGATCAGCAAGAGGAAAATCAGGGCCACTGATTTGACTGAATCAATGGGCCTGATTTGCTCTCACCGGGAATCAAGGGCCAGTCTCCTAAACAGATTGGGAGGATTTTTTTTCCTGACAGTTACACAGGAAATCAAGCCCTTAACGACTCCCCTGGCGACTATAAATACCTCCCCCCTACCACTGTGACCAGGTAATCACTCTTTTTCCACCTTAAGCTCTTTCATAATCACCACTGGTTACTGACAAGAGCGTCGGAGGGTGCGTCGCCAGAATCAACCCCGGTGTATCGCACTTCCTTGCAGGTTGCGGCAGGAATCAGAAGGCTTGGATCCGCTGTTCAGGTTTTTCTCGAACTCACAAATCTCATCTGTTTACCCCCACACCGAAATCAGCGGTAACAGCCGCCAATCCAGTTCAACATGATAGGACGAAACATGTAGAGGTGGATAGATTCTTCATTAAGGAGAAATTGGATGAGAAAGTCATTGAGATATCTAAAGTGAAGTCAGAAGATCAGGTCGCAGATATTCTGACCAAGGCAGTTTCGACTCTGCTCTTCTTAAAATTTGTTGACAAGTTGGACATGTTCAATATCTATGCACCAATTTGAGGGGGAGTGCTGAAATATAGTAAGTGCTAATGTGTATATTCTGTTTCCTAATCAATAGGAAACAGATTCCCCAAATCTCTCACACCTCAATCTTCTCTCAATGTACTTTCTTTTCCTCCAAGAATGTGATCCTTGTATATAGTTGTATACAGAAAAGAATGAATAACAAGAAAAATATTATTTTTCCCAAAACCAATTTGATCTCAATTGTCAATAGCGCAGTGATGGCTAATACAGATAATTAAATATGTAAAGGGGGCAAAAAATTGGTAGTTTATACCAAATAAGTCAAATAATATCCGTAAATTTAATAACTTGGTACTCCAAATGCATCAATGAATAAATATAATCGAAACATAGCATCTTTACCTCAGCACTATAACTCAGCATCCCCAGTGCAGGGAAGACGACAGATAACTCATTTCTATGAACAGTTCTGATCTGGTGCGTCCAGGAACCAAATGGCCGGCCCAAGGAATGGTAAGTCAAGAAAGATGCACGTAAGCAACCCTCAGGAATGCGATATATAGGATACCGAATTCCTAAAAACAATTAAAAAAAATGAGCCATATGATCACAGCGAATCATGAAGTTGACAGTTACCAGTGATTCAACCTTCGAAGCTGAATCAGAGGAAGGAAGGGACACCGATAGGAGAGTGATTGACATGCGGAGTTCAGGACCCGGAGTTGTATAGACTGGTCCTACTGCTTTCAAACATTTTGGTTTCATCTGTAATTATTTCGTTTTTTTGGATGGAGGGGCTCTCTTGTATGGGATGGGTTCTCTTTTTTGGCGGGTAATGAGACTCATAGCCTATCTATTGGGATACATGAACATCATTACCTTTTGTTTGGTTGTTTGTTTGATTAAAAGCTTTTTAATGAAACGCGGGGGGTTCACCCACCATTTACAATATAAAAAAAAGACAGTTACCAGTAGGTTTGATCTCAAATCAGTAATAGATGCTAGTATGCAAGACAACTCACCAAGAAGAAGGGTGGAGATCTTGTACATCTATGCATTCCAGTCTGCATGGATCACCAAATAATTGAGTTTTTGAAGTGTCAACCTCAAGGAGATCTTGTATCCTGCACTTGATCAGAAAGACATTTATATAATCAGATCAGAAACAGCTAACCAACAACAAACAAAGGAAATGCTTTTCCCAAAAAACAAACAAACAAACAAGGTAAATGCTATCATCACTTTAAAAACAGTGGCTTGCGCTGATGTGGAGGCTCCTTTTCAAAACACTCAAATATGACTTGAGAATCATCAGATGTAGAATCAGTTTCATCATGAGTAGCTATGCAACATTGTCTCATTTGCTTATTTGGTTTAAAAGGATCTAGACAATTTTCTGGTGCTGATTCAGCACAAGTAAGGTCTGTAGATGAGGATGTACAAAAGCAATTGTCAGTATTTTCTGTAACGAGCATACCATTGCTCGCATTGCCAAGGATGCTCCCTAAAGAATGTTGAGGACAATCAAACAACTGTATTGCTGAGAGAAAAGGAATGAAATGAAATGATGCATTGGCTTCCAATCCATTTGGTTTTTGAGAATCATATGCATTTACTTGCAGACCATAGTTTCCTGGTCCTTCATACCAATTCCAAACATCTTGTAATGCAATTTTAGGTCTCAGAGCAGATTTGCTAAACACTTTGTCAGAATGCTGCTGCGCGCAAAAATGAAGAGGTAATGAATGGGGAAACTAAATACAGCAGTTTCTCAAACCCGGTCATGTGGCTGCTGCTTGCCAGCTGAAAACCTTTCAGAAGCTATTTGCAATCTGTATGAAGCATCAGGTGCTTGTAGTGCCATATCTGAACATATGTATGTTCGGAAACTGTTTGATTTATAACCAGATGCAGAACAGTAATCATTTTGGTCCTGCCCTATGATTTTTTGTCCTTTACTCAAACAATAATTTGAGTGAACATCATCAACTAATTCCTCGTCGGGTTTTACTTTCCTGGTCATAGTATGATCAATATCCCTGCTGATTTTTGAAGCTAAGGAGTCCTTTTTACTAACAGGAACCCACTTATATGAACTGGCTCCAGGAGGGAAGTACTCCCTTTGAATTCCATTGTAATTTTTTTTTTGATCGTCAACGGTGGGTTGAAGGCCCCTGCATTTCATTAAAAAGATTTTAATAAAACAAACAACCAGCATAAGGAATATGATATTCATGGCGTCAATCGTTATGAGACTCATCCCCCGTCCAAAAAATCATCGAGAACCCATCCCATACAAGATTTGTCCCCTTCCCCAAAAATATACAAAGTACATATAACAGGTATAGTAACCTGGCATCCACCCCAAAAAGGGACCCAAAAAAATAAAAAAAACCTCCTGGAGCCAGTTCATAGTAACCTGGCATCCCTTTGAATTCCATTGTAAGGGAGCTCAATTTCAGAACATACAGATGCCTTATCCTCCTCGACAGCAGAGGCAAAAAAAGATTCAGGTTTTCCAAGACAACCAGATAAGGAAGTCATGCTCTCAACTCTATGGGTTTCAGAAACTTTTGATTTGTACTTATCAAGGAAAATGTTAGTTCTTCGTCCAGTAAAACAATTTCTGTCAAGATGCTCCGTATTTGGAATTTCTGAGACTTCTATTTTGGCAAGATTGTACCCAGTCCCAGGCTGATTGGTTTTACTGAACTGATGAGGACATCGGTTATGTTTTGTTTTATTTTGTGATTTAATTATATTTAGTAGTTTTACAATTTGCACCCTTTATTTTATGCATTAGAATATTTTGAAGATTTGTTTTGAGCCTATATATAGGCTTTGAGAATAATAAAAAAGTATGTTATTCTTGACTAAAAAATTTATTGTATTGAATTATTGCTCTTCATCCCTCTTTTTGTGTGAGACAATTGAGAGAATTATTAGGGTTTATGAGAAATCCTAATAAAGTATTAGGGTTTGTGATAAACTCTAAAACTTCAACCAAATTTAAAAAATCATACCCTAATTAAATTATACCATAATTCCCAAATCTCCTTTCTTTTCCTTCTTCTTCTTCTTCCCCTCGTCGTTTCCGAAACACAACTCCGACTCCTCTCCTTACCCCGCTGCCGTCGCCGACGAAGCCTCACCTCGCCCTCTCCCTCCAACCCCCATCTGCCTATTCCCCTCATCGTCCTCCTCCCCAACTTCGCAACCGACCCACCCTCGACCTCTGCTCACTGCCAACCACACCCACTGCTGCCGTAACACCTCGCAACCCCCGACCGACGGCCATCACCGCTGCCTGCTTCCCAAGACCACTCAACAGCGACTCCTGCCTACAAACCGAAGCGGCAACTCCTACGGCCTCCCTCCTTGTCGCCTCCCCTTCATCGTCAACCTCGCTACTCTTCACCACCGTATCCGCTGATCAGCCATCGCCACCACAACCAGCACCCTGACCGACCCCGACACCCGCTGCCCCTCATAGCCAGTCACCGCACCCCTTGTCACTTTGCCGCAGTCACCTTCGCTGCCGACTACAACCTATCTGCAAGACAGATAAACTCTTTCTACTTCTCAAATATTTGTGTTAGAGCATCCACAATCATTTGCTATATTTTCTATTTTCTCATATTTTGAGAAACGATGGCCTGTAGCTGTTTTCTATTTTGCCATATTTTTGACAAAATCGCTACAGTCGCTTCTCATATTTGAGAAACAAACTGGCGATTCTCAAATTATAGGGGACGGAAAAACATGTAACGTCCCTTTTTTTGTTTAATGGGATCAGGCGAAACATGTTGTTTCGACTGCCCCCCCCCCCCCTTTTTTTAATGATCAGATGGTACAACATGTACCGTCTTTAAAAAAAAATATTGCTCAAACGAGACATGTTGTCCCGTTTCAAGCTTTTTTGACTTGGTTGTTGTCCTGCCCAGCCCAAAAGTATAATTAGGTTAGTGTATAAATGTTAGGTTAGTGTATAATTAAGTAGGTTAGGATATATTTTATTATTTAATTTATTTAATTAATATATTTTAATATCTAATCATTAATTAATTACTGTAAAAAAACGGACGAAAGAACATATACCATCTTTCTCAAATTTTGGCAAATCATCGTTGCACTGAAATTCTCATATTGCTATTTTCATTTGCCATTTTTTCATATTTTTTAGCAAATGATTGTGGATGCTCTTACTGCTTTATCATCTCCATAATATTATTTGATTTATCTTTCGTTCACAAATATTGAGAGTGAGTGCCTCTACTTGCCTATTTGAGTACAAATCATTATTGCTTATTTTACTTGCTAAGAATACTTAGGTATATAATTATTGATTATTAGACTTGAATCTTTAATTGGGTTTGTTAAACTTATCTCATATCTTAAAAATTCATCAAACCGATTAATAGTTTAATTTCTAACTTAATCTGCATTACGAGTTGGTAAACATAATT
Source organism: Hemerocallis citrina (assembly GCA_017893485.1). NCBI lineage: Eukaryota > Viridiplantae > Streptophyta > Magnoliopsida > Asparagales > Asphodelaceae > Hemerocallis > Hemerocallis citrina. The sequence goes on from JACEHZ010000286.1 coordinate 576,568, forward strand.
TTTTAAAATTGGCTAAATTTAAAAAAAAACCACTGAATTTTGGGCCATTTAAAAAAAAACCGCACAAAATTTTTTTCTTTAAAAAAACCGCACAAAACTTGGTTTTAAAAAAAACACAATGACGGAGTTAGGATTAAGGTTAGGGTTAGGGTTAATTCGGGGGTTATTTAAACATCTGATTAGTTAAGTGATGTTTTTTTAAATACAAATCAAAGATGAATGTGGTTTTTTTAAACACAAATGAAAGATGAAAGTGGTTTTTTTTAAAATTTAATCTGACGGAAACCTAACTCCGTTAAAATGTATTTTTTAAAACTAAAGTTTTGTACATTTTTTTAAAAATTTTGTGCGGTTTTTTTTAAATGGCCCAAAGTTCAATGAGGGTTTTTTAAATATAGCCTTTAAAATTCTTGAAGTTTTTCTATTTAGGATTTAGTTTACATCAAGAACCCTCTCGATTCCTTCTGTGGTTTAATAAGAAGATTTGATCTATTCTTTAACCTTTCCCAAGAACAACCTACCATGACATCATCTTCCCTTGGCCTCAAGATGTATTCACCGTTTCCCACTCAGAATATCAGCTGATTTATGTTCGCGAGTTTGAGACATCATTCTACCTCCATGCTTTGCTGCTTGTCTAAACTGAGTAAAATGTGGAGGACGTATTAAACTATTTCCTTCAGATGAGCTGCTTTTCAATGACGAAGTTGTGTCAGATGAAGCCGCAGCATCCACACAGCAATCAGATTTCACTCTACTGCTATCAGTCAGTGAACTTCCAATGAACCTCCCAGTCCTATGCCATGTAACCTGAGCATTCTCTTTCCCAATTTTCTTCCAGCTATTCATATGGCTAGATAATCGTGGCCTGGAAAATGACATTTGCAAACTACCCTCATTATGCTTAGAGTTTTGAGTTGGTCCATCTACATAAATTTCACGGACACCAGAACACCGGCCAACAGTTCTCACTTCAACCTTGCTATCTTTTTTTTTTTTTTTTTTGAACAGAAAGTGACTAATGTTACATGTTTTACATCAACCACACCCAGTACACTAGGCTTCCAATAAGTGGACAAAATACATCTAGAAATACAGAAATAGCATTTACATACTCCAGTACCACCATCCTCATACGTAATGAAGTGGACAAAATACATCTACCAGAACCAGAATTCCCCAACAAACGTCAGCAAACCCAACCGAAGACAAACCCCCTCCTTCACAACCATCGCAAGCCGTAGACAATGAGAATGTCGCCACCTGCAATAGTCCAACAATGTTCTACCCCGCATTATCCAAGTGCAGCCTCTTCCTCGCCCATGTCGTACCTATCCAGTGATTGAAAAGAGACCAAATTTTATTCAACAACATACGAAAAGTACAGTTTGTGCTACTAAAGCAAGAATCATTTCTATCTAGCCATAGACTCCAAACACTAGCCACAACCGCACTATCCCACTTATGTCGCTTATCTGTTCGAATAAACTTTAGTCTCCAACTACCCCATACGCCGTCAAAACATTTGGGTATCTCTACTGTACCAAAACCCAATCCCACCGTTTCTCAGGTTAGTCTCGCCTTAGGACATGTAATGAAAATATGAGTCACATCCTCTTCTCCTAAGTTGCATCGTTGGCACGTCACATCAATCAGGATGTTACGTTTCCTGATGTTAGTTTTGGATAAAATCGCATTATTAAGCACCAGCCATAGGAACGCCTTGACCTTAAGTGGGCGATTCGTCTTCCAGATAATATCTGCACTTGACTTTCATGCCCCTCCGTCATTAAGGAACTCATACATATACCTAACAGAAAACATTGAAGATGTGCCTAGCTTCCACTCTCTTACGTCCTCATTGGTATTGCCAGGGTCCCAGTTTTCCTCCACCAAGCTTTGTAGTCTCTGAACCTGGCTCTGTGCTTCCAGCGATGTACCTCCCTCCCTCCCCAACCTACGACATTCCTGCCTCCCAACGTCTGCCACCAGAGCATCCACATTAACTGTCTTCTCAGCTAGCATCGGGAACAATGCCTGGAGGATATTATTCCCACACCATTTGTCCTTTTAGAATCTCGTATCTCTCCTGTTTCCTACTTTGCATCTTGTGTTTCCGTGAAAAACATCCCCCACTTTTGCTATCCCTTTCCACGTAAACGAGACTTTTCCATGTTTACTTCTTCCTCCATATCTAACTTTCTTTCGATGTCGATATATCTTGAAGGAATTGTACCACCAACCCTTTTTTCGATGATGCATTTTCCACCACCATTTAGCTAGCAGTGCTTTATTCATATCACGGAGATTCACAATACCCAGCCCTCCAAACTCCTTCTTTTTACACACCTTCCCCCACTTAACCAGATGATACCCCTTACTATCCTCCTTCGATCCCTTCCACAGAAATAGTCTTCTGCATCTATCTATACATTCAATCACCCAATTGGGAATCTCATATATAGACATCAAGTATGTCAGCAGACTACTCAGCACTGAGTTAATAAGCATGATTCTTCCTCCCAACGATAACGATCTTTCTTTCCATCCTGCCAATTTTTTCTCTATTTTCTCACCCAGCATCCCCCAATTCACCTTAAGCATCTTTTCTAGTCGGCGTCCCCAAATATGTAATCGGGAAATTTCCCTGCGCACAACCCATCTCTGTTGCCGTCATCTGAATCGAGTTCGAGTTAATCCCTCCGAGCTGTACCACACAACTCTTGTTCAAGTTCACCGTTAATCCTGACCAGAAATCAAAACATCTTAGTAAGATTCTAATTGCCAAAATTTCTTCCCTCTTTGCCACCCTAAATATGAGGGTATCATCTGCATATTGCAAAATTGACATCGCCATTGGGATTCCGTTCACCTCAACTCCTTTGATCAGCTCTGCTTCCCTCCCTCTCCTAGTTAGTTCTGCCATTCCATCAGCAATAATAGTGAAAATAAGTGGTGACATTGGATCTCCCTACCTCAATCCTCTTCTGCATCTAATTTCTCTACCAGCTTCTCCATTGATGTGGATAAACGATTTACCATTTCTAACGCACATCCTTATCCACATCCTCCATTTTCGCTCGAACCCTTTAAGATCCAGGGCCTCATCAACACATTCCCACTCAACCGTATCGTATGCCTTCTCGAAGTCTAGTTTGAGCAGAAAACCGTCTACTTTATCCTTGTTTCCTCTAAATGCCATTTCGTGAGCTGACGCAATACTATCCATGCCTCCCGCACCGGACCTTTGTCAATTTCGACATCATGCTCCTTGATAAATCCACTCTACATGTCATTAATAAGATCAATTAAATTCGGTGCCAATCTACTAGCCAGTACTTTTGTGATGATCTTGAACGATCCATTCAGGAGACTAATCGGTCTTAGATCAGACACTCTCAGAATTTCAGATTTTTTCGGGATCAGAATCACATTTGCATAGTTTAATCTATCGACCCTCGCCACATCGCGATGCCCCTCTTGAAAAATGTCTAGTAAATCTTTCTTAATGATGTCCCAATAAAGATTATAGAATAAAATCGGGAATCTATTTGGCCCTAGTGCCTTATCTTGTCCCAGATGTTTAATTGCCTTTATGATCTCCTCTTCTGAGAATGGATCTTCGATACCACTATTTCAATCAATTCTTGCTTCCTCCCACATATTTGGTTTAAGTTTGCATCTTATTGTCCTCTTCTTTCTTAACAACTCTCTGAAGCTCCTGTCAATCTGTTGTCTAATAATTGTTTCATCCTTCGTCCAATTCTCATCCACGAAAAGGCCTACAATTTTATTCTGCTGGTTCCTGGCATTAGCCACCTTATGGAAGAAGACCGTGTTGGCATCTCCTTCCTTGAGCCATTGCATCCTCGATCTTTGTCTCCAGTAGCACTCCTCAAATTCCCCAATTTTGTGAAGCATTTCTCTGCTAGTAACCAATTCTTCAGCTTCCCTCCTTAATAAGGTCCTTTCCTCTTCTATTATTTCTAACTCATGAACTCTGTTCCCCAATGCCTCTTTCTTTCTCTAGGTCTCTCCTAGCTCCTCTTTAGCCCACCTTTTAAGATGCTTGCGCAATCTTCCCATCTTGATATTCCAATTGGCCGCATCCGAACTGTTTGTAGCCCCTCCCCATGACTCCTCTATGATCATCTTAACATTACTGTTACTGGTTCAAGACTTTTCAAATCTAAACTGATGGTGTTTAGCTGTAATATTGTCTTCGGTCTCCAGGAAGAGTGGAGTATGATCAGACGATGATCTCGGAATAGATCTCGTTTTCGCCAACGGGAAAAGACCATCCCAATCTGACGAAACCAGGATTCTGTCGAGCTTAGCCAGAGTTGGGTTTGTTTGCATGCTAGACCATGTGAACCTTCTATCGGACGCCCGCATCTCAATAAGGTCTAGGTCATTGATGGTGGAGTTGAACTCCCGTTTATCCCCCTCGCTCGCCCCCCTCCCTCTATGCTCATATTGAAATCTAGTGATACTAAAGTCTCCCCCAATCACCCACGGTCCCTCCTATCTCTGTCGAACAAGTTTTAACTCGCTCCAAAACCCCCCTCTAAGATTCGCGGTGTATGGACCATATACCGTCGTGATCATATGCTCCCATCCGTCAGATTTTCTAATAACTCTAATAGACACAGAGAAGTTTCCAACAAATTCATCAACGATCTCAAACACGTTCGAGTCTATTCCTAAGGCAATCCCACCTGACAATCCCCTGGAAGATTTGAACCTCCAGTGAAAGTTTCTAAGCGATCTAAGACCCTCAACATCCTTAATCTTAGGGTCGGTAATACTAGTTTCTTGAAGCGCACAACAAGTAGGTTTTAATTTAGCTATCGTGTCGTTAACCAGTCTACATTTAACCTTAGACCGTAACCCTCTAACATTCTAAAAGATGTACGACATAAAAACTTTACCTTAAAATCTACCAATCTAACTCCAGACCCTACATAAGTCGCTATAGGCATTGCCTATATGCCTCGAATCTAATCGTATGGACCTTGTCAAATTGTTTTTTAGCGCTAATTCCCATATCAACTCCTAACATGCTAGCATAGTAAAGAAGCATATCATCTGAAATACAACTTAAAATTGAAAACGAACCTCCATATGCGGACGTTGGTTCCTTTGCTTTGGCCGCAGATCGGATAAGGTCCTCCTCCTTCGGTCCTTTCGATCCCCACCTATCCATTTGCCTCTTGCTCTTTCTCTTAGCCTCCTCAAACCCACCCTCCCCGATCTGAACTCCCGTCTTTTTCTCTGGAGCCAACTCTCTCACTTGTTGTACCCACCTCTCGTGATCACTGTCGCAGTCATTGTGATCATCTCCCACTCCCTCTAATTCCCCCATTGTAATACTCTGATTCTTTATTTTTAATTAAATGAAGGTTTGTGAATTTTACGTGTATTGCACGTACTAATTCATGTGCATTTTTTCTATAAAATTATTACTTTGTAGCATGAATAAATATTTCCTATCTCTCTTTTTATTTTTTGAAAGCCTAATTGTTTATTTTTAAGCCCATCCTAATTATTTGATTATTTTTAATTAGCCCATAGAGTTTTAGCCCACTAATTGAAAGTCCACTAGTTTATTTCTCTTTTAAATAACATGACTTGTAGTGTAGATCATTTTTATAGATAATTAATTAATTTATCATGTACAATTAGTTGTTAGGGGTGCTACATTTGGCACGTGCATGCACTAGAGTGTGCATTGTTCACTCTTCTACCTCGGCCGGATGGAGTCAAAGGAGAGTGGGAGAGTGGCTTAGTGGATGGGTGGTTTCTTGCTCATGGGTGGTTGCTACAACTTCCCAATGTATTCTAGCCATTTATCTACAACCATCTAATGCAATCCTAGCCCTCTATTTCACCCAAAAATTAGCATAAATAGCCCCCCCCCCCCCCCCATGCATAGAATACACTAAAAATTTTGTAAAGAAAAGAAAGAAAGAAAATATATAAGAGAGTAAAAAGATTGAGAGAGAGTTAGAAAAAGATTGAGAGTGTTCTAGATTGTGTGTGTTCATTTCCTTGGAGGCCGACCATTGCTTTGGAGGGTAGAGAAGGCTCGGGTCACTAGTGCAAGGAGGAGGAGACAAATCGTGGTGGCTCAAACTGGGAGGAGAAGGACCGCTCGTGTCTTCAAGGAGATTCTAGGAGTATTGTAGTATTTTTCTTCAAATAGGTGGGTGTTTTTCTATACTTCTAATCTTAAACTCCATGCTAGGAATTTTTGATAAATGAGAATGCTAAAAGAACTAATAAGATAACCATTTGTTGGCTCTAAAAAGGACTTGGTAGATGATTGAGTAAATGCTTGATGAATTGCATGCTATTGGTTATAAATTATGTTTAATGTAGTAAAATTGCCTTATTGCTATGAAAGCGTGAAATTGGAACCATGTTAATTGTAGGAAAATGCTTATGAATGGTTAGTAGATGAAATTATTAAATTTGTGCTTATTGAACCATTGTGACACTAATTCAATGAATGCAACTATGTCTATAAGTGTTGTGGATAAAAGAGAGGAAAAACAGGAATTAATACTCCTTTAATAAAGTTGTAATGCAAAAATTTGGTAGAGGGTTTGCTAAATTGAAATTTTACAATTGTAGACATAGAATGCAAATTAGAGTGAAAAATACATGTTTTAATGTCAAAAAAATGTTTTTAAAACACTGATTTGTTAATTAAATATAAACCCAGTATTCTGAAAATTTTTATAGCTTGATGTGAAGAAAAAACAAAGTTATGAGCTTTTGAAAAATGAAATAATTTTAATAAACATAGACTCGAAATAAACCTATTTTAATATAATCCTATATTAGTTAGACACTATAGTCATACGTACTGGTTATAGGGGGCACCAATTGCGTTACTGTAGCTATGCGGTATCCCTTGTATGTGGGTTCGAGTCTCGGCAGAGGCTTTTTACTTTTAAATTTTGATTTTTCGCAAATTCTGAGAACGGAACTCAAACCCCAATTAACTTCCCTTTATAACAGTTGGGCACTTTGTCCCTTTTGGCTAGCGCGTGGGGCTGGTTTCGGTGACTGTGCACCTTGGCTGTGTGTGTGCGGGTTCGAAACTGGCTAAGGCCAATTTTTTTTGGAAAAATCCTTTTTTTATACACTTGACATACTTATTTTTGAGTTTTAAAATATAATAAATACTGAGAAAAATATTAGAAAATTTCTGAAAATACATAGACTTCATAAAATTATATCTTTAATATGTGGACCTTTAAATGAGAAATAAGAGTAAAAAATTAAGAGTGAAGAATTCATCTTAGTTTTGATCTTTTTGAAATTCAAAAACAAAGTAATGAAATTCTGAATATAGAAAGAATTGAAAAGCGATTAATCGAGATTTTTCACACATAATTGTTGAGTAGAATTAAATGAGAAATTGAGTATGCAAGTTGTACATGGAAGTATGAGAAAAAGAGAACTTTTCGAAATGTGCAATTTGTGTGAACAAATATGCTTTCTTCTATGAATATGAAAAGAGGACTTAGACTAGAATTTTAGCTGTAACTCTACGTCGGCAAGAATGAAAAATATGGAAAAGAGGATTACGATATTTTGACCAAGTTTGGGTCGTTGGTAGTGATTGATGTTGAAAAGACCGATGTAGGAGTAATGCTAGATTCTAGAATATTGACCTTCAATTATACATAAGGATTAGATACTATGTGAAGATGTGATGAACGTAAGAGAAAAACATGAGTATGAGGGCCATTGGATTGGTGGCGTGCGAGTATTCACAGGATGTCCCGTGATGCGTCATGATTAGGGCGTGGATACTACTCCAGAGTACCGTTCCGGTGGCGACGCTTATGGGGTAATCTAATGACTACGGGTGGTGTCATGTCTATGGTAGAAGGAGAATTGACCACAGGTTGCCTGCATGATGAGTCATGTGTCAGTGCGTGGGGTTCACTCCAGGGCGCCTAGACGTAGGCTCGTAACTCATAGAATGCCTAGGATACTTACCGTAGTTACTGTAGTAGATTAAGTTATGGCGAGGGATCGAACCCTACAAGATGAAGAACGGTTAGGGCTTGCCCTCGGACCTATGTAGTATGGGTTGTATAGACTCTGAATAAGTGCGCATTAGTGTCATATAATGTAAACAACTGCATTAAGGACTAAGTGCATAGCACAACACGACATCAATAGGATAGTCCTGTAGCTTTATCTGTAATCAAGTTTGTGGTTTGTTTAAGTATTGAAAATCGTTATATTGTTCGGCATAGTGAGGATGGCCGTGTATAATATTTCGTTGGTTGTAAGAAACTGACACGCCCACGGTTTTCTATGCAGGATAAAGAGATTGGCAAGATTAAAGTATGTATGTTGCTTCAAGATTGATTCAAATGTTGTATATTTTATTCATGTAATTATTGTAAAATTGCTTCCGCTGTATAAATGTAAATGTAAATGTAACTCTAATGTAACAAAAGTTTTTATTTCCTTGTAAAATTGTACGAAGAGAAGTGTAAAGATCCTGGGAAACTTCGAATTTAGTCTGTTTTGGAATTTGGGGTATTACACCCATAACCTCTTCCTCCCCTCTTTCCTCTAAAAGAATGTCCTTGTCACTGCCTTCCCCCGTTACCCTGTCTCCACTTTTCTCCTCTTCCAGAAACCCTTCTTCAACTTCCTTGTTCAAATATTCCTCCTCGTCTACCAAGCTCTAACGGACATTGTTGTCGAACAGCAAGTCCTTTCCTTTTGAACAAATCTCCGGGCTTGTAACATTAACACCTTCCTCCCTTGTTGGGTCACACAACCACGGCCTAGGGCCCATAAACTTCTTCGAAGCTGCACGTAAAGCCTCTTCTAATGCTAGCTGGAACTGTGCTTTAGACATGGTAGCACTTCTGCCTCAGCAAGTGTGGGTCCCGCAAGCTGCAGACTGTCCATCTTCAGACCCTGTCCCTTGTCAGATGATTGATGTGTGACCATTTCTTTTCCCCTGTCACCTATCCCTTCCACCGCCTTGTTGCTCTGTCTTTCGGCCCCTCTGCCCCCCATCACATCCCCGCCTCCTAGAATGCCTACTATTTTGACGTCCCCCTTTACTTTACTGCTCTCCCATGTTCCCTCCTTTGGATCCGCTGTTCCTCCCATGCTTTCTATCCGATGTTTTCCAACATCTGGTGGACATCTACTTCGATCTGTATAGCCTTTTCCCAACTTTAACTCCAACCGTTGATCAGGCCTCCTCCTCACCGAATCCAATGGCTCCTGTTCATCTTCAAGCTCCATAGCATGCTGCGCATTTTTACTCCTCCCCTCCGAACAAGTTGAGTATTCCGGCGATCCCCTAAACGACACTCTCTTTTTTCTTTCAACAATTACCTTGATTTCATGAAGCTCTTCTTCGAACTCTGCGATGATCACCAACGGGATTAAACTCAAGTCTACCACCCCGACTTGAATCCTCGCATACTCCCGTGTAAGTTGAACCTTACTATCTTTTACTTCAGACTCTTTCACACCTAAAGAAATTTTGAACGGTAAAGTTGTTGTGGCATCACTGATTACTGAACACTGGCTATCAGCTTCATTTAAACCTACATAAGTATGTGAACTACCATGGCAAGGCTCGGTCAAGTCTGCTGACAACGAACTCGAACGAGGTGGCTCAAAATTCCTTCCAGTTTAATTGTTATAATCTGCAGTTACATAATTCTGGTTATGACCTGATTCTTATGTTCCAAAACTGAATCCCTTTGACCCTTGCTCACAGGTATCAATACTGGAATTATAAGTCAGAGAAGGTGTTGAAAATACAGTCATAGTATCCGAGACTGGAACAGATGTAATTATTGAAGAAACTCCGTCAGCTTTTTCAGTATTCTTCTCTTGATTCGATGAAAACTTTGCAATCTCTAAAGAAAAACTATCAAGTTTCGCATCAATCCTATCATGAAGAGATTTACCGATCACCGCATCATTAGTCTGACTAAATGTAGTTGCATTATTCAGACCACATTCACTTTGTCCCATCGTAATAGAAACAATAGTCTCCCCAACAATTTATGGAGCAATACTATTGTCTAAATGCAATTTGTTTGTTTTTCCTTTCCTTTTCTTCTATTGAAAGGTTGATTTACAGCCCCATCTGAAGATGAAGTCGAAGCTGTGCCAGATGCTTTACTGGCATTAGTTAAGAGTTTAGAACAGTCATATAGATCACCATAAGACGTTTCATTGGATTTATGACCAGGGGGCTGCTCTTGATAATTGATATCTTGTAAAGCTTCTCTTGTTTTCTTCTCGAGAAACCTAATTATGTCAGAAACATCAGAAGATTTAGTTAGTAATCATTAGATTTTAGATGATTAGTTTGAGGAAAAGTGTAGTTGAAAAAACTAACCCTAAGATGTTCATTTTTAGATGGCTGCAGAACTTTTTTTGCAATATAGAGGAAGTTGAAGTTGCCTGAGTTTAACACCGAAGCTTATACATTGCAACGGTGAGTGACTACTCTCGAAATAACACCTTAAACGACACTTGGAACCAATCATTATATTTAGGCTAAATTTGAAGAAAAAAACCTTGAACTATTCCCTTTATGCAGAAAACCTCACTGAACTATTTTTTACGCAGAAACCCTCCCTGAAGTATGTTTTCAAAAACCTTCCTGAAGTATATTTTTAAAAAATCACATCTAACTTTTATGCTTTTAGCTGTCTTGTTCATTGGTGGTTCTATTCCCAACTACACCCTTCTCTTTTTTCAGCAATTCCTGCAACGTGCCCAACTGGACATGGACAGTGAGCGCTTGTTCCAATGGAGACGTTGTTATCAATTGTCCCTCTACCAAGGTTCTAGAGGACTTGGTTGCTATTAAATCCTTCTCTATTTTATCTATCAGTCTATCGGTTCGTAAATGGGTTCACCAGAGATCCCCCCTCCGGATCTACAGCCTTCTCCTATCAAAGTCTCCCTTCTGGGTCTTCCGCCTTTCTGTGATTCCCCTCGCCTTGTCGCCGACATGGCCAAATGCATCGGTGACTTGACTTGTACTTCGTCCACTTCTATGTTAGCTAATGAACACAATATTATTCACTTTTAGGAGCAATAATCTTAATGAAATTAGACATTTAAAAGCTCTATATGTGATATTTAACTCTTATTTTCTCTTTTCCATAGGAAACAGCCTAAAACAGAGAAACGAAGCGGATTCAGGATGTTAAGGATGATACACAGGAAATTGCAGATCATCAGTCGACTGGTCCATTACAACAGGCGACTGCCCAGAGAAGTTGATTGCCAACAGCCGACTTGGATGATCAACTATAAAATCTTCAGAAGTCTCGACACAGTCGACTGGTTCGAAGACAAGTCGACTGGTAGGCGGCAGAGTTAAAAGATAAGATATTTGAAGATTCGTCCAAATCTAATCCAAATCAGAACAGAAAAGGAAGAATAGAAGAAAAGAGAAAGAAATAATACGCAGAGCAACGAGGGAGGAAATAAATAAAAGAAAATGACTTTTCTATAAAAAGAAAAGTGCAAACCCTAATTCTCTAGCCGTGTTCTATAAATACCAAGCAAGAAAGAAGCGAGAGGACTCTCGAAAGAAAAAAAGGAAGCTCTTCCATGTTCCTGAATCACCGAATCGCAGAGTTCCAGAGTCATCAACAAGAAGCACTTTATCAGCATCAAAGAAGAAGAAAGGAGATCAAGCATTAAGAAAAGAACGGCCGGTCGACTGTGTGACAGCCAGCCGACCTATCTGACCGAACTACATCAGTTTATTCCTTCTCTTTCTAATTCATTTATGTTGCTCATGTATTTGAACTTGTTGATTAATAAAAGTATTATTATGTGGAACTAATTTCATAGTTGGGTAGATGGAAGCCGTAGTTATGTAGTGCTATATTCTTCTGAGTTCTTCTATTTTACTTATTGATTGAATCTGATTGAATTGGTATAGGTTTATGATAATCAAACTTGTTCTCAAAGTTCTGAGAGCAGTCAACTGAAGTGACAGCCAATCGACTGACATACAGAACTTGAGAAATTCAAGTTTGCATTATCATCTATCTGAATCTGTTATATGAGCATATTGAGACGCCCCGTATCTCGTGCCCGTAATTTGTAACAAGGGAATCTTTAGGGGTTCTTGGTTCAATCAACTTAAGGGATCTAGATCTGATACCAATTTCTAGGACCTTGAGTGTTTATTCGTTTCCACTGATCTTATGTTTTTTTTAAGTACAACTTAGTAGATATCATGCTAAATACTTAATGAAAGAAACGAATTAGAGTAGATACCATGCCTAATTCTTGGCCTAGGGAAACAGTACTTTAAGGAGTAGATACCATGCCCTTGAAGGGAACAAACATGAGTAATAAGAAGAAGTTCAGAAGGTAACTTAGCGTTATTGACTATTGGTGGAGATCTAAACCCAACTACTTCATAAATATTTGTGATTCAGCATTTCTTAATTTAGTTTTGATCTTTTTATTTCTTTTCGATCTTTAGAACAAATCTTTATGATTCTTATTTTTTTTATTGGTTGGTAAGTTAAAATCTACAATCTCTGTGGGATCGAGCCTTGCTATTGCTACGCTTCTATAGACGATTCGTACACTTGCGAGGTTTTAATTTGTGTCTAGTTTATCTATTTATTTAGGTAGCTAGATTGCACAACAAGTTTTTGGCGCCGTTGCCGGGGATTGTTAGCATTTTAACTTACAAATCAGTAATTCTTTTCTTTTATTTTCTTTTCTTAATAAATATTTTTTCTTTTAGGTTACAGAATTTTGGTGGATGTACGGAAGGAGATCACTTCGTCCAGAGCTACTACCAATTGACGCAGAAACAGAACGCACTTTGTACAGATTAGGTCGACTAACTGCGACCAACCAGTCGACTGCTGCACGAAACCAGTCGACTGCACAGAAACCCAGTTCACATACAGCAATGGGTGAGGAAATGCCAATTCGAGTGCCAATGCAGGACAAGTTCACACCTAAGAATATCGAGCAACCTTCCTGCATTGCGTATCAACCTAATGTCACAGGGAACATGCATCTATCTCCTCAGTTACTTAGTATGGTTCCCCACTTTAGTGGCAAACCAGATGAAGAGCCTCATCTCCATCTACAAGACTTTTTTGATCTTTGCAGGACACAAAGCGTTTAAGGGCTCACCCCTGAACAAATCAGGTTAATATTGTTTCCTTTTTCTTTGAAACTTAATGCTAAACTATGGTATAATTCTTTGGAACTAGGATCAATTAATTCATGGGAGCAATTGGCCACGAAATTTTTGAAAGAATTCTTCCCAGCCCAAAAGACCAAACAGCTGAAAAGAGAGATTCAACTCTTCCAACAAAGGGATGGAGATTTATTCTTCGAAGCATGGAAAGATTTCAAGAACAAACTTCTCAAATGCCCTACGCACAATATGCCTAAAGATGAACAGGTACAAGCTTTTTATGAAGGTTTAAACGATACTAACAAGGCAATTGTGGATTCAGCTTGCAACGGGATCTTAATGAGGAAAAGCGGTGAAGAGGCCATAGAACTATTTGAAGAGCTAAGCGAGAACTCACAACAATTCTCAGCAAGGAGGGGCCCTTCCAGAAAATAGGGAGTTTACGAAATTTCTAATAGCAATAACATTCAATTAGAAATGGTAAACATGAATAAGAAAATTGATATGCTTGTTAATGCAATGTCGATGATGGGGGGAGTTAAAAATCAAACAAACGAAATGTGTGCAATTTGTTCTCATTTAGATCATACAACTGATACATGTCCCATATCTTCTTTCACAGATCAGGAGCATGCACACTATGTAGGTTGAGGAGTGTTTCCACCAAAGAACAATCCCTTCTCGAACACATACAATCCAGGGTGGAGGAACCATCCAAATTTCTCATGGAGCAATAATCAAAATAATCAAGGAACTCAATTCACACAAGGACATGCACGAAACTTTCAAATGGGAAGTGGGTTTGATCGGCCAGTCCAAGAGCAAAAGAAGTTGGATTTTGAATCGACCGTTCTTCAATTGCTCCAACAACAACATCAAACAAACAACCAACAAGGGCAAGCAATTCAGAAATTGGAAACACAAATGGGTCATATTGCAAAAGAATTAAGCGAGCAGAAGGCAGGAGAACTCCCTTCCCAAACCATACCAAACCCTGGAGGCCAAGAACAGCTCAAATCAGTGACAACCCTAAGAAATGGTAAGATAATTGACAGCAAGGTTGGAACACACACAGACGAATTAGAAGCACAACCATCAAAAGCTTTGGGTTCCAACGAGGTAAGTGAAAAAGAAAGGACAGTTTCACCACCATTCCCTCAAAGGTTAGTCAATAAAAAGAAAGAACAACATTTATCTGACATCTTTGAAACTCTCAAAAAGGTAGAAATTAATATCCCCCTACTTGATGCTATTAAACAAATTCCTTCTTATGCTAAATTTTTGAAAGAATGTTGTACTCACAAAAGAACATTTCAGGTTAGGGAGGATGTGGCTTTGACAGAAGAAGTGAGCGCTGTCTTATTAAGGAAATTACCTCCCAAATTAAAAGACCCAGGTAGTTTTACCATCCCTTGCAGGATTGGTGAGCACTTCTTTGAGAAAGCATTATTGGACTTGGGGGAAAGCATCAATCTTCTCCCATACACCGTTTATGAAAAGCTAGGATTGGGGGAACTCCAACCAACATCCATCACATTGCAGTTGGCGGATCGCAGTATCAAAAGACCTAGAGGTATTTTAGAAGATGTCCTAGTTCAGGTAAACGATTTCATTTTGCCTGCTGATTTTGTTGTGTTAGACATGGAGGACTCTGCAATGCCATCTTCTCTACCAATCATTTTAGGTAGGTCCTTTATGAGTACGGCTGATATAAAAATTTGTGTTAAAAAGGGTACTATAAGTATGAAGATAAACGGAGAGAAAGTTGAATTCAAAATGTTTGATACACTAAAATTACCACACGATGATCATGAATGCTATAATGTTGATGTGGTTCAGGAGATTGTTGATCAAACATTTCAGGTACATAGCGTTGAACCACTACAAGCTACAATTACACAATCTCTAACTTTATCTAATGTTGAACAGGAGTACGATGACTGGGGGATTGCAGAGACAATACATCACCTTGAAACTCCAAAGTCATACTCTGGTAAGTTTGCACCCGTATTTGAAAAATTGGTGACTGATGATATTTTTGCAGACAAGTCGACTGGTGGAAGAGACAAGTCGACTGGTGGACATGATGAGTCGACTGACCAGGCCACAACCAGGAACCAGTCGACTGCACCGAGACTTCCAGACATAGAGCTTAAGCAGTTGTCGACCATTTGAAGCATGCATACTTGGGCGAGAACCAAACACTACCTGTGATAATTGCTGCGAACCTGAGTGCACAGAAAGAAGAAAAATTGCTGAGGGTATTACGAGAACACAAAAGCGCAATAGGATGGACCATAGCAGACATCAAGGGAATAAGTCCATCCAATTGCATGCATAGAATCCTCCTTGAAAACAACGCAAAACCAAGCAGGGAGGCACAGAGAAGGCTTAATCCAAACATGAAAGAAGTTGTAAGAGCAGAGATTCTGAAGTTGCTAGATGTTGGCATCATCTACCCCATCTCAGACAGCGAATGGGTAAGTCCTATACATGTGGTGCCTAAGAAAAGTGGAGTCACAGTGGTGAAGAATGAAGAGAATGAGCTTATCCCTACAAGAGTGACCACAGGATGGAGGGTTTGCATTGATTACAGAAAATTGAATAACGAAACCAGGAAAGATCACTTCCCTCTTCCTTTTATTGATCAAATGTTAGAAAGATTAGCAGGATATAGTCATTATTGCTTTTTAGATGGTTATAGTGGCTATAATCAAATTGCTATTGCTTCAGAAGATCAAGAAAAAACCAATTTTACATGTCCTTTTGGTACTTTTGCATACAGGAGGATGCCCTTTGGATTGTGCAATGCACCAGCTACATTTCAAAGATGCATGATGAGTATATTTTCAGACATGGTGGAAAGGTTCATTGAGGTATTTATGGATGATTTTAGCGTTTTTGGATCTTGTTTTGATGAATGCCTTAACCATTTGCAGCTTGTGCTTAAAAGATGTGAAGAATACAATTTAGTGCTGAATTGGGAAAAATGCCATTTCATGGTACAACAAGGTATTGTGTTGGGACATGTGGTGTCAAAAAGAGGCATAGAGGTAGACAAAGCAAAAATCGATATAATATCAAAACTACCCCCTCCCACTACAGTCAAGGGTGTTAGGAGTTTTCTTGGACATGCAGGGTTCTATAGAAGATTTATAAAAGATTTCTCAAAAATCTCCAAACCCCTTTGTGATTTGTTAGCTAAGGATGTTGAGTTTGCATGGACAGAAGAGTGCACAAATGCTTTTATTACATTGAAAAATCTTCTCATTTCTGCACCTATTGTCATGGCACCAGATTGGAGCCATCCTTTCGAGCTAATGTGTGATGCAAGTGATTATGCTTTAGGGGCTGTGTTAGGTCAAAGAATCAATAAGAAACCCCATGTTATTTACTATGCTTCTCGAACTCTAAACGATGCACAGCTAAATTATTCCACTACTGAAAAAGAAATGTTAGCTGTTATATTTGCTGTAGAGAAGTTTAGATCATATTTAATTGGTTCTAAAGTTATTGTTTTCACTGACCATGCTGCTTTGAGATATTTGTTTGCTAAAAAGGATGCTAAGCCTAGGTTAATCAGATGGGTGCTGTTGCTTCAAGAATTCGATCTTGAGATTAGAGACAAGAAAGGCAGTGACAATGTTGTGGCCGATCACATGTCCAGACTACTGCATGAGGAAGAAAGAATTCTCCCACTTAATGAGAATTTCCCAGATGAACACCTATTTGAAATAAATATATCACCGGGACAGTCGACTGGTAACAGGGCCAGTCGACTGGTATCTCACTGCTCAAATCTTCCATGGTTTGCAGATATTGTAAATTATCTCACCGTTCATGTTTTCCCTCCAGGTATGATAAGTCAAGAAAGAAAGAGACTGGTGGCTATGTGCAAGCACTATTATTGGGATGATCCTTATTTGTTCAAATTTTGCCCTGATCAAATTATAAGAAGATGTGTGGCAGAAGAAGAGCAAATAAGTATTCTACAACATTGCCACCAATATGCATGTGGAGGACATTTTGGACCAAAAAGAACAGCACTCAAGGTACTACAATCTGGATTTTATTGGCCTAAAGTATTCAAAGATGCTTTTTCTTTTTGCAGGACTTGTGACAAATGCCAAAGGACAGGCAACATCTCGTCTAGAAATCAAATGCCACTGCACAACATACAAGTAATCGAGCTTTTTGATGTTTGGGAAATCGACTTCATGGGTCCCTTTCCTAACTCATTTGGTTATTTATATATACTTGTTGGTGTGGATTATGTGTCTAAATGGGTCGAGGCTGTCCCCTCAAAAACTAATGATCACAAAGTTGTTGTCAAGTTTTTGCAGGAGAACATTTTCACTAGGTTTGGGACACCACGAGCAATAATTAGTGATGGAGGGAGCCACTTCAATAACTTTCCGTTTGCTTCTTTGATGAAGAAATATGGTATCACACATAGAGTGGGCACCCCATATCACCCTCAAACTAGTGGGCAGGTGGAGATCAGCAACAGAGAAATCAAGAGCATTTTGGAAAAGACAGTCAACACAAGGAGGAAGGATTGGTCGCTGCGCTTGAATGATGCATTATGGGCCTATCGAACAGCTTACAAAACACCCATCGGCATGTCACCATACCGTTTGGTTTTTGGAAAAGCCTGTCATCTACCAGTGGAGTTGGAACACAAAGCTTATTGGGCCATTAAAAGGTTCAATTTTGATATGAAACAAGCAGGTGACAAAAGAAGATTGCAACTAAATGAGCTTGAAGAGTTGAGGCACGACGCATATGAAAATGCAAAGTTGTACAAGGAAAGGACCAAGTTGTACCATGACAAACAGCTAGCAAGGAAGGAGTTTTATGAAGGACAGAAGGTATTGATATACAACTCAAGATTGAGACTTTTTCCAGGCAAGCTTATGTCAAGATGGTATGGGCCATACATTGTCACAAGAGTCTTTCCACATGGCGCATTGGAAGTTCATAGCAAAGAGAAGAATCAAACATTTAAGGTGAACGGGCATAGAGCGAAGCCATACATAGAGAGGAGCATAGAACCGCAAGAGGAATATGTGAATCTTCAAACCAGTCAATACATGGCATGACCTCATCAAGTCTAGCTGAAGACAGAAAATACAGCGCTTATTGGGAGGCAACCCAATTTTCAGGGGAGTATTTACACTTTCCTTTCATTTTTTTTCGTTATTCATTTTTTTTTTTTTAGTCTCTCCTTCCTACTAGATGGTAACACATGCCTATTTTAAATTTTTGCGCGAACATTGAGGACAATGTTCCATCTAAGTTTGGGGGTATTAGTTAGTTATATTTGGAGTCTTTTGAAATTTTTTTTAGGATAAACAAATTCTTATAAAGTAATAGTAAACATACTTATTTACTTTAGGATTGTTGAGTTTCATAATTCCTTACAAAATTATATGAGTCATGCGATTATACATAATAAACAAATGTGATACTTTTTCTGGTGATTATTCCCTTTAGATCTAGTCCTAAATTGAGTTTAAGTAAATAGAGTAATAAAATATATATATATATATATTTGAATAAAGTCAATCTACTCCAATGTTTTGAGTGCTTAGTAACTAGGGGTATTCATCACCAATGTTTACCTTTACGTCAAACGGCAACTTGAAATATGAGTATGCAAAGCACCTTAAAGTTTGTGACTTGCTGAGTAACCGGGTGGATTCATCACAAATGTTTCGCATTCGCGTCAAAAGGCAAGTGACAACTTTAGAGAAGAGACTTAAAAAAAAAAAAAAAAAAAAATCTCTAGTTTGCTACTCGGTTTGTAGTAGAGAAAAGGGGATAATCACAGATTGAGTAGTCGCATACTATAACTACATTAATTGTATGACAAATATGATGAAGTTTGGGGATTATGACTAAACAATTGTACTAAAGAAAGTGGGTGTGTTTAATTTTACTTTATCTGAAATTGTTTATATTTTATATGTTGATACTCACATAATAAGAATTCTTGGTGGTTGAGTCTATCATTATTAGTATCCTTTTGTTCATAATTCTAGTTTGCTTGAGGACAAGCAAAATCTAAGTTTGGGGGTATTTGATGAACACAATATTATTCACTTTTAGGAGCAATAATCTTAATGAAATTAGACATTTAAAAGCTCTATATGTGATATTTAACTCTTATTTTCTCTTTTCCATAGGAAACAGCCTAAAACAGAGAAACGAAGCGGATTCAGGATGTTAAGGATGATACACAGGAAATTGCAGATCATCAGTCGACTGGTCCATTACAACAGGCGACTGCCCAGAGAAGTTGATTGCCAACAGCCGACTTGGATGATCAACTATAAAATCTTCAGAAGTCTCGACACAGTCGACTGGTTCGAAGACAAGTCGACTGGTAGGCGGCAGAGTTAAAAGATAAGATATTTGAAGATTCGTCCAAATCTAATCCAAATCAGAACAGAAAAGGAAGAATAGAAGAAAAGAGAAAGAAATAATACGCAGAGTAACGAGGGAGGAAATAAATAAAAGAAAAGGACTTTTCTATAAAAAGAAAAGTGCAAACCCTAATTCTCTAGCCGTGTTCTATAAATACCAAGCAAGAAAGAAGCGAGAGGACTCTCGAAAAAAAAAGGAAGCTCTTCCACGTTCCTGAATCACCGAATCGCAGAGTTCCAGAGTCATCAACAAGAAGCACTTTATCAGCATCAAAGAAGAAGAAAGGAGATCAAGCATTAAGAAAAGAACGGCCGGTCGACTGTGTGACAGCCAGCCGACCTATCTGACCGAACTACATCAGTTTATTCCTTCTCTTTCTAATTCATTTATGTTGCTCATGTATTTGAACTTGTTGATTAATAAAAGTATTATTATGTGGAACTAATTTCATAGTTGGGTAGATGGAAGCCGTAGTTATGTAGTGCTATATTCTTCTGAGTTCTTCTATTTTACTTATTGATTGAATCTGATTGAATTGGTATAGGTTTATGATAATCAAACTTGTTCTCAAAGTTCTGAGAGCAGTCGACTGAAGTGACAGCCAGTCGACTGACATACAGAACTTGAGAAATTCAAGTTTGCATTATCATCTATCTGAATCTGTTATATGAGCATATTGAGACGCCCCGTATCTCGTGCCCGTAATTTGTAACAATGGAATCTTTAGGGGTTCTTGGTTCAATCAACTTAAGGGATCTAGATCTGATACCAATTTCTAGGACCTTGAGTGTTTGTTCGTTTCCACTGATCTTATGTTTTTTTTAAGTACAACTTAGTAGATACCATGCTAAATACTTAATGAAAGAAACGAATTAGAGTAGATACCATGCCTAATTCTTGGCCTAGGGAAACAGTACTTTAAGGAGTAGATACCATGCCCTTGAAGGGAACAAACATGAGTAATAAGAAGAAGTTCAGAAGGTAACTTAGCGTTATTGACTATTGGTGGAGATCTAAACCCAACTACTTCATAAATATTTGTGATTCGGCATTTCTTAATTTAGTTTTGATCTTTTTATTTCTTTTCGATCAAATCATTATGATTCTTATTCTTTTTATTGGTTGGTAAGTTAAAATCTACAATCTCTGTGGGATCGATCCTTGCTATTGCTACGCTTCTATAGACGATTCGTACACTTGCGAGGTTTTAATTTGTGTCTAGTTTATCTATTTATTTAGGTAGCTAGATTGCACAACATTAGCTTCAGGCTGTCTACTTGTCGAAGCCGAATTTCTTTGCCCCCCGACGCAAGAAAGAATATCTTCTTACTCTCTGTGTATCGGCCAATCATATTTCCCTATCACAGTTAATTACCATGACAGTCTCTCTGGTAGCTCTCCTCAAGATCCCCTTCCTCAAGGAGATTCCAAGGCTCCGTTAACTTTGGCTGCCCCTCCTTCTCATTTCTCCATGGGCACTTCATCTTTCCCGACGACTTCTTCGGCCAAGCTCAAGGGTAGTCAAAAATCTTTTACTAAAAAGTAATACTCCTTTCACCGTAGAAGCGGTGCACCTCCCTCCATTTGTAATGTTTCACCTTCGAAGCCCCCAAACCTTGTCTGGATTAACCCCGAACTCACTTCAAGTTCAGCTTCGAAGCATCATACTCCCACTTTGGGTCATTCAGCTGGTCACCAGCCCTCTCTTCCTCCAACTCCTGTTTCAAAGGAAATTCCTCTGAAAGTCCATTCCTCCGATGAAGCCCATTCTGATATTCAGACTGAAGGTCGTTTGGTTGCCTCTTAATCTAAATGGCCTGTTTGGGAACCCAATCCCAACTTCTCTCTGACTGGGAGCAATACAAAAAAGGGTTTCAAAGCTCTCCTTCATCGGTGTCCATCTCTAAACAAGCCACTCTCAGATCCTATCTTCCTCTCTCGGCGAAATCAGATAACTGGACTGATCGATCAGGACGATCTGCTATCTGAAAAAGCTGCGGAGCTTGAAAACCCTCCTCCTATTAACAAGGTACTTTGTTGCGATTTTTCTCTGGTTTTGCCACTGAATTTACACTCTGATTTTTCTTTACATTGTCGTCGAACATTTAGACTACGTTCTTTTGTGATTTCCCCTATTAAGTTCATTCTCAGTTACAGTCTTACGACTTTTACCTTCTCCAACTTCTCTTGATCCCCTGCCTCTCGTCTTATGATACACGATCATAGTTGTTTCTCTAAAGAGTTCATAAGTTCTACATTCTGTAAAACTTCCTCTTCCTTCCTTCTGCTCCCATTTTCGACCCTTTCTTCCTCCTCCGATCTTCAGGTTGCGCAACCTGCTGCGCCCCAATCCCCTATTCAGCCACCTCTACCGTCCCTCTCCACAGACTCTGATGCTAACCCGGCTTTGGGGATTTTTCCTCAGGTGTCCCCTGATAAGGATTCTAAATCTCTCTCTCATTATGGTTCAAACAGACTCTCCTTTTCTCTGAAGCATAAACCAGTGTTCCCTTTCATTCAATCTAGTGCTTAAATTTGGGCTAAAAATACTAAGCATTTATCCTCTGAATCTAAGGCTTCCCTAGCGGCACAAATCCGTAACTTGGAAATTCCTCCCCCTGTCTAAGATACTAATGTCCATTCTTCCTTTGGCTCCATTTATCCAGTCCACTTCGACTCATTATCAAACCCAGACATGCTAGCTATTGCGGCTAGTATGGGGTTTGTTGTAGACGCTAGTCACTTCGCTGACTTTGATTCATTTCGACGACGTGAAATTTCGAGAGCTTCTGAGTCTCATTATGCCCATGATTATTATCTCCTGGAACATTCGAGGTCTTGGTTGTCCAACCAAGCAACAAGCTATTTTCCATCTTATTTCTTCTTCTCATTGTGATTTAATCTCCATTCAAGAATCTAAACTTGAATCGATTTCCCCCACTCTCTTTCGGGCCATTGGAGGTTCATGTATCACTAACTGGATTCCTCTTTATGTTGTTGATATGCGTAGGGGAATTTTGTTTGGATTCAAAGATTCCTACTTTTCCCTCACATCTGTTCATCAGTTAACCTTTTTTCTTGTTGTTTGTCTCCATTGGCACGAATTCAATTGTGCCCTCACTGTATTCTCGGTTTACAGTCCATCCACTGCTGATCGACATAACCTCTTCTGGAATGAGTTTGACTCTTTCCTCAACAAAATTCAAGGCTACTAGATTTTCTGTGGAGACTTCAACATGACCAGATTCTCCCATGAAAGATCTGGAATCGCCAATTATAATATGGACTCCTCTCGCTTTAACAATTGTATTCGCTCTCTTCATCTTACCGATCTCCCTCTCAGTGGTAGATCATTCACATGGTCTAACATGCGCCTAACGCTATCGATGGCTAAACTTGATCATTTCCTTGTTTCCAATGATTGGATCTCCTCTTTTCATAACTCTTTCCTCTATGCAATGCCCAATCCTTCTTCTGATCATGTTCCTATCGCTCTTCACTCAAACTATAGCTTCTACAAACCGTTCAAGTTCCGTTTTGAAAAATTTTGGCTCCAAGACCAAGTGTCACGCCCCGCTTCCCAAAATACGGGAATACGAGCACGTGACATGGCCCAGCGAATGATTTTAACATCATCCATAAGCTGTATCAATCTTAACTCAATAACATGAAAAGAAATAAACACAACCACGAAGAAAACATAATCACATAAACGAGAATAAAATTTAATAACCCAAATCTGGAATACAAGAACTTACCAAATAGTTCGAGAATATGCAATGCAGTAACAGTTCGACGAG